>CM067475.1:34607878-34647740 GCA_034552555.1 Semaprochilodus insignis
AGAGAGAGAGAGAGAGAGAGAGCGAGAGAGAGAGAGAGAGAGAGAGAGAGAGAGGTATCAAGGGTTGTAGGGAGTCAAGAAGACGAAAGGAGAAAGACAAAGTCACTCTTTGACAACAGCCACAGGCTGACACAATCAATCACAATCAGGCCTTGACTGTTCCTCTGTCTGCTGGAAACTGCACTGCTTATGTATGTTGGTTTTCTGTCACTGGGCATTACGATACAACCATGTGAATGGTTGTACTGTAGTTTGGTCTGTCTTACCCATATATGCAGCCCAATGGATAGCTCTCCTGTCCTTCTTGTCAAATGCATTAATATTGGCTCCTCTGGACAGCAGAAGCTTCACCATCTACGACAAAGTGATTGGAGAAGTCCCCATTACTGAATAAGTAGATAACATTAACACACCGTAGTGGGCAAACACCAGCAGGATTCAAGTTGAAAACATTTCTCTATGTACTTTGAAATGAAATCAACTAGAAAACTTTTTAGAAAGGAACAATAACTATGTCATTTCAGCCAATTAATTTGTTGATAGCTTGTTGATAAATGCTACCCATCAAATCCTTAATGTCTGTCTATCAATGCCTTATCCTTACGTAAGGCAAAGCAGCAGCAATCACTAAAGCCATAAAAAAACTATACAATGACTACAATGATTATTATGTGATTTATCATGTTAAACAGTAAATATTATCATACTGACAACCTAAGCCATAAAAATCTATATATTCATTTTTGTGGACATACACAGGAAAAGTTGAAGCCCAAAATCACAGATGTACTACTTAACGTATGATTTCTCATCTCGTCCTTGCAAAATCCACCAACTTTACTAAAGGTCATGCGTCGTACAGCACTGTCGTACAGCCCTGCTCCCTACTATTATTTACTGTAATGTAAAGACTGGGACCTCGAGGTGGCCGCTGAAGGCAGCGTGGTGCAATGCGGTGCGTCCAGCGCGGTCCGACACGTTGACATTGCTGAGCAGGGGGACGAGTGCCTCGGCGCAGCGCACCGCTTTGTTAGCTGCAGCCACGTGTAATGGCGTCTGCCAGTTCTTGTCCCGGGCATTTACATCAGCAGAGTGCTTCAGCAGCACCTGAACTGCATCCTACACAAACACACACGAACGCAAGCAAGCAAACACAAGGACAAAGTCAACGCAATGAGCGTACGAATAATGTGTACAAAGTTTATTTGCCTTTGTATGTCTGTGTTAGAGTTGAGTAACACGATACCTCACTGCAGGAGGCGACAGCGCGGTGAAGAGGGGTCAGCCACTTATTATCTTTGGCATTTACTCTCGCTCCTGAAACAACCAGACAACCAGAGTGAAAAAGATGAGTGAAAGAAGTCTGTTTTCATAATGTCTTGTATTTTAATAATCAGAGTCAGGCAACTACCAACCCAAGCTGTTTTAAAGGGGCTGGCCATTTCAATTATACTAAACACTGGTAACTTGACAACAATTAACCAAAGACAGATTTAAAAAATAGTAAATCAGACATGGCAATATAAACAACCCCATGGCTGCCAGTTTCCGTTAAGCTTTTTATTTTCAGAAGTCTTTTAATTTGTATGATATTACAAAGTACACTTAAGTTCAACTGGGAGAAACTGCAGTAACCACATTGGTAAGAGTCATCGACTAAATCAAGTAAGAACTTGGCCACCCCATCCGCCAAAGGCCGTTAGCATTTTCTAAAATATAGTGCTGTGGCTATGTGTGGCAACAGATCATTCAAACAACATAAGCACTTTGGTGACTATGTTTACCGAAGACTACTGAATAAATCATGCATAAAGAACTTGTTTTATACTTGAACGCTCTGGTCGTCAGCTCAGATATCTAGTGGCAAGAGAGAAGGAGAGATGCTCTTCTGCTCCTTTTCGTTTTCATTTCTTTTTTAAACCATGCATAACAGATATTTTACCACACTTAAAGGGTTTTACAGAACTAGCCAGCTAGCTCGCTCACTGGTAGCTGGCCAAGCACAATGGCTTTACATGGGATGTGGCTGTGATGATGGGCACTTGTGGAAAAACAACGGGCCCTAATTCTGATTTGTTTGATTAAATGACATCAGCATCTACCATTATGACCCAGCTCATCTAAAATCTAAGAGATCTTTCTATCAGAATGGCCAACCTTGCTCTTTATTTCGCAGTCAATAGTACATTACATGCAGCAACCTCTAGCTAAAAAGCTTAAACAGGTGATCAAAATAAGCTGTCAGCCTCTTTGAGCCTGTTTACAAAAGGACTCCCATGATTCTTTGAGAGCACATCTGTGAAGGTTAAAATAGTGCAGCAGCACCTGCTAGTCTTTATCAAATCTCCCTTAATGGTATCCGCCCCCTTCTGCATGCAATCCCAGCCTTTCCAGGCAGTCAGCTGACTCTGGATGCGCAACAAGTCTGTATGTGTTTATGAATGGGGGAGTGCATGGTTGTGTGTGTGTGTGTGTGTGTGTGTGTGTGTGTGTGTGTGTGTGTGTGTGTGTGTGTGTGTGTGTGTGTGTGGTATCTGGAGAAGTTCTGGCGCAGCTCTTTGAAGTAATGGAGAATGACTGAGTTTCTGGGGGTGTGCTTTCAGGGAAAGCCACTGTACCTGACAGAATGAGAAGCTCGATGATCTCAGCGTCACCCAAGTAAGCTGCAGCATGTAGAGGAGTCCTCTTCTCATTATCCTGAATAAGATCAAAACCAAACAAAGTACAAGAAGAAGATTAAAGTGAAGCAGAGTCTTTGGGAACTTTAAACACTACATGCACACAAAACTAAAAGCTTATAGTACTATACAAATATAGATTATTATTATTATTCATATTATACTACATATTATTATTATTATTCATTTATTTATTATTTTTTGCAGCATTAAACATGCGTTTGTAGAACTTTTCTCTGCATTTTATATTCACTACAACTTCATGCCAAAGTTTGGGCTCTGCTGGTTACAGGTTTTGTTGACTTTCTATTTGAATATGCACACATGCTCTACAGAGAACAGACTTCGGTACCATTTAAAGGAGCAGTGTGTAAGATTTAGGGTGCTTTACTAGCTGAAATGGAATTCATTAGTGTACAACTATCTGTAACTACAAATCGCTGTTCTTTCATCTATTTGGAACAAGTCCTTGTAATCTACATATGAGCAAGTCCTTTTCCAGCAGTTTTCGCTGCCATATTTATGAAGTAGTCCAGAAAGGACAAACACACACTGGCCATATACAGTGCCTCTTTTTATATTGAAGCAGCAGTTTGAATTTGGTGATGGTATAGCACCAACTGAACTGCCATAAAAAGAAGAAAAAAGAGTGGTCGGAAGACCTGGACACAGCCGATATTTTACAAACATGGAGCAGGTAAAATAACTCCTTTCCCTTTATTGTGTAATTGTTTTCTGACTTTGGTACTCTCTTCTAACATGCAGCTTGAGGATGAGGAAGAGAGACGAAGTAATTTTTAGACTTGTGGGGAAACACTGTACACAGATGAGGGAGGGGTATTCAGTTGGTTGTAATCTGAAACCCTCATTGCTATATGCCACCAACACACTCCAGCTTGAGTACTATTTAATTTTTGTTGATTTGCTGAATGTAACAAACAAACAAACAAACAAACAAATATTTTTTATATATATGACCCATGCAAAAACGTTTATATTTTCAAGTCAGCAAATAAATTAAAATTATGCTATATAAGAAAATAATTTTAAAAAAGCTATATAAAGTTGTTGTTGATGATTTAAATATTCAACAGAAAACCCTTTTATCCAACAAAGACTCATTCATCATTAGACTGTACTGTGGCCAATTCAAAGCTTGAAATTATCAGTCTCTGTGGAACTACAGCACTCCTGGATGTAGGTTTTATAAAGCCTGTGGTGGATAGAAGGCTAAGGATAATCCCATCAATTTCAAACCAACAATCCACTGAATTGGGTTATATAGTTAAATCCCCAAATAAATAAAGATTTAACTTTGGCAATAATAGAAAAAAACACACATTTTAGAAACCGAAACTGAAATCAGTTGCAGATGACAGGGCATATGTGAGAACAGCTTGCAGCTCAAATTAAAAACAGTCCCCGTTTTAGTTGCCAAGAAGTGCCAGACACACCAGAATTCATGTCTTATGGTTGTTAGCTTGCTATTGCTCATCAACCTTCTGCAAACTTAGAGGGCAGTAAAACAGAAAAAGCATAAGCATCGCTGCATTGAACAAAAGAACAGTTCAGAATGACACTGAGGACCTGTACAAGATTTTGCCTCTCTTTTACATAAAAGCTGAGCCTTGTTGGTTAAGGACACTGAACAGTATGAGAAAGCATTCATAAGCAATGCATCAGCAGAGTCAAGCAGTGATGATGTAGGTACCACTGTAAAACATATGGGTCACCCCAAAGTCCATATATAAAAACTAAACCACCTGATTTTAATTATTGCTGTGTGATGTCATAAAAAACGCTAATTTATAAATATCTCTCTCTTCAGTCTACAGCTTACCCATTCACACTAAAGTTATAAAGAGTGATTTAGCCAGACTGCTTTTTAAATGAGGCACAACACGGAAAAGCCAATCAGAACAGAGTTCATCCACATACAGCACCCTTAAAGGCACGGTAACAAATCCAGTCTGCTTAGGGAATAAAGAGAGGTTGGAAACAGTCATATAAAAATGGATAATGGCTGTTTTAGGCACATAAAACCACTCAAATACAGTATACATGTGAAAAAATTAAATTCAAGAAAAACGTAGGACACAGCCTCTTTAATAACTGGATACCCTTTTTGATTCCACCTGAAGATCATCTAAAGACTCCCTGATTAGTTACTCTCTGTGGTGTCGTAATACACTGTGGCTTAGTTAACAGATGTCATGTTTGCCATCTGAAACCATCACAGCCAAGAGACTGAAGCATGAGTAGCCCTGTGACGGAACACTGTTCCATTGCACCGTTTGACTAATGTGTGGTTGCAGTCTGGCTGGGTGGTTGGGTTTCTATGCAGAAGCGCGTGGTATGCAGTATGATGGAAAGCACCAATAAATGCACAACGTAAACAGAGTGATTAGGGAACAGCCCCCCCGGACCACCAAGAGGCAACAGAGTGGTAAAAATTCTCACCCTGCACCATAAGCAGTGCTATTCAGTGACTTGTTTTACTCCTCCAGCTGACAATAGCCTTTTTTTTTAATGTACTAATCGCTTAGTTCGCATAAATGTAGCTATAAGGAGAACTAGTGATTTTTGCTCATATTTTTACACTTGGAAGAGAAAAGTCATTTGCTGGACTTTACATGTAATTGTCTCCAGCTGCATTCGCTTGTGAGAGGGAATGGAAACGACAGAAATCATCTTTGTGTCTATTATGCTAATAACACTCCTAGAGCTGGCAAATTTAGACCCAATGAAGAGATTTACTCATGACATAGCAGTAGATACAGCATGTCGGAAGTAGGAAAAAAAAAAATCTATTTATCAAGCAAAGAACTGTAGTCTACTTCAGCAACACGGCATGCCAATTTCACAGCATGATGTCGGAAAAAACTCTCACGTTCAGGCAGGAACACCTGAACCGCTATCACAATTAAAGCCCTGGATAATTACTCTGCTTAAACCAGAGGTCTGAATCTACTGGCCCACTAGACAGCTTATAATTACATATGTAATTGCAGCACAATTTAAGAAGGGACAAGAAAGTTCAAACAAGAAGCTGGATAGGTCAACTGATGTGCCAGGCATGGAACTCCTGTACCACGGAAGGTGGAATGGTAAGACATAAGCCAAGACAATGAGATGAGAAGGTGCTGTTTCACAAAACCAACGTGTCAGTATCGGTTTGTCATGTTTGATAATGTTAATGAAACTTGGGAACATGGCAGCAGCAAAACTACTAATGTTAGTTATATTATTTGATTAGTATTCACTGTAACATTAGAAATGGGCATCCTTGAATTGTGCGGCAGAGTAGCTGAAGGTGCACTAAAAAGAAGGGTACATTTGTTTTGCTGTTGAGTTCAAATATTCATCTTTCTCCAGAATTGCAAAGTGCACATGTGTAGCTAATGGCACAATTGTAAAATTTTAAATATAGTATCTATTTTGTACTTGCTCATTGAAATTGCACTAATCCAGTGATGTTTCTGATGTTATTATGCCTTTATTAATTGATAGCTCTTTCAATGGTCACTGTGTATGAAATGTGTTATATAATGAACACTTCATACTATTATTAACAATATCAATATCATACTAGTACTAAGTTACATTAGTAGTGATTTGTATATTTCTTATAGAAATGCTAGTAAGGAAACATAAGCAGTCATCCACCAAACACTGTGAACAGGGACACTAAAATTGCTAAACTGGCCTCACTTTACCTAATGCAGGGGCTTTTATATTCTGCACTGCAGACACCTTTGTGACACAAACGCCCCATAGTCGACTGCGGTCCAGCAAAACTTGGCTTATGTTGTCTTGTTAACCAAAGCACTTCACTGAAGATGAGTGACTGAAAGTAGACCATCACGCTGCGACGACTGAATCACTGGAGTGGATTTTTTTCTATTCAGACATCAGATCCAGTTTTTTCAGCTGACATGGTCCCCAAAACTGATATCCATCTATACAAGTTAGGGCATCTCTACTGTGTGGGTGTCGTATTAGTTGCTGCTTGACGTGCTCTAGCCTCTGTGCCACTCTGTGACTGCTGTTCTCATGCAAAGCAGTTTTGCAAAACCGGATCACTTTATTATGAAACTACACTGGCGAGAAAAATGCAAGCATGCAAGCACACCGCAAACATCCAGTTATGAAAGTGGTGACAATAATTCTTTCTGTTCACTAATGCAAGCCCTCGCAAGCCTAAATAATGAAATGATTCGACTTGAAATACCACTCTGTGCTCCTGCTTTTGATTCAAAACAAGGCTAACGTCTCTTTAAGTAGTGCACCATCCTCTCTCTCTCTCACACACAGAAGCAATAAACGAGGTCACGTGAACCGACCAGGCAAGCAGCCCAGTGATTGGTCCGTCCTCAAAAAGCTGCCATGTCTGAGCCACTGAGCCAAGAGCTGCCTGGAGATGAACAATGAACTCTCATTAAACTCACAGTGCCGAGAGAAAGACGTGTGCGGTCAAAAACACATCAGGACAGGGTATGGGTCTACGCTGTTTGTGTCCACTCAAATCTCAGGCTGTCCAGCAGCTCATTACTGAGAATATAACGAGGTAGCACTAAGGGCAGTAAAACCAGGGGCCAGGAAAAGAGACAGAGCGGAGGGCCTCTAACATTTGTTTCTAAATGGTGCAGGGTTAGCAATCCAGCTTGCTGTTACAGGAAATCAATGTGACAGAGCCAGGGCCATTAGCGGGGCAGGTCATCATCCGTCTGCCTGAATTGAACCCAGTCTCAGATGATATGAACAAAACCAGCATTACTGGGCAACTAGATACAAAACCAAAGCCACCGGTTTCAATCAAGCAGCCACGGGGTGTGTGCACACATCCTCAAGGTAAAACACTTTTATAAAGCTACTTAAGATTTCAGCCTAAAAGGAACATTTATTATGTTGTTTGTCAAGTTACTAGAGTTTTCTATAGTGAAGCACTGCACTCTTCAACTTAGTGGTTTGAGAAAATTCATGATCTTACTTGTGTTTTTGTCCATTAGTGCCTTGTCTATCACTACCACATCCAGCAGGAATTACACAAATACGACACACAACTACTAGGTAGACCCCCCACTCAGCAATAAGGAACACTCAACTGGCCAGCCCATCTGTCTCCACCCTAAAGCACTGAAATTGTCTTACACCATCTCAAGTACCTCCTACTTTTAAGACACATCATCAGGAGGGTTTATTTCAGACGTAGGAGTTCAGTAGGCATGTTTTCAACACATGTAGCAAAGGATATATTATTATATATATATTTTATTCTAGTTAAATAGGTTTTGCGCAGGTCCTTCTGTCATATGAGCATACTATTCATCAGCATAAGCAAAACGTGTGCTGCATGTTTTCTTAAAAAAAAAAGAAGAAAAATGAAATGCAAACAAATTTATTTATTAATAAACTAATAATAACAAAATCTAAATTCAATGCAACTTTTTTTAGACTTTCATTTTTTTCTCAGAGAAATGCGCCCATTAAAACTGGTCAAGGACTCATTAGGACACATTAAAACTGGTTAAGAAGGGCTAATGTTTGCCTGGCGATTCTGTGTCTTAAAATCAAAACTATTCAAGAAAAATACAGACTGGATCTTAAGAGCAGAGGAATCACATTCAGATCTTACGACGTCTCCAGAACATTGTAAGGCCAGTTCAATTCCCAGGAAACACGGAGTAAAACATTAAAAACATTTATATACCATGTTAAACACCAGACAAAGCTTGAATAAGATAAAAATTGAGATAGAAATATGACAACAGGCTGCTTAAACAACTGTCTGTCTGGATGTGGCTGTACCACTTTGACACCCACTAAGTCTAAGACACAACTGAAGCAGAATGCAAACGTGTGAATGAAACAGTTTCTGCACCTGCAGGTGAGAAGGTAAGGTTATCATACACTCGACTCGACTTGGATGCATGTCCAAGGAATGCTGGCATGGCTGGATGGCCGAACAGACAAACAGACGATGACAGATATACAGACGAGGTAATAAGGTGTACCAAGTTAGCTTTTGCTCACTAAATTTCTCCATCTCCAACAGAGGCACATTGAATTACCACAGCTTTGTTAAAGCTAGTTTACACCAACAAGGGAGAAATTTTGGAGAAATACATCAGCTGTTAGGTGGACATTAGAAGGTATTCATATAACATATACCTATATTATGATCATAACATTTAAACCAACCTATGAAGTATATCTTTCAAAATGAACACAATCAACTGACTGCAATTATTTGTGTAATGCCAATATTTTCTCTAGTCACTAGTTTTGAAAAACATGTTTACGTTGCAGTAATGCTTAAAGCATGAAATCCATCCATCAAAAAAAGTTATAACACCAACCTGATGCAAGAACAACTTTAGAAGGCAGGATTTGGTAACACGGATTTGGTCCAAACACCCTGCACTTAGTCAATGCTTGTTTAGGAAAATTGTCACTGTGACTTGGCGCAAGGCTATCACACCCAGTTCCTAGAAGTCACATCGGCACTGCACAGTTTAATGTTGGCCCAGTTCCTGCTCATTAGGGGTTGGTAATTACGCTACAAGTCGAATCCGGTTTGTTAAATTAGAGCAAACATAATAGTGCTAAAGCTGTCCAGGGCTGGAGTCTGGACCTCCTGCTTTGCTCCTGTTTATTCAGTACAGGGCATTCATGTGTGTATGAAGAGGTGTCTGCTTGTTGGTATTGTGTTTAACCATACCTGCACGTTGACATCTTCTTTCTTGAATATGAGAGAGCGAACTTCATCTGGATCCACATTGAATATAGCTTTCAACAACGAAGGCTGGAGAGAGACAAAGAAACATTTGTTAGTAGATTAATATTGTATTATAATATGAGAAAGTTAATAATAACAACAACACTATTCATACTAATGCTGCTACCTGATCAATCCATCTACTCCATCTACTAGACATTAAAAAAAAAAACCTGTCTGCAGGCAGAGATGATACTTTGTACAATACTGCATTGACCTGGCAAGCAGCCCTAAACTAAAGGTAAACAGGCAGACATCCAAACAACAGATGTAAGACAGGAGGGAATTCAACAATCTCAGCACAGTTCTGCTAAAGGTGGACATAGCATGCATGACTTTACTCAGACTCGACAATCGATTCCACAAGTGCAATTAAATTCCTTAGCTGTTGGCCCTGTCTGCAACCTTGTACCCACACCTCAAGCACATGGTCACTAAAGTACAGAAATAATAATAGTAGTGCGCCGGCAATGTCTGTGGCAGCTAATAAATTACATTTTTAATTGGTCATGTCAGGAAAAAGCCAGAAAACATCTATTACACAAATGTCTCAATAACTAAATGTAATATTAGATATTTTAGTATTTTGGTGTCCATTTTTTGCCTTTATCAGTAGAAAACTCACTTTCAGTTTTTGAAAGAAACCTGTGAGGATATTTTTCCACTCTGAAGATTATAAATCGGTTGCACTTTCTGCTTCTCACAATCCAAGTACTCTAATCTGGCTAATCCCCTCAGAAATACATCCTGTAAAATAAATAACTGTTACTTAATGGAATATAAATAAATGAATGGTGGTCTTTTGACTTTTGCACAGTGCTGTATTTAAAAGATTTGGCAGAGATCAAAACTGTACTTTGTCACTCATTCTTTGGTATAAAAGTTCACTTGTTATTATATCGTTCCTACTTAAAAGCTGAGAACTTTTGATGTCCAAAAGAAAAAAAATGTCTTGTTTTTTTTTTTTTTTTTTTTTTTTAAATCTACATCATTTGAGCACTGCAGCTGTCTTTCACAATCTTTGAAAATTTTATGATGAATGGACCAATAAAAATGTTCCAAAGTCACTCTTAATAAAACCTCCTAATTAACATTAAATGTCATGAATGTGTGTTCCCTGAAAAGCTGATATGTTCGAGATACATGTTTTTCTTAGGACAGCAACAATATTTAGAATGAATGCTTGTTTAATAAACAAGGCTCAGTGGCATAACTGAGAATAAATGCTGTCCTATACTACTGATAGAAAAACTAAAGTCATTCTATCTTGTTCATTGACATGCTGGTTAATCCTAGGCATCCGGCAAGTGGTAATCCTAGGCACCCTGGGTGGTCTTTTGACTGCCCTACAACACTGCAAAAGCTTGACCACATGAATGGGGAAATTTCAGTAAGTGACAATAAGTGGGGAGAAACTGGCAATAACTTTTGCGGCAATAACGCCACGAAAATAACTGGAAAATAGTCCAAAAAAGATCAATAAATGCCTCCACTACATTCGCAAGTGTGGACGTTTCATAACACCACAGGAACATTTTACAAATGCCTCTAAAGTGACATGCTGTCACGAAGCCAGCTGAACAGAACGGAGGAGAAAGAGATCGTGCAGATCAGCCATGCTGTAATGCAGCCCCATCCGACCTTCCCCAGTTCAGGTGTCACGTCACTCAACAGACCTTTGAGCTTTTTCGAAAGGGTGAGAGCAACAGCTGCCCACAACATGTTTCCACACACTAACATGCACCTCACGCGGCCTGCTGCTCATGCGCACACACGCACATGTGCACTCACACACACACGGTCTGGGTATAGCCTGGGTTTGATACTTACATTGCATTTCGCATAATTAAACTGCTAAGATGTAAAATGCTCTGTTTTAGAGAAGCATGCAGAGTCAGAATGGTTCACAGTGGTGGTGATAGAAACCAGACGTCTAAAGCATTTAAAAGCACACTGAGCCATAACTCAGAATGTTGCCCAAGACATGGTTTAGACACTGTACGGCATAAACCATTTTTAAACATTCACGGCATAATGGTTTAAAAATGTACACCCCCCCCCCAATCTTACCATTATCAACATTGCAGATACAAAACTTATGCCGGTTTACTGGATGTTTTGGGTAGTAATAAAATAGCTATACCTGGAGCCCCGGTTCCTATTCACAATCACAGTAAAGAAATCCAAGCTGGCAAGTTTCTTGATTCTGAAAGACTTTAGAAATTTAGATTGCTGGAATTCCTCTTCAAAGCTTGTTTCAGAAAAGTGTCACAGCTTGGCAGAACTTGTCTGCGACTCCTTTAATTTTACACCAAATAAGATTCTAAAACTTTATGCATGCATCTAGTAGCCTTGGGTCAACATTTCCTGTTTTTCAATAAGGCAATCATTTGATAAAAAAAGTGCCAAAATTACTCAAAAATAACTGTTCGCCATTCTCTTATGTCATCACAAACTAACGTCACACTTTCTTCAAGTTCAAAACATTCTTTAATAGTCACTTTGGAAAGATTCCGATGTAGATTTAAACAAAGTAAAGAAACCCCAATGCACAAGATGTACTCTCCAGTAGAAGTAAAATGGACAAGCATGCCCTGTTTGCCAGTACTGTGGTTTCCAACCAAATGAACATGTAGAAGCACTGGATGTTAACTTTGTTTCATGTCATCCTTGCAGAATATCCTATATGTAACAATACAAATTTCAGTTTGATAGACGTCGACTAAATCTGAGGCAACATTCAACACTTTTCCAATGATCAGAATCAGTATTCAAATGTGTTTCCCTGCTAACAAAATGCACTTTTGTTATTTATGCCCATCACAGGATGTAACCACGCATCAAGTAAACCAAACCAAAGCCTCTGTAGCCTGTCTCCATATTTTGGATTGGTAGAAATATGGACCATCTGATGAGTAAATCCAACCAAATCAGATTTTCTGTTTGTGAGAGAAGTAGAAAAAAGCAGTGCCTGCCTTTGCTTCCACAGCGAGATGAGAAAGGTCATAACATGAACAACGTGGTTGAGAAAAAGCACATGTAGTTTGCTATAAAATTTCACTCACTCTAGCCAGACAAAGGTGACTCATGTATGCAGACCGAAACTTTTCCAAAACATCCTATTTGTCTGGTGAGAGTGAGGTTTCTAAGCATGGGAGGAGACAGTGTTTACTTCAGTGGGTGGCCAACTACGCAAACAAGCCTATAGAAATCCATTAATTATTTATGAAACCATAATTTATTGTTTTACACTTAATACGTTTTTTTTTTTACATGAAAATTCTGAAAATGCTCATTAAGGGTGCAGACAGCTGCAGGTCGCTGCTTCCAAAGAATTCACTGCTCTGCTTAGGCTAAACAGAACTTTTCCATGGAATTATGCAGAACAGATAACATCTGATATATTCAACACGTCCAACTAATCCTCATCGCATAACATGATTTTATACAAAGGAGTGACAAAGTTTATAGCATGATTGCTCAGAGGCTTACACTAATATTTTTACTGTGATACATCTACAGTTCTTGCCTGTATCTGGGCTTTCTTGCCTGTCACTGACTCATTCAAGCCATTTGTTCTAGAAGACAACTGTGTAAATATATTTGTCTATTTTTTAATTAAAGGTTTTACAGCTCTTGACTATTCAAGGTCTTTGAGAGTTTAAGCTATACATTTGTATCTGTTTAAAGATCACTTTAAAAATGGTACTATTTTTTAATATTCAACTTGTAAATGTCCACACTACAAACATCAAATTTATGGTAAATGACTAAAAATGGCCCCAAATTAATGGTCACCAATGTCCTTGGAAAAACAAAAACAAAAACAACATATTAGATGACCTCTATTTTATTAATTACATTTAGTGACTACAAATGTGCTTGTCTTCATTTGTTAATGTTAATATGATACTGTTTGCACCACCAAGGGCACAATTATGCATATATTTTTTGGTCTGATCTGAACATATAATTCTTAAACTATGCCTAACAATAACATACAACATTCAACTTTCTGTTGAAAGCTTGTTTAGGCACAGTGTGTTTTTTTTTCCATTATCATTTTTTCAAATATTTAAGAACCTAACATTGGAAAGAATCGCCACTAGGATTTGCAAGTTTCAAATGCTACTCCACCGCAACATAGAAACTTTAAAGCTGCTCTAAAACTGATGGTGCGAGTGGAGCTTCATTACTGGCACTTTCTGATGCAATCCCTAACCTGTTCAGAACTGGGAGGAGCATCTCCACACACAGCTGTTTCAGGTCAGTAAATAACAGTGAGCGGAACGACTGCAGGAAACATCGTAAAGACAGGAATCCTTCACCTAGCTTTACAGTTGTACCCTGCTCTCAATTCAGCTTTCAATGCAGTTTGCTGAGAAAATCTTTTGACAATTCAGCGACGTTTATAAGCCCACGCTGTTGTGATTCCAAAAATGTCACAGAATCTTTCAATCCACACACACAAACCTAAAGGACTGCAAGATCTCCTTCCTAAGCTAATAGACACTAGCACTGAGGCTAAGACAAATATGTGAACAATGATGACCCTGCAGTAAACACCTGGTCAGTGATGCCCAGCTATCAATTTTCATTAGCATTTAGAGACCAAGCTAGAATAAGAGCCCAAACCTACTAGAGGATGTGAAGGTGATACTGAGGTCAGACGAACATTTGGTCGTAAGAGGGGTGGCTATATGGTTCAGACTGTCAGTTGTGGGGTTAAGATCAGATTAGGCCTGTTATGAAATAATTGCAACAACTGTTTGGACTGACCGCAGTTCTTTTCCACAGTTGCTAGTTTTCACAAACACATGGCTACATAGCAACAACATAATGTGAACTGGAGATGTTTTAATGAGTTGGGCTGATGCATATAATGCATGTATATAAAAGCAAAAAAACATTTTATTGAGACACATTGCAGGTCTTAAAAAACAAGCAATAAGTGCTATTACTTTGTAACAGGACTACCCTTATAAAGGGTTTGTGAAGTTTAACATCATTCTTTTAAATAACTTGATGATATAACACCTTTTGAGGGCAGAACTAGCACAGAGGGCTGTACTGTTTGTTTATTTGAGCTCATCAGTTGGCAGCTAATAATAACCCAATTAAAAAAAAAAGCTAATCAGCCAATTTGCCCACTTCACTCTATATTGGTTGCAGACATTAAAACAAAAGCAGTTACAATGTTAACCCCCATTATATATGAGCCAATTAATTACCAGCTGAAACTGAGTGATTGTGTTAAGTCTGGACCATATATGATATAAAATGTCTCTAAAAATATTTTACCCAGCTCTAATATTTATAACTGAGAGAAAGCCCAATCAATTGAGCCTGAGTGAATGGCAGCACAAGCCCACCCTTTACTCTGATTGGACGCACCAAGATCGATAGTTTTGATCATCGGCAGTGGTTTTCCAGTGGACGGTAAATGAGAGAGGGCCCTCTCAGTGATCCAGATTTACAATTCAATATGTTTATATTTTAATTTTATTAATATTCAACTGAACCCATCATAACCTTCACACACAAACCAGATTTCCACTTCTGAATTCAAAGTAAACAGCAATGCACTTGAATCTGTCCTCAGATGATAATGTCAATGGCATCCAGTCTTGTACAGGCAAACAAAAACGCTGCATGAATCAACATCTCAGTATTTCTTACTGACATACAGACAGCCAACCGCTAAACACGGCAAGATGTGCAGGCAAATCAAAAGAGGAAGCAAACACCGAAAAGAGGAAAACCTGAAGAGATAATGGGGGAGCTTCAGCTGCAGGCTAAAATGCAAATTAACGACACATCTTCCTCACCTTGTCTTCCTGAGCACTAGATGGGGGAGCTGAATGCTGGGAAACGTGGTCCTGTGCAATTTTGGAATGCAGAGGGGAGGGCTCGTCGTCCTCCACCTCCTCCAGGACAACGATGCATACGCGGCTCATTCGCTCCGACCTCATAGGTGCTCCCAAAATCACGACCCCCACCCCCCCACGTGCACACACATTCACAAAAACCAGATGGAAATCGAGGGGAAAAATAATCCAAACCCCTCAGAAACAAAAACAGAAGAAAAAGAAAAAAATCAAGTTACTCCGACATTCATGCAGTCTTCCAGGCGAGCAGAGGTGACGATCTGGCCTTGCGCTGATTCTGTCCTTCACAGATCCACAGGGGCTACTGATCTCTCTTCATCTCTCTCACGCGCATGCACGCTCGCTAGCAGTGCATAGTGCAGAGAGGTGGGAATTCCTCAGTTCTATGGCAGCCAATGCCAGAGCTGCAATGATCCAGCCTGCGTAAAGGACATGACAAACTGCTCTCCTTGTTCCTCGCGCATACACGGTCATAAAAGTGCCGGCACACTCAGAGAGGCAGTGCTGGGGCTTGCTGGTGCCTGATTACCGAGAACAATGCTGCGAGCGGTGTCTCTCTGCCTCCTCTCTGTCTGACGCGCTCTCTCTCTCTCTCTCTCCATTCAAACAGCACGGCAGCCTGCTGAAAACAGCGCTTTTCCAGCCTCAGCCAATAGTGCCAGCCTCCACTGCAATTCTAATCCTCCAGTGTACCGTAGCACAGACAGGGAGGGGGGATGGTAGAATGACAAAGTGAGAGAAAAGGGAACGAAAGAGGGAGAAGGAGGAGAAAAAGAGAGAACAGTGGAGAAGGGAGAAAAAGAAAGAGGAAATGAATGAGAGCAATAAGGAGAAAGGTGACAGGTAGGAATAGAAAGGGAAAAGGAGAGAAGGAGGGACTGAACGAGAAACAGAAAGAAAGGCTGTTCCTGCACCTCCTGTCATCTATTACCGAAAGGCAGGGGCTGCGGTTACGAGTCCTGGTGGCAGCATAGGTCCCGAAACACGATATATTGGGGTGGGGTGTTGTGGACATCTGAAGGTAAGAGGGATATAGAGGACTGTGCTTGTCACTTCAAAAGCAGTAAACCACGTGTGTAGCTCATCATGAGGGGAGTGACAGTACGAGGTCACCGTGTGGCTCTGTCTCTCTATTTGTAAAGCAGTCAGCCTTTCTTGCTGCTCGTGTGTCCTACAGAACCAATGCTGTATGCAAGTCACAGCTTACCCCTCAGGGAAAAATGCTGACCCCAATCGATCTCCCTCACCGCTTCCCCACATGCACCTACATGCATACATTACAATTATCATCAATTCAATTTATCAATCATCATTGATGTACGGAGTTATACTTTAATCTGAAGAGTGCCGATTCAGCTGCACCAAGTGTAAAACATTTAAATTCATTGTATCAAGTTATGTGCTTATTTTTGGTCAAACTTTCAGTAATTGTATTAGGGATGCACCAATACAGGAACATAAACATCTAGAAAATACAGAATCTGAGACCAAGTACACCTGTACTAGCATTATAGAGAAACAGAACATTTATTTAATGGTATATATTGTTATATACACATATTTTCAAATAAAGCCATTTTAGGTAAATGTTAGGTAAACCTACTTTTGTATGTTAACAGTGGTTTATTATTCTGGGATGTGAACTGAACTGTTTATAAACATGTTTACCATCAAAGTTAATATATGAAATAATATTCAATTCAGAATGTAGAAACAACATTGTATCAAACCCTAGTACCACAGAGCCCATGGTCCATGTCTGACTTTCTACAAAGCTGAAGTTTCTCATTTGAGTTTCCCATTCCACCTTAAATGGGGAAGCAGTTACATTCCTGCCCCTGTACAGGCATCTGAATGCAACTGCATTCGTTATAGGGTGGTAATTCAAAACAAGAAGTCAGCTTTAGCTTCATCAAATTTCTCATCAAAGTCGTTTGCCTCATACCAGAATCCTACATACTCAACCCACGGACCGTCAGACACTGCTAGAATTTGGACAATATTACACTGATTTACACTGTCGATACCAACTGGTCCATGTGTCGTGGTGCGTATTAGGCCTCGAGAACACCACGTCGTCTGGTGCAGTTGAACGAGTCAGGTGGCTCCTCAGGCAGTGTGGGAGGTAACAGAAGAAGGCCAATCAATTTGGTGTCTATGTTAGGCTAAAGCGAACCTAAAAGACAGGCCAATCCTTTATGCCTGCTGCCTAAAAAACAAAGTGTAGTACTACAGCTGTAAAGAACTGAACAGTAGGAGGTGTAGGAGGTAGTAGGAGCCCACTGCCTTTTCACTGAAAAAGTGTCTTCCTGTACTAGCTGGAATATTATCCAATGGAACACTAAGCACGGTTGTAAGTCGCTCTGGATAAGAGCGTCTGCTAAATGCCTTAAATGTAAATGTAAATATGTAATGTAAATATCTGAAGCTTCCTTGAATCAGCCATGCCACTAAATGGAACAACATAGTTTGCACCATTTGTATGTGGCAATAACATGTCAACATACAGCCCATCAAAAATAAACTGCCATAACAATACTACTAGTCATCAAACACCACTCCCAATGAATATTATACTGAATCTCCTCAAAAACAGCTCAGCCACTGTATGTGTGTACAGGCAGCATACACAGTCGAAGAGTCGAAGACACACAGTGTTTTGTGTTTCACTTAAAAGAGAGCTGTGGTTAACCCAGACACGCACACACAAACTCTCTCTTTGGACCTTCAGTCTCCACTGAATCATTCACAGCTTAACAGCTCATAGTCACAAGTGCTAAAACACACACATGCATGGGCCGAAGCATGGATACAAAAGCGCAGCATGAATTAGCCATTTTACTGCCACTTTTTTGCCTTTGGGACCTACGATCTTTCAACTACATTGATCATACAAACGGTCAGGGATCAAGGACAGAAAAATGCTCCTGAGAGATCTCTAATAAGATCCTTAAAAATGTAGAATGCTGTTCATGCAATAAATGCAGCAATCAGGCATTCACGTCGTGTCAGGAATGTAACTGCGTCATTCAAATATCCATAAAAGTTAATGAATATCAAACAGACATGGCATGTTGATTTTTTTTGGGAACCATAGATGGCAAACATCGCAAAGTTGACCGTTCTGAGTTTTTTTTATCCCTGTCTGTAACTGAACAGAAAAACCAACATTCACTTATGGATTATCGTGTTGCAATTAGCCCTTAGAAGACGGTAAACTACGGCCATGAAGGGGAGCACATGGTCAACCTCAATATTCAAATAGGTTGTAACTAGGACTTGATTTGTATGAACAGTCCAAAGTCCATCAAGAAAACATTTCTCACACCATTACACCACCTCAACCAGCCTGGACTGTAGACACAAGGCATTTTTTTTCAATATTATGAATTCATGATATTGGAGCCAAATTCTGATCCTACCATCTGTGTGCTTTAGCCTAAATCGAGGTTTAGCATAAATCAAGGTTCATACGTTTTTCCAGTCTTTAACTGTCTGGTTTTGGTGAGTCTGTGCCCACCACAGCCTCAGTTTTGTTGGAACCTGACATGGTCTTCTGTGTCTGTACACACACACACACACACACACACACACACACACACACACACACACACACACACACACACACACACACAATTACCTTAGCACAGTTTGAAAGGATGCAGCGATCACCGGACTAAAGATAGAACAAAAAAAAAGAAAGAAAGAAAAAAAAACCAAACAAACAAAAAAAACCTAATCTATAAAATAATAAATTGTTCAAAATAAAGTCCCAGAAGAATAAAAACAGCCAAAATAAAAGAACAAAAATAAAATTAAACACTTCTGAACCATACAAAAATAATCTGACTGAACCATGGTGAAAACTGATATACTGTAGTCGACTGCATGGTTCACTGAATTAGTTGCTAAAGAAGCCGTAATAGTGGTGAGGTACACTCTCTACTGGCTATTAAGCTTTACGGTTCTAAACGTCATTTGAACTGTTCCAGTAGTAGTCATTCACAGTAACTGTGTTCCAAAGTAGATCCCCTGCACATGAAGCTAACTGCTCACATATGAGAGCCCCAGAGAGCCTGCACGAACATTCTATCCTCACCACAAACCTCCATTAACTCAACTGCCTCTTTCCCCACACGAACACAACCTGGCAGCTCCTCAGAACTTCAACCAAAACAGTTCTGAGCACAGAGGCAGACCAAGAGCCTGTGAATGTCCTGACTGATCTAAGGGTAATAACTGTTCCTGCAATAAGCGCAGTTCAGTGCAATGAAATATAACCCACACCATTAGCATAGCTTATGACTAATCAGACAGTGCTGATACAACTGCAGCAACTCCCCCCACAAAACCCTCATAAATCTTAGAGCACTTTCCATCCCACTTCCATCACAGCTCCTCTCTTCTCCTCCTTTCTCTTTAGAAGTTGCTGACTGGCCGCCGAGCTGACTGATGCTGTAACTCTTAGGCTAATGTGAGGAAAGGCTGTTTGGCTCCGGTTGCCTCCATATAGCTGGATCTTCTTGTTCATCGGCCAAAACTACAGATGAAAACAATGCAGTACTGTAAGTACAAGCTAGTGATTTTCAGTTTCTGGGGAGACTGGATATGAGAAAGTCAAATGCAAGTAAGTAGAAAAAACAGAAGCTCCCAAAAGTGGACTTAAATGTCCTTGCAGATTTCTGTGCAGTGTATTAAGAAGAAATGACACTGTAATAAAGACAAAGAGTCCAATTTAAAATCCACTCAATATCAATATGATATACAATGTACTAATAATCATGAACCATGGACACAATCGATGGGTCTATATGATGCATGTATTAGAGGAAGAGGCTGAGGACAGAGAGACTGAAATCATCACAAGCATTTCAGAGGATTTTGAGAATACATTCTCAAAATAGCTGCAGAAGAACAGGTCAATCAAATATCTAATTCCACTGCAAATCAAAGCAGAACTAAGAACAGAATTAATATTAACAGATGAAAATGCAACATCTATTAAACAACGCTGTTGTACAGATGGGCCACGCTGGGCCACAAATTCTCTTTAAAACCAAATGGACATCCATTTTAAAGAAGGCCAAAGAACATTTCAGATGCAAATCTGTCAATGTACCTCCATGGACTGGCGCTGGAGTCCAGTGATGGAATTTAAATGTTTTCTACATTCAATTAGAGTGCTGCACAACACAGAGTTATTTCGTATTTAGCCTTCCAAATTAGCAAACCTCCTAAGCAACATTTACAACGCTCAGACACCATTCATGTCCCTTTCCTGCTTAGTCCACTCGTCTCGACCAAGAGTAACAAACAACAGAAAGGTCATATTTTATTAGACGTATTGTGAAGGACACAATAGCACAGAAATGTCATCTCATTCCTGAAGTTCAGTTTTATTTTTACCACTCTGCAATGTCCTGCTCAAATCTAGCTTGCAAAGGTGGATCAGGTCTATCTGAGTTTCAGGATGGGTCTCCGGCTCAAAGTTATATGGCAGAACTGACTCCATTATAAGAATAGCTAAACTGTGGATCTTGTAGCAGGACACTGCTCTGGTGGTTGGCCAATCAGATAAGAGTGGGCAAGCTGACCAGTCAGAACACACTGGGCTCTTCGAACGGCGGGGCTTACATACACAGAAGCTGTAACAGAGCATTTTAAGGCTGCATTCAAATGTACAGATGTAAATATTGCGGGTGACTGATGCAATTCTAAAATAATGAAAATTATAAAATCATAAAAAGCACAAATCTGTATTTTATTCTCATTGCAAGCTTTGTTACTTTAACATAAATAATAAAATGTACATGTTATATAGTTTATTCCCACCACAAAAAAATACAAGCAGAGTAATCCGGCAAAGAACAAAAGAGCAAGCGGATGCGTACTCATAGGGTAAAATAGCTCCACCCAAACCCTCCCACCAAATTTTTCCAATTCTAACAACATCCAATTTTAATGGCACACGATAGCACTAATGCAACGCATCACTCGTTTTCCCTGTGGTCATTTTGATCTTGTGCCATATTGTGCTGCAGTTATTTTACCATGTAGCATTGATGCCACACACCACATTTTTACTCCAGGTTTTTAACAAAAATATGTAACAAATAACCTTTTCCCCAGGGAAATAAATGAAATAGACCTTTAAAACTCATTTAAGGTACACAACTGGACCATGCTGAACCTTGCAGGGCACTTTTATATTATCTTTTTTTCCCCTGACAGCATAGTCCATTACTGATGAACCATTACAAAGGTTTAAAGAGCCCAACTGCCTAGTTACAACTCACAAAACAAGCACTTTCCCCCTCAAAGTGTTTGCAAACATCCAGATCCAGCTCTATGTATCCTTTCTATGTTGTCAGGCACCATCTAGAGGAGAAACATCACACTGCCACTGTGGACAAAGTTCTATGACCTCAACCACTTCGAAAGCGGCACACTCCACTTTCACCAGAAGCATTGGAAGGTTTGGATCAGCTTGCCGTGAGTGAGTACAGAGTAAGTGATGGCTATCATCACACCCTGATCTCCATGCTACTATGCCTTAACGACTCTTGACCGTTGAGAGTGGCCATTCTGAAACTGTTCACTTTACACTACAGAGCTCAAATCAGGCTTAAATGCCTAAACAGCCATTTTCCAGAAGGTAGTGACTGACATGCTGAGGCAAAACACTGCAACCTTTTCTCTAGTGTCCCCAGAAAATGCAATATAATTTGTTACACACGTGCGCACGCTACCTCGCTAAACTGAGGCACTATTTCAGTCGCCGCTCTCTTTGTCCACTTTTCAATCAGCGAGCAAACAATGGCTGAGACAGCATAATCAGAACAGCTCTTCCTGTGTCTCTGCACCGAGGCAGAGGCCAGCTGTCCTTACATGGCCACGCAGCGGGTGAGGGCTCACGTTGCAGACAGGAGCCTCTAAAGGATATCCACACTGTAAAGCTCAAAGTGGATCTCCTTTTTTGATCCAAAGTGGAATTTACAAAAGTACACTCTATGTTCACACTTGAAGGAAAAGTAGAGATAGCCTATATGTATGCATTCGGGAAAGGGGGGGGGTGCATGCCGGTCTAAATGTAGACTAAAGTGCTGCAAGCTTCTGCCAAGTCTATTGAGTTTCCCTCTCCATAGCTGCCACTCATTTAGACAGCATGATGGCATGACAGAAATAGCTTTCCCACTTCTTACTGGTGTATCCCTAGTGGTGTATCATGATACCATGACTAAGGAGAACAACTCACTGCCAAAGTCATTTCCTCACTATCTGACCAGTCAAACAAGTAGTATGATAAACTCTGAGGAAACAGAACAAGGACAAATACAGACAGTCACACTGCAAACACAAAACATCACATAGGGACACTGGAAATGCAATGTACCTAAACGTCTGAGCTGTCCATCAGTGTCTTGTTTGCTGCAACCATCTACAGCAGGCACTACTGAATAGCCAGCCAAAACAACAGCAGGAAGACCACCTGCTGTGACCAGCCAGTGCCAATCAGAGTCAAATTACACTTCATGTAAAAAAGTTGGACACCTGCTTATCAAATGAAATAGAGGGATTACAAGGAGGTTGTTCCCCCTTTTCCTGCAGTTAACAGCCTCTACTCTTCTCAGAAGGTTGTTGGGACGTTGCTCCAAGGATCTGATGGCATTCTGCCACGTAAGAGTTAGTGAGGTGAGGTACTGATGTTGGGTGATGAGTTCTGGATCACTTCAGCTCACCTCAAAAGATACTGGACGGAGAACACAGTTCCACTGTTCCACAGCCCAATGCTGGGAGTATTTATCCCTGTCATTAGCCCTCTCTTTGCACTGGGTACACTGGTTCATGTGCAGTTGCTCCAAAGTGTCCCATTCTATAAGCAATGCTTTCTGTGGAGATTTTACAAGCTGTTTGTGTGCAACTGAACACCTCTGTCAGTAATAGGTACAGCTGAATTCACTAACTAGAAGGGGTGTCTAAATACTTTTGGACATAGTGTAAGAGGTGGAGACATCAAGATAATTCTGCCAATCAGGTCATTTAACCACTTTAGTCTCAATATCTTATAATAACACAACATACTGCTGTTTAAAGAGTCCACCTCAGGAAGCTCTCATAAGTGTGTTGTCATTTATCTGAGCTTCAAGATTACAGCAGTGTTAAAATAGCGATTCACATGTGATTTGTGTATCCAAGACGGACCAGGGTAGCTAGACAGCTGTTTTCAGGATCCGCTCCATTTAAATACTGCGAAACCACATTTCTTACGTTATTCATCTACTCTCCGTATGTCTTGCATTAAGAATGAGGATATTCTCATCCAGTCTTTCAAAAACTGCTGTACTTGGCAAAATAAGCAGGTCATAAGCAGGCCGGCCAGGCAGCCTGAAACACCACCTGAAAAACCAAGAACTAGCATACAATGGGTTATTTGTTGTGTCATGTAATATTCCGTGTCTGATCCCTCTGTCTCCTCAGCTTGACAGGTTTCATAACGGCTAGTAATCCTTTTTGTGTTTTGTCCATCAAAGTGCTCTCACTGAAATATCGAGCATGCACTATGCAAGTACAATATCCACTGTGAATCCCACCACAATGATACAGCAATGCAGAGATGTAAAGTCTAACAAACAAAGATGTTGTATTAAGTCTCCAAGTGGTAAGGGTAGCCATTTGTCTTCCTCCTGCATTAGCCAACTAGCATTTCAAATAGCTTGACCTCATGTATGCGGGACAAAGTGATCAAAGCTTTCCAAAAGGTTCCTCCCACCTTCACAATGCCTCGTCTACTGTGGAAGGTGAGCAGGCTGATTTTTCATTTGGTGCCTCTTTAAAGGAGACCTATTGTGCTCATTTTCAATTTTCATAATTTTATTTTTGAATAACTAGAATAGATTTACTTGCTTCAATTTTCCCAAAACACAATGTTTCTCATTTAATACATCTACATCCACCATCTGCCTGAAACGCTCTGTTAGAGCTCCCGTGTCTTCAAGCCCTGTCTGCCAGGGAGAACTGCGTGCTCTGACTGGTCAGCTTGCCCACTCTGTTCAGACTGGCCAGATCGGCATCTTGCTACCAGATCCACTCCCACCCAGCTGGGCCCTTTTCTTACAATGGAGTTGGTTCTACTGTACCAGTTTGAGTCTGATCCTGAAAGTCTGGTAGTGTTAAGTTATTACCATTTTATCTTTCTGTGTGTTGTGTGAGGGTGTGCCAAGCTTGCTGGTAGGCGGGCAATCAGGGCTGTGTTACAAGATGACATCATCCTGTAACAGAGAAAAGGGCAGGGATTCCAACAAGGCTTTCCAGGCAGCAGTTTCTCCCACTGGCATTATAAAGTTGGAGAACGCTCACCGGAAAAAAGCAGGTCCCCTTTAATGACACTACTTCTCATTTTGTAGACATCAATGCAAAGGCCAAGAAAGCCACAAGGCTGAGGCACAGGCAACCCAATATAACCCAATCTTCAACCTGAAGTAATAGCACCTGGGATGCATGCACATACACTATGTAGACTATTTGTACATCTTCCCTATTAATATTGGGTACACAACCACACCGACTAATAGGCGTAGAGCATCAGGTAAGAGTGCACAGCATTACAGCGGACCATTAAACAACGTTATTATGTAGTCATTACGCTGACAGGTGCAGGATGAATGCAGAAGAATCACTCTAATGTTGGAGCTTAAAGAAGCTGCACAATAACAGGTGTCGCAGTACAAAAATGACTCTGAGAATGTACTGATATAATGACTCCGATGTGATAATAATAAACGTTAGCTAGCCAGCAACACTGTTGCTTGTCAGCAGCAGGGTTAAAAATAATGTCACATGCTAAGCTTTGGTAGCACGCCAGCTAACTTATAAAGCAACACGTCCCCTCTCACCAAATGTGGACTGACACTTGTAAAACCACGAAGCTCAAGACTTGTTCTCATCTTGCCGTTCCACCTTAAATGGTGCAGCAGTGCGCCAGAATGTAACTGCTGCACCATTTAAGGTGGAACGGCAAGATGCGAACAAGAAGCTGGCGAATAGGAGATCAACTTCAGCCTCGTTGAAAAAAGCAGACTTTTGTCCATCTCCTCGACCCCTTTTTTCGGCTTAAGACTTTATTTTAGCAACTATGTGGCCTGTTATTTGTGTTAAAAACTGCCCCTTGTTAGCCAGCTTCGCGGCTAACTAAGTAACCAAGCAGCTAACGCTGGGTTCAGTAACGACAGTTAGCAGGCGAGCTAAGTAGTCCTCACATACCTGCTCTCGGATCTTGAGAACCACCATGTTTCTCCCTCGCCGCTAGATTTCATGCAGGAATATTTACTCGTCCTGCTCTCCGTCTCTCTCCAAGCGAGCGGCTGTTGAAGGCCACGCCGCCGTATGTGAATTTTTTTTTCGGGTTTATTCCAGTTTCCTCTCAGCTCAGGGATCCTCTTTTCCTCCCAGCAGTGGAACAGCGGGCTTCCACAACATTACCGCCACCGTGGGCGAGCAGTAAGGCCGGCGCTGATTGGCTGAGAGAGTGCGGGAGGTGGCACTAAGCGAGCCGTTGATTCGTTTATCCGAAGTGCTTATACTAGCGTTTTTATACGAGAGCAAAATTACTTGCACGTCTCTTCGCTGAGGAAGAGGCGAGCGATACATCGATTGTACCGGTATACCGAATGATATTCCTAGCGATATATTCGACACCATTATAGGTACGATTAAATTTTGACCAATAAATATTTATTAGTAGTAATAAATCAATAAAAATTGACATGTAAAAAAAATCTGCCTTTTAATTCTGAGAAACATACACTCATCATCAAAAAAAGTAGTTGCACCCCGAAGAAAGTCGGATTGCAGTGCTATACGGAAGGAAGATACAGGTTACCAGGAACAATAAATGAAGATTTAGACTGATATGGACAATTGAATAATAATAAATGATAAATGATACATTTAGACTGATATGGGCAATATTTATTGAGCTACACATTCAGAAGTGATGTCTCTTAGTATGGCAATGGGCCCCCGTGTTTGCTAACACAACATGCCAGATGTTTTGGCATGGAGTTGTAGAGGTTCCTAATGGTGTCCTGAGATAATCCATCCCATTGCATGACAACAAACCGTTATCTTGCCGCTGACCATGGTGTCTTCACCAAGACAAAAGCTGCATTCGTCACTGAAGATGACCTACTGTCTGGCACGACATCATTGCCGTCTTTGGCGAAGTTGACGTGGTGTTAAGGACAGTCGTCATAACAGTCTGTGTGCATCTTGTCCTGTGTCTGCAATCGTGACTGTAGGGTCAGTCAGGTATTCATTCAGACACTCACACCTAGGCAGCAATTTAGCATCACCAGTTAACCTGACTGTATGTCTTTGAACTGTGGGAGAAAACCTAGCAGACACAGGGAGAACATGCAAACTCCACAAAGAAAGGCCGGGAGTCAAACCCAGGCCTGCATGCTGTGAGGTGACAATAAAATCTAAATGTTGAAAATGTGTAAATTCAATTTTTACACAGAAAAAGTAGAATGTTTTAATTGGCATCTACTGTATTTACAATAGTAAGAAATAAATTAAAGCGTTCAAAAATGTGAATTTCTGAAGTAAAATTGAAATCAGGTTACAAGTAATTTTGTAAAAGCGGGTGTTACAGTAAAGTCCTGCTAAAACGTCTCTGACGATGAAATGAATTGGAGAAAGCCAAAGAGAGTCCACATTTTCCTCCATTCCAATGATTCTTCATTCCTGTTTCGGGTTTAAGTTCATTCTCTTGTGTTGATTCAGTTCCTGCACTCTTTGAAGTGTTTTATCTTAGATCACTTTAGGAGATGAACAGATCCGTACATACTGCAGCTCCTACACCGACTCCCGCTGCATGCACTAATTAGTTCCACTGCAGTTACTCAAGGAACTCAGCACCTGAGTGTAGCTCCTGGACTACTCTCCCTAACTCTGGAGACGTGTACAAAGTCATTGTTAATACAGTCAGTGTTACTTCACAAGATTACAGAACTCTTAAAGGGAAAGTCCACCGATATCTTCAGGAATTTCAGCATCATTCTGTTGTTAAGATATAGAACTTGTTTACTGTGGTGTTGATAGGAACCAGACGTCTGGGGAGTTTAATGCCTCTCAAAGCTCCCTGGCAGATAGTCATTACATGAAATGGTGATGAATATGCTGCCTCATACCCAACACATTGTTTTACGATAGTAGTAGATAAGCATGTGGTAGGGAAAAACAGCACCCCCTCAAATACACAATCCTTTTTTGTGGATAGTAGCCCACCACCCCCGCAAAAGTTTTCCATCTTCCACCAAGGTAAAGCATTCTGACTTGGTAACTTTCTCAGCAGTGGCTGTTTAAAATGGCTGTTTAAATGTTAATGAAATGCAGAAATGTTGATAAATCAGTGAACATCCCCTTTAATGTGTTGAGTTGCCTGCACAGTGCACTTTGGAGAGTCATACAGACAGAATACAACAAAGAAGACTCTAAATCCCAGTGATGGTTCTCAAGGAAACACTTGGTCTTCAGGACTGATTGGTGTGACAGACTGTCCCTACGGGCCATCTAAAAACAGAAGAGGTCCATCACAACACCACTGTGACCTTTAGCTCAAAGGAAGGTCCATTAGAATTGTTGACAGGATGACATTTGTATAACGTTCCAGTTCATAACATCACAATTAGACCTCGCAAGAGCATCACTAACTAGACAGCAATGTAATACATTAAAGGGGAATCCTATTGGAATCCCATTGATTTTTAGATTCAGAGTGATTGGAGCCAAAATGTTTAGTTATATAGAAACCTCTTAACTCACACTTCTTTTCAGTGGTGGTGATGGGAACCAGAGGTCACCATGTCTGCAAAACAAACACCGGCATTTTATTTACTGTCCAAGATGATCAGCGAACCTACAGATTTTCTAAATGAAAACTGTTTTATATTTATAATATTTTTAAGTTGTATATTTACCTTACATGCACAATGCATTATTTATCTGTAATTGGTGTATTTGCTCTATAAAGGAGCGTTTTGTTTATTTACATCTTCATTATTAAATTAGGGAGAAAAAATGCCAGGATTGCCCTTCAAAAAGCAGACATGTACAAGCGCCACCTTGTGGCCAACTGTGTAATGGTAAGCCTCGTTGAATCAGGTACCTGATACTCCAGCCTTACCTGACTCGGACTAAAATAAGCCTTCATACTGCTACACTGTTCAGACCATGCAGCCCCTACAGGACTAAAAGGCCTACTTGAGTAGAGGTGGGCAATATGACGAAATTTCATCATTAATGTTAATACAATGGCTCAGTATGGGAAGAGTATTATCAGTACTACTACAGCTCGACTCGCCATCCCTGAAGACAAGCGTCCAGACTCTTCTGTCCTGGCTCCCAGATGGTGGAATGAACTCCCACTGGCTGTCCGAACAGCTGAGGCCCTTGCAGTCTTCAAACGCAGATGAAAGACCCATCTCTTTGTAAAGCACTTAAATGAGTGAGCACTAGTAGATGTGTATATTGAAATACTTTGTTTTTGCACTTATACTGACCATAACCTTTCTTCTCTCTAGGTATGTGCAATGGGTTGGGTTGCCAGGTAGTGCACTTATGCTTTATATATGTCTGTGTATTGTTCTCTCTAGGGATCAGCACTGGCCCTTGTTTGGGCGTCTGAGCTCATGGCGAGTTTTAGACTCTAACCTTCCTGTACTAGCTGGGAAACATTATCCAACACTAAGTACGGTTGTAAGTCGCTCTGGATGAGAGCGTCTGCTAAATGCCTTAAATGTAAATGTACTACCAGAACACAGAATGACTGCATGAACCATTAAGAGGACCCAATGGTAGAGTGAACAACCACTCCATTCTAAATTAATGTACTGATTGTTTTACAGCCATTTAATAATGTGGTGTTTTTCTGTCTTGTTTTTACTTTTCTGAAATGCTGTGACACAATTATCACAATTGTGAAAATAAGATTGTATTTTTGCCATTTTATACACCTTTATACCAGGGTATGTAGTTTCCATATATACTTCCACATAGAATTCCACCATTTTCCAGTTAAGTAAAATCTGTTGAAATAGTTCATTATAGGACATTATACACTGCCTGGCCAAAAAAAAGGTAACCACCTGGATTTAACTAAGCAAATACAGGGGTTGGACAATGAAACTGAAACACCTGTCATTTTAGTGTGGGAGGGTTCATGGCTAAATTGGACCAGCCTGGTGGCCAATCTTCATTAATTGCACATTGCACCAGTAAGAGCAGAGTGTGAAGGTTCAATTAGCAGGTAAGAGCACAGTTTTACAGTTCTGCTCAAAATATTGCAATGCACACAACATTATGGGTGACATACCAGAGTTCAAAAGAGGACAAATTGTTGGTGCACGTCTTGCTGGCGCATCTGTGACCAAGACAACAAGTCTTTGTGATGTATCAAGAGCCACGGTATCCAGGGTAATGTCAGCATACCACCAAGAAGGACGAACCACATCCAACAGGATTAACTGTGGACGCAAGAGGAAGCTGTCTGAAAGGGATGTTCGGGTGCTAACCTGGATTGTATACAAAAAAGGACTTGTATATGTCATTCCCAAGACGAACTGACGCTGTATTGGCCACAAAAGGAGGAGGAGGCCCTACACCATACAAATAAATGATTGTGGTCTAAAACCAGGTGTTTCAGTTTCATTGTCCAACCCCTGTAGGTAAGAGCCTTCCATTGGATAATTACTGCGTGGGTGATTATGTTTCAGCTGGCAACAAGCTATTTAACCCTAACTGATACAGTGAGTAGGTCTCATTTGTTAAACAACCATGTGGAAAGACACATCTGTAGTTGTGGAAAAGATGTTCATCTGTTTCAGAAGGGTCAAATTATTGGCATGCATCAAGCAGAGAACACATCTAAGGAGATGCTGAGGCTACTAAAATCAGGTTAAGAACTGTCCAACGCATTATTAAAAAGTGGAAGGACAGGAGGAGAAAAATCTTGAATGATCGTGATGGGCGATCACTTAAACGTTTGGTGAAATCAAATGGTAGAAAAACAGCAGTAGAACTCAGGGATGTGTTTAATAGTGAAAGTAAGAGCATTTTCACACACACAGTGCGAGGGAACTCAAGGGATTGGTACTAACAGCTGTGTAGCCTTAAGAAAACCACTTGTGAGGTCATGTGGTCTGATGAGTCCAGATTTACCCTGTTCCAGAGTGATGGGTGCATTGAGGTAAGAAGATAGGCAGCTGAAGTGAGGCACCCATCATGCCTACTGCACAAGCCTGTGGGGGCAGTGCTATGATCTGGAGTTGCTGCACTTGGTTAGGTCTAGGTTCAGCAACGTTATGTGCCTAAAGAATGAGGTCAGCTGACTACCTGAATATACTGAACCACCTGGTTATTCCATCAATGGATTCTTTCTTCCCTGGTGGCACCGGGATATTCCAAGATGACAATGCCAGGATTCATCGGGCTCAAATTGTGAAAGAGTGGTTCAGGGAACCACTGAGACATCATTTTCACACATGGATCGGCCACCACAGAGTCCAGACCTGAACCCCATTGAGAATCTTTGGGATGTGCTGGAGAAGACTTTGTGCAGTGGTCCAAATCTCCCATCATCAATACAAGATCTCGGGGGGAAATTAATGCAACTCTGGACAGAAATAAATGTTGTGACATTGCAGAAGCTTGTGGAAACGATGGCACATCGAATGCGTGCCATGATCAAAGCTAAAGGCGGTCCAAAAAAATATTAGTGTGTGTGACCTTTTTTTTTTCTTGTCCAGGCAGTGTACTTGCTGATTCAGATTTCTTTACAGTCATAATTAATTGTATTATGATCATGTTCATACCTTTGGGATGAGCTGAAGTAATCCAGATCATCATCATCTGCTCCAACATTGGTGACCTCACTAATGCTCAACCAAATCCTCACAGCAATGTTCTAATATCTACTGTAAAGCCTATCCAGAAGGGTAGAGACTGTTACTGTAGCAAAGAGGAGACATTCCTTATTTAACAGGCTTACCTGGACAGGCAGGTGTCTACAAACCTTTGGACAAATAGTGCAAAGATAGTTAACAGTAACTTCCCGCTACTCTATCTGCTCAAGAACAAGGGCCTGGATACAGTAACAAGACCCAGAAAGTTTGGCCTGTTGGTTGCTTAATATTCCAACTTTTCAGTGTGTGAAATAACCCCTGGTATTTGTGTGGGTCCCTTTTTGGCTGGCTGCCAACTCATTCGCCAAGGCGGCACTGATGCTATAATGCTGGTTGTGGAAATGCTCTTTTCTGGTACTCTTTTCACCAAACTCTGGGGGGAAACCTGGGCAAGTTTTAGAGTTTACAAATATGGTATATCGTAAAGGCATCCTGGGCATGGTTACAGCTGAAGGCTCTGAAGGACCAAGTTACTGAACTGGAAGCAGACCAGCACTGCATCTCTAGCTAAGAGTACTAACAGCTTGCTTGCTGATTGTGAGTGAAGCAGATCTCAAATCTCAAACCGCTGGAGTAAATGACAAATAGTTCAAGTCACTGCCACCTAAACAAATTGGTCATGAATGACACCACGTACTATGCAGTGAGTTAGTCAGAGTTAAAGTTTTATTAGTGTTATACTCGGTTCTGCTGCTCGAAATGAATATTTTAGAAGCATGATGCAAACACTCTAAACCCCTTTAGAGTCCTTTTTCAGTCTATTAAATCGACCGTGACATTCGGCTTGTTTTCTCTGTTTTTTTTTCTTGTTTGTTAAAGAAAAATAAGAAAATATAATTGACAGTACATTTAGGCACACTGTTGACACATACTGTACACTGATATGCACAATTAATCATCATAGATTCATATGTATGGGGATTTAGAAAAACAGAAACGAGCAGTTCTGCATCACACTGAAACCATTTACTGAGTTTAAAGGTAGAGTTGGAGTGCGCAACTCAGTAAGAGAGGCAGGTGAAGCTGATGCCAGTGCTGCGGAGCATCAGTTGAACCAATCACAGAAGGCTGTAGCTGATCAATAGCCACTCGTAGCAGACTTTACAGACTAATTAGGAGTGGTTTCGGCCACTTGGCGCTGGCCAGTTATGGCAAACGATAGCCACGTGGCGTCACAGCATGCGGGATGAGAATTCCATCAGAACCTGACAAAACCCTCATTCGAAGAGGTTACATTAAGTGCTATTTAGTTCAGAAATCGTCATTTTGCACTGGCAACCACCAGGCTGAGCACAAACCCAGAGGTCGTCTGACTGCTGGCTACAGTACTGTGCAGAAGTCAGACACCAACTTACATATATTTCACTTCCAGCCATTAAGTACAGGTTGTTTATTTTCCGGAGCTATTTCTGGAAATACTAGATGAGGTTACTAGATGGGACTCCTAACAACCAAGCAAGATCCAGCAGACCACTAAAACTGTACTTGAAGTTTTCATCTTTGAAAAATCAAGCTCCTCAAAATTACAGGCGTGTCTGTCCATCCTTCCACTGTTGGAAGACAACTCAAAGCTATGGGCCTGAAAGGATGTGTAGCGGTTAGTGAGAAAAGAAATATATATTTAATAAATTAAAAAATAAATCAAACACAGAAATCTACTGACCACTCCAGAGTCCAGACCTCAACTTGTGTTTGGGATTACCCGAATCATAAAAAGCAAAAAAAATGCAACCAACTTCTAAGAATAAACTTTGGAGGAGGGGCTTCAGATTTCTTTGAAAAACTGAAAAAGAGTACCCTTAAAAGAACGAAATCTGTATTAACAGGAAAGAGGGGACACTCAAAATGCTAAAAACTGCCGTTATGTTTATTACGTTTATTTTCCTACTTTTCTCGTGAGGCTGAAAAATGATTTCTATATAAAAGCTGGAAATGAAATGAAGTGGCGCATGTACCTTTTGCACAGTACTGTATATGGATGGATCATCCTCCATTCAGGCTGGAGGGGTTACCAGGTCCGATGCTGTAAAAGACTAGTCACTGAAATGATTGTGACCTAATACACGGTTCATTATGGGTCACAGTCACACTGTGCTGGATCACAAGCACAGGAACCCTTACAGCCGGAAAAGAAGGAAAAGAAGAAAAGAAAAGAAAAGAAAAGAAAAGAAAAGAAAAAAAAAAAAAAGAAAAAAGATCCACCATTCCAATGTCAGCCTGCGGGTACATGATATGCTCACATGCACCAATTGATATCTATTGATTCAATATAATACGTTCTCCTTCTCCCACAGCAAGTAAGCCATGCATGTCTGAATGGAACCCATTGTGAAGAACACACTATGGTCACACGGAGACAAATTAAAAAGCAGAAGCCAGACTTATAAAACAAGTCTTTAACGTAAGCCGAGCGATTAACAACAACGGAATGTAGTCTGTTTGGAGTAGAAGACCTTTCATTTGTGTTTTTGTGAATATTTTTGGATTCTTTCATCATTCTCACATATCTTGCCTCTGAATACATTTAACACATGCATTAAAGAAAATATTGCACAAAAAGAAAAATGAATTACTTGTTCACCAAAATAAAAGTAGGATTTGGGTATCTTTAATATAGTGTATGTGTGTGTGTGCGATTTTTGGTAACACTTTACTGAGGTGCAGCATTCTTAGGGCTAAACGACACCTACGTTAGCCTTATATGACTATAAACCTACATAAACATTTATAAGGACTTAATTCAACAAGTGTGTGTTGTCATAAAGATTGCTTTTGTCCCTTTTGCTGTGTTGGCGCATGTCAGTTGTCATGAAAGGCTTATGCAGGGGTCACGTGCACTCTAAACCTCCATAATGAAGGTCATTAACCGTTACACTGAACAAGAAATTACCATCAACAACAGAGTTCATGGAAGTAGTGATTCTTTTCATTTAGAGTCCTATTTGAAAAAGACCTGTCCGTGACAGGGTGACTGACACCCCAATGACACAGGTTTTCTAGAAGACAGAAAGTCAGCTGGAAGGAAGATTCATTTTATGTGTATTGAATATACAGTATTAACAATCTTCAAGTTCTAGGTTGCAGTTTACCAGGTCAGCCTGCATTACTAATATGAAGGTAAACAATGGACTGAACATCTAATCAGCTTCAGACTCACAGAAGTAGAGATAACCAAGAGGAGCCAACTGTTTTCTAACTCATTTACACTTAGAAAACCAACAAAACGTGCATATGACTATATATCAGACATGTTTAAATTTAACCAATATTAAAAATTATACTGTACTCTATAAAAAACATTGTGCATGTAATGTAAACGTAATATATTAGTTATGCTAATCCATGTCTGCCATAATTTATACATTTTAATTCATTTTTATATACTGCCATTGTCAGACGTCTGATATCGGTGTATCCCTACTTGTAAATTCTATAAACATCTGACTTTTTTATTTTATAATATTAATATTAAGTTAAATGTAATGTAATTCCTTTAAGTTCCACTAATGTATGCCTATCTGGGTACTAACAAACATGTTTGAGTCCTTACTTATGCAGGTTTACAGTGTAGCCTTATGAACGCTGCCCTTCAGTTAAGGGTCACTCAATTATTTGTGTCATGTACTGGAAGCTACTTATAGCATTGTCTGTTGGTCATAGAGTTAAGGCTGATTTTCTAACTGGCACTGGCACACACTTCTGACTTCAACAGGGTTGCATCGTAGTGCTACACATCACTAATAGTGTACTAATATTAAAAACAAAAACAACAACAAAGGAAAAAAAAATACCAACAACATGTACATGTGTACACATACCCCAGTGTCTGAACTGAGTTAAAAAAAAAAGGACAAGCACAGAAAAGAACCGACCCGAGACAGGTACATTCTTTAAAGCATATCTCCGTATGCTTGGACTCCCACCAGGACAGGCATTCATCGTTTCACACTGTAACCTGCTGGATGATCTTCTTTTAGACTGGTCTTAGCCTTCCTCTCGAGATTAGCCTTTAACCATCATGGTTACACATCATGTTTGAAAACCATGTGCCCTGGATCCTCAACCCTGCCCTTCGTGCTTGCCACCGAGAGAACTGTGAACGTCAGAAGCCTTGTGTTTTCAGTGCTGCAAATATATATTTGGTTGTTAAATCGTTTATAAACACGCAGTCATACATGTAAATGGTTTCAGTTGGTAAAAGATGACTTGCGCTGTAATTAAAACCCATCTGTCAAATCCTAAAATGATTCGTCTTCACCTTAGCTACCTTAGTGCGTGGCAAGTGTAGCGCATTAAGGGGTGTCAGTTTCCCTCCGTCCAACCTCCACTAGCTAGTATTTTAAAACCATACAGTATACGTTCTGGTCAACACATCCCTGGAAGGGGTGCTTGACCTTTGCCAACTGCCACTGCGAATCTTTCCATATTGCAACTTTCTCCCAAATTTAAAACAAAAAAAGAAACAAAAAAGAAAAACAAAAACAAAACAAAAAAACACTAAATGCTGACGTTACAGGTCAGGCACTGCAGTCTCTTAGTGGTACAGATGTGAACGTGTTTAAATGAACGCTCCACAATGCTAAAATTGGATCCTCTATGCTACAGCCGCATTGATACAGTGCTTCTATTAGGAACAGGGAAGATTTTGGGGGAGGGCCTGAAGACGACGACGACAGGGGTGTGCAATCCAAGCAGATTCATGAAACACACACGCATGCACACATGTACGGACACACGTACACACACACACACACACACTTACACACACACACTGCCGCCCCCCCGCCCTGGCCCTTGTTCCGACCTCGCTGTGGGCCGGTCCCTCCTGTTCCATGAGTGTCGCATCCTAGTGGCTGAGCTGGGATCTGTCACCTCTTCTGCAGGCTGCGGACTTTCTGCGAGAAAGCGCGCATGCGTGGCGAGCGCGAGTGCAGCTTGACGAACAGCTCGGGGAACTTGTACTGGGGAAACATGGTCTCCAGGAAGCCCTCGAGGAAGACGTAGGCCAGACGACGGTTCAGCTGCTGGTGCTGGAACATGTCGAAGACCCGCAGGATGCCCTTGCGCGTGGTGTCCGCCCCAATGATGTGCTTCAGCTCGTCTGTGAGGGAGTAAGAATCCGCAAGGAGACTTTAAAACAGGTATGGGGCCAAAGTGCCTTAACATATTTTCACCACAGGGGTCCTGGAGTACGCCTGTCCTGCATATGTAGGCGTTTTAACCAGGAAAAAACTGTGCCGTTTTCCCACATGTGCATGTTTCATTCACAGGTTCTTTCTCAGTTACACAGGGTTGCCAGATTTGTGGTTTTCCCAACAAATCTGGCTTATTTGAACGTGAACTCTAAACTAAACTTTGGTTTATATAAACCTGAAGGCAACAACTGGGCATCTATTACAAAAAGAGATCTCTGACAGCTACTAATTTAAAAAAAATCACTTTACAAAGACAACAACAGTACTCACATATTATAAGAGGTGACGATTTGCATGTAGTGATTATTTTATTACTTATGGTTTTGTTGTTGTTTTTTTTTTTTTTTAATACCTCATTTACACTTACACTTGGGAGACATTTTGGTCAATTTCAGCCTCCAGTGGGTTTAAGGCACAGTTTCCACTGAGAGATGAGCTGTAGAACCGTTACAGCTTGCACACTTGAGTCATTCAATTACTCAGTGCTCGTGCTGCTGAGCAGAGCAGCAAGAAAGACCCACAAATATCCTTTTAGCAAACAGATAAACAGTATAATCAGCCACTTCGCTCAACAACAATTAGATCCTTATAACTGGTATACGGTATTTACTGAACCTTTACAGCATTCTGACTTGTGACTGAGAGTTTTAAGCTTGATAGACAAACTGGGAGATCTGTGTGCAGCATAAAACATTTAGCTAGCATGTTGATAAGACTGATAACAGTCATGAATGAGACAATTAGCATTTTTAAATGTACATTTGTTTAATTTTAAAATGGTTTCATGTATTAATTATATAAATTAGCCATACCATTGGCAGGTGCGAACCAGTACTTGAGATATTTGCCCAAACATTTCATGCTCAGGATCAAATTATCATATTTTACCCTGCACTACTTTTGCACCTTTATAAAATCTTCTTTCTACTTTTATCACCTTTAAACACGCCCAAAAAATGATTATATTTACAAATGCATGTTAAATGTTATACATGTTCTATGGAACAAATGCTTTGTGCAGAAATAAAGGTTTAAGACTGAACAGATGAACGCTATTATCATGCTGTATCAGCATCGCATCTGTATGCCAACGTCTACACACCTGGCATGATTCCCAGGAGGATAGTCTTAGCTGCTACTCTAGTTCTCATGCGGATGCTCTTGTCTCTGCGTGGTGGAGTCTCTGCCAGGATTCCGTTCGGCCAGTAGGAATCTCTGTAAGGACAAGATCAGAAACATTTTAGTGGCGTTCACTATCAGAAATAATCCTGCATTCTTTAAAACTTAATTACACCAGCTTTACCTAAACCTCTTCACATAGTCAGCTACTTGTTCTGGAGAGGTCATAAAGTCTACGTGATCCACAATTTTCCTAAAATGACAAAGGAAAAAAAATGTAATCAATCATCCTTAATCAATAAAAACTTCAATAAAAACAACAATAAATATTTTAAACAAGAACATACTGAAAATAAAAATATGCAGACAGAATGTAATTATTACTCTTAATAACCAAAGAGCACCATTTAAAAGCTTTGCAAAATCCACAATTAATGTTTTTTGTTTATATTTTTTTTCCATCCATAATGTTACATTCAGTGATTGTGGCCTAAAATGTGCAAACAACAAACTTTTGCATAACTGTAAGTGGGTGGACACATGCGTGTTTATGTAGTGTACCTGTTGATGGTGTCACCATAGGTGGCTCTAATGAGCTGCTGCAGAAGATTCTTGATGTTCCTCCGAAGCCACTGGTTCCTCTCCTTCAGGTCAAACACCTCATCCATCAGAAGCAGCATCACACGCAGTGGGATGTTGTCGTCCACCTTCACACGGCAAAGGGCAAACACCACCACACCACTCATCCATTAATCAAGATCCATTTGTTAAACCGGACATTTCTCCTTTACAGCAGCAGGAAGTCTATGCTGTTTTGGTGCGTACAGGATGCACTGTTTAGGCTTTTTTTTTAAGACAGATAAAGCTTGATGCTATATTGCCATAACACTCACACAACACGACCAACTTTACAAGAGAAAGCTTAACTTTCTTAACTTTAATTGAAAGTGAATACAAAGAGGTTTTGGTTCCAAGCTATTTTAAAGCATTTCTATCAGTCCATGTATCGTGAATCTTTTACATAACTAATGTAAAGCATGGCTGGCGTGCTAAAATGATGTACAAAAATTAACACTGGGGAGCATAAAAAAACCAAAACTGTAGAGTGATGGTATAAATAAATTCCTTTCTTCTAATGGAAAAAGGTTGCATTGCATAGATTGACCTGAAGGGGGCAGCATTGTAACTCACATTGTCATCCAACTGGGCAGATACCCTGCAGTGCTCAGGATCGATGTCTGACTTTTGAATTAAGGGCGGCACCTGAGAAGCACAACCAGGTAATAAGCATGTCCGATTAATATGATGAACACTTTTTATTGTCTTTTAAAAGTCAAAAAAGCTATAAAACGACTTAAATAAAATGAAATTCTAACGCATCCGTCAAATCTAAGAACACACAAGTGGAACATTCTCATTTAAAAATAAAACAAAATGATGAATGTTTCCAGTTCTGTTTATCGAATCTAACCTGAACCCCTAATTCCCAAGCATCTAAAACAATAGTACTTTATTTTCCCTCTTTAAAAGTAAATATCTTCAAAAGTTTCTCAACACCTCACCCCATAGGAACACCAGTACTTTTAAGTCAACCGGTCTTAAATCAAATTACACCCACTTACACCCATGTTTAACCCCGACTACCAAGTGTCTTCTTCTAATGTTTAGTTATCCATGAAAACCAGCCCGAGAGCCTGACCTGCCTCCAGTAACTGCTATTAGAAAGTAATGTGTAGAATGATGCTCCTACCTTAAATATGGACTGTTTGATGTCCTGCCCAAGCCTCTCAGACATCCGGCCCATGTTGTCCGACATTTTTGTCATTCCCTCAGCCAGACTGTCAGGAAGTGACTTAACAGCGTTTGACACGTTACGCATGGAGCTACGCAGAGGGTTCACAAACGTGTCCATCTAGAGCACAAAAAGGAATTTTGAATCAATTAGCAAAGTAATGGAAGCTTATATCCCCCAATTAGCACTGTGCAAACTGCATGGTTTAGTCATCACAAGCTAGACTTCTGAGCATTAGTCCCAAATGTCAGTGTTCAGTGGTGGTCTGCTTGTAATATTGGACTTATAGGAAGATATCATGCGCTACCTTCATCAAACATCAAAACAAAAGCCAATTTGTTGAATGAAAATGTAAAAAAACTAGGGCTGCCCTCTAGAAGTCGACGAGTCGAATCGTCAGTCGGAGACCCTTTAAGTCGACTGACAACAGTGATGAGTTTTTTTTTTTCT
>CM067475.1:34670064-34692273 GCA_034552555.1 Semaprochilodus insignis
ATACACATACATACATACATACATACATACATACATACATATCTCTCTCTCTCTCTCTCTCTCTCTCTCTCTCTCTCTCTCTCTCTTTAACTAGGACTAAAGATCAGGCATGCACTGAAATTCCAGCTGACAAAACCTTTCAGGTGAAAAGTGGCACCGCCGGTTTCAAGAAGAAATATAATAAAGGCTGAACAAGATTAATTTAAAAGAAAATTACAACCTATTAAAAAAAATACCCATCCATTCATACATCCATTCATTCCCTACTGTAAAAAAATATAACCTTTCATTTTTACCAGCAGCAACTGAAAAGAAGTAGTTAATGGCCTCTGATCTACTTCCTTATGTGGACAGCCTAATCAAACAGCAGAAGCGGACAACACTGAAACTATATTCTGTTCTTACTTAAGAGTTAAAAAAAAGGAAAAGGAAGGGAAAAATGTGGAGTGTTGGAGCTATTCTGATGGCCAGGCCTGGTCTGAAGTGTCTGAATGAGGTACAGTAATGAGTTCCTAATCTGAATGGCTTTATAAAGGCATATAAAAGGCCTGGAGGCCAGTAAGACAGGGAGAAACACAGAGAGTCTCCTCTCAGCCACCAGGTTTCCTGTTTTTGTCAGGGCAGGAAAGCCAGCGCTCCGGACTGCAGCGTCACCGCGTCCTCCTAACCCAGAGCTTAAAAAGACACATACACACACACACACACACAAACACACACCTGGGGTTAAACACACGGTGTGAATGAGGCCGGCTGTTTTCTTTTATCAGCTGTTAGCCTGAGCTCTGCAACCTGGCAGTGTGAATAAGGGTTTGTGAAAGAGTCCATATGCTACATTGTTCCTGTATTTTATTTTTCCTCTCTGAGGACCTCCTCTTATCACACTCGTGTGAGTTTATAAAACCAGCCATAATTCATCGTTTTTACAGGGGCAGTTTACAACTTCTCTTTTTCCCTTAGATGTAAATGGGCTGTGAATGTGTTGGGCTTTGACACATCACAAAAACAATCAAAATGGGCTGTTTTTGAAGCCAATGGGGGGGGGGGATATATACACATATACATATATATACACAAACACATTCATGAACTCCATACATTGTCAAGAAGGAAAAACAGCCAAAGAGGAGAAGATCTAAAGAACAACAAAGACTGAGAAGAAGTTCTTAATCAGGCAAGAGTGAAAAGCCATCACCTAGGGTTGCCAAAGGCTAAAGTTGGCATCCTATTCACTAGCTTCTTATTCAAAGCTTGCCGTTGTACCTTAAATGTTGCAATATTTAAGGCGAAACAGGAAAGTCTGAACAATAGGCTGAGGTGCCAGAATGTAACTGCTGTACCATTTAAGGTGTAACAGGAAAATAAGAGAAAGAAGTTGGCAAAAAAGCAGCTGACTTCAGCTTTATTGAGAGCCGAAAGACATAAAAAAGGGGTTTTATGGCCACAGAGATCTAAAACACAAGTATGCATCGCCTTGGCAGTGCATATCTATGAATTTGGAGGGCAGAGCTTCTGAAGCAGCACTGTGGAAGGGGTGTATTTGTTTTGCAGTCAAGTTCACATATTAACAACCCTTCAGAACCACCAACTCCATCTTTAACGCGCAATATATTTTATACTCTTTAAAGGAGTACAAGCCTTTGGTCTGATATCATGGTATGAAATTTTCAGCTCATCTCATCCTTAATCACTTCCATGTATCTGCTCGATATGAAAATACAAATTTGCCAAAAACAGACCAGACCAATTCAGTTCCCATGAAGATTTGGAAAGATTTGCTGTCAGCAAGTGATTCCAACTACAGAACCTGCCAGACAGGAAGAGGGGTTGCAAGCTGACAGGCATTTGAGCAAAAGAGGGTTGAAACATTTTACAGAGGCTGCGGCAGAGGCAGAGATAAAGTCATAGTTCTTTGAATGGGCGAGGTAACTTTGGGACACGCAAGCTCAAATCAGACAAGAGCACAGACGACTTATTAATAAACCATCGCTACGAGATGTCAAGAGAGTAGACGTATCCTAGATAACACCACATCGGTGTTACTGTGCTCCAGCGAGACTTTTTCATTGAACTACTGTTCAAAAACCGGCTGGGGAGAGGCATGACTCAGGCATTCAAGCTAACGCCAGCATGTGTCAAAAAATTCTAGAGGCAGTCCTCTTACACAATAGCCAGAATGTATGGTTATTATTAGTGTAGAAGCCAAACACATTACGAGCACTGTGTGGGTGAGGCTTTCACAAGGCCAGCCCTGAGCACAAACATGCCAGAAAAGCCAGTATGCTACGCAAAGGTTAGATAACACAATGGCTCAGGGTCACTGGTCTGGTCTCACAGCCTGGAGCTTTAGAGAGGAGGTCACATGTAAACTACCATGGTATTTCATTTGAAGCCTCCCTCTCAAACAGCAAGCGAGAAAGCACAGTGGAGCAGAGAGTGGGTATCAGCAGATATCGGTACAATAAAGTGGAGATGGTTAAAAATGAGGGACAGCATAGAGCATTTCAACCTTGATTTTCCTAAAGAAACGTGTCAGGAGCAACAACAAGACCAAGAGTCATGAATATGCAGAGAGGCTACAAAGCATTTTTGTCGGATGAACACAAAACTCAAAAATAGTTTTAGTGTGGAAATACTATACTAGAGGAAAACTCCCGACAGCCTTTTGTTGAGTAAAACCGCACTGAAATATGTTTTGTCTCACAACCCATACCCAGCTATCAGCAGAGAGTTCGATTTTGCTACACTTGGCTCAGTGTAGCCAAGAACCACCCACTTTTAACAGAAAAGGGCCATTGGAATGAGGCTCTTAGACACACCTAGCTGACTGTGTTTCATTTTTTCCGCACATAAATAAAAATTGTGCTCGATAACGTGCAGAAAGAAATCTATATTTAAGTGTGTTTTCTGTGTATTTTCTGTGGAAAAAAAACCCAAAAAACCAAATTGCTCAACTGATCAAATGAGGCCCTTTGACACGCCAAGCCGACTGTTGGCCGCCAGATGCTACCAGGCCATCGGTGGCTAATCGTCACCTTTAGTCAGTGCAGTGTGTACGGCATCATTGGCTCAAGTCAGAGCTTTTTTTTGGCTAAGTGAGCATGTTGAATCACCATAAGTGGTCAGCATAAATAAAGGGCGAATGGGGAGAGACACAAAAGCAAGAAACAAAGCAAGGCAAGAAACTAGTGCTCTCAATAGGCCACACAGAGCACAGCCTTATTTTCAAAGCCAGTATCATCAGCAACAAGGGGTGAACAGGTTTTAACTTAACTATGAACTAATTTAAAGCTTATAATACATTCAAACAACACGTTCTTTACCTCAGATATCCTCAGATTTACAATCGTTTTAGACAACTGCAAAGATATCACAGACTTTGCAAATGGTTTTCTAGCTAACGACTACGTTTCTCCAAAAGGCTTTTTTTGTCATGGTGCACAGAGATGGCAACAGCTTGCTACTTATGTTAGTGACAAGCTACAACATCTGTGGTCATTTTAGGGGTATTACATATCAGATCATCGCTGTACCTCTGTAAGCACAGCTTTCGGTTTGAGCCAGAGATTAATCAAAAGCCACTAACCAAATTAGGGCTGTGACAATAACTGCATTACAGCGGTTATGTCATGCCAACCTCATGTGATGCGTACACGAGAGCTCTAGCATGTAAGCACAAAGAATATTGCAACAATTGAAGTGCTAACTATAAACGCTTACGTGTTTGCCGGAAGGGGGTGTTGTGTGGGGAGGAGGGGTGGTGTTGGGAGTTGGCTGAGGCTGCTGGAGCTCGGGTGTTATGTCGCTTTACCACCACGGTGGCAACAAATTGATATAACCAAATACTTTTTATTGGGTTTCCCTTGAGTGTAGTAGATGACGACTAGTCAATGAGTCAGCAAGTCAACCGCATGTTTGAACAGTTACTTAACTAATAGAAATGATTATTGGTGGAACCCCTGATACCACCAAACACTTCACAGGTACTGCACAATATCAACCGCAAACGCGGAATTGGATGTTGGAGAAAAAAAAAAGGATTGAACAAGATCACATTCTTTAAAAAAAAGAGAACTGCTTACAAGGAAAACCCTGAATCTGCACCGGAAAAGTAAAAGTGGTACAGTGCCATCTCTAGAAAAGCAATCCCAGGACAACCAACTAGTCAGGCTCCTGAAGTACGGCTACCCTGCAGATGGGAGGTGTTGACGGAGGAGTTTTAAACTTGTGACTTTACTTTTAGCGATTCCAAGACGTGGCTTACTCTGAAGAAGCGGTGTGACTTCCTCTTGAAGCTTCAAAACTGGGTTTGAAAGGAGTGACTCACCCTGCAAAACGAAGAAGTTCGATAGAGCTTTTTATCAGCTAAATTCCCATGCTGCTGCACGCTCCGCTCCATTCATCTTCTCTTCACACAACTGCCCTGTCACAGGATTCTCGCAGAAATGCTTCATGGGAGTTTGATCTCTTTCTAGTCTTCCTGGGTGGGAGTCAGACAGCATGGTTTATAACGTCGAGACTGCAGAAACGTGTTCAAAAGACGACAGAGAGAAGTTGCAGTAAAAACATAAACTCAGGCCTCTGCTACTGAAACCGATCTCCAACAACAATCCCCAAGTGTAGGAACCAGCTTCATCTCATATGAGGGTTAGTGCGTTACAGGCATGGTGTGAACAACCAAAGGAACATTTTAAAATAACGCTGTCCTGAACAAGACAGGTAATAAGAGTGGAGAAACAAGGCAGATAAGAGAGGCCTGCTCTGTATGTAGGCAAATTTAACTGGATAAACTGCACTGAAGCACAAAGCCTAAGACCTGACAGACTCATCCTGCAATAGGCTAAACAGCTCAGGTTAAAGAACGGATACACACTACCTGATCAAACCGGACTTTAAAGACAAAAAAATCCAAGTCTAATGACGATCTGGCTGTCTAGATGCCTTGAGGCCTTCATTATGCCTGTGTCTGAAGTCCCCCAAGAAGAGCATTTATCAGAGGTCTTCTTATCATAATGCAAATGACTGCAACGCACCTGTGGTTGCATTACACGGTCAGAGCCAGTGAAAACTAGATAACACAGAACAGAAAACTCACTGCTGATCACAAGAGCCTGCAAACTTGCACACCTTGGCACCAGAAGGACACTGAGAGTTAGTGACCACAGTCTTACATTCTAAATCTAGTCAATCCAAACTACAGGAAATGAAAAAAACCTTCTCGTTTCAAGCATGTGTGGCCCATTGCTTTCTTTTGACGCTTTAATGTAACCTGCACGCTTCCTGTATTTTAGTTCCTTTAACACAATGCACTCACAGATGTGGGGGTCAAAAAAGGTGGGTAATTGTACAGGGCAATATGACAACATATATCAATACAGTGATGAATTATGTCACAGTACACTGTGCTTTTCACAACATATTGTGTATAACCTCAGAACTCTGATCAAATGCATGATTAATTATAAAGAGAGGAGAATTAGTCCAGTTTAACTGGTTGATATTATTTTTAAATTGTGTAGCGCTGCAGTGGAGAAGAGCAGGTTTTCCCCCAACACAGAAAAGCTACTCACACTGCACAAAAACACTTCGTACAAGCTACACAAAACACGATACTTGTTTCTCCACCAGTATTGCAGAGGTGGCTGTTATTCCACCAACCTTGTCTCCCCACCAGTATTGGGGAAGCGGTTGTGATTCTGCTAACCTTGTCTCTCCACCAGTATTGGGGAAGCGGTTGTGATTCTGCTAACCTTGTCTCTCCACCAGTATTGCGGAAGTGGCTGTCATTCCACCAACCACGGCTGTGATTGTGTTTGTGTGTACAGGTTAAAATTGCACCGTACATTCTTGGCTAAAAGCAATCTGCCAAGGCAAAATGTTTAAAGTGACTGAAAGCTTTGTGTCCAACCTCCATGGAGTCTGTAACGCTTGTCTGTGTGAACAGATCCTCCTTCACTGTCAGCGCGAGTCTTTAGTCAGGCAGTGTACATGTGTCTGAAGTCACATGGTATCAGCTGGTATCAGTATGTCAGTATCACAGTATTTTCCTGAGTACATGTACATGAGCGTGGTATCAACCTTATACCCAATAGCACCTTTAAGGACATGACTGAGAAGGCAGAAATACCATGGCTGCATCACTAACCAAGCTAGCTCCTTTAGCTGTTTAACTGTTAGTTAGATCTAGAAACAGTGAAAACATGTATGTGACCAATGACTAACAATGTCATGGTACTTGCACGGTGCTTACTGAGGAGAAAGCATCTCATGTAGAAGACTAAGATGACCCTCGTTAGTCATGCCAGCTCATTTTCTTCATCCGGAGAAGCAGCCTCCATCGCTGAGCCAAGACGGAAAACTACTGCCCAGGTTTCAGGTACAATACAACTATGGTTGTGACCATAAACACATTACAGCCACGGTCATGTGAAGCCTGCTGTGAGGTGGAGCTCATTACCATCATCACCACATTTTTATTCATGTTTTTTACAGATGAAAGTTGATTCACCATCATTAATCATGCTTGGCATCACTTTACTAACAGCCCTCTGTTAGTAAGCTGAGGAAGACTGAACTGTAATGTTAGCTGAGATCTGTTTATCTAAAAGACTGACTGTCTGCATCTGTGTACATTTTGAGCAACATTATCCACCATGGCATTCTGTGATCTCAATGTGGCTTAAATTACTTAGTAATGACAAAATGCTGAGTGTTGGGCTCAGAGTCACGCCGTGCCACTATGTTGTTGCTCCAGTCTTGAGAATTAAAACTGTGTTTAAAGTGTTCACATTATACTGATCGTCATGACTGAAAGGCATTCAATCCCCTACCCAGAGAGCTGCGCCAACAACCAATGTCCATTAGTACATTAAACTCAAATTTCACTGTGACTGAGTTTGATTTTAGGTCCTATATGGTTAAGACCATATGCTTGTGTGGTACAAATCTCCAAAAACACTATTAGGGAGATTCGCCACTACATATTAATGTGTAATTAGTGTCTTCCTTAGTGTGTCTGATGTGGTTAATTGTATAACTATGTTCAATGAAATACGGTATGAGATTTATAACAGCACATCATTATCGTACCCTCAAATCAACCGACAGTAATGAAACTTGGTGGGTACGCTTGACATTGTGAGACTTGCGAATGATTCAAGTTTCGCACTCAGCTGTACATGTGACGTAGGCAAGGACGGGCCTTATCGCTGTACCTGACCGACCTAACAGCCACAATTGCGGACTTTCAGTGAGCAGTGATGTCCATGAGTCATCCTGTTAGTGCCAGCACCATTAGCAGACCGTTGCACGATGCAGGACTACATGCACGCAGACTGTTACGACAACTGCTCTTAACACCACGTTAACGTCAGCAAAGACTGCAATGGTTTTGTGCCAGACTGTCATGGAGTGATTCAGAATGGCAGCAGGTCATCTTCAGTGATGAGCCCCGCTTTTGTCTTGGTGGAGACGACCAACGAATCGTGTGTGGAGGCACCGTGGTCAGCACCAAGATGAACGGTTTGTCGTCACACGTTGCACGTCTAGCCTGGTGTCACCCCACCCCTACCGCAAACTCTGCGGGAACTGTGTGAGAATATTCAAGCTGCATGGGATGGATTTTCACAAGACACCATTAGGAACCTCTACAACTCCATGCCGAGACGTCTGGCATGTTGCATTAGCAAACTTGGTGGCTCGACACCATACCAAGATACACTACATCTGTATGTGTAGCTCAATAAATACTGCCCATATCAGTCTAAATTTATCACCACTTAATGTTCCCGGTAACCTTTATCTTCCATATGAATAGCATTGCAATCCGACACTTCTTTCTGGGTGCATTTCTTTTGAGGTGAGTGTACATTATGCTGACTCACCTGACTCATAGTCTGGCCTATATTTTAGTGCATCTACACTGCGTATGACCTTAATATCTGTTTGTAAAATGCACACTGAGCTAAGACTGTGAGTGCTATTACGACACCTCTACAGCAGGGTCTGACGTTCCTTCAGTTTTAAAGCCAGACTGCGAGATGCAGAGACAAACACATCAGCCCGACCACTCAGCAGTTTCCTAGCGCATTCCTGATTAACTGCACAATGTGACCACTGATGACACGCAGTGCGCGCAGATCATGCTTAAGAGACACCTCGTAAGCAGATTACTGCAGTTGCTTCCCCTCTGGACATGCTGGATCGAGTCCTAACCTGCACTCTGTGCACACAACCACACGTCACTCACAACCTACAGCAGTGGGGGTGAAGCAGAACCACTTGGCAAGTTCAGTGTACGGACAGTAAAGTTCCTTCTGTTTGTGGAATGCAAGTGCAAATCAAACAAAGAGTCATAACTGCAGTTATGGCTGTCGAGAGCCCAGGCACAAACCATACTCCAAACTTTTGTACAGGCAGAATATATATGCAACATTTTAAACAAGTCAGTGATGATTACTCAATATTTGGCACTGGTAATGGAAAATATCACTGCTAGGCCTACTCACTCTCACTCTGACAAAACTGAGTTCTACACTAAGGCTGTTCTGAAGCTTGCAAACTGATTTCTGACAATGCACTTACTCTAGTTTGGAGGAGCAGAATGTTGGGACACTGTGCTACTATGCAAAACTGTCTGCATTGTATTTATTCTTCTGCATGAATAAGTCTGAAAGGCTCATCAAGACAGATTTAGACCCAGTTTATGTAGTTCATAAATGTTTTTGTGTGGGTGTTGGCAGACATACAATAAAACATATCAGATATTGGCATGAGCCCACAATTGCTATACCCCTTCATCCCTAGTTAAGCAATTTGCAACGGGTTTAGCTTTGCATTGTTTACACCGTGTTAAAATGCCACAAGGTACTGACCAATAACAACTGTCCAAAATGGCATGACAAAAAAAAATAAAAATAAAAAAAAATAAAAACAGCTGCCAGGTGTGACTGTAGCACACCACGGGTTTACATTCTTCTTTTACTTAACTTTAGTCAGTGAGGTCTTCTTATGATATCGATGGGGTTTTAAGTACCAAAACAGTCATGATTACACAGGCTGCTTTCAACTTTAAGGCTTTATTCTCCTGATTAGAGGTCCCATTCAAAAAACAGTCTGGTCAGAGACATTATTATTAGGGCTGCACAATATATCATTTCAGCATAGTCAACACTGTGTGCGCATGCGCAATATTCACATCGCAGGACGTGCAACGTCTAGTAAGACAAATTAAAGGAAACATGCCACACCACAACTTTTTTGCTGCTTGATACAAAAGAAAAACTTGCGCGGTTCCCGGACTCTGATTCAAGGCTTCTCAGATACACAGAAGAGTAGTCACAGCGCTCTACCGCTTTTGTGTTGGTGCACTGAAACTTATTACAGAGCATTAAAGTTCACACTCACAATGAGTGTTAAAAAGTCATTTCTCAGATTTTTATTATTTTTATTTTCACCCCGACCACTTTATAATGAATAATGCTTCCTAAATATCAACGTTTGAGACATCTGGTGAAAATTCCTGAATAATTTTTTCATATCTCAATACATATTGCAGTGAAAAAAAATGTAGCAATCTCAGTTTATTTCAATATTGTGCAGACCTACTACTACTACAACTACTACTACAACTACTACGACTACTACGACAACAGAGCTAACCTTCTGTATACTGAACAGGCAGATAACTGTGCTGGATTCTGTGACATCACAAAAACAGCTAATTCAATTTGATGCTGTTTATGCAGCATAGTTTCCTCATATAGACTGGGAGGTGATTGCCAAGTTTTAACACTTTAATACATGTTTACATAATACATTAAACTTCTCCCAAAAAAAAAAAAAACACAACAACAAACAATCAGTTCTCCATCATATGAGCTCTTTAATCAAATACAAAGCAATAGACTGCAGACTACTTTTGTACCAGATGTAGGTGGTATGAATAACACTGTGTCACAATATTCTAAGACAATCTCTCAATACTCACTGTATCGCTGTGTGATAAGTCAGAACACCAAACACTGTTGGTGTCAACTGCTTGTTCTTTAAATACTGACTATATCTGCAATGTGCTCAGGAAAGTATACTGTGACATAATTCATAATGACAATAATAAATACCACCATACTGCCGAGCCCCATTTTGCACAGTACTATAGTCTCCTAGCGTAGTATGCACGCTGTATCAATACAAGGTCGCCTGAAGCTGAACGGAGTCACTCTGCCCAACTCTGACGGCAATCTTGACCTGAGACCTGAGAGCATTAGCATTCTAATCCATGAACCATAATACGCTACTCAACAAACCAACAAAGCAAATCTCTGCTAAACGCAGACGGCCCTATTCTTCAGGAAAAAAAGATAAACCTATTAATTCATCTGAAATGCTCAACAACCAGCGCATGAACCATAACAATCCAGCAATCATCCATAAATAAGCAATAACAATAGCACTTAATGCCACTAATCAGCAGGTTCAGAATATGATGTACAAATGCAAGGTACCAATATGTTAATGCACTCGTCTCTTTAAACACCTGATGAGCAAGTGCTCCCACGCTAACATAAGCTTCAATTAGGAGCGGATAACGGGATTAAGATGAGCAGGCACACTTGGCACCTGTAATGAGTTTGCATAGGTGCTCTATAAATGTAGACCTTCTTTAATAAGACCATCCAGCTCATTCAGATGGTCTCTGTGCATGAATCTGGGCTAGGGTTAGTACACATCACAGAGAAGCAAGGTTTTGGGAACTGTGTCCTAATCTAGGAGGTGACTCATCAGTTTCATGGACACGAGCTGCACGTTGCAAGTGATTTCCCTCATATTCAGAGAATGTAAGTGCAAAACAATACTATCTGTGAGCTTCTAAAAAGGTGCCTGCAGTACTGCAGCAAATCACTAAATCAATAGTTTGACAAAAAAATTATTTACCCAATTTTCCATTTAAATCTGATATAGCTGGTGCAGTCAAGAGCGTCTGAAGTACACATTTTGTTTCTTCAGTTTAAACGCTAGGAGGAAAATGTTGCTCATAAACACCAGAGCAACAATATTGACCCAAATTATGTCAGTAAAATACATTTCCAAAATCTGTCTCAATCCACTCAAACCACATCCAGGTCTTGGTTAAGGACACACGAACTTGGTTCATGGTTCACGGCACAGAATGACTTGCTGTGAACAATAAAAATGAACAAGCTTAACCGTTACAGGCAGGGCTGATCTTGGATCTGACTGCTCTGTATTTATAATGGACATTGCCAGAAAAACTGATCCTAGATCAGCAGTATTACCTCTGAGGTGGTTTGGGAATACAAACCCTGTTGTCTAAAGTGCCTGCAGTGTTGTTCATTTTAACAGCTCACACTAAAACATGCTTGGTCATAATCCAGCTGTTCTCAACCTTTTCTATCACATGGCCCGCCTGTTTATTCTAATAAAGCTCAAAAAGCCCACAGGATAGAATTCTTTGTCAACAGATATCAACAGATAAGGCCAACATAAGAGTGTTTTAAACCAGAAATCAGGCAGAATGGTGGCAAATTAAGGAGATAGTCAGGGGGACTGTGCTTTTTGTTTATAGAGGGATTCTCCCTTGGTATGTTGACTTGTAACTTCCTTTTAGCACCAAGTCAATTACTTTTGTTCACCAATTTTAAAGAGAACGTACCCACCATGGACCACTGGCCCTTCTCAGTCCTGGCTCGAGGACCACCAAAGGGTGCACTGTGGCCCACTTGTGGTCCATGGCCCAGTGGTTTAGAAACCCTGACCTAATCCACATTGGAACGTCCGAAATCACAGTTTTGAGGGTTGAGAGAAGTGTTTATCAGCAAGGCAGCTCCAGTTCTAGTTCTAATCTAGTTCTAGTTCTAGTTCTAAACTAAAGAAACAAACAGGTCTTGGCCATATCTTGGACTGACCATATCTGGGGTAGAGGAAAAAACAGTGTAAATCTGATTTCACACGAAAACACTGCTTTAGGCTAATAGGGTCTAGAAAGTTAACGTCATCATCTTTGCATCCTACTGTCATGCCATGGTCACACGTGTGGGGGAAAACCTTCCAGCCTTGTGCAGTGAGTTATTCGGCCACACAGTTTGTACAATGGTATTATCACACCCAAGATGTCAGCCAGACTGTTTATCTTTGTCCCTTTCATTCATCACTAACGTTTCGCCAGGCTATTTAACGGCTACAAATGTGTTCTAGCTGGCTAGCGAGCTAGCCAAACACAGTTTGGTAAACAAATATGCACTGAATGTATGAAAACCTCTTAGGTTTAACCCCATTTCAGTGAGGTGCCACGTCGCAGACTGCCTGTAGCTCCCGTTGTGACATTCCCCACACCTTAAAGAGCCGAACTAAGAGGACTAACTGCAGTCATTCCACCTTAAACAGACATCTGGAAGTCTGAACACCAGTTTCTACAAAACGTAACCAAGCCTGGCTAGCAAGCTAGCTAATTTGAGCAAGTTGTCAGCGTCGGGAACGACCTAAGGCCGTGCTATTAAGCCTCGTAATCCCACACCCATGAGGGCAGATGCTTTTTTCGCTCCTCCTGGCCGCGCCGTGTCCCGTGTTTACCTGTCAGCCAGCTCGGAAGGAAAGGCAGAACGGCTAACGGCAACTAGCCGAGCTGGCTAGCCACTTCTGCCCTCATTCCACACAACGGAAAGCCAACTTCGGCTGGCCTGCATCACTAACGCGCACTCACCTCCGCAAACATTGTTCCAATCGTCGGGGAAGGGGTCGCGCAGGTTAGCCCCAACACATTGTGCGAGTTGTAACGATGCGCTGCTCTTGTTTAAAAGCGGACAGGTTTCCACACTCTGTACTCTCTCCGGAGAGTCGCCATATTGCGAGGTTTACGTCCGACTACGCCCCTCCCACCGCCTGCGGACGTCGGGCCGTGATTGGCTGGAGCGAAGTGAGGTTTATAATTGTGGGCGTGGGCTGGCCAAACTCAAACTGATCCGAATCATAACACGACAACATAAGCAGACCGTAAAACTCATTTAGTGCCTCTCTGAGCAGATTTACAGAGGGGTATGTAGAGTGGCCTAAACACAAACTCACTAAAAGTTATGTTATGTTATTGAAACAACTCCCTTAAAACAGAAGTAGAAGAACCTTTTCCACAGAAAGTAAAAAACAGTACAAAAATGTATATTGTAAATGTATAGCCAGCTAGCAGGGAATGTTCCTAGAACTTTGGCTGGCGTTACTTATTAAGTTCTAATAAAGTTTTAATAAGGTTTTAAAGAAAACGTTTTAGTCTAATGTTCAAAGAAGCGTTATAAGGATGTAAGGTTAAATGTTAACTAAGACTTGTACAAGTATTGGGAATACATATACAGAGTGCAGAACTTCTGTTCAGTCCATGTTTATATTCCAGTTTGAAAAGGCAGTGTTCAGAAAATGTTTTACATTTTTAGGAGAATCTGTTTGGAATAGTGAACCGCTAAATAATAATCACTAACAGAAACACCATCAGTGCTTGTTTATTAAATATTTTAAATTGCTCTTGTCAAAGCTCCAGGTTAAGCTCATACCTCCTGCCTCTCGTTTCATGCAAATATGCTCATTAGACAAACTCTAAAGAGGAATTCAGTAAATGGCCTGAGTAGACTGATAAATCAGTGTGATGATCAGTTATTAATCTCAGTGTTACTGAGCTCTGCTAAAGTCTGAGTAGACTGATAAATCAGTGTGATGATCAGTCATTAATCTCAGTGTTACTGAGCTCTGCTAAAGCTTGAGCATAATGCACACTTAAACAATCCCGGTTAACCTCTTTCTGCAGGTCTCCTTTAAATTGATACAGTTTTTAGTTAAAGTTCTGCTGCTGGTCTATAAAGCTCTAAATAATCTAGCACCTGCTTACATCACAGAACGTGTCTCTGTTTGTGTTCCAGCTCATGATTTTAGATCTCTAGATGCTGGCCTTCTGCAAATCGCGTCTGTAAGATACAGAAACATGTAGAGACCTCTTTCAGTTATTATGCTTCTGAACTGTGGAGCTCAAGTCCAACTTCTATTAGACAGTCGGACTCTTAGAAACACTTAGTAAATGTATATCTTTAACTCAGCGTTTAGTTAAAACTACATTAACATGGTATTTATTCACTTTTTTGTGTTTTTAGTTAAAAAAAAACATTTCTGTTATGAATGTCAACAGTCTGTAAATCACTTTGAAAGGTGCTCTATAAATAAACATCATTATTATTATTTTTATTATAGTATTAATAAAATCAATGAAAATATTTTCCCTTTGACTTTATTGACTTGACCTTATCCAATAGAACTGCACCTCAATTCACTCACTAGTTCTGTATGTATTGAATCAGTGTATAGTAAATATAGGGCTCTGGTTAGATGCAGAGATTGTCTTATATGTAGGGTAAATAATATAACATCTCATCTATTGGATAAAGGAAGGAAGATTTCCAAATTTAAAAAGTTCATATTTTTATACTTACTATCTTTTTTTCCAGGTAAAAAGGCAACTGAGATTACAAACAGCATTCATGTTCCATTGAAAACTTTTTGAAATAAATGAAATAAAGTGCAATTTGGAATAATGTGACGGCCAACTCACCTAAAAAGGCAAATCCAGGTCACTTCTAGGTTTCTGAACTGTGCACATTAGACTTTGACTATCAAATACAGCTGCACCTCAATTTGGTCACTAGTTTCATATGTATTAGGTACGTAGATTTTGGGTAGGTACAGAGATTTTTTTATACACAGTCTAAATACAGTTTTTTGAGTTCGCTTAGACCCAATTTCTGGAACTATCTCTTCTTTTGTCCAAACCTAACACACAGCTGCCCAAGTCACACGCACACTATGCCGAATGTCTTACACTTCTGGACAAAGCGAACAATTCACCCAAAGCTCTGTCAAATCTTGCCAGAATGGTATTTTAAATCCAGCTTAGCTTGTGTAGCTTGTGTTTTTTGAGAGTTCAGTGTGACGGTCTGTCATAATACTCATAATACCTACATATATTTTCACAAATATACAGGCTACTTTTGCATAATTAGTACATAACCACTATAAAGTAAAGCACAATTACGGGGGTAATGTTTATTTTTTGGGAGTGAACATTACTGAAACACACATGCTGTATATACCGAAACACATTACAAAACACAAAAATATAATCGGCCTGTAACTCCAAAGAAAAAAAGGGGGGGGGAATAGGATGCATCTTGTCTTATGTAACCTGTGACCTCTTTTATAGGGCTCAGGTGCTGATTTGTAAAGATTATCCAGAAGTGTTTTCACCTGTGGAGGCCGGGTTTGGGCAGTTGGTTCATGGGTGTGGTGTTTGCATGACAGTGTATTCCAAAAAGAAACACAGGGTGTTCAGTTTGTATTGCTTTATTTAATGTAGCAACCTGTGTTTAGTGTTTGGCTAAAAGTGTGTTTTAGAATTGCTAGCTGAGTATAAGGTAGAGAATGAGCTTATAGTTTAGAGTACCAGGTCAATAGAAAGGCTACTTGTAGTAATTAGTAATTTCCAAAATTGTGCTACTAGTACCATTGTTTGGGCCTTAGCAACTGCAAAAAACTGTAATATAACTGTAATATCTGATCTATTGCCTAAAGAAGGAATATTTCCAAATGAAAAAAGTACGTTTTTTTCAGGTTAAAAGGCAACTGAGATTACAAACAGCATTCACGTTCCATTTTAAAACTTTCCAAAGATCCATTTGGGGATGTGATGCTGTTTCCAGTCAGGAAGCCCAGTGAACAGTTGACGCTTACTGGTTTTTAAAATGCACTGGAATAAATTTGACTGTGAGACCCTAGAAAATGGCCCGGAGAGTGCATTGACTGCTGAACTAGGAAGCTGTTTGAGTCACACACTAGGACACTGTTCTTTCTCTGCGTGTGAAATGATGTAACTGTAGCTGTGTCCAGAACCACATACCACTGTACTAGACATACTAAATAAATGAATGGTTTCTAATGGGGGCACACTAGTATTGACATATTCTTTAGTGTGCTAGTATGTGGTTTTGGACACAGCATCTGTGTCAGCATCAGAGAGGAGTGAATTTGGAGGGTTTAATAGGTAGGGGTCTAGTGATGGTTTAGCTACTCACCTAAGATAATCCAGCTAAACAACACATATGCTGGTTTTACTGGTGACCAATTGTGCTGGTTTTCATGATGGTTTTCCTTGCAGGGTTCATATACAATTGCCAAAAAAGCATTTAAACACAATAAAAGCATTTTTGATGTTGATCACTCGGCATGCCCACCTAAAAAGGTAAGTCCAGTTCACCTGTAGGTTTCAAAACTGTACACATTTTCATTGAAATATGTTCCATTAATATTACTGTGTGGTTCCTTTCCAAAGCAGGAGGAAATGGGTGGTTTAAAGAACAGGCGAGTGGCCAACCTACTGGTAAGAACACAAAAAGGCCCGAATAATACTGCATTATTAACCTTACATAGAGTGAGAAGTGCCTAGCGCACAGACAGATACCTGTTTCAGATTGAGCAAAGCCCCAGCCGGGTCACACTCCAGACACGGGTGCAGGTAAACATAATCCCAGCCTCCGTCTGAGGCTCTGTAGGAGGTCACCGTGACCAAGTTCCCCATCGTACATGAGCCAAGTGTATCAGTCACGCTGGCTGCTCATGTTTCGCTGGCCCTGCGCAGAGTGTCTCATGTAAAGACAAAGGCATAATGCTTAATTAAGCTTCTGGAGAGCAAAGCATCGTGTTGACACCTCCACTCAGAACAAAGGGGCCTAGACATTCCGGTTTGACTGGGACACAACCCTGCACATGACATTATCTGTCACAAGGTAAAGCAGACTTTGAACCCTTTGCTGGTTTATGGCCACAGGCAGCAGGAAAACCAGTGCGTAAATGCCTGATACATGCTGAATGCAGCTTCCTGTAAGACGTCTGATAAGGGAATATTAAAGGGCTTATATGCTATCCTGTCTTATATTGCAGCTCTGCATATAAGCACAAAACAAACAGGCTGAATGTGTTCAAATGCCATTTAGATCTCATTAGCTCCTCACAAAATGAGTGAAAGCTCTCCACTTCCACTGTGTGCTTCCACATGGGCTATAATTCAAATGAAAAAGTTATATTCACTGGATATGCTCCATCATTTTGGTTGTTGTCACTCCAAACAGCAGAGACGACAGTGAATATAGATGAATAACATCAGAAAATCTCTTCATATGCAACATGCCATCGGTTACATACCAGGTCAAATCAATTACCTGTCAACCGAATCATTCTCCGTGTGTAAAGCCTTTAGCCTGATATATGTAAATGAGCGCTGCTCTAATTGGCTGCCCTGTTTTTCCTTCTAAAAGCAGTCCGAGCTGAAACACTCCTCAGTGGGCCTGTTGGCTAGACAGGTGGCTATATGTAAATGGATTGGATCCTGTGACATCATAAACAGTAAACAATGTTTACTTCAGACTCCTACGAGGGAATGTACGGTTTTCCATGCTATGGACCCTTTAATGGATTGAATCCATGAACCCTGAACCTTCTGGATGACACTCTTCAGTGTTCAAGAGATCATCCCCTATCTGATTACTGAGTACTGAACACTTAGGCTTGAGTAATGATCATCTAAAGTCTTTGGAGTCTTTGGAGAAACATCACACGTGCATCACCTACAAACAGAGCCTGAAGAGAGTGTGTGATTAGTGTGTGGATTGATCAGTAGTCTGTCTCTGAGAGATGGAAAATCTATAGAACCAAAACATTGTATAAATAAAGATGTATTTATTTATTTATTTGTATGTATGTGTGTGTGTATGTGGGTTTGCATGTGTGCATGTGTGTGGGTTTGTATGTGTGTGTGTAGTGTATGTGTGTGTGTGTGTATATAGAGTGTGTGTAGTGTATGTGTGTATGTGTGTGTAGTGTATGTGTGTGTGTGTGTGTGTGTGTGTGGGTTTGTCTGGATGTTTGGCCAGGTAGTGCTTGAAGAGCAGGTACTGTCTCTGGTCATACAGCCTCCGTCACTGGAGTTTTGAGTGGGCACTGTCCGTCTCCTCTTGTGTACACGCTGCTGTTATGTATCTCCTCTATTGTGGCGCTGCTCGGCTATATTTAGAAAGCGTTTTTGTCGCCACGGGTTAGGTTTTCCTTTACCACCCGTTTTCCGACAAACCCCGCCCCCGGCGCTACGATTGGCTACTGGGCGCCCACTCTCTTAAGCTTGGATTGGCTAATCAGAAACAGAATCTAATATTATATCTAATAATAATAAGACATATAAATATAAAAACTTACAAAATGTACAACATAGAACAACATTCTATTTAAGTCTATGACAGATGTATAACATGTACGTATGTTACATTAAAGAGGCCATAAAATGGAAAAAATGGATTTTCCATTTTCATCACTTTTTAAAAATACAAAAACAAAGCTCATCTGCATGTATCAGCCTTAAAGTCACAGTGACAAAAACAGCCTGTTTAAAGGAACAATATGCAAGATGACTTAGTATAGAGAGGTTGTAAATGGCCATGAAAAATAAATGACGATTGTTCTGGTACATAAAAACCTGTGACCAGAGGAAAATAAAATACACAAACAATGTAGGCTATGGGTCCTTTATTATCCTGGTTGGTTTGACAGGGAAGTAACTAGTTCAGTTTACTCATTATATGCCCTCAAGTACAATTTTGATGGACTACAGATTTAGTCTTTGAAGTGATACTCCTCCCACAGTCCAAAGACATGCAGTCAGGTGAACTTGAGACACCTAATTGCCCCCTAGGTGTGAATGTGTGTGTGAGTGAATGTATGGGTCTCTGTATCTGTCCTGTGATGGACTGCCTGCCTGTCCAGGGTGTTTCCTGCTTTCTGCCTAGTGTGTTTAGAAGATGAATTAGTACTCTGAGTACTTTGAGTAATGATGCTTTTACATGTAGGTGTATTTTTGGCAAAACGTTTTTGGTTTTTACTTGGGTAGATTTTAGTCATTAATTCAATCACTAATTCTTTTCTATGAATATTATTTTTTAATCAGCACCTGCACCGCCTTAACTGGTTAATCTCTGACTTTGAGGTTTATACTTTTATTTTAGACTGAAAGTGTAGCAAGAAGAAAAGAACAGAACCTAACAAACTTCCTGTGGAAAGTTCCCGTGCTGATAGACACACTAAGAAATTAGAATTTACACTAAGTAGTTACTCAGCACTTAATGGGGAATTCCACCCATAACTCCCCTACAATGAATTGGTTGAGATGTAAGCAGAGTCATTCAGAGTGCTTCAATGCAGAGGGAATTACAGCCTACAGTGTTTTTACAGTGGTGGTGATTAGAACTGGGAGTCACATAGCCGTTTTATTTAATATCCAAAACCACCATTAAATGTACATGCGAGGCAAGTATAGGTTCATTGCTGGTATTGGATGGTAAAAAAAATGGCTATATTTGTGTTGTAGACATGGTGACTTCCCCATCACCGCCTCTGGAAAGAAAGCCTCTCTAGAAGTAAGCATTGGTCATCAAACCACTCTGTAAGGCTTTGCTCACATTGCAACAATCATACTTTGAAAAAAGGGTGGAATTCCCCCTTAACTGAGTAACTGATACAACTGCAGTGATAACACTGACAGCACATCTGTCCTCACAGGAACTGAAGTTTGTGCAGCTCTGTTCTGTTCTTCTGAATTCTGCTGAAATTTCGAAAACTCGGTGGAATTCCCCTTTAGCTAGGCAGAGACGTTTTTGAGCTTCCAGTAGCACTTTAGTTTAATAATTCCCCCCTTAGCATTCAGTTCTTTATTTCGGTCATCATGGAGCTGTCCAGGACAATCCCATCTGAGGAGGCAGGACTCTCCTAGCCAATCCCATCGCAGGAGGCGGGGCGACGGAAAACGGGTGGGAAAAGAAGAACGCCGTGACCACAGTCAGCATGAAGATTACAGCGTCGCTGCGGCTGGTGTGATAGCGCCCCCCCACCACCAAAACTCCGTCACCATCCACCAGAGAGAGAGAGAGACAGACAGACAGACAGACAGACAGAGAGAGATAGAGAGCGAGAGAAGCGAGTTGGGCTCCATCACACGTGGATTAACGGTCCGAATTTAATCAATCCAGATAACTCCAGCGAGGCAGCTCCAGCAGCGAGGTGAGTGGGGGAAACTCGTGCTCCAACCAGAGTGACCGGGGACGCCTGGCAGGATGGCGAACATCCTCACAACTAGACTTTAGCATGTTCTTAAAGCGGGCTGGAGCTGAACGCGCTGCTGCTGCGCTCCTGAGATCACTGCTCCTAGTTCACAGCTTGTGCTGGTTAATACCGAGAACGGGTGACTCGTGTGGCTCAGTGTATATTTAATATACTGTATGTGTTATTATGTAGATGTATGCGTGTGTGTGTGAAGTAGATGGAGGGGCTGTTCTATTCCTGTCTTATTGCACGGTGTGTGTTCGGTGGCTTTGTGAAATAAGGGATAGGGGAAGTCTTAGGAACAGGTACAGCTGCCTATTTACAGAGCATCGCTTCCGTGTAGTTTCTCCAGGGGAAACATCACCGCGCTATAAATAGAACCGATACCATCTACCCACCCAACACACACACACGCACACACACAAACACAGCGCGCGCCTGTGTATCATGCAGCAATTAGAGAATGTGTTGTGTGTCTGTCAGGGTCCTGTTATTCTCAAACTCCTTCGTCTGCTTATGATTATATACTGTATGCATGTGTTTATGCATATATATGTGTGTATATATATGTATGTATAAGTGTGTAGGTGTGATGTTCAGCTGCGCCTGGTGTGCTTCACTATCTTGCTCATCAGTTTTCTTTTCTGTATTATTGTGCATGTGCTGTATAACGTCTCTAGGCTATAATTAGCAACTGCATAATCAGTGCAACTTGCAAATAGCATCCACTTCCATCAGCTTATGTAAATGCGAAGCAGGCATAAATGAGAGCATGTTGCATCTCCATGGTTACCTCGGTGGGACGAGCTTGGTGGATCAACAGGTGCTGAATCGGATCCACTGTTTTAGAATTTTGCAAATTCTAAAAAGTACAGCGGTGCCGTCCATATGGAGACCGTCCATACATTTGCTTCATCACGAGGAGTTAAATGGGACTCCTGTCAACTAACCTGCAAGACCTGGTAGACCACCACAGTTGTCCGCATCTGATAAACAGCACTTAAAGCCAGGGGGATGAGGGCACTTCAACCTACAGGTGGTGGTTGATCCTGTAGATCTAGTTACACAACCGAAAGCCTAAAACCTTTGTTTTGAATTCATGCAGCTCCAGCACTGCAATCCATTCGTGCACATGACCCTAACCCAAACGAGACCATTTAAAGCCACAGTTGGCCAAAGTTTGCTCTGACAAGTTCTCATTTGAGTTTGCTGTTCTACCAGAGTTACATTCTGTAACCACTGCACCATTTAAGGTGGACAGGAGTGTTTGAACACTGAAGCTGGTGAATAGGAAGCCATCCTACATGATACATCCTACAATACAACACATTCACTATGTAGCATGTGTCTGCTCAACACAAATGCAGGTCCACGGTTCACATAACTAGCTAAATTAAAACATAATAATAATAATAATAATAATAATAATAATAATAATAATTATTATTATTATTATAAGTTCAATACGTTCAATCAGATGCCCTGAATTACTCGGCCAAGGTAAGCCCATGCATTAAATCACCCTTGCCTGAAGCTGTGGAAACAGCTTTGAGAGATAGGAGACAATCAAGCCCCACTCTTGCTTCAGATCTGAAAACATCTACAGGTGTTCCTTCCACTGTGAGAAGACTTGCTGTGGGTCTAAAAGGATGTGTAGCTGTCAGGAAACCCCCACTGAGACAAGGAAACATCAAACAAAGAAGCTGCTGGTGTTCTCAGAACAATGAGTCCAGATCTCAACAGCATTTATTGTACTTGGATTGTGAAAAGCAGAACATGCAACCAGACTGAACTTTGTAGGTGTAGAAATACATCCCTACATGTTTCTTGGAAAAACTGAAGGTGAATCTTCTGAACAGAATGGAAGCTGTAATAAAGTAAAACAATAGCCACACTAAACACTGAAAAAAGATTTATACTGTATTTATGTGCAGTACACACAGAGCAGTCTGTTCTCACTGTGGAAGAGCAGGTTGGGTAGGCTCGCCTTAAATAAACACTGTTCACTCAGGTTTATGCGTG
>CM067475.1:34697252-34729881 GCA_034552555.1 Semaprochilodus insignis
TATATATATATATATATATATATATGTGTATGCGTGTGTGTGTGTGTGTGTGTGTGTGTATGTGTGTGGGTGTATATATTATATATAATTAGTCACTTGCTATGAATACCTGTGGGGTGTGTGACGGGATTCCTCGATGGAGTAGAGGTGGTACAGTGGAGTGAATGCATGAAGCCCACCAAAATTATCCACATCAGATAAACAGCAGCACTTAAAGCTTTCATGTTTGAGAGAGAGGAGAACCTCAAGCTCTGCCCTTGCTTTGGAAACATCCTCGGGTGTTTCTGTCCATCCTTCCACTGTGAGAAGACATCTCAATGCCATGGGTCTGAAAAGATGTGTAGCTGTCCGGAGGCCCTAACTGAGAAAAGAAGACAGGCAACAAAACAAGATAAAAGGTGCCACTGTTCTCAGATCATTGGACTGACCGCACTGGAGTCCGGACCCCAACATCACTGAATATGTTTGGGATTATTTGGATTGTGAAGAGCAGAAAACAAAACCAACTTCTAAGACTGAACTTTAGAGAAGTTTGCAGATTTCTTTGAAACTGAAAGCAAGTCTCCTGGAAAGAGTGGACATAGTAAATACTGAGAAAAGGGATTATATTTAGTTATTGAGGCTTCTGGGAAACGTTCTGTAAAATACATATGTTGTCTTTTTTCCCTGATGCTATTAAATGAATAACTTGTACTTCATGGATCTTATGGCTGGAAATCAAATAAATGCACACTGGTCTCTGACCTGTAATTAGAGAATTTAGCTTGTCTTAAAGAGGTAAGAGGTGACCTCACTAACGCTCTATCAAATCCTCACGCAATGTTCCAGCATCTAGTATAGAGCCGTCTTCAGACAGTGTGAGTTCTTTGGCATTCTTGTATTGAGTTCTTCAGTGGAACCATTTTTAAACTACTCTTTCTTCACCTTGGGAATGTCTTTTTTTCCATACCAGGAAAAGGCCTATGCAGATGACCTATTTTTTGCAGCCGCATTTATTTTGTCTGGAGAGGAAAACCTGGGCAGCAGGAGACCGTGTGACCCGGGGTTTCTCCGGTAGCATTGTGTCCGTCGGAATGGGACGTGTCTGGGGAACTCCGCGGGGAAGTAAACAATGCGATGACACTTTAAGCAACAATAGCGGCAGAGAAAACCTGTCGCTCTCACATATTAAGAGTGACTTTCTCCTGGGGATTGGGCCGCCTCCGCTGCACACAGACAGCTTTTCCTCTCTTTAATTCATTCAGCAGGCACGGCCGCGCTTTTTCACATCCACAGACTGGGCTCTTTCCTCATAATCTGGCCGTGTTCCAGGTCAGCGTACTACGCTACAGCGATGGCCTTTAATTTACTTGATTTAAATGTGTGTGTTATTTCCACATGAATTACATATGGCAACACAGCATCGGGCACTGGTAGTAAACTGAAACACATGTTTGTGTAATATATTTTATTGGTGTTATTATGAGGTATGCATTTGAATTGGAGTAAATTTAACGCATCGCATCATTGTTAGAGAAAACAGTGGTTTTGAACTATGGGTTTGACTTGCTGTCATTTAAAGCTCTGGGATCACAGTAATATAAAACCAAGCTTGGTAGATGATTCCATAATAATGTCAGGGATTAAGTTGTAATCAACAGTAATATTCAGAGTCAAATCTCCACAAGGTATATCAAATCTTGAGGCACACAACCTGACAAGAATTGAGGCTAAATATATAATAACAGTGCTATTTAACCTAAAATGTCAACAGAAATGTAATTTATCTGTAATATGTACACATGTGTAAGTTATTGTTGTTATATAACAGTTAGTTCTGATGGCACTGTGTGACTGGTTGAGAAGTGTTCTACCCAGAGGTGGTGCCACACCTCCAAATGTGGTGAGGGAAAACCTATAACAAACAAACAAACAAACGAGCAAAAAACAAATAAAGAACAGCTGGCTGAGTGCCAAAATGTAAGCGTTAATGTCATGTTAAAAACACGTCTCTTTAAATTTATATATAAACACAGTCTGTGTTTGTTTTGACGTGTCACTGGTCTTAAATTACAAACTTAAATATATATATTCAAAAAACTCATTGTATATTATTTACAGCAGCTTGTGCAGACAGTACAGCACTGATGTGCACTGAGGTAAACATGCTCTGGTGTTACTTCCCCCTCCCCGAATTAACACGGCTTAGTTCTTCGGTGTGAATGTGATTACAGCTGGAATATTTGCATGCTGAAACTGACCAAACTAAAGAAACAGTGTATAGAGTAAAGCTTTTCACTGTACACTGTTTCAGTGCCGCTTTAACGCCCTGACCATGATTGTTGGGGGGAAAGCGAATTTGAGGAGGAACTGAATCGGATATAACGTCGGTCAGCGTTTCACGTGCTATGTACACATGCTGAACCCAGTCAGAAAGTGGCTATTGCCTGCTTGCTCTGTGTGGTCACCATGGCTTTTGTTCTACCACCCATATTTCACAATTACTGCACCATGAGTACCGGTGGCTGAGTAACAACTCACTTTGTCCTTTAATGAAAGTTATTGATGGGCACATTATATAACTTATATGATATAAGAGGTTTGACCAGCAGCCTGTTTGCTCAGATCCTGAAGGAGAGCATCCACAGACCTACATCAGAATCCAGACTTGCCGTTGCTCTCAAGTAAACTTCTCAGTCGACAGCTGTGAAGGAATAACTAAACAAACTGCAATTGGCAAAAAACAAATGCGAACAAAAGCAAATAAGATGAGATGTGAAATGCAGAAACAAACAATGAACAACACAGCATTCAGGCGAATCAGGCGAACTGTTATGACAGTTCTATGGCGCTGTCAGATTAATGCAATAGAGCACTACTTTTTTATAACAGCAGTAGAACGCTTGAGGTTGGGCGTTATTAATGTGATGATCTACTGTAATTAAGTACTTGCCTTTGGCCTGTGCATGCACTCACAGCCATGATGTTATTTGTGAATAGATGCTCCCTCTCGCACTTAAATAAGATAAATAAACAAAGAAAAATAATATGTCAAGTGATTCCAGAGGCTGTAAAAGTCAATTGCGCAAGACCAATGATTAACATATATGTATTGGCACTTATTGTTCCTGCTGGGCTCTTGGCCTGGTGTGTGTGGGAGAGTGTTGAGTGTTGTGTGTTGTACTGTTAATGTTTCCTCTTTGCTGAGTCTTGAGTGAAGGACGAGTGGGCAGAGTTAGATGGAAAAATGTTACACTATTTACTGGAGATGGAGGGAGTGGACAAGTCACCCAAATAGGGCATAGGTGTTGCAATCACCAACCGACAGCTTGTTTTTTTTTTAGGTCGTCTCATTTCTGGGCATTTTTAGGAATTCCCCTTTATACAGATTGGGTCAGAGATGCTGTAGAGGCTTCTCTAAAACCAGCAGCAGATATGGAGAAACAAGACAGGTCTGTTGGTTTTGGCCTGCACAAAAAACTTTATTTAAAAAAGCAATTGCAGTTTTTGGTCACATCTCATTTCTCAGGAATGATAACACTAATACAGTATTTACTGAAAGTCAAAATGTCTCAATATTTGGTTTGTCCATTTACCTTTATTCCAGCTTGAACTGTGTCCAGTCTTGATCTTACAAGTTTCTACGAAAATTAAAGCATCCGACTTTCTTCCAGCTTTCTAAGCAGTCCAAGGGATTTTTTGGGATGCTTTTCAGATGTTCCCAAAGAAAAGAAAGGAAAAAAAGGAATTTGTTAAACAGCTGAAATATATAACACTAAACAATAGGAATTAAACAAACCATCAATATTTATTGATGCATCAACTAAATAGGAAAAATCCCAAAATTCCCCAAATGTGCATAACAGGAATAGGATAGAACTAGGATTACACCCCTACTATCACACCCCTCCTATACTGTATAATGTGTTCCTTTATATCATTAGTTTACACAAGGCTAGTAGCTTCTGTCTGCAGGCCCCCAGTTATTTATAATGAATGTCAGCAATTCAAAACTCTACTTCCAGATTAACTAGGTATGGTGGCTGAGAAGTACAGAAGAAATTAACATTTCAGAAAACAAAATTACAAAAATAAAAACAAATTTACAAGATGTGAAACACTTTTACCAATACCGAAACAGTGAAACTGCGAATTCTGACGGAATCAATCAAACTGTCAATCAAACTGTTCAAGGTGGTAGAGTGAGTGGAGTTTGGGATGGTGACAATGCTAATGTGTTTTGTCCATTTTGTGGCATGCATTTTAGCCAGCTTGCACACTTTTTTTCCTGTGGAAGGTCTTTAGAGTTTTTAAAAGAGCAGACGGAAGAAAAGTTAATGGAAAAACAAAATTGTTTCAGTACTGGTATAAGTGTTTCACGTCTTGCAAATTTGTTTTTACTTTTGTAATTTTGTTTTCTGACATATAATTTTTTTTTGCCCTTGTAAAATTGTTTTTGCTTTTGTAATTTTGTTTTCGTGAATGCATTTTTTTTTTGTTTGTAAATGTGTTTTTATTTTTGTAATTTTATTTTCTGAAATGTTAATTTGTTTTGCACTTCTTGGCCACCGTATCTAGGACACTGTGGGCTCACTGTGTGTGGCTTTCCATTGACCTGCTAGTGAACAATGAGGGCAGAAAGGGGGAGGCAGAGGGGCAGGGGGAATCCCCAGCTATTAAAATAGTTCAAGCCAACATACATCACAGAAAGCACAGCGGCAGCTTCTTCACATCTGCTCCAATAAAATACAGCGTGTCATAAACAGCATCATGGAAAATATAAATCTTACTTTTAAGATTACTGAAGGAAAAATGAGGGACACTGATGTATTTAGCATCAAGTTCTAAATAGTTCTTGTTGCTTATTTATTCCTGTAGCTGAAATGGAGATGAGCATCAGTTTACTGTGTTGTGAGTCTGACTGATGACTTTGATCAGTGCCAATCTGTAAGCAAACCTGAATGATTAAGCTAAAGAAAGACTGCCCTGGAAATGATAGCGATTACACTGGTTTGTGACTGTAAAGGAGCGAGGCCAAAAGATCAGAAAATGCACCTCTGTGGTCACTGCGTTTTTAAACAGCATCACTGCTGGAACACTTCCAAATAGCCGATTTGCTTTACAATGTCTAGATAGAGATTTGCCAGCTACAAATGCACATTTAAAAATTTCCTGCTGCTGTGTTAAAAACAAAACCTGTAGATGTAGATGTACTTGTATGCATTGTTTCCACATAGTGTTATATTTTCAGGACTGCGTTTAGTTGTAGGCAACTGAGAAGGTTAGATTTAAAAAGATGTTCATCTGGGCTTTAAGGTTTTATATGGTAAAAAACCTACAAATGTTACAATAAATACAAACAGCATTAATAGAATGAGCAGTGACTGTACGTCTAATGCTTTTCAACTATATACATATACATATATCCACAAAAATCTCCAAAATGGTAATTTTACAATTTCTATATTTTCAGTCTAAGTCAATGTAAAGAGGTTTTATTCCAAGCAATATTGGACCATTTTTATTGGCCCATTCAAAATGAAATTTGCACACAAGGTAAACAGCAGCTGCTGTGCTTAAATGATGTAGATACGTCAAAATTATCAAAAGTGGACAGGGACGATATATACTGTATAAACATTTTTTATCAATATCATTTCAGCACAACATGACATGTTACATTGTGTGGTAACAATTTCTTCATGACTAGACTAAATGAAATACTACATTTTTGCCTTCTCTCAGAAGTGTGCATAGACATTTTAGATTTTAGTAGTACAGTAATACAACATTTTAGTAATACAGAAACAGATCAAACAATAATGATCTGAAACTCACCAGCTGCTTTTGTAAAATGATCCGTTTAAGAAAATGGCACTTGCTTTGACCCCGCACAGTCAGTGTAATACTTTTTTCACGTATGATACAAATGTTTGAATATTTTCTGAGGCCACTGTATGTGCACTGCTCAATGTTTTGAAGAATGTAATGTTAGAAAAGGTAAAGAATGCTTTGTTGCATGTACAAGTATGATTCTAATTCATTGCTAATTTTCTATATATTTCAAACAATTAGTAAGAAGGTGTAAAAATGAAGAAAAGCTGTAAGAAATTATCAATGATGAATGGAGCTGCCAGCGAACATCAAGAAATACATGTATACACGTTATATCTAGGAGGCCTCAAAATGTAAAAAGCAGTGAGGACATTATAGAGATATTGTGAAGACAAATTGCTATTAAAAGATAATAATAAATCAGGTTTATTATTTAATATATTTTGCATTTTTACTATCATAAGTTCTTGTTGTTCCTTAGATACTTTAAATGACAGCCAAAGCAACGTTACTGCAAAATAACTTTTCCGGCTGTGATGTATGGCCTATTATTTAAGAGTCATTATTATGCGGCAGCTGATATACAGTTGCATGCAAAAAAAAGTGGTAATAAGTTACACATCCTCTACAGGGGACATACTTCTGTATTGTAATACACTTAATACACTTAATACACATAAATACACTTACTGTGTATTTGGAGAACTGAACATATCAGGCCTTTTCTAAATCTCATTAATTGTCAACATAAATTTGTACATTATATGCAGCAGATAGTGAGGCCTTAATTCCGTGTGCAGGACACTGTCAGTTTTCTCTAATGCCAGAAACACTTGCCATGAATTTGCCCTGAGAAACCGTGTCGGAGGTGGCAGTGCATGGGGATGAATGGGGTCAGAAAGCAGAGTGAAATGGAGTATGTTTTTAAAGCCTGTGTTCATTCATTCTCCGAATCAATAGAGCAGCTGATTGGAACACGGAGAACGGCTTATCACTCAACTGGTGTTTGAAGATACCAGAGAACAGAAATAAAGAGGGAAAAAAAAAGAATTTTAGAGTGAAAAAAGGGGGAGAGATAAGGGACGACTGAGAGAGGGAGATAAAGAGGAGCGAGGGAGCGAGGGGGGGTAGAAGGATGAAGGCAGACAGCTGTGTTTTTGTGCTGCTATTTTGAGCGGCTAGCCGCTGCTCCACTCCCCTGGTTTGGCCCGGCCTATTTCTGTCCTGGGCTGGCCCTGTTGCTATTCCTGGCACCTGGGAGCGAGGGAGCGAGAGAGGGAGGGAGGGAGGGAGAGAGAAGTGGCGTACATTCACATGGTAATGATGGGGCGAGAGAGAGAGGTTGAGGCAGAGAGAGAGAGTGCTGTAGAAGAGCTATAGAGTGGATATAGTGCGGTGCTGTATGAGTGAAAGTACAGGAGGCATCGCTTCAGTTAGTGCTGCAGGAGGAGAGAAAGCTCTGAAATAGCAGTTATTACACAGATGTGTGGACCCGGCCAGCTAAAAGGCGCCCACCGCAACCACTGACTCTTTCTCTGTGGCTGAAATACGCTGTGGTGGACTGACCGAGGAAAGAGGAGAGGTGGGGGAGCGAGTGAAAGGGTGACAAGGAAGTGCGAGGAAGAGGATTAGGTCGCCTCGAGAATGCTGCAGACCATCTATGAGAGCGACACTCGCATCCCCGCTGAGTGGCTGAGGACCATACTGGACACGCATAGCATCTCCAGCACTGTGATCAGCTCAGGTACTCATGTGAAGAAGTCTAGATCAGTAGAGTCCAGCACAGGTTAGTGATGACATATACCAGGTTCAGCTCACCAAACTGTGCTGGACGAAGCCGAGGTCCATCTAGTTGCTCCTATTTCTCATCCTCTGCATTATTGCTCTTTTATCTGCTTGCGTTTGGGTGGTTGACAAAAGACTTGTCATATGGTTGTATGTAAACGTTTTAACAATCTTGGTCATATTTCATGTTCTGTTGGTTTTCTACACATGCTCTTTAGGGAACACACTCAAATATGAATCATTTATGCACAATTATTATGTTCTGAAAAAATATATATATAAATTGTACCAACAAAGCACAGTTGAAGTTTTAATTTTGTTGTCTAATATGTTCAGCAAATAAACAATCTCTGTAGAGGATGTCATAACTTATTTTCATTTAGCAAATCAACAACATATGACGTTTGATGAGGGAAGCCTGAACATTTGCATGAATACTTTTTTTTGTCATCAGGAAATGTGTTTGATGGAAATATTCCAAAACTCAATCCTTAACATTACTAAGTGACATATGCCCGACAGCTGATGGGATAAATTAACACAGAGTAATAGATATAGTCGCTGTCCAACGAAAAACATGTATTCTCCATTTTTGTTGACTTTTCTGCCTAAGTTAAACACGGCAGCTGCCCTTTATGGTGTGTGGAAATGTGTGGAAATGATTGGGCCAATATAAAAACTTTTAAATCACTTGGAATAAAAACTTATATATCAACTTACAGTCATAGTTAAAAGCGTTTTTGCCCTCTTCCTGTAAAGTTACCGTTTTAGAGATGCATGTTTCTCTTTGGACAGTGACGCTATGCTTACAGTATTGCACCACGTACCGCACTGTGCAAAAGAAAGGGACCACCCTTACTTATTTAATTCACAGTCATAACAGTCAAGACAAGAAGTTACCCCCCCTTCATTTTCCCCACAATTACTTCACAGTGGGTGATGAATGAACCAATAGAAAAACCCTAAAATAGCTTGGAGTAAAATCTCTTTACGTTAACTGCCATTGAATTTGATAAAAGTTTTACTGTCTGTTGTGAATTCACCATTTTGGAGACACTTGTTTCTCTTTGGACAGCCGTGATATAATTAACAGGAAACTAAACAGAAACCTATATATATACATATTTCATCTATATACATATATATGCAGTATATGAAATATGCATTTTTCATAATTTATCAAAGGCTTTACGCCTCCATTCCTTTCAGGAGCTTTGCTTTTGTGTTTTAAAGAAATCTGCAGGGATATTATTCCACACCTCCAAAGTTCAGTCTTAGAAGTTGGTTACATTTTTTCCTTCTCACCATCCAAGTGGTCCCAAACACATTTGGAGATGTTGAGGTCTGGACTCTGGGATGGTCTGTACAAAGAAAACCACCAGCAGCTTCTTTGTTTGTTTGTTTTTTTTCCCTTTTTTTGTCCATTTCCTTTTCTCAGTTACACATACATGTCCTTTCAGACCCATAGCATTAGGGGGCCTTCTCACAGTGGAAGGATAGACAAAAACATGTTTGTTTTCAGATCTGAAGCAAGAGTGGAGCTTGATGTTATCCTCTGTCGCAAAGATGAAAGCTTTATTTAATGTTTATCTGATGGGGACAGTTTTGCTGGTCCACCAGATCTTTTAGAGCTCCAGTTTGAACTTCAGGTTTTGAAAATCTTTCCCCTTTCTTATGCAAATCTGGTTAAGAAAGGGCTGTATTTGCACAGTACTGGATAAATTTGACTGTAGTGTTATTCACGCGGATGTTCTAAATAGGTTGCAGAGAATAAATAGAATAAACAGTATTGAAAACTAGCAGTATTGATAAATTGCTTCCAAACATTTGAATGGTGTGATTGACATGACTTGTCGGTTTAAAGGGAACAAACTGTAATGTGGCATTTTTCCACAGATTTTAGTGCACATTTCTATGTACCTAGTAAGTTGAACATATTGGGAAATAAGTCCAAATAAAAACACTTTTGCACAGGCCACATTTTTTGTTGAATTTACCTCAATATGTTAGATTCAGCATATAAACAGTTATTGTGCATTAATACATGCAGAAGTGTGTTCTCTTAACTTGACTTAGAGAATAAACAAAACATGTAATTTGACCGGGAGGCTATAGTACATGACTAGAGCCCACAGGTATGTGCATGTCTTTCCGTGGTTGTTAGGAAGGATGTAGAAAGCATGCGTTTGCGTTGTGGTGACGTGGGCCTGTCGTCTGATGTATTGTCATTTAAGAATGCGCTTGTTTTTGTGTATTCCATAATGCAGTGATTATCAAGCTCATCTCCGTTCATTGTTACGGATTCTTTCATGTTGCGTATAGTATGCGCTCGGATGAGGTGGCATTTTTTTTCAACGGATGTGTACAAAAGCAGCCAGGTTTGAGAAAGGGCGGCTCTGCCTCTTCCAAAGATTCTTAAAAACATATGATCCTGTGCCGCAAGATGCACCGAGCACCGATCATTAGACCAGTCAGTGCCAAAGAGAAGGGTTTAGGAAACTTTACATTCTGTATGTGCAGCTTATCAGAGCACATCTGAACCCACCTCAATGTACTCAGCCCAAAGACACCATTTATCACATACAGACCAAAGCGGGTGCAGTTCCAGGATCAGATTTTAGATTACATACTGCAGCTAAAAATAAGTTACATGGACAAGGAGACACTAATTTTGGATCTGCATTTGGAGATGTGTAATGCATATGGGCTCAAGTGCTAGTAACTAAACTACTGTTACTTTTACTCAGGCTAATAATTGTTTATTTTACATTATTTTACATACATGTAAGTGTTGTAAAGACACACCAGAAGGCACTTTAGAAAAAATTACATTAAAGATAAAAGGATAAGTTTCAGCATAAATCAATGGTTGAGATGTATGAAGTCACTCAGAGTGGTTTGATTTGTAATGGTGCATTGTAGAGAAACTTGCTGGCTCTTTTCTTTCCAAAAGTTTCTTTACGATGGTGTTGCCAGTAACCAGGACGTGCACTGAACATGTGTAGTCATTTTATTATTTTCTCCAAAATGACCAGTAAGCCTATATGTGTATGTGTGTATGTAATGTGTATGTATACAATGCTTATACTAGTGGATAATAGTTCAGTCGCAAATCTATCCTAAAATAATGGCATCAGGCAACAAATTCATGGCTATTTTGTATAGTGACTGGAGATAAGTCCAAAATTTAATGCATGTTTTATTATTGCAATGTGTTAAACTAAATATACTCATCATCAAAAGAACCCTTGCACAAATAGTTGCACTCAGGAGGAATCAACCAACAGGAATGAATCTTGGTGGTAGGTTTAACATTGTGAGACATGCGAATGATTCAAGTTTTGCACTCGGCCATGTATGTGTTGTAAGTAAGGATGCATCTGACATATCGCCGTACCTGACTGACCCAACAGCCATGATTGCAGACATTCACCGAGCAGTGATGCCCTCCATGAGTCATCTGGTTAGTGTCAGCACCACTGGTAGATGGCTGCATGACACAGGACTACATGCACCCAGACCGTTACAACGACTGCCCTTGCCAAAGACTGCAATGGTGTCGTGCCAGACTGTCATGGAGCGACTCAGAATGGCAGCGGATCATCTTCAGTCATGAGTCCCGCTTTTGTCTTGGTGGAGATGATCAACGAATCTGTGTGTGGAGGCACCATGGTCAGTGCCAAGATGAACAGTTTGTTGTCACGTGTCACACGTCCAGAAGGCCTGATGTTCCTAATATTCAAGCTGCATAGGATGGATTTTCACAGAGACATCCGAGACATCCGGCATGCTGTGTTAGCAAACATGGTGGCCTGATGCCACACTGAGAGATACTACTTCTGTATGTGTAGCTCAATAAATGTTGTCCATATCAAATTTATCATTAAATTTATCATCATTTATTGTTACTGGTAAACTTTATCCTCCTTCCCAATAGCATTGCAATCCAACACTTCCTTCTGGGTGCAACGATTGTTTTGATGAGGAGTGTAGAATATGAGCAATAAAATGCAGAGAATGTGATTTGGAGTGTGTTCTCTGTACAGGAGGTTATTTTCACTTCATTCACAATCATTTGACCAGGGGGTTCAAACTTTTGCTTATGACACATGCACACAAACTTGTTCACACTACCGTATATATAAGTGTACTAGCGTTCAAGTATGAAATTAACGACAGGTTTATAGGGTCGAGCTGCCAAACCTGCGCCAGGAGCTCTCATGCGACTTCTTGCCTGTTGCTTGATGCAGAACATTTCAATTCAAAAAATGTCATCCAGCATTTCCATTTTTAGCCCTGCTGTTTTGTAACGCTGGCAGAGGGATTCTGTTTATTTTAGATCTATCTGTTTCTCATCAGCTCTGACTCACTCTGGCCACCGAGCGACTTCTCGGAGTTCTCATGCAGCTGAGGAGGGTGAGTCAGTGCCTGTAGCTACGTCTGACCAGGCCACTGTACACAACTCGCTACTCAGAGGATAAGAGGCTTGTAGGCTGAGTGGAAATAATGGCTCTCCATTCCGATGAATAAAAGATGGAGGTCGAGACGTGGCCGAGCGGGTCCCTGACACTGCTAAGAGCAGAGTCTGCCCACGTATCTGGTGTTTTCCATTATCAAAATGATTCCGCAGATTATACGAGAACTAGCTGACTGTTTCTGAACAGCAGATTCAGATCAAGTTTCATTTGAGGTCAGTTGTTTTTGGCAGGCAGACCTGCATTCTCCTGTAGAGACTTGACCCGTGGACACATGGACACATGAGACAGAAAAATCTTCAGGGACTGCTTTTTTATTTTCCATCTGCATCTTGGAGCACAGAATGTAGTTTTAAAGAGGAATACCAGTGATGTGTTTTCTGAATAATTAAATAGGTAAAATGTCAGTAAAGCAGCCACTTGGTTTGATGTGAATTGCACTGTTGTAGAGAAACTACAGGTATATATATATGTATATGTATATATTGTATAGCTATGATTGGATTTGGCATGGACTGGACAAGTTTCTTCCACTCTTGCATCAAAGAATTGTGCAGATTTGGTGGATGTCTTCCCTAGCAAAATTCCAAAGAGAATTTCCTATAGACTGGGATTTTTACCACTGCTGGTAGACCCGTATGACTGTACACTTCCATACACCTGCAGATTCAGTTACTTCCTTCACACTATGATCTTTGGCACACCCAAATGCAGTCACTCCTTTTACCCAAACATTAACATCTGTTTCTGACCCATTATCCACACATAGGGAAGACGTTCACTGCACTGTACCACCTCTTCTCAATCTATGAGTCCCATCACTCACACCCTGCAGGCATTTACATCCCCGTGCAGCACCATCTGCAGGACCCTGAAGTTACTACCACCTTAAACATGCAAGGCGACTAATTATGTATATACAGTATATAGCTATTATGTATCACTGTTGTCAGGACAAAACCTTGTATCTCTGTTTCTGTTGTTTGTTTTTGACCTTAGAGAGTGCCTGCTGCCCTGTACACACCCCCACCGTGACATACATGAAGAAATGACTTTCTCCTGAAACAATCACGACTGAAAATGACTGCTGTGTGTCAGACTTGCCTTTAGCTGGCCTTTCTTTAGAGCACTTTACTTGGCTGAGGTTGGCTGACTCTCTAAAGCCTCAGCCACTTCTGCAGCACAGTAATGCAGTTCATGTGTTGTTTACTTGATTGGTTGCTTTGCAGCTATTTAGAATTAGTTTATTACATTCATACTGATTATTTAGCTGTTGTCCTCTTACGTTATATGGTGATACCATTATGAATACGCAATATTCATGTTTAGCGTCGTTATATATAGACTTGCTGGATTTTTCTACTTGGATATGCTGTCCAGATCTTGCACGCAGTGGACTGACTAACCGCCTGCTCCCGTGCATGGCATTGAAATTTAGCCATGCGCTGCAAGGAATGCAGGCTTCTACTCTAAATGTTTACATTTTATAAATGTCATTGCATCAATATTAGCCAATATGAGGTATCAATATTAACCAAGATTATGTGTGGAGCGTAGATACCAAGTGAAGTCAAGTGGTCTTTATTGTCATTCCTTGCCATATTTAGGCCTCATTGTACAACACGGTAGATACATGACAGCTTGAAGCAATATCGATTTCATACAGTGATAAGCTACCGATATTTCATTGGCCCACATTAAAAATAGGCCCACAGAGGCCACTTTTCTAGCAGCCTTGAAGGTAGTGACCAGGTCAGTCTGACAGGTTAAGGATTGGCGTGACTGGCATGCTGTTTACCTCTCTCTGCCTCACAGGGCTGCCGGAGCACGAGGTCCAGTAGAATATTCTGGCCTCTTAGCGTTTAGGCGCGGCTATTCTTGGCCTCGTTATTTCGGGCTTAAGGCATTAGGGGGCTAAGATTAGCCTCGGTTATCATTCCGTCTGAGTTAACTCCTAATAAAACCGCCCACCGGAAGGCTTTATTTATAAACCTCACTCATCCTGTACTGCCGTACTTTCCACAGAACACCACTTTCATCCACCGTATGGAAACATCCTTTGTGGCTGCTTTATATCTATCTGCTATTTTATGTATTTATTTTTTTTTGCCTGGGTGCAGATGTATATTGCAGAGTTATAGTACTTGTTGTAGGAAAGCGGAATGCTGGAACGTTCCGTGGTTTATGACCCAGTGTTGAGGAGATCAGCCCACCTGCCCAAGGTCGCAAAGTGCCCTTTCCCTTTAGCTGTCATTTTGTTATGATTGGAACAGATGCTGCGCGCTATTAGTTGTGATTGACACTTTAGAGCGTGTTGTGCTTCTGTTTTGGTGGCTGGTGCTTTTTGTGGAGCGTGTATTTCGGAGTGAGGGCCCCCAAGGAGTCAGAGTGACTAGCACGCGTTTCACAACATACACTTTTAGTTTGGCCTCTTAGGGGGTGCCAAGAGACTCGAATGGATTGGCTCTCAGCTCATAGTCAGTCACCTACAACAAGCGCTATATATAATGTTAGGTAATATACATAGTACAGAAATACAGTACTGTGCAAATGTCAGAGAGCACCCTTCGTTTGTCTGGTTGGTTCTTAAGTACAAGCTATTCACTTTCTGATAGGGATACACTTTGGTATAGCAATATTATGCTATAATGTTAACATAATATTATTACTGCGCTTTTGATAAATAGTTTAACTGCAAAGATCCCCGAAAAGCTAGATAGCAGTGCTATAATCTGTCTTTAGCCATTAGACTCTAACACTCCAATGCAAACAAGTAGTGTAAGTGCACCGCTAATGTTAGCATGTCTGTGTAATCAATTGCAGCATATTGCCTTGTTTACATTATCTCAATATATCACAATATATTAAATCGTAACGCCTGTATCATGATATGTATCTTATTGCCAGGTTCTTGCCAATACACAGCCCTCTGAGGAAATCAGATATGAGAAAATCCACTTAAACAAGTAAGAGCAAGTCAAATAGAAATAAGGGAGTGGTACTACAGAAGGGTAGCAGGGAGAGCTGAAAAAATCTAGATTCAAGTTCATTGTTGCACTCCATTCATATACACTGAATGAAATGAAGCATTTAGCATCACTTATCATGTTTAGCATCAGTGTACTACCTCTGCATAAGCTGTCTGTCTGGCTTGGATGGTAATCTACCATTAGCATTTGTCTGTTTAGCCTAGCTAATGTTACCATATGGCTTTAATTCAATATAATGATAGAACGCTACATGCTAGCACACTGTGACAAGCTGACATAGCTGAATTGTCCTGGGAGTTGCTGGTCAGCATATCTCCATGACTAAGGCAGTGGTAATGATTTCAAATGAAATTGGTTTCACATTATTGGAAACAGTGATGGACATGCCGCGTCCAGTGTGCTGTGGGCTTTACTTCAATAATACAAAACCAGTTTTGTTGCAGATGCATGTGTAATATACTGTAGTTTTGATATCCTGCTAATGTTGTTTCATTTTCATACATTTTGCAGTAGAAATTAAAATAGTTTTGATGATAAACAGAGCTACATATGATTCCACAGTAAGTGAAAAAGCTATATAATATTAATATACATATTTCATAATTATACTACATCATTTATATTATATTATATTATATTATATTATATTATATTATATTGTATTATATTATATTATATTATATTATATTATATTATATTATATTATTTTTGAGAATCATTTTATGTCAAGGCATTGCTAAAAATAGATTCTTCTTCACATTTTAATGCACAATTCATGCTTATTTGCTGAATGTAACATATTTGGGGGGTGTTCTGACACATTTTATATTTAGGGTTATTTTTCCCAATATATTAAACTTAGCAAATAAATTCAACATGTAATTTGCAGAAAAGGTTCTCACTGGAGGATCTGTTAACTTTTATTTTTACTTAGTAAGTCAGGGTGTCTAGACTTTCGCACATGACTGTACCTGTCAAAAATCATCACATCATTTTAGTGTCTAGTTCTTGTATTTTGTCTATATGTAACATTTTTTGAGGATGAAAATCCTTCTTTTTTCTTGATTGCACCTCGAGTGTGTATGTCGAACCTGCATGTGTGAAATCCTGAAGAGCGGGTGTGAAGAGAGAAGAGTATGTATGACTTGTTGCAGTGCTGAAAGTGTGTGGGTGTTGAGCGAGTCTAAAACTATGCAGTCTGTTTAGCTGCATATTCAGGTCATGTTTACAGTGTGTTTGTACGTGCATATAATGCTCATATTTTGGCCCGAGTCCAGATCAATCTCTTGTCGAGCACACACTCACTGATGCCTGCCATCCCACGCACCCCGAAAGGCCTTCTTTTCTCTGCCGTTTTTGTTCACACGTGTAAAAATAGTTGGACTGCATCTCATACATGACAGTCAGATGGTTGTCTGTCTTTAGATTGAGCTTAAAAAAGCTTTCAGTCTCTGGTCAGAATATCTTTATGTGTGTTCCCTTCCAGCAGCTCCAGATAGCACCATTTGAGCAGGTTATATTTGTATGATTAGCTAGTGCTGTAGCACTTAAGTCCAGAAGAAGCATTGTAGCATTGCCTGGCTTTAGTTTTTCTCTTCACTGTATTCTTCACTACTTTGACTACCTTAAATCAGTTGTTGGATTGGAGTCACTTCTCAGCACTGAGGCCCATGCTCTTGAGAAAACAGGATATGAACAGTGAATCGATCCAGTAAAGTACTTTTTTAAGTCCAGCCAAAATAATATTTGATTTATTTGGCCAAAAGTATAATTACGTTATACGGTATATTCACTGTGTTCAGTGTAACACATTCTCTGTTCAGAAGTAGAGTTTTAATGTTAAACAGATGAAGCTAATATCTCTCTATACCAGCGCAGCATGAGAACAGCACAGTATGCAAAGTTTATCCAGACCAAGAAACATTTGGGATGCTGTTCAAAAGCTTTATTGGACCAATAAACGTGTTAAGGCAGAATTGTCCTGGACAACTGATTATTTAATTATAGTATATAATATTTTTATTGTTGTATATTTTATTTATCCTCTAAAGATGAGGCCTAATATTGTCATTACACAGTAACAGGTGCTTCCATGATGGTTTGTATTATGCACTTTTGGTGATAATGGGCCGGTTCAGGCAGTTTCAAACTGAGGTTTTTTTGTGGACTCAAAATATTGTTGTCTTTTCTTGTCGTCTTGTGTGACTGATGATGACCTTACATGTTGTAATATGTCCTTTTTTTAATGGCCAGAAAACATAAAAGGTTGGGAAGGGGCTTCCTTCCAACTCTTCAGCCTTAACTCTTTTCAGCACCCCTCCTCCACCCCAAGTCAGTTTGTGTTTAAAGTAGCCAGTTGGCACTGGCATTGGTTAGACTCATTCAGAACAGGCACTGAACAGTAAGACTAAGCAAACTTTGCCACATCTGACTAAATGTATGTGTTTGTAAGTAGAAGCGGGGATACTTTATTATGATTTGAATATGATGGAAAGTTAGCATTGTGTATATTGTGTATACAGTCTTTTTTGTGAAGGAAAAAGAAAAACATTGTTATGTTAAGGATGGGCATTTCAGTCACATTTTATAAAGATATTTGAATAATACATGCCTCCACCACCACCCACCCCCTCCTGCCTGCTAGATGTTTTAATTAGACAACAGTCAATTTATCATTGACCTACTGTATCAAATGTATACCAAAACTGCATACCATCTGCAGCAGGTTACTACAAGTTTGTGACGAGTTAGTTAGCTAAAGGGGTTCATTCTGTTAAATGTATGCATGTAGAATGTAAAACGAGTTTGATGTTGATCAGCACTTCTCTGGTGCGACTCCTCTTATCTTTTGTGTGGTCAGCTTTAGCTGGCTGTAGTAGTCTGTCTGTATGGCCTTCTTGGACTACATAGATCACAAACTATGGCCAAAATGTTAGACACAGACTCTTTACTGCCCTCTGGTGGAGCATAGAGTTTAGACTCATGCGTCTTAAATATGAGAACATACTGTATAAATGTAAGTGAGAAGCTAATTTGCTAATCAAAAATGCTAATTTGCTATTTGTTTTTTTTTTTGTGGCTGTCAGCAAATTGTGTCAGTTCCTGACAACTAAACAAATGGAACGGAGACTCATATTGAGTCAGAACATATTGAATGCAAATGTAATTTATTATGTAAGAGTGTAGTTAATTATGGAATTATGTCACTTCATTTGAACATTATAGTAAATTGAAAGCAATTGACAGAGGAATGTGGGCTGGAAGGAGTTAAAGACTAGTTACTGTCGTCTTTGAGGCCTTAACTTTTTTGGGTCTTGGCCTTTTGGCCCAGATTTGACTAGTAAGAGTATTTGTGCTTGGACTCAACAAAGGTGGTCTTGACTACAGTCCTGTATAATTAGCTCTAATGGTCTTGAGATCATTTAGAACCATTAGTTTGTGTGTGGGTGTTTGTGTGTGTATGTGTGTGTGGGTGTTTGTGTGGGTGTTTGTGTATGTGTGTGTGTGTGTTTGTGTATGTATGTGTGTGTGTGTGTGAGATGCAGGCAAATCTTTTAGAAAAAGCTCACAAACTCAGACAAGTCTTACATCACTAAAAGTTGTGCGTTTGCTATTTCGAGCAGCTGTGGAACTTTGACAAAATGAGAGGTTTTCATTGTTCTTTTTTTTTTTGCAGGCACTTAAGCTTGCTTTGCACTGCTTTCCGCTGTCTCCGCCACCCACATGCTCTTTACTTGCATAAGACTTCACATAAGCAGAGTAGTTTCATAGGTTTTACTTCATCACACATGTACAGGCCTATAAATAACCAGTCTATTATCTCAGTCTGCTTATCGCTGTCTTACTGTGACGCTGTATGGTATTTTCAGGACAAGCGCTACACACTGACAATTCAGGGGTCAAAACATCAGGAGTCATGCTCATTAGCGTTGTGTCATCATGTACAGTTCAACATTTTCTGACTCAAGGCATTTTCTAAAGCCCCTACAGTACCACTTTACTGGAACCCCGCTATGTATCATTGACATGACATTGTTTTAAACATGTCACAACAGATCTCATATGTTGTTCAGTAATGTAACAGTGTTATGCTGTCATGAGAGATGCCATAAAGTTTAATGTATCGGGAGCCTATGTTGCTAATCCCTGGAAATATGAAATATGTGGTATTACTAAACATAATCTGTCATAACTACTCATGACAGCATATTACATCTGTCATGACATGTCTATGGCATAGTTATGGTAATGATGTGTAGGAAGGTTTAATAGTGTTACTGCCCATTTCGTGTCATGAACAGACTGTTGGCCTTTTTAACTTTAAACCTGTTTATTTAAATGTCATTTATAATTAATGTGGACCCACAAGGAGGTAGAAGTGTTATGTAACTAGCTGAACACACAGTGTAAAGTCCATATCAAATGTTTTTCTTGCATTTTATTTCCCCACCAAAGTCCAATAACCATCGATTTTTGTGGATTTATGCACCAGAAACAGTCATAATTGACCTTTTCCTATTTATCCATTAGAATTAAGCTGTCATTTTTACTGTCTTTATGTGACGAATGTAAATGTTCTCTGTTCTGATTGGCCGTTCTCATTTAAACAGTATTCTAGGCTGAAACACTGTGAACAAACAGGGCTAAACTGTTGTAGCCTGAATGGATAGGGCTAAATTGTTGTAGGCTGCATGGATAGGGTTAAACTGTTGTGGACTGACTGGCCTGGGCAAACCTTTTGTAGACTGAATGGACAGGGCTAAACCATTGTAGGCTGAATGGATAGGGCTAAACTGTTGTAGCCTGAATGGATAGGGCTAAATTGTTGTAGGCTGCATGGATAGGGTTAAACTGTTGTAGACTGACTGGCCTGGGCAAACCTGTTGTAGACTGAATGGACAGGGCTAAACCATTGTAGGCTGAATGGATAGGGCTAAACTGTTGTAGCCTGAATGGATAGGGCTAAATTGTTGTAGGCTGCATGGATAGGGTTAAACTGTTGTAGACTGACTGGCCTGGGCAAACCTTTTGTAGACTGAATGGACAGGGCTAAACCATTGTAGGCTGAATGGATAGGGATAAACTGTTGTAGGCTCAATGGACAGGGCTAAACTGTTGTAGAGTGAACAGACAGGGTGAAACTGCAGGAGCTTGGGCAGGTGGATGTATGCATTGCTTCGAATGTAGATGACATCACAAAAACAGTGCATTCAAAACAGGCATATTTTCTGTAGAACGTTTTTTGTGGGAAGTGAACTCGTGTGTGTGTGTGTGTGTGTGTGTGTGTGTGTGTGTGTTTGCTTTCAAAGAAATATATTTATATATTTTTTTCAGATATGAACCCTTAAAGAGAAGTGCTGAGTCTGTTTAAATAGGTCACTGCTAGTATATCAGTGTGCATGAAATCACAGATCACAGTAGCAAAAAAGGGGAACATTCATTTAAAACAAAAACTCTTTAATTATCAAAAAGCCACAGCAGGTTTTTTCCCGACCTCCCACTGCTTCACCCAGTTAAACTACGTGTCCCTCTTCATTTGACATAAAGGTGCTTCCTCCTGTAATTATTCTGAATGTCTTTCACCTGTGAGGCCTTCTTAAAAAAGGAGTCTGCATCCTGTTTCCTTGGTATGAAGGCCACGTTGTCCAAAAGGCCATGGCTATTTTAGTATGATAATTAAAGAGCTTCTAAATGAAGAGATTGAGGTGCGTTTTTTTTGCTGTGGGTTGTCTGAAGGCAGCACCTCAACTGTTTGTGCAAAATTTCCAGTTTTCTTTTTCTCATAAAATCATCAGGGGAGAGGTCAAAAACAGATGTATTCATTTTAATTTTAAAACAACGTTTTTATATTTGTCAAGTTTAGCTTCGCCCATGAACATTAAAGTTAAAGGGGTGATCAGCCCAAACTACTTTTGAGTTAAGCACAGTACAAGACAGCGAATCAGAACAGAGGTCAATTACATGTTTGCAGGTCAATAAATATTTGGATATGAACAGTGTATCACAACATAATGGGGCTAAAATGACATAAGCTGAGAGTGCTGACCTGCAGCTACAGTTGAAAGGTTTTTACATCCTAATCAGGTGAATGGTGTAGGGCTTACAAAGTAATTAGGCAATGTAACCTAATCAGTAATTAATTGTCATAGTCTGGCAGCAAAACCTTTACAGTCTATGACAGCCTGAGGTCTGGAACCTGTAGCAGATGCTGAGTTGCCTCCTTGGTGACGCTCTGCCAGGTTTTACTTCAGTTCCTGTTTGTTCCCAGGGCATTTTACCTTCAGTTTTACCTTCAGTAGGTGAAATGCTTGCTGGATTGAACTGAGGTCAGAGTATTGACTTGGCTGTTCCTTTTCTTTGCCTGAAAAAAGTATTGGTTTGCTTTCACAGTATGTTTTGGATAATTGTCCATCTGCACTGTGAAGGCTCGTCCAATCTGCATCTAGCTGAATTTGAGTGATAATATAGACATATACACTTTAGAATTCATCCTGCCGCTTTGGTCAGCAATCACATCATCAATCAATACAAGGAAGGCAGTTTCTTTGCCAGCCATGCATGCCCACACCATAATACTACCTCCACCATGCTTTATAGATGAGGTGTTATGCTTTGGATCATCAGCGGTTCCCTTGCTTTTCCACTCTGCTCTCTTCCCATCATTCTGGTACAAGTTGTCTCCTAAGCCGTTCCAGAACTGTACATGCTTATTTAGACATTTTTTTGGCAAACTCTGATCTAGTCTTACCACTGGTTTACATCTTGTGGTAAACCCTCTGTATTTGCTCTACTGAAGTTGACTGTTGACACAGATATGTGAACCACTTGGAGTATGTTCTTGATCTGGCTAACTGTTATGAAGGCCTTTTTCTCTTCACCAGGGTAATCATTCACAGCCACGATTGTTTTCTGTGGTCTTCTGGGCCTTTTGATGTTTCTGAGCTCACCAGCATGTTCTTTATTTTTATGAATGTACTAGACAGTTGATTTGGCCACAGTTTATGATTTATAATTTACGATTATGTTAGGCTGTCCAATTGCGACTGAGCCCCTAAATCTGGAGCGGGGTTGTAAGTCCTACCCCATTCACTCGAGTTGGATGTGAATTCTCCTTCAATTAAAGCTGAAAGTCTACACTTTAAGCTCATGTTCATTATTTCAATTTGCCTCCAATACACTGCGCTTGACAACTAAAACAACATTAATGTCGTTGGATGTAGACATCCAAATGTTTATGGAGTGTACAACAGCCCGTGCTAATTCAAAGGAAAAAAAGGCACTGTAAAATGCTCATATACGTATGGATTAGCACTGTTTTGGGACATAAACCCAGTCAAAGATTATAAGTGGACCTCAGGGAAAAACATAAATGACAAGAAAAATGTAGGATGTGGGCTTTTTATGTCTATTACTGATTATACATATAATCAGGTGTGGTACTATTTGACGGTCTGCTTTGTCATGAAGGCAGGTAGCCGAGTAGAGGGATTAGGGAGTGGAGTCAGTTTTGGCCTGAGCTTCAGAGAACACCCACTCTGCTATGGGACGCTGGTGGAAATGGCAGAGATAATGAAAAACACCAAGTAGGCGTCCAGCAAGCATCCTGGAGTAGGTCATACTTAGGGCTTGGCATCTCTTGGGACGGAGCTTCATGCTGCCAGGAGTCCTGGCCACAACAACACAGGTCAGAAATGCAGAAGCACCTGACAGAACTAGCAGACATGGCTCTGAGTAATGTGATCAGTCACAGGCCAGCCTTGTGGTTGACCTGTCTGGGCTCAGTACACCATACACATGGACCTTATAAAGGCTGCGTAATAGACAAAAATGGCTTCAGAGTTGCTTGGCTACTTCAAAGAGCCCGACTTGTACCTGGAGTGTGATGGCAAAGCATACAGACCGTTCCGAAAGGCGGCTGGGGCAGCGCACTTGAGTTTTTCCTCTAATTGGTGCTTTGAGGTGTTTGCTTGTGTCTTCTATCTTCCTGGAGATTTTTGTTTGTCTCACTGAAGTGTTTACTGAAAGGTTCTGCTATAATAAGATTTTAATGGTTCCAGGGCAGCAGTGTGGTTGGTTCAGCGTGTGAGCACTCTCAGAAGGAAAAACATTCTTAACTTATAATGGAAGTTAATGTAACCAGATTTCTTCCTCGGTCCTAACTGAAGGACATTATTGCAAACTGTTGCACTGTTTAAGTGCTGTAGCTGGTCTAATATTTCAGCTCAAGGCAAACACTGGAAAGACGTTTAGATCACAATGTTCTGTCACTTTTTAAAGGGCTGGTGAGAAAGGCTAGCACTAGAGTATAAGCGTTCCCACTCAGTGGGAGACTTGGCAAGCTGTGGTGCTCTAAGGGGGGAGCTATTCTGAGCGACTGTGTTTTTTTTAGAGGAGTTACAAACCAATAAAGCAAAAAAAAAAAAAGCCTTCTTGATTTGTGAGTGAGGAATGTGCAGCTGCTGCTCACATGACTAAATGACCTTCTATAATAAAGTATATTCTGAAAATTCATATCACTCCTCCCTTCCCTCCCTCTCTCTCTCTCTCTCTCTCTCTCCCCTCAGGATCGGAGGTGTTGTCACCGGTGAGCAGGCCTGAGGTCAGCATGCCGGAGTGGGAGCGGGACTCGGAAGAGTGGGAGAGGCAGCTGCAGAGGGAGCTGTTACTGATCCAGAGGCAGCAGCAGATCCAGAAGCAGCTGCTCATCTCCGAATTCCAGAAGCAGCACCAGGCCCTGCTGCGGCAACACCAGGCTCAGCTACAGGAGCACATCAAGGTCCGCGCCCTGCTTACGCTAAACCTTCGAATGCTCGGATGAACTACTGATTTGGTGTGATTAAATAAAATCGCTGGGCCTGCATCACTTAATTAAATCCAATGTCATTCTCGATTTATTGAACTGTGTGCTGAAGAATCATTATGAGATCAGAAATATGCCCCCCACTGATATGATCTCTCATTTACTCATGTCCACCAGCTCCAGCAGGCTCTGTTAACCCTTCGGCAGCAGCAGGAAGCACTGGCTGAAGAGCGCAGGCCAGAAGAGGAGGCAGAAGAGAAAGAGGAGGTGCGGGGAGAGGAGCAGGAGCGCAGCAGGAAGGAGCAGCAGCATCTCAACCAGCGAAAGAAGGAGCGCTCCAAAGAGAGTAAGAGCACTGCATAAGTTTGGTAACAGTTTAAGGTAGGGTAGTGTTCAGGACACCTACATACATAAGCTTGTCATGACAACTGACATAGCCCTACGTAAATGTTTATGAATGCTTATTCTAATAGACACCATTCGCTATAAAGGTTACATTTGATTTAACAATATGTTTTAACTTAGCTGAAGTTGCCTTTATGACAGAGAAGGCCTATCGGAATAAACATTTATAAATAGTTATGTAGGGTTATGTCAGTGATCATGACATGCTTATATAGATGTCATGCAGCTTTATGAACTCTGCTGTTGTGCTCTACTGCCATTAAGATTAGTACATAGTGTATACCGTGTAATAGTAGTGTTGAGATGCAGCCTAGGCCTTTCCAGTATCAAGTAGGACTGTGTCTGAAAGTATGTGTCACTATGCTAATGTTTACAGTTTAACCAGACCTATATCATCATAACATGTGCTGGAAAGACTCCACCTGTGCTTGGCAGCTAAATGGAACAGCATGCCGAGAGAATAATTACACTCATCCTTGTTAGGATGCATTACACTACCAAAACCGTGTTGCTGTGATGCGACAGCAGCTGCAGGATCACAAATGGTGAAAAAAAAAACAGCTGTATAAAAAATAAATATATTCTACTTAATAATGCATTTATTTGTTAGCATTTTGTAAGAACATCTAGTCCAGCTTGGTGTGATGTGCATTATCGTAAAACGTATCTCGATATGTTGTGTACTAGCCTGCCGAACTCTGCTACTGTTGTGCTCTACCACTATTAAGATTAGTACTGAGTCTGAACTGTGTAATATTAGTGTCGAGATGCAGCCTAGGCCTTTCCCTGAATGCTGCTTTTGTATGAAATTAAGATCCCATCAAGGTTGGCATCACTTGTTTCACTTCCATCACTATGTTTTTTTACCTCATTACTGGGGACTGGGGAAATTCCAATTTTTTTTGGAATGTGATGCAACTCTGAATGACTGGAAATGATGTGCACTCACTGAGCACTTTATTAGGTACATCTTCCTAGCATCTACACTCAGTGTCAATTTATCAGCCCCACCGACCATATAGGAGCACTTTGTAGTTCAACAGTTACTGTCTGCAGTCCATCTGTTTCTCTGCATACTTTGTTAGACCCTTTTACCCTGTTCTTCCATGGTCAGGACCCCCATGGGACCACCACAGAGCAGGTATTATGTGGGTGGTGGATCATTCTCAGCACTGCATAGATACTGACGTGTGTTAGTGTGTTGTGCTGGTGTGAGTGGATCAGACACAGCACTGCTGCTGGAGTGTTTAAACTCCTCAGTGTCACTGCTGGACTGAGAATAGTCTGCCAACCAAAACTATCCAGCCAACAGCGTCCTGTGTGCAGCGTCCTGTGTGCAGCGTCCTGTGGGCAGCGCCCTGTGGGTAGCCTCCTGTTGGCAGTGTCCTGTTGGCAGTGTCCTGTGGGTATCGCCCTGTGTGCACCGTCCTGTGGGCAGCGTCCTGTGGGCAGTGTCCTGTGGATAGCGTCCTGTGGGTAGTGTCCTATGACCACTGATGGAGGACTAGCAAAAGAGTTATTCAAACTGTGCAGCAGCAGATGAGCTATCGTCTCCGACTTTACATCTACAAGGTGGACCAACAATGTAGCAGTGTCTAATAGAGAGGATAGTGAGTGGACACAGTGTTCAAAACTCACCCCAGCAGGACGTTAATGTCACTGCAGTGCTGAGAATGATCCACCACCCACATAATGCCTGCTCTGTGGTGGTCCCGTGGGGGCCCTGACGTTGAAGAACAGGGTGAAAGTGGGGCTAACAAAGCATGCAGAGAAACAATTGCACTGCAGTGTGTAACTGTAGACCTACAACATGCTGTTGTATATGGTAAGTGAAGCAGATATAGACTACAGATACATAGAACAGACATCAGCGTAATATTGTCAGTATGAGCTCTGTTTCCCTATTGCAGTATTAAATAGGACTGTGTCTGAAAATATATGTCACTATGCTAATGTTTACACTTTAACCAGAACTATATCACCATGACATGCTGGAAAGACTCCACCTGTGCTTGGCAGCTAAATGGAAAAGCATGTCGAGAGAATAATTACACTCATCCTTGTTAGGTTGCACAGACCTCAGATCATATCGGTGTACCTCATAATTTGTTAATCTCCAGCACCTTAACTGCTCATATGGCTCATTTGCTGCAAACCCAAGAGTGTGTCCTGCAGAATGCTGTTGGTACCACAAGGTGGCACTGTTTGTACACTAGTTTCTCTTTTCCTAGCAGAGCTTGAACAGACAGACAGAGAACTGGTGCAGGGACAGAACAGTGCTGCTGGGCTGTTATTTGCAAGCTTGTACTTGATTTTAAAGTGATAGTTTGGTGAGAAATCAGTTGTATTCAGTCAGCCGAGACATGTTTTGAAGCTTTTTAGTTGGCACAAGCGCTATGAAACTAGTAACTAGAAACAGGTAAAAAAGCTTATACTTCACCACTTAGCACTGTGCAAGACTAAACTGCATATGAAGTTATCACAAATAGACATAAACTTTGTTTTCCATCAGTTTTTCAAGACTTCTGTTACTCAGAGTGGTTTGATGGAAAAATGCTTTGTTCTCAAGAAACCTGCTGAGTAAGAACTGTTCACAGTGGTGATGATAGGAACCAGACGTCTGCTTTGCTTCTGTTTTGAGATAAGATTTTGGCCTACAATGTAGGTTTTTAATCTATTCATGGCAGAGTGCTGCATATAACTTAGTACCCAGGTTCACTGGTGGTTTTGGATAGTAAATAAATGGCTTGTTTCTGGTGTAGATATCATGACTACTGGTTCCTAACACCAACTGTAAAGGAATTTGGATGGGCATGTTTTTCTACAAAAAGACCATTTCACATCCAACCACTCTGTATGACTTTGTTTACATCTGAACCACTTAATTATTCAGGAAATAAAAGAAAAACAGGAGGAATTTCCCTTTAAACTTACATGGAGTGCATTGTGGAATAAACTGTACCGAAAGAAGATTTGCCTCGATTTTATCGTTACATTACATACGCTCATCATCAAAAGAATAATTGCCAGATTGCAATGCTATTGGGAATGAAGATAAGTAATGGGGCAAAAAATAATGATAAATTTAGACTGATATGGGCAATATTTACTGAGCTACACATACAGAAGTCGTGTCTTTCATTATGGCATTGGGCCATACTGACATGCAACATGCCAGACGTCTCGGCATGGAGTTGTAGAGGTTCCTAATGGTGTCCTGTGATAATCCATCCCATGCAGCTTGAATATTGTCACACAGTTCCTGCAGATTTTATGGTAGGGGTGGAGGTAGAGTGACACTAGGATGTGAGACGCGTGACAACAAACCGTTCATCTTGGCACTGACCACGGTGCCTCCACACCCAGAATCGTTGGACGTCTCCACCAAGACAAAAGCAAGACTTGTCAATGAAGATGACCCGCTGCCATTCTGACACAACACTGCAACCATCTTTGGTGGCGTTGATGTGGTCTGAAGAGCAGTCATCGTAATGGTCTGTGTGCATGTAGTCCTGCATCGTGCAGCTGTCTGCCAATGGTGCTGGCACTAACAGAATGACTCATGGAGGCATCACTGCTCGCTAAATGTCCACAATCGTGGCTGTTGGGTCAGTCAGGTACAGTGATCAGGCTCATCCTTGCTTACATCACATGCACGACCAGGCGTGAAACTTGGATCATTTGCATGTCTCACGATGTCAAACCTACCCACCAAGGTTCATTTCTATGGGTTGATTCCTTCTTTTGATAGATGTATGAAAACTCAGAAGACATGTGTTCACTGGTGGTTTTGGATGTGTTCAGAGTTCACTGGTGGTTTTGGATCATAAATATAAAAGCTATATTGTGTTGTAAACATTACGACCTCCTGGCTCCTGTCACCGCCACTGTAAAGAAATAAGAGTCAGTGATTTTCAAAATTTCTTTTTCTTATAGGTGCTATGGCCAGCTCAGAGGTGCGGCAGAAACTGCACGACTTTCTGTTGAGCAAATCGGCTAAAGACGGACCTCCTTCTGGCCACCCGCTAAACCAGCACTCCAAACTGTGGTACATGTGCGTGACTGTCCTACATGCTTCATTATAGCTCCAACAGAGACCTGCACACCTTTCATAGTCTGATCCATGCTCTACCTTTGGTGCCTCTTATATCATCACATGCTGTTGTCCTGCTGGGTCGGTACATTATTTATTTGGCCTTACACAATGTAAAAAGAAAGTAGGGCAGAACTAAAATGCGATCTGGGCTGTATCAAAAAGCAGGGATTATGAAATGTGTGTTACTGTGTTTAGCTCAATATAGCCATGACACAGCGTTTGCAGTCCTTTCTGCTTGAGAGCTTGTCAAATTAAAGAGCTTATATAATGATGTTTAAAACATGAATTTTATGAATAATTGATGTACTTATGTAGTAAGGTTGCATTTAGCTGCTCTCTCCTCAGTCCATGCAGTATGTATATGGAAACGAAGCCATACAAATTTGTTATGCTTGTGATGTCACAGGCATGAACACATTTACATATGCTCGCCTGTTCAGCCTACAGCAGATTAGACACCCATTCGAACTGAAGTGATGCCGACTGTTGTTCCCTGGAAGATGTGATAAAAAGTGTTTAAACTTGTGCTGTCCATGGAGGTCAGGAAGCAGCGTCCACATCCGAAACTAGCGGCTGAAGTTGATTGTTGTAGTCTTCCCAAAGGATGTCAGCCTGAACTTAACAGTTTGTTCCAGGCATTTCAGCCAGGACCTCTTTTGTGACAAGCGATGATACATGGCAGCCAATCAAAGTTTATTTAATATATAATCAGTCTTAAGGGCACCATAAAAACAACAAGCAGACATTTAATTCTAAGGGATAAGGGGAGGTAGGAAAATGTTGATGTTGCAGTGTTTTTCTTGACTAAAAAAAGCACCTAAATGTCAGAACTGAACTTCAGGGGGAAACTAAAATGCGAGAAACATGTGGAATATGACATTTTAATACTGTGCTCATTTTCTTGCAGCGCCAGCCAGCACATGTCCATGGAGCAGAATTCACCTCCCTTAGGAGAGACACCCCCCAAATTCAAATCCCCTCTGCCCTCTGGCCTGGACACCCGGGAGGACTTCCCCCTCAGGAAGACGGGTAGGTCACAGTGCGGAGGTCGCTGCCGAGAAAATGCTGCCAAAATGGGGCTACGCCTGACCGGTTAACATTGATAGGTCATGGTCATTAAAGTTTAGTGGGCAGTTAATTAATGTAAAGATCGTTTTTTGTTCATTGTAAATTAACAGTGCTACATAGACAGCGTCCAAAAATGGTGACTGTATTCAGTGACTGTATGGTGACAGTAATCAGATCACAGATACATTGTAAAAACTGATATTACTATCAGGATTAGATAACGTTAGAACCGCATACAGGCAAACTGTGGAAAATCTTATACTTTAAATGCTAAAATGTGCTATAAATGAGAGGGGTTTAGCTGCCAAACAGAGAATACAGAAGGAGAATCCCCCTCTTCAGCAGCAGTTTATGGCCTTTTATTTGGCCAACCTATAGAAATTTAGCCAGACCTATAGCCAGAATTGAATTGTTCATATTAGATGATTCAGCAGTGGTCTGGATGTAAACTGTTACTCTTGTTTGTCGTCACATGAAACTTTCTATAGTTTGACTTGCCAGTTTGGTTTCTTCTTCTTCTAACTTCTTATCTTCCACTGATCACTAGAATGCATGCCAGAACTTAAGTGCACACCAGTGTTCATCTCTAAAATGGTTCCATATATTCCTTGACTTGGACATGGATTTGGCCAGATTTCACTGAATTTAAGATGGGTGCTTGTGATTATGTTGCATAATACACCCTCCCAACCTTGACTAGATAATAAACATGTTACATTTATTGGCCTCTATTGTAGAACACGTTTAAAACATCACCCCTTACTTTTATATATTTGGCCTGTAGCGTTGGTTTCCTATAACTTTATGGAGAAATTAGATTTCCTTGCAATGTTGTTTAGTGTGTAGTAAAGCCCAGTTTCTGCAAGCAGTAAAACGGTACTTGTAGTATTTAGAATAGGGCATTAAATAGTTGCCTTTGCCAACTTTGGAAATGTGCAGAAGAATTCACTATATATATATATATATATATTTTATCCTTTCATTCCTTTTTCTACTTAGCTTTCAACCTGAATTGTGTTCATGGGAGCATTCCATACTCCTAATTATGCAGTTGATGTGGGAAACAAACTAAAGGAAGCAACAAATTCATCTCATGTCTGCTAAGGAAAGGGTTAATTAAATATGACAGATCATTTCAGCTGGATCAAAGCACAAAACAAGATTCTTTGACATATAGGTAGCTTGTTAGGTTTGCGATTTATGTGCACATTATAACATATTTCAGGCTCAGTTTGATTATGTCATAGGATTTTGTGTTGGTTGCAGTGCTCCCCTACTGTAACCAAGCCTCATTAAGCACGTGTCACCGGGCCTCCTTACTGGTGACACTGCCTAAATGTTAGCAGATGAGCCTGAGCGATATTTAATCATGAAGGTCAAAGGTTGGCAGCACGTGTCATAGAGCCTGTCGCCCTGCGGCTGGAGCTAATGAGGCCTGCGAGTGGCCCTGTTTACCTTCAGGGTCAGCGTGGTGAGAATGCCCGCCTGTGTCCCCAAACCACCGCTCCAGGGCACCCGGTGCAGGCTTTTGCAAACAATTACCCAGAGGAGAGGTTAAAGGCAGTCGGTCCAGGCCGGGCCGAGGGCCTGTGCTGGTTTGGCCTCTAATCAGGGCAAGGAAAGGGTGAATGGAGGGGATAGGGATGGGGGCCACTGGTCACCTCCTGGGTGGGAGGCTGCTGTGGAAGGGCAGAGGGGAGCTAGCTTTAGGCCGTGTGCTCGAACTGGGTCAACAATCGGGTCGTATCTTGGTTATTTATGCTGAGGCCGGTTAAAACCTCTAAACGTCCAAGGGCCTGTAAATGGGCCCTTCAGTTCCTTACTCTTATAGTTCCATAACTTGTATATTTGCTGTTGAATAATTCATAGGAAAAGTTTTGATGGAACGTTATGGTGACAAATCTAATTTATCCAAGTGTCCGACTGGATGTAGTCGACTAGCCAAGACATTTTTTGGAGTCAAAATTTTTTACTTCTTTAGTTTAGAACTGGAACTATGAGGCTAATGTTGCTAACAAACACTAGAACTTAATAGTCACCTAAATCGTTTCTGCTCAGTCCTTCTCCAGGTCTTTATTAAGGTTGCACAGACTTGCTGATGTGGTCTACAGCGCAGTTTGACTAATAAAGCTAATTTGAGCTAATAAAATGAGCAGAACTTGTTCTATGGGCAGCCATTTCTGACTAAATCAGGGCAAGTATTTACAAACTAGGACTGATCTTAAATCAGATTACTCTGTATTTATGATGGTCATTGTCACAAATGCTCATTGTAGTTTAGCACGCTTAGTACTGAATACAGACTCTGTTGTCTAAAGTCCCACAGTTTTGAGGTTTATCCATTTTTATGGTTCACAGCAAGTCAGGGCGAGCTCTAAACCATGTCAACAAGTCTGTGCAACCTGACTGAAGACTTGGGTCCGGTTTGGAATAAGTTTTGGTGGAAAGTCATTTGGTATTTTTGGGTGACTATTGAGTTTTAATGTTTGTAACTCCAGTTCTAAACTATGGAAGCAAAATTTAGACTTGGAAATATATCCCAGGGCTGCATCTGGGATAAGTGGAAAACGAAGCAGGTTAGATATTCTGCCGAGCCATTCTTTTAGGATTAGTGACTAAATAACAAGCCTGGAGTTTAAGGGGTTAATATAGGCATTTGACCTCTGGTCTTCCATTTAATGCCTTCCTCTTGTCCTCAGGACACCGGTGCCACCTCCACCGAAGAAGGATGGCATAGCTTTATTTCTCCTCATATTTTAAGATAAGCATATTATTCAAGTATTGCTGGGAACTCTCATCTGACTACGCCAAGTTACTGGAAGAATGGCCAGCTCTGACCGTTCCTTGAATATTTCTGAGGTCCCTGCCACAACGTTAGGCTCACAGGCTCATCCAGCCGCATTTCAAAGACTTTTTTCCTTCTTTTTTTTGCAGAGGAAGGCAATACTGCGGCCACAGGCGCGATAAGAGCGGGATCCTTTTCAGTGCCACTTTAAAAATAGGCCTGGTTTCCATCCAGGCACTTTTTTGGAGGAATTTCCAGCACAGCAAAAAAAAACCTCGTCCTAGCAGGAACAGCGCAATCCTCCTGGGAGGCGTTTCCGGAGCGCCGGGCCTGCGCCGCCTCAGACTGCATCTCTAGTCGCCCCCCCAAACCCCCCCCCCCCCCCAAACCCCCTTTCGCCTTTCATCCTTT
>CM067475.1:34729930-34796007 GCA_034552555.1 Semaprochilodus insignis
CTTTTTTTTGTGTCGGCGGAATAATTTGTCTGTGCTGACAAGAAGGTCTGCAGGACCACTTCCTGTGGCTCCGGTTTCAGGCCATAGATCAGAAAATAGAAAAGATAGAGGCAATACTCGGCCAATTAAAACACCAAAAAAACTTCCCCGGCGTGCTAAGTGGTCGGCTTTTTTACGAGGGCAATCAAATTCCTAGAAAAGGCTTACTCCTGACCCGGCCGGGTGTAACGCAATCAAAAAGCGTGCTGACCAAAGCTGGACAGTCTTTACTTTGCATGATATATGCGAGGTTTGAAGAAGTGGGGGTCGTTCTATATCTGTTACTTTCGTGAGGACCCCTCCCCCTCTTCCTGTCCGTCCTCATTCAGGCTGGCAGGGGGTGAGGTGGCTGAAAGGGGGGAGGCAGGGTGCGGCGGGGTGTGTGTGAGGGGGGATCATAAAGGTAGCGTTTGTTCTCTGCCCTGGTCAGGACCTTATGTGGATGAGTGATTGACAGGTTGGTGGGCGGGGTGCTAGGAGATCCAGGAGTGAGGGCGTTTGTTTAAGGAGAGGTGACAGCAAAGAGGAGAAAGTGGACGACCTCATCAGAGCCACACAGAGAAAGAGATATGAACGTGTGAGTGAGAAGAGAGAGAGACTTTGAGAGGGGGAGCTTCAAGCACATGAATCAACCATGACTCTTTGATGGATTACACTAACTTGGCAGAGCTCTGCACATACAGGGATTCTGTATTTTGGACTAACTTTAAAGCAAAAGTCTTTTGACCAGTTAAATTTACACTGTCCCACCACCCCCATCACCCCCCTTTGCCAAAATATGGTCAATCAGCCTAGACGTGTTAGGTGTACAGAGCTATGATGCTAATGTAGCTAACAAGTAATAGCTTTGAACCTGCCGGTAGCAAAGTGAAAACTGTAGTTCAGTAATTGCTATAGTTGCCTATGTGATTTCTGACATTGTATCATGTACTGCTGTCTACAGTCATCATCAAAAGAATAGTTGCACAAATAGTTGCACCCGGAAGGAATCAACCCACCGAAATGAAACTTGGTGGGTAGGTCTGACATTGTGAGACATGTGAATGATTCAAGTTTCACACTCGGCCATGCATGTGATGTATGCAAGAATGGGCCTTATCACTGTACCTGACTGACCCAACAACCACGATAGTGGACATTCAGCGAGCAGTGATGCCCTCTATGAGTCATCCTGTTAGTGCCAGCACAATTAGACTGCAGTGTGGAGGACTTCACACAAGTAGACTACATGGTGTCTTGCCAGACTGTCATGGAGTGACTCAGAACGGCAGCGGGTCATCTTCAGTGACGAGTCCTGCTTTTGTCTTGGTGGAGATGACCAATTAATCAGTGTGTGGAGGCACTGTGGTCAGCGCCCAAATGAACGGTTTGTTGTCACACGTCACACACCCAGAAGGCCTGGGTGTCACTCCACCTTCACCCCTACATCAAAATCTGCATGAACTGTGTGAGAGTATTCAAGCTGTATGGGATGGATTATCACAGGACACCATTAGGAACCTCTGCAACTCCATGCTGAGACGTGTGGCATGTTGAGTTAGCAAACATGGCGGCCCGACGCCGTACTGAGAGACACTACTTCTGTATGTGTAGCTCAACAAATATTGCCCTTATCAGTCTAGATTTATCATAATTTATTGTTCCTGGTAAACTTTATATTCTTCTGTTGTTCTTCTGGGTGCAGCTATTGTTGTGTTATTTTATAAAATGCATTATCAGTGACAACAACACTATGGTTATCCAACTTATAGTCCTCTTTAGGGATGGAATCACACAGGTCAGGTGCCTCTGTAAAGGTATGTAGAGTAAGCAGTGGGTCTAGTGGGGCACAATGATTGGCTGAAAAGATATTGTCCCACTACTTGTCAGCTCCCTGTCTCCAGTTCCCAGCTCTGCATAACATGTGGCACCAGTCAAGAAAAGCCTAAATGAATAACGCAGGTGCACGTGGCACAGCCTACCGGGCTTTACATCACGCCCCCTCTCCCTTTCCGCGCGACCATGCCATGGAGCTCAGTCCAGGCTCGTGTTTGCGCAGGGAAGTTGGAGTCGGGGCCGCGCTCAAAACGCGCTTTAATGACGCGCCCCAACGTCAACAGGCCGCGTGTTTTCCCTCCGAATTAAAGACGTGTAAATCCTTCCCGCTAATTCCTGCGCAAATATTTTGGGTGCTGTTTTTTCTAATAGCCCTTATTCGTCATGTGTCAAAGAGGCCAAATAACAATATTTAGCCGCAGCGACGGCTCGTCTTCTGCCTCACAGCATCCTTTTGATTGCGTCCTGCGCGCTTTCTGTCCGTGCCGTCCAGCTTCGCTCCCTCTCGTGTGCGGGTGCGTTTAATCAGATGGAACATTTCCTCCGGGGTAATAGGGCCGGCTAATGGTGGTTTCCCCCCTAACGAGCGCGAGCTCCGGAGAGACTGGCCTTTTACAGTGGCAGTAAATCTCCCGGGCCCAGCGCGGCTTTGATTTGGGTTTCGTTATGTCGGTGTAAAATCGGAGCGAATGTTTAAAGCCAGGCGCTCGTTCATTCAGCCGGAAACGAACGCTCTTGGCTTTCTGTAAGTTCTTGTGAATGAAGAAGAGGAGCGCGGGAAAAGACTCCAGCGTAGCGGTTGGGCTGCGTGCGCATGCGTGTGACGCAAAAGTGGACGAAAAGAGAATGACGTAAGATGTAAGGGTGGACATGCACATTTAGCACCAGGCCAAAATGTGGACTCACCTGATTGATTGTATGTTTTAACAACAACAACATAATTGTTATTATTATTATTGTTGTTGTTAATATTATTAATAAAAATAATACTGTTAATATCAATATAGTATTGTTAATTGATTATTTTACTTTATTCCTTTCTATTAATATAGTGTTATTATGTCATTATTATTTTTAATTGTTAGTGTTACTATTATTATCATTATTATTATTATTATTATAACAACACAATCAATAATAATTATAATGAGAGCAAAGAAAGGAAGGTACTGTTGAAGGAGGAAAGTGAGGTACAGTCATGAAGAGAGTGCAGTAATGTGTTCCATGTTTTGGGGGCCTTGATGCTGAGTGACCTTCCACCAGCAGTGACCAGTCTAAACTTTGGAACAGACAAATGACCTGTATCATAGGACCTAAGTGTTCAGGCAGGACAGTAGGGGTGGAAGAGCCCAGCTAAGTAGGCTGCTGCTAGACCATGCAGAGATGTGTATGTCTGCAGGAGGAGTTTGAACTGGACAGGTAGACAGTGTAACTGAAACAGAGTAAGGGTGATATGAGCTGTCTTTTAGAGTGAGAACGTTTTCTAGCTGCTGAGTTTTGCAGATCCTTTCCCTGTCCCGGAAAAGGATGGCATGCCCCCTACGCATCAGGGGAGAGGACCTGCCCCGGGTGGAAGAGTTTAAGTATCTCGGGGGCTTGTTCACGAGTGATGGGAAGAGGGATCATGAGACCAACTGCAGGCTGGGACAGGTGGAATCAGTAATGCAGTTGCTGTACCGGACTGTAGTGGTGAAGAGGGAGTTGGGCCATAAGGCAAAGCTCTTTGTTTACCAGTCACTCGACATTCCCACCCTCACCTGTGGTCCTGAGCTTTGGGTAGTGAGATTACGAAAACAAGCGGCAAAAATGAGTTTTTTCCTCGCAGGGTGTCAGGCTGCACTCTTCTTGATGGGGTAAGGAACTGGAGGATCTAATCCTCCACACTGAAAGGAGTCAGTTGAGGTGGTTTGGGCATCTGATTGGGATGCACCCTGGGCAACTCCTATTGGAGGTTTACCAGGCACAGCCAACTGGGACGAGACTCAGAGGGAGTCCCAGGAACCGCTGGAGGGACGATACCTCAAAGCCGTTTCTCATTTCTCCCAAAAAACGAATATAAACATTTAGCATGTTGACCTTTTTTCAGGAGTCTCCCTTTCAGTTTTTCCAAAGAAATCCGCAGGGTTATTTTTCCACACCTTTGAAGTTCAGTCTTAGAAGTTGCTGCCAATAGCAAATTCAGACTCATCACTCCATAAAACTCTCCACCTCTCAGGTTTCCTCCTTTTTGTCTGTTTCCTTTTTCTCAGTGAGGAGCTTCTTGACTGCTATTCGTCCTTTCAGACCCATAACGTTGAGGTGTCTTCTCACAGTGGAAGGATGGACAGAAACACCTGTGGATGCTTTTAGATCTGAAGCAAGAGTGGAGCTTGATTTTCTCCTCTCTCTCAAAAGATGAAAGCTTTAAGTGCTGTCTATCTGTGTGGGACAGTTCTGGTGGTCTACCACATCTTGCATGGTTATAGAAGTCCCATTTTCTCTGCAGCTTTTAATAATTTTTCGGACTCAAGTTTTGGAAACTCCTGTTTTTTTTTCACTTATTTTCCTCAGAAATGTCTCTGACTTCTGCACAGTAGTGAAACTGAGGAAAACCCCTGCATGTGTAGGTGTATTTGAACTATCAGTACTGTATGTATGTGGGTGGATTACTTAAGCACTTCCTCAGCCTGTGCTAGGGTTTTTGTAAGCCTACAAGTGCTGCTCATGTCACATCCCCTATCATCTCTCTATTGCTCAAAAAAACACGCACAGCTCACAGTGGGTGGGTGGAACAAGTTGTAATCACGGTCTCCCGATGTTTGTGCTGGTGCTTGTGTCTTTGATGCCCACCCACTGCTCTCCGTGGCTAAAGGTGGCGTCTGCGAGGCTGCTGCGTTGCGTGCCTGCGCTGATTCAACAGCACAGACTTCAGGGAATAGGAGGTCAGGAGTGGAGCTGGGGGCACTGTGTGTGACGAAAATGGAAAAAGGGGGGGATTCCCTTCTTTCAGGCCAACACACACAAACACACACGTTCACATGCACGCACACACTGCGACCGTGTGTTAGTTTAAGAGCCGCTACTGTAGCCTGGCTGTGGTCGCCTGGCCGGCAGGTAGCGGACTCTTTCACTTAGACCGCTGTTGCTGTGGCCTAATCTGCTCCAGATGAGGGAGAGAAACGATCCTTCTGTTCTGACTTCATTACAGCTGGGAGGTATCCCAGAATGCCTCGGTGGGCCTGCATGTCCTTCACTGTAGCCTGCGGGCTGTCATGTATAATTTAGCAGAGACTGTACCTATGCTGGATTCGCTACGTGGTACATGCATATGGATGCCTATGATTGTGTCAAAAGAGGGAATATTGCTTTTCTGTTCTGACTAAATATGGTGCACTGCCAAACACAGCTGAGGTGGAGTGATTCTATGCATTGGGTTCATTGAATAACACTGGAAAACAGTGACCATTACGCTATGGCCAGACTGCCAAGCCAAATTTGATGTTTGGCATATTCAGATTGTCTACAGAGTCTGGGCAGCAAAAACAAAACAAAAAAAAAGACATGACATTTTCCCAAATCGGATCCAAACTACATTTAGAGGTGGTTTGAAATGTGACTCCAATCGGATTTTTACAGATCAGACTTCAAAGTGTCACAGCGCAACAAACGCTAAGCACTGGATTTGCCACGTAGTTACTGACGCCTATGTTATTACCACAACAACCAATGCAGACTGTCAGTGCAGGTCAAATGTAAATACGATTCCACATATGATCTACTGTGTAATTACATTTAAAGCCAAGTAAATAATAACTTCAGACCGGGGCTAACTGAGTTTAAATATCAGTGTTATATATGTGTGTATGGCAGACTGAGTCATGTACTGTCAGAGTTGCATGACTGATTGGTAACATGAGCAGTGTTTAGAACAGTTAACACAAACACCTCTCTGCCATGCCGGTGCCTGAGTTATGAACACATATATACGTGAAATCTGTCTCTGTCTCAAGACTCATTTACATCTCTTTCTTTCTGACTTTTAGCATCTGAGCCCAATCTGAAGGTGCGTTCCCGGCTGAAGCAGAAGGTTTCGGAGCGGAGGAACGGCCCCATGCAGCGCCGCAGAGATGGCAGTGTACTTGTCACGCCGCCCAAGAAACGCTCACTGGAGCCCAGCGGTGAGGAAACCTCACCAGACATAGATTAATTATGCTTATACGTTGTATTTATTGAGTATAAGTTGGGGAATTGATGTGTTGGAATCTTTTGTAGCTGATCAGTGATCAAGTCATTTAATTGTAGATATCAGCCAAGACATGTTTGGTGTCTGAAGTTTCCATAGTTTTGCACTATTTCTAAGAAACTAATCTAGCTAACATGAAATGGAAGGGTCTTGCCAGTTAGCATTGCCTAACTGCTGATCATCAGTATGGCCCATTGATACACTCATCATCAAAAGATTAGTTAACTTAGCCTCAGCGAGCAGTGATGCCCTCTATGAGTCATCCTGTTTTAGTGCCAGTACATGCACACATGAGGTTACGATGACTGCCCTTAACACCACATCAACATTGCCAAACTTGTTGTGCCAGACTCTCACCAATGAATCCGTGTTTGGAGGTACCGTGGTCAGCACCAAGATGAACAGTTTGTTGTCACACCTCCACCCCTACCCCGAAATCTACAGGAACTGATATTAGCAACCTCTACAACTTCAACGACATCTGGCACGCTGCTTTAGCAAACATTGCGGCTCTACACCATACTGAGAGACACTATTTCTGTATGTATAGCTCAATAAATATTGCCCATATCAGTCTAAATTTATCACCATTTATTGTTCGTGGTAACCTTTATCTTCCTTCCCAATAGCATTGCAGTCCCACACTTCCTTCTGGGTGCAACTATTCTTTTGAACGTATATAAAATTATATTGGGTGATATTATTGTTTTTTTGGTATTTTAAATGCGTATAGGCCCCAAAGTTAGTATGTCAGATAGGCCCTATTCATCATGAGTTGTAGTAATCTCAAATAGATTGAGACTTCATTAGACACGAAACTGTTTTTCATTAGACACAAACATCTGTGTTCAGCACGGTCATTATCCTGCTGTCCATGTCCACTAACTCAAAAACCCTCTCTGTCTTTCACACAGATTCCTCAGCCAATGACAGCTCTCCTAGCTCTGGCCCCAGCTCTCCCATTGGCTTATGCAGTAATGAGAATGGAGCACCATATAGGCCCAGTGCTGCCCAGTTAGAGGTAACATGAGTACTGTACACTCACTGTCCATTAAAAACCCCTATATTGTGCTTCCACTTACTCTCCATTTTATGAGCTCCACTTATCTTTTAGATCTACCATGTGGACTGTTACAGATTCTAGCCTACCTATTACTACCAGATTTTATTTGGGGAGTGGATCTTTTTCAACACAGTAGTGATCCTGACATGGCAGTAGGTGTGGCGCTGTTTTGAGTGTATTTGGAAAGTTTTGGGCACGTCATTGTCACTGCTAGGTTAAGAGTGGACCACTTCCCAAAACTGTCCAGCCAAGAGCAGCTTTGTGGTCAGGAATGAGATGGATATCAACAGATGTGATACAGTCAGTTAATTATGTGATGCATTTAAAGCATGTGTTTAATGAGGCTGGGGTCAGGGCTCTGTGCAGACCACTGGAGCTGCTCCACACCAAACTAGTTAAACCCTTTATTTATGATGCTTGCTTTGTGCTCAGGGACACAGTCTTACTGCATAAGTTCCCCAAACTGAGAAAACATTTTTGCTTCTACATACTTTACACAAATTCAGCCAGTGTTTTGGGTATGCCTATATTGATCTTAGGCTTGTATGCAGCTGCTAAGCCATGTAAGCGCCTTCCTTGAAGCTCCGGATACACTTGCGGTTGACTGGGGAAGATCTAGTAGGGCAGATATATTCATCTGGTATAGGTGTCATCCTATAACAGTGCCAAGTCACTGAGCTCTTTAGTACGACACAATCTGCTCCCAGTGTTTGTCTATGGAGACTGGGAGTCTGTGTACCTTAGTACTCTGTGTTAGTAATGGGTTTCATTTGTTCAGTGTGTTTTTCAGTTAGTACAGATTTCAGTTAGTTTTGTGTGGGCAGGACAAGAGACTTCTGCCTTGTGATTGGTTAGGAAATGCTTATGGCAGTGTTACCCAAGATTAGGACTGCTCAGTTTTTACTGAGAGGGGTAAAATTTGGTGAGATATATCAGTTATTCATCGGTTCTATGGAACATTATTCAAAGGTTACACTTAGTACATGTTTACTGGTTGCCTGCATGACCCTAATTAGCCTAATTGGAAAGAAAAGACAGATTTGGGTTCTTGGGTCTTTAAAGCAGTAAAGACCTGGAACAGTGGAGTTGCACAAAACAGGTTCAGTTCTTGGCTACTGTACTCTTTGGTTTGACACCCCGAAAGGTCCCTGGTTGAGATCCATGATGCTTTAGCACGCAATGTGTTGTTTACGCGTGTTGGCTAGTGGCTCTGCGCCCCAGCAAATGTTCCATTGTTCAGGACGCGTGTGAAAACCTGCTGAAAGAGTGCGAGCATGTTCCTCCAGGCCCTCATAACAGTGTACTGTTAAACAGAGCAGTGTCATAAACAACACTCTTAAAAACTCATTCTGCTGCACAGCATGATTACATCAGTCCCTAGAGCGACTACACATACTGCCTCACTCTTTTTCTCCCTCTACCTTTCTCTCTTCCTCTCTCTACCCCTCTCACTCTCTCTTTCTCTCTTTCTCTCTCTCTCTCTCTCTCTCTCTCTCTCTCTTTAATCCTCCTATGATTGAGTTCCACGTTTTTTTTTTTTATTTTGTGCATAAACCAAACATTAAGGCAGAGTTCCACTGCTCTTTAAACATTTCTTTATGTTTCATGTGTTGTGATGTGAACAAAGTCATTCAGAGAGGTTGGATTTGAAATGGTTCACTGTGGAGAAACCCATATGTCTGCACTGACAAATTTCTTTACAGTGTTGCGGATGGGAACGGAGGGATGCAGTGTCTACAACACAAATATACCACAAATATAGCCATTTTATTTACTTTCCAAAACCAGCAGTGTACATATACATGCTATCTGAGTTTTTATACGCAATGTAAAAACAAAATTTAAAAGTACATTTCTTTGGGGATTATTTTGCCTTATAATGCCTTCTATGTAACTCTCCACCATGAATGAATTAAAAACTGCATTGCAGCCTAAAGCTTTGACCAAAACAACCACAGTTTGATATTTCGCATCAGACCGCTGTGAATAACTGATATTTATCTTAACCATTTAATTATGCAGATGTTTTGAAATACTGGTTCGCCTTTCAGATTGGTTTCTATGTCATTCTGAGCAGTTTGGTGGGAAATGTTGTAGACTAACAGATTCAGAGTTGTTCATGGTGGTGGAGGAAATAAAAAGATTGTTTTGGACAATCATCTGTTGAGCATTTAAGATTTTAGCCCTTTGTTTCTAAACAAACCTCAGCAATGCAATAAAAGTATTGCTACTCGTAGCTCTTTCTATAGCAAAGCTCATTTCCATCACTTTAGAAACTATAACTTTGGAAACATGGATGGCAATCAAACCTTACATTTTGCAGCCATGGGATGGAGTTGTTATGTACTTTGTTGTCCATATCTGTAAGTTTGAGAAGAAATGAACACATGCACAATTAAGCTCACCAGACAAAAATTAGTCACCTTGCGTGTTTAGGGTGCTAGTAACTTAGTAGGCTGCTGCAGATGGTGTTGCACAAGGATGATCGGGCTATAAATGCCTGCAGGGTGTGTGATGGGATTCATAGATTGGGAAAAGATGGTACAGTGCAGTGAAAGTCTCGTTCAATGTGTGGAAAATGGGTCGCAAAGGAGTGATTGTATTTGGGCGTGCCAAAGGCCGTAGTATGAAGGAAGTAGCTGAATTAGCAGGTGTTCGGTGTGGCGCAACGAATAACACCACTACCTGCCAGAGAGCTACCATTCCATGTGGGAGCCCGGGGTTCGATTCCGGATCTGGGTGACTATGCTGTGTTATACCAGTAAGAGTCCTTAGGCAAGACTAACGTTAGGTAACACTACATTGGCCTATCTGAAATACCATTAACTTTGTAAATTGTCTGGATATGAGCATCAGCTAAATGCTGTAAATGTAAACATATGAAAGGTCATATGGGTCTGCCAGCAGTGTCAAAAATCCCAGTCTACAGGAAATTCTCCTCAGAATTGTGCCAGGGAAGGCATCCACCAAATCGGGCCCAGCTGTGCAATTCTTTGCTGAAGAGTGGCTGAACTTTGATGTGGCAGTCCATGCCAAATCAAATTGCAGGTGTTATTTGTGCTCATGGAGGTATTACATGCTATTAGGTATAGATCAGTCACAGGTGACTAATCTTTTATCTGGTGAGCTTATGATTGTGTATAGCACAGATGTGGTTGTTATTAGCTATAATTACAATATTGTACCAAAAAAGAACAATGGCAATAATACATTCTAATATATTATTCACCTCTAATTGTAGTTAGTAAAAATGCATACAAAGTAATTGCTGAAACAATATATAGCATCAAAAAATCTAAAATGTTATTACCATCTGTTGAGTCTGTCGGTGCTTAAAACTAGGCTTCTGTGATAGAGCAAAATCTGGAGTCTGAGGGGTTAAGGCCGAGCCTCTGCTTCACTGTGACTGGCAGGTCTTTTCCGCTCTGTGCTGCGGTTTTTGGCTGAAACTCCTGGTATGAGGCTGGAGGCGGGAGGTGTGTGTGTGGGGGGGTGTGCTGTGAAGTTCTGCCCGAGCATTTCCTCATTGGGCTGCGGGCCAGTGTATGGGGGCAGCGAAGCCCCCCTTCTCCTCCTGTGGGACCCCCGGACACAATGGAGCTCTTTCTGCAGCTCATCTTCACACACGGACCCCAGAGAGCCTGTTTGTGTTTGTCTACCAAACTCTCCAGTGAGATCCACAGAGGGGTGAGCTGAAGACACACTTAGTATGTGTGTGTGTGTGTGTGCATATGTGTGTGCCTGTGTTAGAGCTTAATTACTATCCCAGGCGTTGAGATCTGGGGACCCCCCATACAGTGCTTGAGCTAAAAAGTGTGCACACACAGACACACACATTTACACACTTGTTTTTATACAATGTCAGGACAACAGAAATGTTCAAAAGTGGCTTCATGCAAGTCCGAGCTGAGCTGTGAGTTTCTGGGGTACAAATCCAAGTCGAGTCTCAAGTTTCATAGGCATGTGAGTCCTGAGTGTCTGAAGTGTGAGCCCGAGTCAAGTCTCTTGTCTTTGGCATGAGAGTCTTGAGTCTCTGACGTGAGAGCCTGAGTTGGTTCTGATGTCTAAGGCCTGCAAGTATTTGGGATGTGAGTCTGAGTTGAATCTTGAGTATCTGGCATTCGAGTCAGAGTCTGACTTTCAGGTCTCTGGGGTGCAAGACAAAAAAAGACTTTTGAGTCTCTGGGGTCTGAGTCGAATTTGAGTTTCAAGTCTCTGGGGTATGAGTCTAAGTTGAGTCTCAAGTCTCTGGGGTATGAGTCTAAGTTGAGTCTCAAGTCTCTGGGATATGAGTCTAAGTTGAGTCTCAAGTCTCTGGGNGTATCTGGCATTCGAGTCAGAGTCTGACTTTCAGGTCTCTGGGGTGCAAGACAAAAAAAGACTTTTGAGTCTCTGGGGTCTGAGTCGAATTTGAGTTTCAAGTCTCTGGGGTGCAAATCCTGAGTTGAGTTTTGAGTCTGTGGGGTGTGAGTCTGTCTGTGATCTGCAGCTTGTGAGTTTCTGAGGGTGTAAATCCAAGTTGAGTCTCAAGTCTTTGGGGTTTGAGTCCAAGTTGAATCTCAACCATCTGAGGTTTGAATCCAAGTTGTGTCTCAAGTCTCTGGGGTATGAGTCTAAGTTGAGTCTCAAGTCTCTGCAGTATGAGTCTAAGTTGAGTCTCAAGTCTCTGGGGTATGAGTCTAAGTTGAGTCTCAAGTCTCTGGGGTATGAGTCCAAGTTGTGTGAGTTTGAGTTGAATTTTAAGTCTCTGAGGTGCAAGCCTGAGTTGGGTCTCATGTCCTTAAGTTGAGTTTTTACTGTTTAACCCTTGAGCCTCTGGGATATGAATCTGAGCTGATTATTTGGGCTGCGAGTCAAAGTTGAGCCTTGGTTTCTAGTCTCGGTTTCTGATTTGAGTTCTGAGTTTCTGAGGTGCCAGGTGTAATAATAATATGTCTCATATGTATTATATATATGTAAGTACCTCTGTAGAGTACTATGCCCCATTTGTGTTATAAATGTGAATACCTATATGTAATAAAATGATGTCTCATATGTGTTATAAATATAAGTATCTATATGTAATCTTCAACCCAACCTTTAAGCCTAAACCTAACCGAAACTTCATTCTGGTTTATAAAATGAAACATGGAGCTTTTGTCAGAATCAATTGGTGGGGCCCTTATAGGCCTGTTTTTCTGTGTTAATGTTTTCTGGGTAATCTCACAGAGTCAGAGCATTTTTTGTTCTGAAAATGTACAAAAACAAACACATGCATGCACACAAACTTTCGGTGTGATATTGACACAACCTCAGTCCCACTGTAGAGGCTGTAGACTCTGAGCTTCCTGTTTGTCTAGTGGAGGCTTGGCGTGGTGTTTTCAGAGCTTTGTTACATTAAGCTTTCCTTTTCACCGCCCCCAGGGGTGTAATAAGAAGGTGAAAACCTGGTGGGAGAGAGTGTGTGTATGTGTTTCTGTATTGGTGGTCAGATGTCTTGTTTGGAAGTGAGCTCCAGTGACCCTATTCATAACACATTCACACATGCATGCAAGCACGCACACACGTCTTCAAGCCGAGAAGAGAAAGTCAGGACGAGGAGACTAATTTAATCATCTTGCCTCAGTGGCTAAATCTATCACATATAGCATGACTTGGGTTATGTCATTCTCAGGAAAGAGTCCTGAGCATTTCATTTAACTTAGTGCAGTAGTACTTGAGTCCAGTCTTCTATGTGTTCCTTCCATCCTTAACTTTCCATACACATTTCTTTAAATTATACATTATAAATTGTATATAATATTGAGTGTATTATATTGCTTAGTGATTTTATGCTTATGTGCAGCTGCTCAACCATAGAAATCCATTTTATCACACAGTTCTTGTGCAGATGTTGCTTCCAGCTCTGTAAGTTTGTGTGGTGTACTACTGTGTAACACAGCTGTTGCTCCTAGACACTTCAATTCAGAGTAAGATCACTTACTGTTGACTGGGGCAGATCTAGCAAGGCAGAAGTTCCATAAACTGCTCCAAAAGGACTCGTTTCTGCCTTGCTGCAGCCTGGACTTAGTCTTGATTTGGTTTCAGCTCAATTTAGACTTGGATTTGACTTGATTAGCTATAGTCTTGGACTAGCATTTGTCTCAGCAACGGTGGTCCTGACTACAGCCCTATTTTAACCGATTGAACACAAGGCTTATTATGCAGTTATTAAACCCATGACTTAATACTCAGTAACTAACTGTCCGGAACCCTTAAGACCTTTCAGCAATTACCGTAAACCAATTGTGAAAGTTAAGTAGCTATGATACTGAAGAATTGAGGTATGGAGCCAGGCTTTGTCAGTGTGAAGTTCTCAAGCCCTCTGATGCCAGCACACATCTTACATCACTCTGCTTCTCTTTCTCTCTCCTAGAAATATTTGCCGCAGGGCGGGATCATGAAAGCAGATGGCTCGATGGCCCTGCTGAACCTCTACACATCACCATCGCTGCCCAACCTCACCTTGGGTCTCCACTCTGGACCTTCTCCAGTCAGTGTGAGTTTCTCTCAAAGATCACCTCCAGATTGAATAAGACATACGATTTGAGTCACATCAGTGAGAGATATTCACAAGGGACTCTCGCTCTTAAAGATAAAGGCATCTCTAAACATCACTTTTACAAACACGGTTCTTGAAAGAATCTTCTGTGGAATTGCTCCAAAGAACCCTTTTGTTACCTTTATTTTTAACAGAGGTGAATTATCATGCTTGTAGTTTTTGAACTCTTCAAGTATTGTTGAAGTTTTGTTCATTTCTGGTTAAAGAAAAGGGTAAAAATACTGAAATACCTAAAGAAAAATTATACAGTCAGGGATCTTTTTTCTGTGATATCTAGGCAGATATAGTCAAAGATATAGATATATTTTCCAACTGGTTTGTTCTTCTGGAGCCTTATGTATGCACGTGAATAGAAGGTGTCATGAACACAACTGGTGGTTCGACGGGAAAAGTCAAGCTGGCTTCAACTTTATGCAAATTACTTGCGCCAACCATGGCTCGCAGACCAATCAGGCCAAAGCAAACATTTCATTATCTGTGCAAACCAGTATTGTGCCTACATAGTTCCATCTGTACAGCAATGACGACAGACAAGCAAGTGGTATAGTCATGTCTGTGGTGGATCACCTTTTTCCTGCGTCAACATTTAACATTTGCAGTTTTACGTGTGAGTAGTTGACACTCTGAGACTCTCGTTTCAACTTTTGACTGCGTCATCTATTTCTGTCACGCAGGTTTCCTAAAGCAACCAAATATTTCTTGCCAGCATTGTTGAAAGAAAAAGGCAATGTTCAGCTCATTGCACTTCCAAAGTTACATTTTAAGGTCTACCATCAAAGGGTTAACTACCAACATACACTCATCATCAAAAGAATAATTGCACCCGGAAGGAAGTGTGGGATTGCAGTGCTATTGGGAAGGAGGATAAAGGTTACCAGGAACAATAAATGATGATAAATTTAGATGGATATGGGCAATATTTATTGAGCTACATATACAGAAGTAGTGTCTCTCAGCATGGCGCCGGGCTGCCATGTTGGCTAATGGAACATGCCAGACATCTCAGCCTGGAGTTGGAGAGGTTCCTAATGCTTACATCGTTGTTTACGTCACATGCGTGGCCTGAGCGTGAAACTTGAATCATTTCATCATGTACCGACTCACCAAGTTTCTTTCCTGTCGCTTGATTCCTTCTGGGTGCAACTATTTGTGCAACTATGTTGTTGACAATGAGTGTAATTTCAAAGTTTCAAATGACTCTTTACTGGACACCTAATAAAACTGCAATATTGTGCAACGTCTTTCATTTTGGGACAATGCATAGAGTTCAGCACGTAGCCTCTCCCCTTTCCTGTCCTGTGCATGAACATGAACCCATGTTACTGATTGGCTGGATGAGGGATGTGTGACTCTAGCTGAGCGACTTTAGTTCATTTCCCATCTAAGGAGCCAGGGTAGTGTACCAACACTGGTTTCTTTCCACCTTGGGTGCAGAATGGACAGCAAGCAGGCTGTGAGGAGATATTTGAATAATTTGACAAAAAGCTAATTAGATTGAAATTGTATACTGTTCCTTTAATGTCTATTATGCTTTAGATAAAACATATGAAATGCCTTTAAGCAGCTGCAAATGTCTTCTTTAATCTAGAGCTTTTGAAAATGTATAGCCCAAACTGAAGACCACTGATTTTGAATAGTCTAAAGTTATCAACCAGTGAGTCTGACAATGTCAAGCATTCCAGTCCCATCAGTGAGAGTGAGTCACACAGTATCAGACACAGTCCCAACAGCGTCAGTTGTTATCTACCCTAGCAAATCTGACAATATCAGATGTCCAGTGGACCATAAGGGATATGCTCCGAGTACTCAGCTAGAATGAATTAGACTTTTTTATATTATCAAAGTCCCACAAGTGCAGAGCAAGCTCACTGTCTGGCAATCACTGTCAGTTACTCTCACTTATCCACTTGAGTGAAACAGACACCATTAGAACAACATCCCACTTTTCCCTCTACATCCACAATCATTTTAATCTGGATAGGATCAGAACATATCCATAAACAGTGCTCCTGCTCCGAGACATTTATGAATACTGGCCTGGGCCTTAGTCTGGACGGGCTGCAGATATGAATAGAGCCTCTTAGAAAAACACCAGCTATCTGAAACAGTATTTTTAGGAGTAAGTGAGCCATCGGGCCCCTTCTATTCCAGGAGAAAGCAAGAAATGCCGTATGAGGAATTCTCCTTGTGGAGCGGCCGACAGATATGAACAGAATCCTCCTTGGAGAGAGAAGTGCAGTCATATGTCTCTTTTTGGAGTGTGCAAGGTGAACAACGAGACTGTTGAGAGACATGTCTTATTTTGGAGAGAGAGAGAGAGAAAGAGAGAGAGAGAGAGAGAGAGAGAGAGAGAGAGAGACAGAAAGAGAGAGAGAGAGAGAGAGAAACAGAGTAAGAAAAGGACAGTGAGAAAGAGACAGGTATGAGAGCAGGAAGGAATCAGAACTGAAAGAGTGAAAGACAAAAAAACTGAGAGAGAAAGTGAGAATTAGAGAGAGCAGATGAGAAAGATGCAGAGATAACAGAACACAAGAGAAAAAGAGGTAGACAGGTTAAGTGAAAGAGACAGTGAGAGTGCAAGAGTGAAAACGGACAGAGAAAGTAAGAACTAGAGAAAAAGAAAGAATTAGAGTGAGCAACAGAGAGTGTGCATATATATATATATATATATATATATCTCGAGAGAGAGAGAGAGAGAGAGAGAGGGAGAGAGAGAGAAAGAAAGAGGCATAGGTAGATAGATAGAGAGAGATGAGGTATTGCAAACAGTTTCCTCCTTCTCTCCAGCTCTCTGGATTAATGCCCAGCCGTGGGGGGCTTTGACCTTTGACCTAAAGGCTCTGCAGCTCTTGTGTAAATAGGGAGTGTGAGTTTTGGGTTTCAGGGTGCGCTCTTTATCGCCTCGTTCATCACAGCATGATAAAAAATGGAAAGAAACCAGGTTTGCTGCCCCTCATGACACTGTATTTCAGGTTAGAGAACTGTTATCCGACTCACTTGCGTACTGATTTCAGGATTTCACTTTAGAAAAGTACACGTTTTAACCAAACTGAGTAATTTTGTAGCAAGTACAATTTGATTTAAGCAATGAGCCACTATAAGCTGTGCAAACTGTGGTTTTATCAGAGGTGAAGAGTGTCTTAGGTATTACGTAAAGTGGAGTTAAACCCGCTGTAAAGCCCAGCCTCAAGTGGCTCGGTGCTTTTATAAAACGGCAACAGCATAAAAAATTATGAAATACATTTTTCCAGGAAACAGTGTAAGAGGTAATTATTAATAATCACGGTTAGCAATGCAAGGAAATGTAGTTCGTTTAGAGCAGCCAAGCAACTATGAACTGCTGAAGGAGAACTAAAGCTTTTCAGTGACCTATCGTGGTGAAATTGCAGTGCTATTGTTATCTGACGGTATATCATTCTTCTTCATCAACCTCTCCTTCTTAATTTGTTTTGGTGTATTTCTATCCTCTAACTTGTCCTGCAGTATGTTTGGTCTGACCGGGAATGATGTATGTGCATATTTTGACTGGGCAAACAGTTTTCATATAATCATCGTTAAATGGCAATATTTTTTCCATTGGATTGAATGGGCTGCAAACGTTGGAAATGTTGCAAACATCATCTTGATACAAGTCTATTAAAAACACCATATTAAACACATGGAGAACTGCTTGGAAACCACCTGTAAAACCTTAGCAATCACCGAGCAACACCTTGGCAACAGCTGTGCAATCACAGGAAATGCACTTTTATGCTTTATTTTTTATTTCTTTTAGTTTTATTTTTTATGTGGAAAGCTTTGCCTTATAAGTCATTTTGGTGACCTAATTACCACCATTAATATGATTTCCACAAGGCCATTCATGTTTAATACAACTTGGAACAGATCCAACCAAAAACACAGACATTTGAAGCAAGATTTTCAAAATCATATTCAGTAAACGTGGACTCCTTTAGGCTGTATAGCTTGCTATATTTTAGCCTAGTTGTTTAGGAGAATACACTCAACATCAAAGGAATAGTTGCACAAATAGTTGCACCCAGAAGGAACCAACCAACAGGAATAAAACTCGGTGGGTAGATTTGACATCATGAAACATGCAAATGATTCGAGTTTCAATATCGGTCGTGCATGTGACGTAAGCAAGGACGGACCTTATCGCTGTACCTGACTGACCCAACAGCCACGTTTGAGGATTCAGTGAGCAGTGATGCTGTTCATGAGTCATCCTGTTAGAAAGACTCATAGAGGTCAACGTTGCCAAAGACTGCAATGGTGTCGTGCCAGACTGTCATGGAGTGACTCAGAATGGCAGCAGCTAGGCCATCTTCTCTAACAAGTCCCGCTTTTGTCTTGTTGGAGAGGACCAATGTGTGTGGAGGCACCGTGCTCAGCGTCAAGATGAACGGTTTGTTGTCACGCGTCACATGTCCAGAAGGCCTGGTGTCACTCCACCTCCACCCCTACCACAACATCTGCAGGAACTGTGAGAGAATATTCAAGCTGCATGGGATGGATTATCACAGGACACCATTAGGAACCTCTACAACTCCATGCTGAGATGTCTGGAATGTTGAGTTTGCAAACATGGCAGCCTGACGCCATACTGAGAGACACTACTTCTGTATGTGTAGCTGAGTAAATATTGCCCATATCGGTCTAACCATATCAGCATTTATTGTTCCTGGTAAACTTCATCTTCCTTCCCAGTAGCACTAGCTTACTTCACCGGTCCTTAAGAGAAGCAAAGCAGTCTATTCACAGCACAATGAGTTTTAGAGACTTGGCATATTAATACAGAATTTAAATAGGGTCATTTGTCTGCATATATTGAGCATTACTTCAAATGTGGCTCAGCTAATTAGATTTTAGGATCAGAACCATCCATTTTATAAGGCACATTTTTTCTTGTCAGGTGACTTAATTGCTCAAATATAAGCTAGCAAGTTGCCCATTTGTCATGCCATAGTAATAATCTGTGCAGTGCACCTGTAACTTGAGCCTCTCCATGAATCAGTGGAATGAAGCTGAGTTTCTCAGTATTGCACACATACCTAGAAAGCCTCTTTATCTTCCTCTGCTTGACCTCTTTCCCCCTCTCTTTCTCTCTGCTCTACTCCACAGTCTACCACATCTTTAAAGGAACACACAGGAGAGTTGGTGGCCGGGCAGCCTGCTGGCACAGTGCCAGCTGTGTGCCGCGAGACAAAAGTCAACAGCAGTCACCAGGCCCTGCTTCAGCACTTACTTCTGAAGGAGCAGAACAGACAGCAGAAGATGCTCTCGCCCAGTGCGTGTTTCAGTGCTCACCACCACACTACCAAAAAATCAGAGTCCAGCCACATGTGTACAGTCTAACCATCATAACTTACCTCATTGAACTTCCAGACTTACATCATTCACATCTGCCCCCAGGGCATATGCATGTTGGTGAGAGTAAACTCACTCTGGGGGAGCTAAAGGGGACAAAGACAAAGTCTGTGAATGCATCACTAAGAAGATGTTAGATTAGATAATATTAATGTAACCTCTCTCTCTCCATCCCTCTCTCTCTCTCTCTCTCTCTCTCTCTCTCTGGTCTCAGGCAGTGTCTCTGTGCTGGCCCAGTCTCCCTTGGTGATGAAGGAGCGTTCATGTGGAGGCGCACGCTCCAGGTTGCCTCGGCACCGCCCTCTGAACCGGACACAGTCGGCGCCGCTGCCTCAGAGCACGCTGGCCCAGCTCGTCCTTCAGCAGCAGCATCACAACTTTGTGGAGAAGCAGAAGCAGTATCACCAGCAGGTCCACATTAACCAGGTTCGTTAGACAAGCCTCATAGTCCTACACAAACATGGACGTCAAACTCCAGCTTTAAAAGGCCACAGTGCTGTTTAGTACTTGACGTGACAGCTCAGCAAAAGTGCACGGTTTTCCCCACTAACACCAAATGTAGTCCATCTGCCGTGTTTGGTGAAAGTTTGCTGACATGTGCAGATTGCAGTGGGATGTTTTTAGGCAAAATCAGATGAAAGTTAAGGTGGGGCTTTAATGTTATACTGGGTGAAGGATTAGTGATTGCACTCGTTCGCAAATCTAAATTAAGAATGCAGCTTTTTTTAACGTTAGCATGCTTTTGCTAAAAGCACCATGTTTGCTAGCTGACAGTATTGCTTTTTGCCTATATGTATCGATAGTGATACATATAAGCAGACAAAAGCTCAGTGGGGGTCTCACCAGTGCAGTGCCTGATATTTCAGATTTTCGTGGTTTATTTATGTTTTCTATAATAAACAAACAAGACGTTTAGCCTTCAAAAAACGCAACAGTGTAAACCCCCAGCAAAAAAAAAAAAGAAAAAGAATGGTTTACCTCCCTTGTTTCTGCTGTGAGACCATCATCACAGACTTTTCTGATGTCAATTTGTGATGTAGTATTTCATATGGAATTTTATACAATTATAAAAACTGATACTGCAAATCGATGAAGCTTCCATTCACTGTTAATTACATTAGCCTTGTACCTCCAGTGCCAAAAGCAGCAAACCTCCGACACCAAACATGTCTTGGCTGATTGACAGCTATATGAGGAAAACTGCATAAATTAGTTTTATTCTGCCAAACCAACAAAATTCCTCGTCTGTAGACCATCTCTGCTGCTCAAATGCTTGAGTGAGAAAGATGTAGTTCTTTTTTATAGACAAAGCACCTGGTAGATCTGTCTTGTAACTCACTCACTCGTGTTTAGCAGGCTAAAGATTCTCCACCAGGGGGTGCTGTTAGCACTGAAATATAAATGACACTATGTTTTTGTTTGCTGTGAAACAAGATATTGGACGTATGTAATTTATCATATCATTCCATTCCCACCTATCATAAAACGACCTTGTACGTTTGTGAAAAAAAATGTCCTGCAGCTTGGAGGTAGATTTCTTTCTCGGTCTATTCTCTATTTTGCACATTGGTCATCCACCATTCATCTTTTGTCGCTGAGGTCATGGGTAATAATTATATGAGTAATAGTCATTTTTAATATTTTGACTCCAAACCCCCTAAAAATCATGATTTACTGACAGAACACAATGATCCACAGTGCAAAACTAGAGCTCGCAATTAAGATCAATATCTGTTGTTTAACAGGAAGAAATGCATCATCCTCACTCAAAGATGTGAAAGGTAGCAGTGTTCCAACCACAATGTGAAATTTTGTCCAACCGTTCTGAATTTAAAGGGAGATCGTGGCCTACGACTAGTTGAATATGTTATTTGTTGTGTTCACAGAATTCTGTTGCGCACCGTTGTATTGCTCAGTCTCACCAATTTAACAGATTAACAGATTATCTGTTATCATGATTCTATCCTAGCAACTGATGTACAGGCTAATAAATACAACCAAGCAAGCATCAGAGGAACTCTTACCTTGCTAGCTAGAGAACAGAAGCTAAACTAAGACACCTTGCTAACTTTAGCTTTTAGCCTGTCCTTGTCATTTGAGTAATTCATTCTGCAGCTACAGTAAGGAACTGGACTTCCTAGCAGTAATCTTAACTCTTTGGCTCACTTCTGCATTCTACATTACCTCCTACGTTTGAAATACATCATCAGAACCGTTCTTCAGTCTTCAAACCAGAGAATCCCCAGAGACTACTGGGCATGCTTACAACAGATGTAGTGATGAGGGCATTTTTGTTTGGGTCTGAGCACCACTGTAAACTTCTTTAATGCGTTTCATGAATAGCTTTGGAATGAGATGATGAGTTAAATCATGTGTGTTTAATGAGGTAGGATGCTGAACTCTGCAGGCTAAGGCTCTCCAGTCTGACACCTCTGCTTTATGCCACGAGTCAAGTTTGGACATTTTTATGGAGCTGTTAATAAGGCAGGCCCCACGCCTGTAGGCTGATCTCTTAAGTGAAAGAAAGCAATAGGATCCACATTTTTCAGATAGAAATGTGATCTGAATGTAGAATGCAGGATTACACATAATCCAGATTATAGGGTTTAACCGGCCTCTGAGCTGCTGACCAGGTCTGAGCCTGAGCTCATCTGTGTGTGGGGAGGATGCTGGTGGGAGTTAACGAGGGCTGTGGTTGGCAGTGTAGAGCTGTAGCTCCTGATGACCTTTTATAAGAGCTTGGGGCTCTTAAAGGGACGGCATATTAAAAGCCCCTTGCTGCTGCCTGGACGGGACAGGAAGTGGGTAAATCTCAGCAGGATGTTTACACTGGGGCCGCACTACCAGGGTTTCAGCTATTTCTTTCTACCTCTCTCTCCCTCTTTTTCTCTCTCATTCTTTCTCTGTTTCTCTTTATGTCTCTTTTTCATCCTCTGGTTTCTTTTCTCTCTGTTGCTCTGTACTCTTTCTTTTTCTTTTGATTCTTTCTCTGTTTGTTTCATCTCTTCCTTTTTACTTTCTTCCTGTCTTTCTCTCTATTTGCCTTTCTCTCTCCCTCCATCAATTCACTTACCTTGATATTTTTCTTTTCCTTTCTTTCTTTCTTTCTTTCTTTCTTTCTTTTTTTCTTTACATTGTGTCTTTCTGTTCTTTCTTTCTCTTGTTCTTTTGATTCAGTTTGTCCTATCTATTCCTTGCTCCCCTCTCTCTCTATGCCTCTTGCCTTCCCTCTCTCCCCTTTACTCTCTCATGTGAGTTTCTTTCTGTCTTTTTCTTTTCTCTCTATATATTTTCTTCTGTCCCTCTTCATCTTTCTCTCTCTCCCATTCTCACTCTGTCTGTTTTTCTTTTGATACTTTCTTCATCCCTCTTCCCTTTGCCCTCCTGTTTTACTGTTCTCCTCTTGTCATTTATCTTTCTTTTTCTGTGTTCTTTCTTGCTTTGTTTCCATTTCTGTCCTTTTTATTTCTGTTTCTCTCTGTTCTTTTTTTGCATTGTTTTCATTTTTCTCTTTCTCACTCTCTCTGTCTTTCACCCTCTCACGCTCTGTTTTTTGACTTTTTTCTAATTCTGTCTCTGTTCTTCTCTGTTCTCTTTTTCACTTTTTCTTTTTGTCTGTTCTTATTATGTGCTCTATTTCACTCTTTCTTGCCTTGTCGCTCTCTATTTTTCTTCCTCTCTATCTCTCCTTTTCTCTGGCGTTCTGTGCTGGGTCTGAATTTGATGACATTCTCCTGAAGGCCTGATCTCTTCCACAGTATTGTCAGTGTATCAGTATCTATGTATGCTCTTCTCTTCCTCTTTTCTTCATACTCTTTTCTTCATTCACTGTGTCTTTTTCTAAGTTGGCTCTTTTACTCATGTATGCCTGCACTTTAACTCATTTTACTCTCTCTCTCTCTCTCTCTCTCTCTCTCTCTCTCTCTCTCTTTCTCTCTCTCTCTCTCTTTCTCTGTAATCCCTGGATTGTGAGACCTTTACTTCGGTTTCATTTCCTGAAGGCCCGAGAGAGGAGCTGACTGGCACCAGAGTGTGTAGTGCTATAATCTACATGTTAAATTTACCCACTTTATTTTATTCCACATAGACCATTTTCAACGTCTTTCGGTGGTATTATTTCAGCAGTTTTCTCTGGCCAGCTGCAGCCTGATTGGGTAGCATGAAAGCTGATGACTACCATTATGGTTATAGGTGACATGGAACAAGAGAATGTTGAAAACATAGCCCTAATGTGCCAAAATCATTCACCACATTAGCCTTATGTACTGTACACCAGCATGATTCATATTAAAGAAGGAGTCACTGAGATGACTGACAGCCACAGGATGGGCTGTTCACGTTCAAATGCTATTTATAAAAGCTGATTCAATCGTGTATTTGCAACAGCATTTCCAAGTGCTGAAAAAAATTGTGAATCATATACAACAATGTGCAATAGCTGGCCAATTCAGTGGAAAATAATTCCTGTATGAAACATGGGTGGGTGATACCAGTTTTATACGATCAGTAAGATCCAATAACATAATTCAGTATCTCTTCTTTATTTTTACACTTTAGTTGTTTTAGCTTAGTTGTCACTTGTGTATTATGAAATATGACTGTCTGTTCTCAGGAGCCATGTTTCTTAAACTTAAATAAACAGCTAAAATCTAATAGTCCTATACACCTGTATGTTAAGTGGAGCTGATAAAATGGACAGTGAGTGTTGATAAAAGCAAATGTCTGAAGTGGCCGGTGAGAGTAAATATTATTGAACTGGAGGTGGAGCTATCAATAATTCCTTGTTTTTGCTTTTTGCTTTTAATTTTTCTATTTGTTCGTCACTTCTCTTCACAGAAAATGCTTTGTGTGTGTGTGCTCTTCATAATATGTATTTTGTCAATATAAAACCATGAGCCGTGGGTATCAATCAAAATTATTGGCCAGATACAGTCCAAAAGTAAGCAAATACCCTTCATTTATTTGTTTTCCAGTCAGAAGTTATTTATGTTTTTTTATTCATGTGTCTTTTTTATTTAAGTGTCAGGAAAATCACTTTATTAATACGCCTCAATGTATCTACACTCTTTATCCATTTTATCAGCTCCCCTTACCACATCAGAGCACCTTGTAGTTCTACAATTACAGACTGTAGTCCATCTGTTTCTCCACATACTTTGTTACCTTGTTCCTCAATGGTCAGGACCCCTACTGGTCCTTCACATAGCAGGTATTATGTGGGTGGTGGATCATTCTCAGCACTGCAGTAACACTGATACCATAGTGGTGTGGTAGTGTGTGTTGTGCTGGTGTGAGTGGATCAGACACAACCGTGCTGCTGGAGTGTTTAAACACTGTGTCCACTCACTGTCCACTCTATTAGACACTCCTACCATGATGGTCCACCTTGTAGATGTACAGTCAGAGACGACGGCTCATCTGCTGGATGGTTTTGGTTGGTGGACTATTCCCAGTCCAGCAGTGACACTGAGGAGTTTAAACACTCCAGCAGCACTGTTGTCTCTGACCACCCACATAATACCTGCTCTGTGGTGGTCCAGTGGGGTCCTGACCATTGAAGAACAGAGTTTAAGGGGGTTAACAAAGTATACAGAGAAACAGATAGACTGCAGTCTGTAACTGTAGTGCTTCTACATGGTATGCGGAGCTGATCTGGCAGAATTAAACAGCACACACCTGAGACAAAACGAAAATGAAAAAGAAGTCTGTGATATTCTGTTTATTTGATAAGCCGTAGAGGAACTGACCTGTGCTGGCTCACCTGGTTCACCCTTTTTTTCTCAGATGTTGTCTCAGTCCATCGAGCAGCTGCGGAACCCCACAGCATACCTGGAAGAGGATGAGGAAGGAGCATCGTTGCAGGATCCCAAAGGCCAGGAGCTCACGCTGCCCCCTGCTGGAGTCATCCGCACTCACAGCAGCAGCCGATTAGAGAATGGCACACAGACGGAGGCCCCCCCAGCCCAGGTGGGGGTGATCAGAGTGAAGGAAGAGCCGCTAGAGTCTGAGAGCAGGATGGAGGAAGGTGGAGGAGGGGATGGAGGAGCGATGAGACGAAGGAATGATGGGAAAAATGCAAGTGAAGAGCAGCTGCAAGATGCTGCACTGCTACAGGTCAAGACTGAGCAACATGTAGAGAGCATGACGGAGACGGATGTGTGAGATAGAGGGAGGTAGAGAGAGAGTAACAGAGCCAGAGGTGAAAGAGAGTAATTCAGCAAGAGAAAGGAAAAGTGGACGGAATAAGAAAGACAGAAAGGAGGGATTATGACAGTATTCTAAAGAAATGAGAATTGACTGAGTACTATAGCCAAGATTAAGTGAAAATGCACTTTTTTTGGCCCAAGGTCCCAGTCTCTTTGTTTTCTTTGTTTACTAGTTTTTGTCCCTCCTTTCCTTTCTTTCTTTTCTTTATCCAGAGATGACAAGGGCATGGTTCCTAAAACAATACTAATATAAAGGGATAGTTCAGTAACAGTACACATATACACAATTAATGAAGTCAGTCAGTCACGACATGTTTGGTGTCTGACGTTCGCTTCTTTAGTTTTGCACTGGAGCTACGAGGTCAATGTGTATATTGAACTGAGGAACAGGGAGGAGATGACGCATGCAGTGGTGGGGACTGCAATAACGTCATCACGGGAAACGGAAGGTAGAGATGGACATTTATTGGGTGTTAGACAGGAAGGAGGAGGGGTTTCAGGCATGTTCCTCACCCCAAATTCAGTTATTCCTTAAAGCTTACACCCTACACAGTCAGCTCTCTCAGAAGCCTTACTCTCTTAGAAGTCAGCTCTTGACTTACCCCCAGCTTTTTATGCCCTACCACAAATAAGACTCCCTTTAGAACTTCTATTGAGGGCACAGCAGCAGATATGGTGCTCTAAAATGCTATTGTAATGCATGTAAAGGTTGCTGGATCAATAAAGGAGCAAATTATTTTCAAATTATTTATTGCATTATATTAATGATAAAGCTAAAGAAACAGCCCGGTCATCAGCCTTGTTATACCTAAAGCTCAATACAGTGAAACTGCACTAATTGTTTGCATGAGCCCAGATAAGTTATGTAGTGTACTCTTGGCCTGTGTGTGTAATTTAAATAAGTCTTTTATATGACCATTCAACAAGAGCAGCACTCTTGGGCTACCCCTAGGTGTAGAACCACCCACCTATATAACTCAGCATGTCCCAGGTGCAGGTGGCACAGTGGGTACCACTGACAGCCAAAAGGGCCTGGGTTTAATTCCCACCCAGGGTGTCCGGGGTTCTTTCTGTGTGGAGTTTGCATGTTCTCCGTGTGTCTGTGTGGGTTTCCATCTACAGTCCAAATGACATGCAGTCAGGTGAATTGGAGATGCTAAATTGTCCCCTAGGTGTGAGTGTGTGATTGAATGTTTATCTGCCCGGCAGTGGATTGGCAACCTGTCCAGGGTGTTTCCTGCCTTCTACTTATTGAATGCTGGGATAGGCTCCAGCACCCCTGTGACCCAGAAGGATTAAGCAGGTTCACAGATGAGTGAGTGCCCCAGCTGCACGATTACCATTGTGCTGGAAATCCCACCAATAATGCACCAGAAATATCTTTAAGAAAGGATTCCATTGCATCCAGACAAATGGCAGTAAGACGTGCTCATAACTTTCCCAACTAAGTTTCTGTTGTTGTGTAAAGCAGTGCTGTATGCAGGAGATTAGGGTTCAAGCCTCTAATTGGTCTAGACTTATTGGGAACAAAACCTTTAGCACTAGATTTGATTTGCTCTGAAACATGATTACAGCATCTTTCTTGAGAAGACAATATGCTGTAAATTACTTTCAAATGAATTCATAGTGATATCCCTCCCACCCAAAATGTCTACATAGTGGCAACTAATAGATAACAACCAATTAGATTCATTGTAGATTATATGAATAGGCTAATTAGCTGATTAAGGTCATTGTTCAAGCCCTGTTGTGAACTCATGTTGCTGCAGTGCAAAACTACTAAATTGTGTATATTTGTTTTTTGACCGAACTATCACTTTAACTGTAGTGGTCAGTGCTGTGCTATGACCTCAGTTCTACCCAAAATGACACATGCATCACTATTATCCACAGATGAGTGTGATTGTGCTCTCTCTCCATTGCCTACTGTTATGTGTATATCATTGTGTGTAATATAGAAAAGCTATGACCACCAAGATACTACTGTCACTAGGACACCACAGAGGCAAAGCCAGCCATAGTCCAGCTCCAGACTGATCCTCACTGAAGAAGTTCCACCTCGTCTCCTTGTGTGATAACTCTTGATAGCGAGCTTTTCAGGTGTTTGTTTAAATGTACATACGCTGTATGAGTGAGAACTCTGTTTGGTTGTTTTCATTTCTTCTCTTTTCATGGATTTTAACGTAGTTCTCTGCGTTTGCGGACATCACACGTGTACTGCCAAGCACATTTGCCTTTGTGTAACGTACAGTGCCACGAAAAAGTGTTTAGCCACCTCCCAGTTTCCTCTATGTCTGCACACGGTAAATGGTTTCAGATCCTCATATGAAATGGGATTTGAGACAGGGGGCACATGAGGACACACAAAACGCAGCTTGTTGTCTGATTTGAAATTGCAGGACTTCTATCGCCTGAGTGGAAAAGACATGGCCCTCAAATGAATGAAACTATCATTTAATAAATGTATTTTGTGTCTTCATTCGTGGGCTGGAGGTAAGGGAACCAGCCTTGTGACCAGAGGGTCACCAGCTTGATTCCCCGAACCGACAGGACATGACTGAAGTCCGCTTGAGCAAAGCACGTAACCTCCAACTGCTCCCGTGGCTGCCCACCTCTGCTGGCAAGTGTGCTCACTGCCCCCTAGTGTGTATTTTCACTAGCGTGTGTATATGTGGGTGTTTCACTTTACAGATTTACGGATTCAGTGCAGTAGACAAATTCCTCTGTGTGCAAACAGCAAATATTCTAAATTCTAATTCTAAATCTAAATATTGAAGGGCCCACATCATGGACAACTGAATTTCCCTTGCCTTTTAAGAATGAAGGAGGCCGTAGACATTGTTAAGTTCCAACATTTACTGTTCACTCCCTTATCCACATAGGAAGCTAAGCTGCCTGTTTTGAATTCATTGTTTTTGTGATATCACAATAACCAACTAATTTACATTTATCCACCTGTTCAGCTGCAACAGAGCAATTAACCAAAGAACAGATTAAAAACAATGCCATAAAACACAAAGACCATCTGGACTCATTCTATTGTTGATATTGATGTTATTGTTAGTCATTGATGTTCTAAGGAATGTTTCAGCTCTGACTGCTTTTCTGAATGAGTCAGGAAAGCCAATCAGAACAGAACTAATTTATCTTAGATCAGTCTTAAAGGCACAGTAACAGAAACAGTAACACAGTAACAAAAATAAGCTTCATTCTAAGGGGTAAAGAGAGGTCGGAAAAAATGTGGTCATGTAAAAATCAATTGTGGCCATGTTTGACACTTAAAACCACACAGATGTAAGTCAACCTCAAGGATAAAAAAATATGATACAGAAAATGTAGGCCCTTTAAACCTCTCAAGATCTATAACAGTGAAGCGTATGCAAATATAGAAGAAACCAGGAGGAGCGAAAAAAGCTTTTCTACCGCACTGTATGCTGTCAAACACTCTAGCTCACCTGACAATAGGGAAATCCAAGCTGTTTCTTACTGTTGCTCACATTTCCTAATCACTAGTGATTGGAAATAAGTAAAGAGAGCCCTGGGCCTTCTGGACGCAGGTGTGCAGTTGTTGCATTTGATTAACGTAGACACTGGGACTGTTGTTGAAACTGAACGTTTATTTCTGTTTATTGTGAAATATAATTGAACTGATCTCATCCATCAAATGATCGGCATGGACAACATGTGTGAACCATATGAGGAATTGATGTATAACAAAAGTTCCCTGAATTAAAAGGATGGTTTGTTTTTGTATTGATTTCTGAAATGCTGGCATTCATTAGAGACTACATTGGGCAAGATGTTTCAAATCTTCAAATCCCAGCCTAGAATCACCCAACGACTTCAACATGTTCACATCAGCAAGGCATATTTTTTCCAAGTGTTCCTTTCAACACCGTTTGCAATAACATAAAGCCGAGGTTGTTGCAGATACATGTAAACAGTGATAAAAGTCATAATAATTCACGCTTAATATGACGAGGAAAAAGTGTCGACTTTTAAAACATATGCTGGTCTTTAAATCAGCATATCAGCTGAGCCTTCCATTGCAGTCTGTGAGAAGTGCTATTGTTTTCCAGCCTAATATCGACCCAGTCGCTAAACAAAGGGGCTTGGACATGGACAACTGATATTTGGTTTGACAATTCTTGACCATTCTTTTAACCTCTTACTGGACATTGGGTTTTGGACAGAGAGAAAAGAGGAAAGACGCTGTTACCTTGTGCTCTTTGTTTAGCCTTGTGTTGTATGTTTGTTCACTTATCTTTTCTAACAAAATAAAGATCCTCTCTGTGCATTGAGATACATCTCTTCATCTCTTCATCATGTCATCGTGCATGCTAATAACATTTATGTAAAAAAACAGTTTTATGTGAATTGGATGTGGAGGCAGATGTTTAGCCTGCGTGTGGTCTTTGTTATTTCACATAAATTGGTGGAGTGCACAGCTGGCCAGCGTGATTCCTCAGGGAGACATAAACTAGTGCAAATCTGGGATATCACTTGCTGATCTTGCTTACAGTACAGTAGTGTGTTATGGACCTGTCAGACATGGACATAACCTCCGATAGCCAGTGGAACAGTACATCATAAGCCTTTATGATCTATTTCTGCTTGGACATTAACTGTCTCTAGTGTCACTCTTACTGTAAGAAGGAGGACTTGGTGGGAATGAAGTCGGGATTATAGGTGTTTACAGTTATTAGAGGCTACACTCTGTAGGATTTGGGAATTTGAACTACATGGTAAAGAATATGTAAAAGGGATGTGGGTCAGTTATTTGTTACTGTCATCACAGCTTTATGAGTATACTGTCCATTTTGCATATTGTCGCTGTCCAAAGAAAAACATGTATCTCCATTTTTGTTGATTTTTACTTTTATGCATCATTTGATCACATGAGCTGACATTGACATTGACACAGAAATGGCCCAAAATCACTTGGAAAAAAGTCAGGTTCCATTGACTTATATTAGAATTAAATTAGGGTTTTGCCTTCTCCTGTAAAGCGGCCATTTTGGAGATACATGTTTTTCTTTGGACAGCGACGATATGAGACCCAAACATTGAGCTCCTATCTGCGTGTGAAGTTAACACTTCGAAAACTTTGAAAAACCCATATTGTAATGTTAAATAAGTAAAACCCAAAATTATATTTCCATATTTCCACTTCACTGTAATAATATAATACATACATCAATTAATACAATTTATACAATTATTACAATAAAATAATTAATTAATACAATTAAATAGAAATGCATTGAAAAATATACAAAGTATATATAAACATATATTTGGTTTCCATTCAGAATGGCAAACAAGTATGAGTTTTTCAGGGGATGTTTCTGGTGAGATTAGATGTAAGATAACCCCCATGCACAGTGAAGATGAAAGTCAAATGGGAGAAACAAGAAAACCGGACTCCTCATGATCGTGCAAGAAATGGTAGGCCACAAAACACTGTCCCCATCAGATAAAGAACACTTAGGGCTTTCATCTTTGAGAAACAGCAGAGTCAACATCCACTCTTACTTCAGATCTGTCCATCCTTCCACTGTGAGAAGACAACTACACACTATGGGTCTGAAAGGATATGTAGCTGTCACGAAACCCTTACTGAGAAAAGGACAATCAAACACAGAAGCTGCTGCTTGTTGTTCTCAGAACAATGGACTGACCAATCCAAAGTCCAGACCTCAACATCATTGTGCTTAGATTGTGAGAAGCAGAAAGTCCAACCAACTTCTAAGACTAACCTTTGGAGGTGTTGAAAACTTTCCCTCAGTTTACTTTAGAAATAAGTCCCCTGAAAAGAATGGAAGCTGTAATAAAGGTAGAGGGTAAAATGCTAAATACTGAAATGTATTATCATATACAGTTTTTGAGGCTTCAGAGTTATTTTAAATATATAAAAAATGTAACACACTTAAACAAATGAAGGCTGATCTCTGACTTTTTGACTATATATATAATGTACACTACCATGTAAACGTTTTCTTCAATAAAAATGTATATAATGTAGAGTGTAGTACTACACTGCATACAATGATTACTAAAATGATTTTTAATATCTAGGTGATGTATCTTAGATATCTCATTTTTGGATTGTTCTAGGCTTATTAAGATTATTTAACCTATTTCTATGGTTCGTATGTGTTTAAGTGATTTTCCAAATTTTCTCACTATATTGGCAGATCATTTTTCTTATTTTAAGAAACAAGTTTGAAACCAAGCTAAATTATCTGTCAGTATAGTGAAAAACTAATAGCTTACTAAAATTAATTAAAACATCACAATAAAATATTTAAATCATAATAAAATATTTTACTTGCCAAGATCATATTTTGCATTGTAGTATAAGTTGGGCATTTCAAAATATATAGCATTTCAAATTTTGGGCCCAGAAAGTTACGAAGTAATTAATAATGAACTTATTTATACTTATTTAAATTATTTATACTCCTTCCCTAATAAGTTATATTGTTGAAACAGTGGTGTTAGAACAGTGGTATAAATATAAAAGCTGTGTGCTACCTGCATTGGCTGCATTCCTCCAGCACAGATTTGAACAATAACAAGAAGAAAAGCCTTAGGTCTTAGGTCGTGTTTACACTGATATTAAAGTTTATAAATAAAAGCTGTTTCTACAGCTTAGCTCTTAAACCACTCCAACTCAGCTTATTACACATTGCTGGGTGGGGGCTGGGGGCTTTGCCCATGTAAACACCAGGCCTCATAGCCACCAGGCTTCCTGATGCATAAGTGCTGACTCTGAATCAGTTGTTTTTGTTCTTGAAGTGGTGGTGAAGTTCGGGTGGAGAATGTGGGAACCCTGATCTTGGACCGGTTCTGCTTCTCGTTCATAATTATGTGCCAGGGAGCAAGCGTGTAAGGTCCAGGCTTGAGCCCAGCTTTAATTTTGACCTTTTTCCCTCGCCCTGTGCCACTGCTGACGCTTTTTCCCACAACCCCTCACGTCTCAGAGTTTCACCGGCGAACATTAAGTTAACCCCCTGTGCTTTGCAAGGGCTCAGGGATCAGGTTAACCCTTTGAAGTCTGGCTTAGCACGCTCCAGCATCTCCCTGGCTGTTAGCGGGGGAATGTCCCCATCGCAGATATACGATTGCCAGATCACAGACCATTGAGGCCATCTGATATGTGATTGTGAGTGGAAGCCAGGGAGCCCGTACTGAGTAAAACTCTGGACTCCATCCTGTAGCCGAAAGAGGATATTGCTGTGTAAGGCTGAGTTTACTGTATCACCACTAACATCTATGGCAGGTACTGACAACTACAGTCTAATACTTTGCTCCAAGATCAAAAGATGTCATATATCCTTCTTAAAACAATTAATTTATTTTCTTTTAAATGATACTTTGGTGAAAACTCAAATAAGCAAGCCCTCCATGAGTCATCCTGACAGGCAGCTGCACAACGCAGGACTATATGCGCACAGACTGTTACGACATCTGCCATTAACACTACGTCATGAAGTGACAACACAGAACGGCAGCGGATCATCTTCAGTGACGAGTCCCACTTTTGTCTTGGTAGAGACAACCAGCGAATCCGTGTATGGAGGCACCGTGGTCAGCACTAGGATGCACGGTTTGTTGCCACATGTCACATGTCCAGAAGGCCTGGTGTCACTCCACCTCCACCCCTGGGCTTTGTTAAACAGGGCTGTTGGGCTGGATAGTGGGTCCGTGAGTTCACCATGTAAGGGTGGGATGTTGCTATGTCCAGTATTCAGGAAGGATGCGTGCAGGCGTGCCCCAGGTGTGCTGCTGGAGGAGCCAGCACTTGTAAGCCTTCAAGCCATCACAGATGAGGCAAGGAGTACTGCCATGCAGGGTTAAAGAAGTTTAGCTGATAAAAGAGGGAAGAATCTGACGAAAAAACAAGGAGCAGCATGTGATGAAAAAAACACCTTGCCAACCATAAACCATGGAGATGGGCCTGTTATGCAGGCATCTCAAACTAATAAGGCTGATCTTGTGCCTTTTATTTAGCGTATACCTTTGATGCATGATAAATAAGGGCCATTGTAGAGGTAGATGGAAGAATGGATTTCACTAAATATTAAATAAATAAATCCTTAAAGCTAATTTGATTGGTCAGTCAGGAAACTGAAGCTGAAAAGAGGCTGATAGAATAGACCTAGCAAGGAAGAGTGTGCAAGTGTGGTCACAAAAAGTGTTTGCAAGCCATGATATAGAGGTTGTTACTAAATACACTCAGTAGGGTGTCCAAACTTTTGCACATGCCACATTTACCACTTTTTTATGTTTCTATGTATTAAATAAAACAGGAAGCTGTTTAATTATATTGACATAAAAATAGATATTCATTAAGTTTGCCGTGTTTACTTTTTATTTACATTTTACTTCAAAAATCAAGTCATTTGTCCAGGGGTTCCCAAACGTATCATCCAACAGTCACTGTTAAAAAGAAACAATGGTAATGCCCATGATTTACATCAAGGGAGCTCCTGTCCATGATTATGAGTTACTTCTCCTCCTGTTCCTTTGTGTTGCTCTGCAGCTGGTGGTCCGATATGATCCATTTGCTTCCATCTTGCTCTTGTACTCCCTGGAAAGTAATGTGGTCAGCCCTCCGCTTAACAGCACGCTTCCACATTTAGTTGGGAGGCCGTCGGGCTCTCCGCAAATGAAGGCGAACGTCAGCCATAAAGAGCTTAGGAAGCACTTTGCAATAGTGGAATTACCTCACCTTAATTACAGAGTGTTTCCCTTCTCTCTTTGGATTATGTCATTCATCTTCGGCCTCTAAGGGGCTTCTCACTTGCTTAGAAGATTGTGGTACAGGGCCACCTGCGTCCAGCTGCAAAAGCAAATCCTAACCTAACCTATCCGTCGTTAGTTCATACTCTGGCTCAGATATGTACCTACTGTGAGCATGGAGAACTTCACATACTGAATGTTGTAGTTGTAGCTGTTCTTGCTGTTGTATGGAATCACTTGTTAGAGTGAAACTGAAAACTGCCGTTTGGAGTCACTGCTGACTGATTGGGGAATTCCACTAATGTGCGTAAGAAAATCATCAAGATGTAAATAATTTTATTCAGAGTGTTTTGATGCGAAAAGCTTTGTTCTAGATAAAACTACAGTGTCAGAAATGAACTAGTTTATCCAATACTAGAAGGGTTTTATGATTCTAACAGCTCCGTCACAGAACTTTATTACATGTAATGAATATGAATGCGCAGCCTGATGCCTGAGACTTTGATTTATGATCAATCTGAAATAAAGGTTGATCCAAAAATGTTCAAGACGGAGAACAGGGTATGAATTAAAATAATGAAACTAATGAAACTTAGTTTTCACATTTCTCACCGTTTTACCATCATCAACATTTAATATACTGAGAACGTCCAGAATGCATGTGTAGGTTCACTGCTGCTTTTGGATAGTATGTAAAATGGCTATATTTATGCTGTAGACACGCCAACTCCTGACAAAGTCAGTTTCTCTATAATGAACAATTTCACCTCAAACTACTCTGAAAGACAACATGACAGCAAATAAAAAATTCAGAAATTCGCTTCAAAGTCAACAAAGACTAATTTATGCTAGCTTTGTTTCTCCATTGCCATTCAATTGAGACGATAGCTTAGTCTCAGTGCTTGAATTAATGTGAATAAAGAATTCCCTCTTGTTTATTTTATATTTAGTATAATAACATCACTGTACTACTTTACAAATGAATATTCTTATATACATGATTGTCTCTGACTGTGAAAATTCAGGTATGCTGCTTTCTTGTCTGGCCACAATAATATCTCTTTTATTGTATTTAACTGACCCACACATACAGATAAATATATTCAGGTCAAACAGGCGAGCAATTTTTCACTACTAAGAAGGTCAAATGGGCTCTGAGTTAATTTAGATTAAGATACTACGGATCTGCTGAAGAGATTATAGCAGTGTTCAAAAGTCAGAGACCAAACATTCCAGTCAAAATGGCCAGCTTGAAAGTTGCAGTTTGTAATATTGATTCTTCAAAACATTCCAGAGTTAACTAAAGTCATCCACAGAGTCGGAAGAAATAACTGTTTTGACAGTGTGTCAACTGTGTTATATTGTTTTGTGTACTGTGTTGCTGTGGTACTGAAGTTAGCATGCTAACCAGCTAGCCCTGGCCCAGTTTTTTGCCATGGTAAATTATGACCTCTTGCCAATCATGTTTAGGGTCCGAGTTAGATCATTTTACAACAAGTAGCCGTAGAAAGGAAGAATTAATGCAATGATGCCTGAGTCTCTTGGCAAGCGACCATTTTAAGAAACCACGTTCAGCAGCGAACAAAAGATGTACTGTACATAGAAGCAAAACAAGAGTTAACATTGGCTTAGCTTTCCACCACTAGAGATGCTCTTGGCCAGCAAATGGATGAAGTTTGATGCCGAACTCACAACATTTCTTCTACACTAGCAATTGAACAGGAGAGGAGAAGGGGCTGTGCATTTCCTTGTTCCTTATGATGGGGTGGACACCACAAATTTCTGGTGATATGTTGCCCACTGAAGTTTGGAGTATGAATTGAACAGGTTGCATCATCTTACATATTGGTCCTTTAGAGTAATAAAATATACAGAGAAAATGGCACACAAGAAAACAACATTTGCAGGCTGAACAAAGAAGCTGTTGTTTTTTAGAACAGTGGACTGGTGCGGCACAATAGATAACAGCACTACCTTATTCTGTGCTCAAGGTTTCATTCTGATAGCAACAGTATGTTTATTGCTTTTAAACCTGCCAATAAAAAGTTAACAACTTTAATCGCTGTCTTATCTGTATATTATTTAAATGAAGGGTGGTCTCTGACTTTTGGTCAGTCCTTTAGCTTGCTGCTAAATAGTGCACCCATATAGTTTTGTTATATCGCAGGTTATGGTTCACTTATTCAGTCACTTGCTAAGCACCTGCAACAGAACATAGTAGATCTGATAGTAAGATGTATGCTACTCCAGCATTAGAGCTGCCACTCAGGACCTGTAGATGGATAGTTATAGTGCAGAGAGATACGGTCTATAAACATTCAGGCCTTCGCAGGGAGAATGTCTCCCCTACCAGGCATATAATGATGACAGACTGACTGTGTCCAATTTATGTGCACATAGCATTAACCCCCGGGCAGTCTTAAAATGCCATGATGCCAGCTTGTTAAACAAATAAAACATCCGTCCCTGTTATTGCTCTGACACTGAGGTGACACTGGGGTGCGCAGAGCCAATTAAGGGCAAGTTTATTATTCTCAGTTTTTAACCGAGGAAAAGGGGAAAAGCCAAATGGCAGAAAGCACATTCTTTAACCATGAGCTCAGACTTTAGTGCAAAAGATAATATATTTGTGTGGAGGAACGTGGACAGTGGACAGAGCTGTTGAAAAGAGAGAAAAACAGGCTCATCGTGTGTTTTACGGGCACTTTCGGAGCGCTTCACTGCAAACGATGCGGTCATAAAAGAGCTAAAATGTGCAAAAGCGTATTTCTCACTTTGAAATGGGGTAAGCTGGAAGACGCTGTTCGGGTGACATCATAGGGCGCATAAAATAATATGCATCCTCAGAGGGTCATATTGGGAGAGGAATATGAAAGATTAAGACTTTGTGGTGACCTGCGCTAATAACTGATGTGGCCTTTTTGGAGATTCGGAGAAGAAAGAGAAGCAATTCAGGAATCAAGAGGACTTTAAGCCAGACCTTAGGAATGTCCAACCGCCGGACCTGGATAGAGAGCTTTATGGCCTAGTGATGCACAACTCTAGGTTATCTGGGCTTGACTCACACTCTTGCCTCTTCTTGCTGACTGCTCGACTCCATTTAATATTATCCCAGGCAGCACTAGAGTAATGGATATAAGGATGTAGCAAAAATTAAAGAATACTAAATGTCAGTTTACCCACTTTTTAGAGCTGTACACAGTCTGTAGTTGAGATGCCAGACTAAAGCTGTTGATTAACAGTAAAAGTATGTTTTCTCAATGGTAAAAATATGTACATTTATTTTTTTAAATATGTAAATTTCTAAGGCATTTTACTGTAATTCAACAAGTTCAGTAGTTCAACTAGTTCGTTTGGCAACACTCTCAGTCTCAGACATTTTTGGAGATTTAAAAGCTTTTTTAGGTTTCAATAATAGGGCATGTCTGGGAAAAGAGGATGTATAGTCATCTATCTGGACATCAACACAGAGTAAATTAAAGTTATTCCTCACTATGAAACTTTCAGTTTAAGATGATCTGCTTTAACCAGCAAACATAGATATAATCACACAGCCTGGCTGCTGCTTACAGGCTGCTGTTGGGGTTGTGATCCTAATGGAAGTTGGAACTGCTCCTCTCCTCAGTTTCTTCAGTGTTAAACGCTGAACAGTGTAGGTTGATTTTGTCCAAGGTTTGAGAAACTGTCCAGAGCGGCTTCTGAAAAGCAAACTAACAAATTTGAATTAAAGTTGTCTAGGATCTCGTTAAAGATGTAGGAGCTAATGTTGGCTTCCTATTCTCCAGCTTGGTTTGCAAATTTTCCATTCCACCTTAAATGGTGCTGCAGTTACATTCTGGCACCTGTACAAGCTATAGCATGTTAAGGTGGAACCAAATATTCGATTAGGAAGCCTGCCTGTTGACAGTTCCATCAAACATGCCTATTGACAGGAACGGTATGAAAAGTGCGGACATCCCCTTCACAGTCTGGAACATCACTCTGCTGGGCTAGAAAGCGAGCTGGTATATGTAAATTTTGGGTCTTTATATATTTATGTGTCAAGGCTGTTATGTAACACACTAGAATTTTTTTTTTCTGTGGCATTCTGTGGCAAAATGCTGGGACATTATACTAATAAATGAAATGAAATTGACCAGGAAAAAGATGAAACAGAAAAAATGAATGTAAGAAATACTGCATGTTTAAATTGACATTTTTCCATATGGTCCCAACTTGTTTGAGGTTGTAACAGAAACAGTTGTTACTGTTATTGTTGTTGTTGGTTTAAGATGTGTTTATGTCTTATTTATGTTTTATTGTATTTATGTGTAATGTGATTGGTGGGTGGGAAGAAGTCACCATGAAGAGAAAGTAGAAGGTTAGAGGTGGTCTTCCTGTTGTTTGGGCTGGTTATCAGTGGCCTTTTCTGTCTTGTTGTGAATAAAACAGCACTTTACAAGCAAATGATAACTTCATCTGTTACTTCTTCTGTGCCGACACATCAATATACAGTAGTATGAAGTAGTATGAGTAGTGTGAAGTCTAATAGCAGTCAGAAATTATGAGCTTGGTAGTGGGAACAAAACTTGCGAATTAATGTACAAAAACTTGAACGTATTTTGTGAGCTATCTATAAATTTGTCAGCTGTGATACCAAACACCTCTGTGATCCATTTTCGAGGGAAAACTCTCTTCAGGAAGGTCAGTAATATAGATTCCATGATATTTTCTGCTCATGTTTTCCAAATAAGCTTTCTTGGAACGTGTGCTTCACTTTAGCATGCCATTGCTCACATTTGACTTTTGAGCTAATTCGATTTCCTGAGCTCCTAGAAAAGTTGGTTACTGCAGCTTGACTATAAAGAGGAATGGCATTGATTTTACAAAATTTCTGCACAATTTAATCATTGTGACCAGAATGGAAACAAAAGTCATTCATAGTGTTTTGATGTGTAAACAAAGCTCTTTATCATCATTTCATGCACCATAGCCCTTTATTTCCCACACAGTTCTATTTCTGCACATTAGTGGTGTTTGAGGGTGTTATTTAATGTAATAATTTTTGAATATAGTAGTAGGTTATTGGCTTAGTTTTTTTTTTTTTTGTTGTTTCATAAATTCATTCATTATATATTCAAGGGATATTTAAATATATATATCATCAGGAGGCTGTCCCCAGCTGCCTCCGGCCTTGTGGACTGAGGCCCTCGAGGCCCCTGGGCCCTGGTCCAGTCAGTATTCCACTAATCTAGATGGTGGTAAAATCAGAAAAGTAAAGTTTTTTGAGACCTGTTAATTTTAAAACACACTACTTGTGCATCTGTATTATTATGCATTTGACAATGTACATGTTTTAGACGAAAACCTTTCCATAACTACTGTAAACCCATATCAAAAGGACCAAACACTGTATCATCGCTGTCCAAAAAAAAAAAAGGATCTCCATTTTTTTGTGATGTTTACTTTTTGGCATCATTTGAGCAGCTGTCCTTTATATTGTGCAGACATTTCATGATGGACGGACCAAGAAACACTTGTATCTCTTTGGACAGTGACAAAATTTATAACTATTTCATGTAATGGCTGTAATGCCATTTGAGCTGCTGGCAATGGTTCATCCCTGCTGTGTGTCCAGTATAAGAGCATTCATTTGAATTGCTATGTTTCCATACACCAATGCCACATTGATGTCAGAAGTAGGACAGTATCCCCAGCAGACTGGAGAGGAATGGCACTATCATAAATTCAAAGGCAACATGGGACAAAAAGTACAGTGAAAGGGACGACAACCTGATGAAGACCCTTGGACAATGGCCACAAGGACCTGCTGGAAGAGCAATATGGACCGCAAATCTCCAGCAATGCTTAAAGCAAGTGCCAGGGCTCGACCGTACACATACAGCACCCTACATCAACACCAGACTGTCTTTAGATGTCTGGTTCGTGTCGCCACCACTGTGAATGATTCTGACCCATTTTCTCTAAAATGCAGCATTTCATATCAAGCCACTCTGAACTGCCTACTGTTGCCATCTGGTGCACATGCACTCCCCCATTTTACTGGGCGGTTGGTAACCTTGCCCTTGAGGACTGTTTTTCAGCACTGGGTGAAGGAAATAGCAACTATGGCACACAAAGCCCGTGTCGAACGTTCCTGCACTTTTACGCACAGCTGTCAACACGGAGTGAATGCGCACTGCTGCTGCAGCAGCCATTAGAACTGTAGGCCTAGTCTACAAGTGGGACGGTCAGAGGAACCTGGTTTATTATCCTTCTTTTCAACGTTCCCACTGTTCAAGCAGGAGAAAAAAAAAGCCCCAGTGTGCGCAGGCGTTGGAGTATGAAGCAGTAATGGATCGTGGTTGTTATTCTTTCCGTGCGTTGTTGCCGCAGGTTGGGCGGCGGTTGGACAGTGCTGGCAGGCCAGAGGAGCAGTAGAGGGAGCGTAAGACCACCCCTGACTCCAGGAGAAGAAAAAGGAAGAAAAAGCTGGCCTGCTGACGACTTCAGCGGAGGTATTTATTTCTGAATGCCGGCTCTCTCGCCCAGTTCCCCAAGGCCGCCCGCTGATGTTATCCCAAAGCCCTGCCAAACGGCACTCTCACAACGGTGCCGTCCGATTGTTCGTGCCAGGCCGACTGAACGGCTATAAAACGTGGCTTTGTTCAGTTAGGCAGGCTGCGGGGATAGGATATTGCTTTCAAGGGTGATGGAGAAAATTGAGTTATACAGAGGATGACGTGAATGACGGCGGCTACTGTTACTGACTTCCAATCTCTTTTTTTACTTTATGAAGTGATCAAAGTCAGACCACACGGACCACATTCTAGTGAGCACAGCATCAACCGTGTTAAACATATTTGACTTTTAAAAGTCCCTGTGATTTTTTTATCACTCAATTCTGCATAAAGTTTAAAGAGCAAGTAACGACGCGCAATCACAACATTCCACATGTGTGGGTTTCAGTCAGTGAAAATATGAATGGAGAAAAAGTCTGTGTGACGACCTGCTTGTTTTTTTCAGGGCAAGATGGATGATACTGAGCAAACACACACACACGTACATATTTATATAGCTTGTCAGGATGTGGAGTCATCACCAGATCCGGTATGCATGTATTATAACAAAAGAATACCGTAATAATGTAAGAATCTCTCATTTATCGTATAATTAATTAATTTGTAATCTTGTATGTACACTTATTGTCTTTAAGGTATTATGTGGGTGGTGGATCATTCTCAGCACTGCAGTGACACTGACGTGGTTGTGGTGTGTTAGTGTGTGTTAAGTTGGTGTGAGTGGATCAGACACAACAGTGCTTCTGGAGCATTTGAACATCTCAGAAAATAGTCCACCAACCAAACATATCCAGACAACAGCGTCCTGTGGGCAGCATCCTGTGACCACTGATGAAGGACTAGCAGATGACCAACACAAAGTGCAGCAGCAGGTGAGCTACTCTCTCTGACTTTACATCTACAAGGTGGACCAGCAAGGTAGGAGTGTCTAATAGAGTGGACAGTGAGTGGACACAGTGTTTAAACACTCTGAGCCACTCACACCAGCACAACACACTATCACACCGCCACCACATCAGTGTCACTGCAGTGCTGAGAATGATCCACCACCCACATAATACCCGCCTGTGAAGGGTCCTGAAGGGTCCTGATCTTTAAAGAATATGGTAAATATATATGTGTGTGTGTGTGTGTGTAAGGTATATATAATTTATACATAAGGTTACGATTATTTAACCCTAACTTTAATATCAGTAGCCAAAAAAGCACGTAGGGCTTATTAAGTACATTTTGATGCTTCTACCATTAACATTCTGGTTTTCTCCCCTTTTCCTACAAAGCCTGAATTTTAGTGTCCTGTGAATGCATGAAAACTAACATGCACACACGCCTCATCTATAGTGAGATGAATGGACTCGGAGCAGGCCAGGTTTATAGGCCTGTCAGTGTGACGGCCCACATTGGCCATGCTGTTATCTCGACCCTTTTGAGGGCCTGAGCCTCCCTCTCCAGATAAGGCCCGAGGTTTGGAGAAAGAGGGAGTTCGGGAGGTGGGAGTGCTGCCCTCGTATCCGAAGGAGTTCAAAGGGAGCTGCTTTATCTCCACTCTGATGAGGATTGTCGGGGGGTGGGGGGTGAGGGGTGGTTTAGGTGAGGGCCTAAAAGACCTGCATCCCCACTAGAGTAGAATACTTCCACAACCCCCCAGCTCCAATTAAAAAAACATACCACCACTGCCCCCCCCCCCTCCACCCCCATATCCACTAGGTCCATCTGAACTTACCACATCCACATGTGTTTATATCCACTACATATCTGAACCATCTCAAGAGCCAAAACATAGAGATCAGGTGCTGATTGGCCAGTTACCTTCCAGGTCACTTTACTTCACACAGCACAGAATAAGCTGATCTACTAATACTATTAGCCCTTTGTAGATGCGAGGACATTAGATTTATACTTTGCTAGTTTGCTATTATATATTATACTATACTTACTATATACAATACCGAAGAAACATAATGGGCCAAGCTAAAAATGAATGAATAGTTCTTAAAGTCTAGATTTCCAATAGATTCAAAATGTAGATAATATTTGGTTTCCAATAAACACAAACTAGATGACATTGTTTTTCAGCTGTTTTAACCTATCAGTGCTGAATGGAACAATATGAACTTCTGGCTCCTGCTCATACCATTGCACGAGGATGATGGGCCTATAAACACCTGTGGGGTGTGAGTGACGTGATTCATAGATTGAAAAGAGGTGCAGTGCAGTGAATGTCTCGTTCCATGTGTGGAAAATGGGTCCAAAGCAGATGTTAATGACTGGCTAAAAGGCGTGACTGCATTTGGGCGTGCCAAAGGCCATAGCGTGAAGGAAGCCGCTGAATCTGCAGGTGTATAGAAGCGTAGAGTCATATAGGTCTAAAAGCAATGGCAAAAATTCCAGTCTACAGGAAATTCTCCTCAGAATTGTGCCAGGGAAGGCATCCACCAAACCTGGCCCAACTGCACAATTCTTTGATGCTAAAGTGGCTGGACATTGGTGCCCCCTACAATTAGAAACTTGTCCAGTCCATGCCAAATTGAATCACAGCTGTTGTTTGTGCACGCTATTATACACTATTGGGTACGTTTCACTAACAGGTGACTAACTTTGAGCTTATCTCATACTAGCTTACTGCATACATTTGTTTCCATTTAAAGCTTAATGTCTAGCCATTTTGTGATTGGTCCATTTTTTAAATGTATTTATTTATTTTGCAGGGGAGTGTAGATGCATATTGTAGACTTACATTTACTGTAACTGTAGCCCATCTGTTCCACCAATTATCAGCCCCCCTTTACCACTATAGACCACTGTAATATAAATGACATACCACTCTCAGCACCGCAATAAGTGTTACTAAATTTATTCCTCACTTAAATAAAATAAACTTTTATGATGCACGTCTTTAATGTAAGAATAACTCAATCGGTTTGCACTGTAGTCCTCCTGGCTTTTGAATAATATGCTGTATGATGTATTTATGATGTACTTATGATGTACCAAGACCTGGAATTTGAGGGGTTAAAGCTGGAGCTTTGATCACACGGTCGTTGGCTGGAGATTGGTCAAGATAATATATGAAGGTCAGAATTATAAAAAAGTCTTCATGTGTTTGAAGAGCGTTCTGCCTTTGTCTGGCCTATGTCTGTGACATCCAGAGATCAATCCATGTCTCTTCCTTTTCAGTGTTGTACAGCAACTCAGTAAGCGTAACTGGTTTCTGTACTTAAATAGGTGTTTGGTGTATCTGTACTGGGGTATTTCCTTTCTGGGGATTTTTTACTTCAATATCTTGCTTTAATTCCACTACATTATGGCCAAATCTGGCCTTCCTTTCGGCTTATGTGAGCATAAAAACATAACTTATCAATATGAAAGAAGCATGAAGCGAACTCACCAATCAGGGTACAGTGAGTACTTTGTTTAGAGCTTGTTTTGACCTGTTGGACAAAGCTTGGTTCCAGCTAACTCCTTCAGTGTTCTGTGCTTATGATCATTTGAATAGACATTAGTGTCAGACTAATTAATGACCTTCTATTAAAGACTGGTGGACTGAGAGACACTAGAGTCTCTTCACCCAAAATGATTTGATTAAGAGTCCTGTTCCAGAAATGATAATAGGACATTAGAGCCATAATAAATCATGCTACTGTTACTCTCCATACTTAAGTACATTTGAAGGTACTTTAGTATTTTTACTCAAGTAAAAAGTACTCAAGTACTCCTACCTAAAGGTAGGAACTTCTACTTTCAGTGGAGGAATATTTCACCCTTGGAATCTCTACTTTAACTCAAGTACATGGTTTGTGTACTTCATCCATCACTGTTCCTTGGACATTATTGCCTTGACCTTAGTTGTTTTGCCACTGGCCCAAGTAAACTGTATGTAATGTCACAGAAACAAAAGCCATCATCAAATTTTGCCATGTTTTTGATATTTCCTGACGTCAAAACAGAAAAGTGCTGACTGTAAATCAAATCAATCACATAAAACCGTATGTAATTAGACTAAGAGAGTTTGTGTGTGTGTGACGTGAATACATAAAGACGTCTGATGTGGTCTGAAAACCTTCCGCCAAATCTGACCTGACAGCCCCGACATTTAAAGCTTTACAGGGAGACTACAGATTATAGATTTTACCTTCTCAGAAATATCTCCAGGAACATGGACACCTTTATCGGAATGACCGTTATGGCTAAAAATGACATAAATGAAGGGTGGTCTCTGACGTTTGTACAGAACCTCTGAGGGTTAAAAACGTGCAGTGCAATCTCTCAGCAGCAGCGGCAGCAAAACCCAAACATATCTCTACATCTTGAAGTGATGAAACTCTCACCTCCACAGGATTGTACCACAACACACTTAATCTTTCCCTTTATTAACTGATCCTGTCTTCAGTGAGTTTCATCAGTACTGTAACAGTGAGGTCACCCAGATCATCGCCTCATGATAGTAATGCAGTTCCAGTAGAGCTGATTGCCTTTTCTCCACACAGCCAGAGAAAACTGTGTTATTAGAAACTCTTCATCTTAGAAAATCCTCTTTGAAGCGAGAGCTTTACTCCTGTTTCTATATTTACTCTGTGGACCAAGGGTCTGTTTATCCTGAAGTACAGTGCTCTTGTTGTTGTTAGAAAAGGGGTCTATGTAAACTCTCCGTAATCTAATAATAACCCCTGAAAACTGGATTGAATCTAATTACGCACACATCTTTGAGAGTCTACTCTGCTTTTCCTTTATAATACTGCTGTGTTTATTTTCCCTCATCAAGGGGCCAACATCAAAAAACGGAAAGAAAAAAAGGAGGAAAAAAAAGCTATTTTGTGGAATGCTGAGGCTAAGGAGGTTACGCTTAACCCAATATCTAACATAAATATCCCTGAGCGGGGTCTCTCTCTCCTTCTCTCTCTCTCTCTCTCTCTCTCTGTCTGTTGCCCTCTTTCTGTCTCTCTCTATCTCCCCGTCTCTCCCTCTCTCTCAGTCTGTCTTTCTCTTTGTCTCTCTCTCCCCCTCTCTCTCCCTTGCTGTCTGTCTTTTGCCCTCTTTCTGTCTCTCTCTATCTCCCCTCTCTCTCCCTCTCCATCTCTCTCTATCTCCCCTCTCTCTCCCTCTCCATCTTTTTCTCTGTCTGTCTTCCTCTTTCTGTCTCTATCTCCCCCCTCTCTCCCTCTCTCTCATTCTTCCTCTCTCTCTCTCTCTCTCTCTCTCTCTCTCTTTCTTCCTCTTTCTGTCTCTATCTCCCCCTCTCTCTTCCTATCCCTCTCTCTCTCTTCCTCTTTCTGTCTCTCTCTATCTATCTCCCCCTCTCTCTTCCTATCCCTCTCTCTCTCTTCCTCTTTCTGTCTCTCTCTATCTCCCCCTCTGTCCCTATTCCTCTCTCTCTCTTTTCCTCTTTTTGTCTCTCTCTATCTCCCCTGCCCTCTCTCTCCCTTGCTGTCTGTCTGTTGCCCTCTTTCTTTCTCTCTCTCTCTCTCACCCTTTCTCTCTACCCCCCCTCTCTCTCTTTCACTCGCTCTTTCTATCTCTTTATCTCTCATTCTCCTTCTCCTCCTTCTCCTTCTCCTTCTCTCTCTCTCTCTCTCTCTCTCTCTCTCTCTCTCTCTCTCTCTCTCTCTCTATTTCCTTTTATTTCCCTCTCTCTCTGTCTGTCTCTCACTCTCCTCTGATCTTCTCTCATTTGCTCTCACTCTCTGATTGTTCTCGGTCTTACTTCTCATTTGTCAATATCTCTCTCTCTCTCTCTCTCTCTCACACTTTGTCTCTCTGTCTCTCTCTCTGGCTTTATCTGTGTGGACTGACTTCCATCTCTGCACATCTGTAAGGCATTACCCCCCTACCCCACCCCACTCCACCCCCTGCTACACATACACCTAAAGGTTGTCCAGTTGGTCAGTAAGGGGGCAGGCGCTCTGAGCTGGGGGTCAGGCTGGCCTGAGCTGTCAGACATGGGGACATGGCTTCAGGGAGTTGTGTGGTGTTTGTGGACAGGAGGAGGTTAAACCTCACTTCCTCTGGGGTCAAAAGAGTTATTTAAGGTCCCTGAAAGCTTGATGTAAGAATAAGGAGGATCACTACATATGTGATTTATAAGACTGACCAGCTGACTGTGTCCCCACAGATTGCTTCATATTGAAGTCTGCGCAGTGAATTACGGCCTGGCTTGAGGAGGAGAGAACGCGTCTTTCTTTTGTCTGATCTGTCTTTGTTTTTATCATTTCATCTATCATCTGCTGACCTTGGAGACCTTTGGAACCTGTTTTACGCAATAAGAATTAAAGTGTAGTTTTGCCAAAAATATCAAACACCTACGTACATGCTAGTAGGATCATGCTAACAGCTGCCTTTTGTATTCTGTATGTGTAGCCATATTAGCGTTTTAGCGAACATTAGTAAGCAAATACACTTCAATGTGAACCATAGAAATCATGATTGTGGCCTTCTGGATGTCAAAAATACCCACCACTACTATTATTAGATAGCTGCTCTTGCCAGGTAATATCTGCTAGCAAGCAAATGGGATTTTTGGTAGCACTTTACAGATTGGTAATAAGTAGGTAATGATGTGATAATTTTATGGTAACAAATTGTATTTAATCATGAATTAAACGCCAATTTCCTAGTTGTTACTAAATAATAAATCAGAAATTGTTAAGCGTTAGTGTTTACAAGACCATTATGAAATGGTAAGATCTGTAAAGTGGTGATTTTTAATAGTATTTTAACACTAAGCTAATACAGGTGCACATGAACATTGTTCGCTAATAAAAGATATGATAAAAGAAATGATAAACAGTGATATATGTTTAACCTCAAAGGGACATAGACAAATGAGGGGAAATATGTGATATCAATGAAGGAAATAGAAGAGTATGATTACATTATCCATGTGTTCTATATAATATTGAAATGACAATGTTATGGCAGATGTCATACGTTGTTATGAGCTGTTCTGACAGATGCTGTTCAGTTGTGTAACAGTATCACATTACTAGGGCCAACTCTTTCTTGGGCCCTCCCCCATATTGCTAACAGATGTACTGTAAAATGCTTTATTGTTATGAATGCTTTACTTCCTGTGTATTCTGTATCTAAACCTGGATTAATCACAGCTCAAGTATCTAAATCTGGATTAATCACAGCCTCAGTATATAAACCTGGATTAATCACTGTCTTTGTATTGAAACCTGGATTAATCACTGTCTGAATATGTAAACCTGGATTAATCACAGTTTTAGTATTGAAACCTGGAGTAATCACTGCCTGAATATGTAAACCTGGATTAATCACAGTCTTAGTATTGAAACCTGGATTAATCACATTATTAGTATTGAAACCTGGATTAATTACAGCCTGAGTATCTAAACTTGGATTAATCACAGTGTGAGTATCTCAACCTGGATTAATCACAGCGTGAGTATCTCAACCTGGATTAATCGCAGTCTGAGTACCAAAACTTGGTTTAATCACAGTGTGAATGTTTAAACCTGGATTACTCACAGTCTGAGTACCAAAACTTGGATTAATCACAGTCTGAATGTATAAACCTGGATTAATCACAGCCTGAGTATCTCAACCTGGATTAATCACAGCCTGAGTATGTAAACCTGAATTAATCACAGTCTTAGTATCTCAACCTGGACTAATCACATCCTAGGTATCTCAACCTGGATTAATCACAGTCTGAGTACCAAAATCTGGATTAATCACAGTCTGAATATGAAAGCCTGGATTAATCACAGTCTGAATATGAAAGCCTAGTTTAATTACAGTCTATGTATCTAAATCTGAATTAATCACAGAGTGAGTACTAAGCCTGGAATGATCACGGTCTGAATATCTAAACCTGGATTAATCAAAGCCAGAGTATCTATACCTGGATTGATCATGGTCTGACTATCTAAACCTGGATTAAACATGATCTGAATCTCTAAACCAGGATTAATCACAGCCTGAATATTTTAACCTGGACTTATCACAGTATGGGTATCTGAACCTGGATTAACACATTAACACAGTCTGAATACGAAAAATTAGATTAATCACAGTCTGAGTATTTAAACCTGGATTAATCACAGTCTGAGTATCTAAACCAGGATTAATCACAGTCTGTGTATCTAAACCTGGATTAAACACAGAAACTCAGAAAGCCTCTGAAAGTCAGAAACCCTGGGGTAGTTGAACAATAGACTGATCCGCTGCTTCTTGTTGGTCAACCTCAACTTGAAGCCAAAATAAACTACATAACTGTAACGTTTGTCTTTAAGCTTCGCCTCATCTCATCTCATATGCTGATAATGTTGCTTATTAGGTAGAGCTGGCACTGCGTGTTACCATTACCTGTAGTTGTCAGGAATGTCATAACATGCTATTTTTTGCTATAGGCGTACTGTAGTTAGCCATTATGATAACATTTTGACATTATGTGGCAATTACATATGCATCAGTTAAAGTTAATGGACAGATGACCCTGTAATATTTCATATTACAAGTACATTGTACAGTACAAGTACAGGTGAACATTTTCAAATGAGGCACTGATGAGACAAGTGCTTTATTACAAGCAATGTGACCTCCAAAGGCAATGGAAACTTCACCAACACTGACAGTCATAACAGTCAATACAACCCTGCTGAAAGAAACATAGAAGGAATGAAATGTTTCTGCTGGTTCCTGGATGTTTTATCATGTGTTTTGGCTTTTCTTGTTGGGTTGATATCAGATTGTAAATGATCCAGGTGAACCATGACTGATTCCAGATGCATTTGATGGGTTGAAAAGGTGTAAAAAGTCTTTATGTACTTTATCCCACAGTCTTCCAAATGTGATTCCCATTGGTTTTAGCACTCAAGATGTGTCTACATATCAACGAGCTATGTACAAAATACAGTGCTACCTCACAGCAAACAAAAGAGAACACTCACGTTTAGTTCCAAACACAAAACAGAAGCAGCTTTCTTTTATAAAACTGTGATATTATCCTGTGACGTCATCAATAAGATCCTTAACGGAATTTCTGGAATCTTCCTCTTGGTCCAGCAGAGATGAAGGTTCTGTGGTTTCTCTGCTGTGGTTTCAATCAGAAATTTGATCTGTTCTTCTAATCAGCGCATTGATTCCGCCTCCCCCCTGCTAAGGTAGGTCAAACGGTCCGGATCTGCTTTCACACAGAGCCGCAAACGTGGCCCTGCAGAACAAATCCCTTCTGTGTGCGAGAGACCAAGAGAAGGAGGAGGTGAATTAAAATGGAGGGTCTTCCTTGAGCTCTCCCGCAGCCTTCTCATCAGGCACTGAGCGGCGGCCGACGGCCTGGGCTGCTTTTGCAGTCTAGCATTTGATTAGCGGAAAGCTCTCCTTTTTCTTCTCAGCGCATACAAGATTAAACCCTGTTATTCCCTTCCCCTCAGTTGTGGGCAGGGAAGACACTTCGGCTTGCGGTTTTCCAGGCCTGTAACTAGAAATCACTGATGTTGACGGCCGAAGGTACTGGAGGATGAGGTTGGCTCTCTTTCAGCTGCAGGACAGGCAGCCGAGAGGCCCAAGTTTCTGCCATATTCGTCATGGCCTGATTAGCAATGAATTATGAGGGCTCTGTGAGATCATGTTCTTGAAGGTTCTGTAGAGCCATTATTTTGAGGCCAACTGCTTCGAGAACACCAGAGACATTGACTGTCGTATAATCATCATCATTCAGTCTGTTACGATCTTCAGTATCTATTGCTTAAACTGATTGAGATGGCCACTGGTGGATGGTTATTACGTTCCAGCTGCAGATATAAGGAACATTTCACTTTTCTCATTGCCCATATTGCTATCTATGGCTCGGTCAACATCATCTTCACATGCATTTTTGCAGAACATTAATATGGAAAGATAAAAAAAGTGTATGAATTTTGCTTCTGTTTTTTATTAAATTGACTTATGACCACACAAATCTTTTAATGGGGCTTCAAAACATGCAACTGTCTAAGCATTTGCCTGGAGACCTCAAGCTGGATTTCTAGTAATGTAAATTCACAGTGCTTCACATGTCTTTAGAGAAGCATGTGCTAACTTTCACCTGTCTAGTCTTGAGAGACCAGACAATATCAACAAGAATAACCGCTTGAATTTGTATGATGATGCAACCTGGTAAATTCATACTCCAATCAAAGTTGTGGTGGCCACACCTATCGTAAGAAACAAGGAAATGCAAACCGCCTCTTCAGTGTTAGAACCAACAGCTGTTTACATACCTGTCTTAAATGATCTAACCGGGAGCAGAAACATTAATATAATGGACACGAAGTTAGAATACACCATCAGGGTAGTGCTACTTCTTTTCGCAGAATAATGATGACTCAACACTACAGTGACTCTTGAGGTACAAAGCGGTATTACAAGACAGGACAAGCTGGGGCTAGCTGGCTAGAATGCTAACTTCAGTCATCTCTGCAACTTGATAAATATATGTCTTTGTTTGTTTGTTTGCCCCTAGACAATCATGAGAAATTCTAAAATATATTACATAATGACATACAATTACTTCAAAACTGCTGTGACTTTCATAAAGACTACCCTGTAAACTGTGTGCACATTTTCTTCATTTTGGCATCCCTGACCTTCCCACAGCTTACTGATAAAGGTGCCAAAAATGAATGAACTGTACACAGAAATGATTAATACTGGGCAGTTTGTTTTAATTCTTATACCTCTGTTAATTTAGAGTCTAGAGTTAACACAGTTTACCAAAACTGAAGCAATTGCTCACAAGGTCTCAGTGATGAAAATTCTGTCTCATGGATAGTTAGTTTACTAATGGCCATTAGATACAAGTTATTGATTTTACAGAACTTGGTAGGTAAACAGTCACTTTATCATTCAGAGGGAGGTGAAAATCCAAGTTCCACTTTTACCACAGACCTGAAAACATCCACAGGTGTTTCTGTCCATCCTTCCACTGTAACCATCAAGAAGCGCTTACTGAGAAAAGGACAGAGACTAACACTTGCAGTTCTTAAACCGGACATCTAAGATATCCTCTTACCCCACACACCCTAGCTATTCCCTGTTCCAACATTTGCCATCTGGAACAAGGTGCCGGAACATTAGAGCCAGAACCACCAGGTTGAAGAGCAGTTATTACCCAAGAGCCACCAAACTGGTGACAATGGCAGCACCTACCAGAACATGACCACAACACTACAGACTGTTACTGATCTAGCCCTGATCACCCCAGCAACTACATACTGGGCCTACAGGACTTTATGCACTTGCACTTTAACTAGACCTCTATACTTGAACATCTGAACTGTGTATTCTATATACTGAACATTGCTGCTGTAAGCTGTATGACTGTTTTATACATCTAATGTTTACAACCACATACTTAATTGCACACCTGGCTACCTCAACAAACTGCACTTTCCTTCATGTACACTTAACACTAAGCTGTATTTTGCTTTACTACCTCAGTCCTAGTAGCATGCAGTTACTGCTCTTGCACATCTTTACAGTTACTGTCTGTGCAAATATTATATTGTGTCTCTGTCTTTTTGTCTTTGCACTATTGCTTATTTATGTATACTTTTAGTCACTGCACTGGAGAAGTAGCCCTGATAGTGTTTTGCTGTACTGTACAACCTAGTACTGATATAATAACGATGAACTGATTTGAATAGTAAGGCTTTGTGGATTGATGAGTGTAATTTTGTAATTGGGAACACTTGTGTCATGCAACATTTGCAAAAGCAAAACATGCAACCAAGTTTTAAGACTGAACTTAAAAGCTGTAAGGACAAATGATATCTATGTCATTTTATGTTGAAGCATGTTTCCTGCTTTTTTATCTGACACAGAAGAAAATAATAGCTTGTACTTAATGGCTGCATGGACTGAAACCTAAACAAACCAGTGTGGTTTCTGACTAAACTGTAAACATTTGTAAATGACTGTATTACAAACAATTGTTATGTCTATCACCTTTATGTTGCTTCCATTTATCAAACTAGTTGATGGACTGACTCTAGAAATTTTAATCCTTAATGAATTGAAAAAATCTGCTGCTCTTATCTCGCTAAGCGAGGCGGCTTTGAAATGAAGTTCGATCTAGAAGAACAGAAAGAGCTGGATGATGCAAAGCAGTAAGGGAAGGAGCTAGGTTTCATGACAGCTTTAACCCTGCATGATGAACTGGTTAATTAAGCCTTGTGTGCCAAAACAGAAACTTAAACCTGGCTATCTCCAGCTGAGCAAAGAATTAAATTAGGGCCTGAAATTCCTTCAGAAGAGGTATGGCTGCAAATATAAGCACGAAAGGAAAGCAAGCGAAGGGGGTAGAGGTCTGTCAGGAATACCAAAGTGAGAAAACGCAGGTATGAGCTGACCAGCACCTCAGCACATATTATAGTGGCTAGCTGGTGTAGGCATGGAGTCAGCATAACACAGTTCATTATGGACAAAAAGTACTGAAACATACCGGATATCCACAAAGGATATTACTGCTGTCGTATCAAAGCCTTATAACTGTTTTTTTTGACAGTGCCAGCTGCCCTGTACACTGTGTAAACATTATGTAAAGAATGGACCAATAGAAATGAAAAATGAATCTAATTTTGTGTATAATTGAACCCTGCTACATAACACTAATATAACTATGCCAAAAATATGTCATGTGTGTATGTGTATGTAGTTCCTTTGCAGACTTCTGACGCTGAACTTTGTGGTGAAGATGCAGGAAAGGTTTTTTACTGATGACTCTCCCGTAAAGGTCACATTTGTGCAGGTGTTGCTGCACACTAGAACAGCGCACCACCACTTCAGAGTCTGCTAAATCCTATGTGCGAGTCTCTTTAAAAGACTTCTTTGACTTTCACTGTTCCTGTTAACTGGCATTTCTTAAATGCTTAAAGGAGCCCATGGCTGCTGATTGCAGGGGTAAGGTTTGAGAAGTTAGAGGATGTTTCTCAATACCAAGAACACAAAGAAAATACTTCTTGGGAAGGATGTTCTTGACAAGAACAAATTTGCAAGGACACAAGGATGGAGAACACATGGATGGGAATTTCAGATGTGCTGTGTTGTGCAATAGCCCACAACAAGTTGCCCAGTATGGATGAGAAATAGAGAGAGGAAAGGTGCTGCTACAGCCGTCACTGCTGTTCTGAGGTGCTACACTAGGCTGAGCAGAAAGAGGGGAGACTATCATTGTACATTTGTAAGTCTGTATACTCAGCTGCTGTGAATGCTGGGTATTTCTGTTCATTATCATCATTAAGTCACTGACTTCGCCTTCAGGCAAGAACACACACTGAGAAACGACCAGTTAAGTGTTTATGAAGCTTTGAAATTGGCATCATCAGGCCTTTGTTGATGGCTGTGAACAAGCCATAGCTCTAACAAGCTAATTAAGGTCTGAGATCTTTGGTAAAAGTTATCTGAGAGCTCAAAACACTTGTAGTGTTTTGACTTTTGCACGGCGCTCCTTTCCTTTTTTTCACTGTAAAGTTATACAGAACAAAATTTGCTTAAATATTGAAAGCAATGTTTCATCTTTATGCTGTTTGCATATCATTTCATCTTCTACTCACCTAAATATTCACAGTAATAAAAATTTTGACCTGGTGTGCCCAAACTTTTGCATGTCACTGTAGGTGTTATGCCAGCTTGATGTCAGAGTTGGCAAAAACAGCCTTTATATTAGATGACGCCTATTGGAATACATGCGTGAATACTGCCCTTCAGTAAAGTGATACTGCCAAAATTAGCCAGTAATTTGCCAGTAATGACATTCTTAGGCTGGCTTTACGCTGTGAGACTTTAATGAAACTATTGGCAGGTGGTGAACTGCCAACAACATCATTTCAATGCAACTTGCCAGTTTACTCTAGTTTAATCAAGCATTTCATGCACTGTGTTGCCATAAGTTATTCCTGTATGTATCCCACATATTTGCCAATATTCATAACAATATACATAATATCTGTCTATTTAGCAAGGGTTCTTTACTATATATTTGAGTTTTTAAATATCCTGTAACTGTTCAACCTTTGAAAATGAATGTTTAATCACATCTCAGTCTCCTCTTCCAACACAATTATTGTCTGAGCAAAATTAGTAGGATATCAAGAGCAAAGAAAATGAATGTGGACCATGATAATAGCAGGAAAAGCGTTAGCAGCTGATTTGCTGTTGCATAAAAAATGCTTCAAGCAATTTAAGGGATGCTTGAAGAAAGTTGCAGGATGCTTTATAACCCCTCCCCCTTCAAGAAAACAAAAACAAAAACAAAAAAAGAACATAATTTAGAACATAATTTTCCTTTTTGCACAGTGTCCCAATTTTTTGGAAACAGGGTTGCATTGTACTCAGGTGCAATTTGGTTTCATGGAGGTTAAAAGTAACTGAAGATGCAGGAAAGTTTCACAGTGCAAAGCCAATCTTATATTACTGAACAAAATCTGTCATGACAGCATTTGACATCTGCAATGATATGTTTATGGCATGGTTATGTCAATGTTATGTAACAGGGTTCAAGTAAAGTGTTGGCAGATCGGGTTGTGTTCTTCAACTTTAAGGATGTTTTGTCCTTCTCCTATAAAACAATACAAGATACAAATTGGAGATAAATTTTTTTCTGATGACAGCAAAAAAGACCACCAAGATCACCATCTCTGATACCATGACAGGAGGAATCAGTTCAAACACAAGGTAAGGTAAAAGAGCTTTATTTTATAAGAACAAAGCATGGTTGTACGAAAGAACAGTGAGATGAAGAATAAATATTATTTTCCAGAAGCAGCTTGGTGGGTGAGTCAGAGTTGGGCAGAGGCCTTTGGTTGGGGGTGGGTGGGGGTGGGCGAGGAGGAGGGGGGCAGAACTTTGCCGGGACGCTGTGTGTGTTTTTTGTCCTGGTTATTTCTATTGGCATTTTCATTCTAATCCTGCAGGATTTGGGTTCGTTTCATGTGGATATGGGAGAGCAGGGAATGGGGCAGGAATGGAAAAACTCTCCGCGCCGAAGCAACAGGGGAAAGAAAAGAGCAACATTATTGAGCTCTTTCCTGCAAACAAAGTCTACCTAAACACGTGGTGTTTACTGAGGCAGTATTTATGGAATGGTGCGGCAGACAGTGTTTATGTGCTATGGGGAGGGGGGTGGGGAGGGTCCAGACTTCTCTGCTTGGCTGTTGGAGACCCCCATCCAATCACCTAATCCTCAGTGGACACTCTCTTAGATCCTGACATTCTTTAAAAACAAAAGTAATCAAATAAATACAATGTTGCACACCTTAAACAGAAAAGGCCTCTTTAATAAGTCATAGCAGTTACTGAATAATGTATATCAGTTAATGAATAATAATAAATCTTAAGTGTGTGGTTAAAAGGGTTAAAAAGTACAAATCCAAGGTTTGTCTTGAAAGACGTTTTCACCTCAAGGCAGGCTACATAAGCCGAGTTCATTCTGAGATTTCGTCTAAGAAAAAGATGTCCTCTTTCTCCAGCTCTCTTTTTCTTAGTCTGCTAAGACCCCTGGTCTAAATATAGCCCACCAATCTTATTCATACCAGAGGGTGAAGGATGAGTGTGATGCCACAGAGGACTAGGCTGGGCCCGTTGCAGCGGACCAGGAAAGACTTGGAAGAGAACACGGGTCTTTGTTTCTGACAGTGCTGTCATTAGCTTGCGCTCTTCGAAAAGCCCCCATTGGCGTGTGTAATACTTGCTCTATGGGATTAGAAGAAATGGACAGCAGGCTGTCTGTCCATTTGTTTTCCTCACTGTGAGGATCTTTTATTATATCCATTCCCTTTACATTTAGGCTATGCATCATTGAGCTTCACGCTTCTCTGTCATGCTCTCATAATTCAGTTAAAGTTAACTCAATATTAACAACTCCTTATTAAGCTCTGTAAATTATGTTTAATTATTGTACATTATTACTATAAATATGGTCCACTTTTGGCCTGTGGAACTTGACTGGTTATTTGGTACAGTAGTAGTGAAATTACCTAAAATTCCCACAGACAGCCTGAATCATGCCACATGGACATGCCTATTGGCAGGTTCTCACTTAGTCATCTTCTAAACTGCTCCATCTGCTTCATCCTTCTGAACTGGTGCACCCAAAGGAAACCCATTCAGACATTCAGAGAACATGCAAACTCCACACACAAGAAACCCCTGTAGGCCCAGACGGTAAATCAAACCCAGGCCCTTTTTGCTAGAAGGCGACAGACAGGTTTTGTTATTAAATTAACTTGATGAAATTAGCTCGACAGTAATTACTCAACTATTACTGACTATTATTATTATTGCTTTTACTATCAATATTAGTGTTACTGACAAGACATGTTACCATGATTATTACAGACTATTTTTGAAAAGTATAATTACTGATACCATTACTATCGCAAGTGTTACTGACTTTTTCTGATAATTACTAATATTACTATTATTGATTATTACTGACAATTACTATTTCTATTACTACTACTGACAAGTATTATTACTATTAATATTACTGACTTGATTACTATGACTAATTATTACTGACAATTAGTACTGCTGTCCCAGCTAGAAATTATTTGTTCTAAAAATGTTCTGAGAATATGCAATGTAATGTTCCAATGTAACGTAGGGAAGTTCTCAACATTCCCTGCTAGCTGGGATCACTGACCCCTTTCTAACAAGTACTGTCACAATATTTATTGCTATTATTATTAATTGACTATAACTGACAGTTACTATTACTGTTAGATGTAAATGGAAAATATTAATCACAGATGAAACAAAATTTTAAAAAGATGGAAGAAATACACGGAAGGATGGACAAAAAAGATAGCTGCCAGTACACTTCTGTTGATATTTCAGGATTCTGAAGATGATTGGGTTAAAGTACTCACCAAATTATACCTACAGATATGGAAAACAGCTCAGTGGACAGCAGAGTAGAAGAGGTCAATTTACAGTATATCCCTATATCAAAGAAAGGAGACAAGAAACAGTGTACCAACACAATTTCTCCTAGATCACACACCAGAACAATTATGCTGAAGGTCATTCAGCACAGACTACAACCTTACATTGAAAGAGAACTGCCTGACATGCAAGCAAGAGCCAGGAAAGGCAGAGGAAGTCTAGATATCTGTGAATGCACGCTGGATTATTAAAAAAGCTGAGGAGTTCCAGAAAGAAGTCAACACGTGTTTCATCGACTATGGCAAAGGCTTTGACTCTGTGCACCATGTAAAATGATAGAATGTCATTAGGAAATCGGGAACATCACAGCATCTCACTGTTCTAGTGAGGAATCTGTAAACTGATCGATGAGCCACGCATAAGATGGGAAATGGACAAGCAGACTGCTTCCATTGGAAAAGGAGTTAGAGCAAGCTGCGTACTATCACCACACATGTTCGACCTGTATGCAAAACATGTAACTAGAGAAATAGGACCAGAGGAAGATGACTGAGGATTCGGGATTTATGGGAGAAACAACAATAACTTGCGATATGGATGTGACATAACACTCACCCTTATAAAGAAAGTTAAAACAGAGCAAAAAGATGAGACTTCAGCTCAGTATAATGAAAACTATAAGGTCACAATGACAGGAAAGACTGCTAACTTTACCATTTAGCAGTGGTAGAAGTGGATCCAACTCTCAAGAAATATGACTCAGATTGGCACTTGGCAGAACAAGGATGAGGGAACTTCAAAGGATCTTCAAATGCAATGATTTGTCTCTACAAATAAAGATCAGATTTTTCCAGGCGATGGTCTCCTCTGTGGTTCCTTATGGATGTGAAAGCTGGACAATAAACAAGGGAGACAGGAAAAATATAAATGTCTTTAAACTTGCTGGCAAAGACTTTTGAGTGTACCCTGCACAGCAAAGATCCTAGACCAAACCAAGCTTCATCTCTCACTTGAAGTCCAGATAACCAAACTGAAGCTCTTTTATTTTGGACATATTATGAGAAGAACTGATTCACTGGAATAGACTGTTATGCTTGGAAGAGTTGAAGGTGAAAGAGACAGAGGACGACCAGTCATTCTGAAGTCTGACTATTACTGACAATTACTTCTACTTTTACTGTATGTAAAATTACTATTGCTATTACTATTAACATTACTGTTAAAATTATTGCTGATAATTACTATCACCATCTCTGTTACTGACTACTGCTATTATAGTTACTCACTACCGCTGACAATTTCTAGCAGTATTATTATTATTCACTATTACTATTCCCTTTACTATTATATTTACTATTATACTATTAATACTGAGCATAGCTATTACTATCAGTGGTGTTTACCACTACACTCACCATCAAAAGAATAGCTGCACCCAGAAGGAAGTGTGGGATTGCAGTGCTACTGGGAAGGAAGACAAAGGTTACCAGGAACAATAAATAATGATAAATTTAGATTGATATAGGCAATATTTATTGAGCTATACATACAGAAGTAGTGTCTCTCAGTATGGCATCAGGCCGCCATGTTTGCTAACACAACATGCCAGACAGCTTGGACTGGAATTGTAGAGGTTCCTAATGGTGTCCTGTGATAATCCATCCCATGCAGCTTGAATATTCTCTCACAGTTCCTGTTGATTTTGTGGTGGGGGGGGTGGGGGGGTTGAGTGACACCAGGCCTTCTAGACATGTGATGCATGACAACAAATCGTTCACCTTCGTCATGTAGCCGCTTGCCAATGTTGCTGGCATTAACAGGATTCATTGAGGGGATCACTGCTTGCTGAATGTTCGCAATTGTGGCTGTTGGGTCAGCCAGCTACAGAAACTTGAATTATTCACATGTCACATGTACCTACCAAGTTTCATTCCTGTCAGCTGATTTCTTCTGGGTGCAACTATTTGGGCAAGTATACTTTTGAAGATGAGTGTGGCATTACTTCCTGTTACTAATGCGGACTGTTACTGCTGCTATCATTATCCACTACAACTAAAGGTATTACTGATTATTGCTGAATATTACTATTGCAGTTTATTTTTTATTATTTACCATTTTCATAGCTATTACTTACTATTACTATTCACCCATCTTTAATAGGGCTTAATATGTAAGTTAAGTTGGGAGATGTCTTTATTGAGAGATTCATGATGACATCATTCCATTCATGCTAGTTTCTTGTTGCGGCCAAAGCCATTCTGAAATGTTTCACACCAGACGTCCACTTTTGCATAAAATGCTGGTGTTGAGATTATGATTAAGCCTAAATACTGCCAGATCATCCACTCCTCACCTACAGAAGTCATTTACAATTTGAAGGGTTCTGCTCAGATTCCTGCTTCACTGAGTGCTCAGCGCTCAGGTCCAGCTCTGGAACACACAAAGCTGTCAGAGCCGTGACTGCCAGAAGAACTGCAGCAGAATGACTCCACTGAGGGCCACATTATGTAATATCACCAGGGGCTTCAGCAGCTGCACAAGTGGAGCTAAACTGTACCTCTGTGTTAGTGTTATAACATGGAAAGAGAGAGTGAGAGAGAGAGAGAGAGAGAGAGAAACAATGAATTGGCATTTGGAAGGGGCTGAAACTTCTCCAGGTTTGGTTTACAGGGAAATTACACTGTTTTTTTCTACATTTCTGCATAATTCAGTCACTGAAATGTAAACAAAGTCATTCAGAGTGGCTTGATGTGAAAAGGTTCATTGCAGAGAAACATGCCAACTCTGATTTCTTTACAGTGGTGGTGATAAGAACTAGGAGTCGAAATGTCTACAACAAATTTAGCCATTTTATTTCCCATTTAAAACCACCACTGAACCTACACAAGCCTTCTGAGAGTTTACATGTAATATTGATAACGGTAAAATAGTCAGAAATCTAAAAAGATATTTGTCTTTGGGGGCTGTTTTGCCTCACAATGCCCTGCATGTGTCTCTTTTAACACGCTTTTTAAAACATGCTTTAGACTCAAATATAATATGCAGTAATAAAACAGTGTCTCAGGCATCAGGCAGCCTAATGTCTGCGTATTTGCTATCTGTGAGTCAGTTGTCTTTAGAGGAGAAGAATGAACAGCAGATGATGGAGAGAGAAGTGTCCAGAGGGAGCGCTGCAGGGCAGAGTGTCACCTACAGTGTCTCTACATACTGTTGCTTCTCTGTCCTGTCATTACACTTCAGTGTCAGCCTCCAGCTTCACCAATCCCCCCTTTGCCAATCCCCCTTCACTTCACCATTTCACTGCTTCACAACTTCACCATTTTGCTACTTCATTACTGCAGCCTTTCACCACTTCACCAGTACACCCTCTTACCTCTTAACCACTTTACCCCTTTACCACTGCACCCTTTCACCACTTCACCAGTACACCCTCTTACCTCTTAACCACTTTACCCCTTCGCCACTGCACCCTTTCACCACTTCACCAGTACACCCTCTTACCTCTTAACCACTTTACCCTTTCACCACTGCACCCTTTCACCAGTGCACCCCCTTACCTCCTAACTATTTTACCCCATTCACCATTGCACCCTTTCATCACTTCAGCAGTGCACCCCCTTACCTCTTACACACTTTACCCCTTTGCCACTGCACCCTTTCACCACTTCAGCAGTGCACCCCCTTACCTCTTACACACTTTACCCCTTCACCACTGCACCATTTCACTACTTCACCAGTGCACCCTCTTACCTCTTAACCATTTTACCCCTTCGCCACTGCACCATTTCACTACTTCACTAGTTTACCAGTTTGCTACTTCATCACTTCACCCTATAACCAGATTGCTTCATCACTGCACCTCTTTACCACTTTACCCCTTCAGTAATTTGCGACTTCACCATTTCACTACTTCTTTCTTTACTACTTTACTATTTTACCCCTTTACCAATTTGCTACTTTACAACTTCATTATTTCACCACTTTACCACTTTATCAATGCATGCCTTCACCACTTCACCACTTTTCACCACTTTACTACCATTACCATACCAAGTCACTATTTACTGCCTTTACCATTACAAAGTCACTATTTACTGCCTTTACCATTACCATGTCACTATTTACTGCCTGATGTCTTCATCACTTCACTTCACCAAATTCAGCACTGCACTACTTCACTATTTAACCGCTGCACCTCTTTGCAACTGCACAATTACTCCAGTTTAGCACATTCTCCACTTCACTACATCACTTTACCTTTTCAGTACCTCACCACCGCATCCCTACTTGACCACTGAACCTTTACACCACTGCAGCACTTCACCACTGGATGGTGATCTTTTCTGTTCAGATATTTTTAAAGTAATGTTTTATAGCTTCAAACTTTTGAATACAACTTTGTATGTATTTAATAGATTATGGCAGACAAGTTTGGCTGACCTTTTTTCAGAGGTACTATATTTTAGAATTATGAACATTACAGATAAAAACTCAGAAGACAAGTGTAGGTTCGCTGGTTGTTTGGATAGTACATAAAATGTGTTGTAGACATTGTGACTCCTGGTTCCTATCACCACCACCATAAAGGAATCTGCCTGTACATTTCTCTGCAATGAACCATTTCATATCGAACGACTCTTTGTTTATATCTCAGCGACAGAGTAATACAGCAATTTAGAAAAATGGATGGAATTCCCTTTTAAGTGGTGGCACCTTCAGTCTCACATAAAACAAAACCACTCAAGTTTTATAACCACATTTGAAAGAGAGAGACAGAGAGAGAGGGAGAGAGAGAGCTGCACACCTGCAGGGTTTATTCTTCGTGTTACCCTGACTCCCCTCTGAGACGGCGAGGTGGTGGAGCCGTGCTGTGTGATGAAGCAGCGGCAGGAAATGAAGTCAGACAGCGAGCTGGACCTTCTACACCTGGAGCCAATCAGCGCTGGTCTTCAGATGGTGGCAAAGGTTTCACACACCAACCCCCCCATTCCCCCCAGTCCCCCGCCCCCCGTCTCCCTTAACTGTGTAAAGCAGGGACCTCAGGAAGTTGCGCATAAAAAAGATGGGATATGTTGGAGGTACAGTGTGGTGCAGGATGGGCGTTTGATGCTTTAATACTGGATAACCACTTCAACAAACAGTCAACAGGATTTAGAGTACAAAACAAAAGAAACTTTACAACCCCGTTCACATCCAATTCCAAGATCCACACGCTTTCATGGATGCCATATATCTTTCCTCCCTCCCCGCCTTTCACACAACTGAATAGCTCATAGCAAACTTGTCCGTCCGTTGCTCTGATGGACTGCATGCACGGGTGTTAACTAAACTATTCATCAAATTTAAGAACTGTTCGGAAACTTTGCTTTGGGGAACTCGGCTGAGCTGAAAGCCTAGCACATCTGTTCTATAATTGTGGGATTCATTTATCTCCGCACTGCCTTAGCCTTCTGACAGAGGAAGCAACGGCCTTCCAGAGGTTAACAGAAGAGAATCTAGCAAATTCAACTCAGTTCAACTTAACTGGCAGTGTACCATTACAGTATAACAAAAAGCCTCTGACTTTCACTAGATGCCAGCCGAATGCCACCCGTGTACAGTAAATGCTAAAGACCTTTCCGCATTTTAGACATTTCCAGTTAAAATGACCATTAAGTACAAGTTATTCTTGTTACCACATGACAAAAAGCAGAAAACAAAACCATAAACAACTGTAGACAAACCATACTGTGCAAGTTTTGGCACCTGGCATTGATGTAATCAACAAGCTGTTTATCTGGGCAGTCAGTGTTTATTTGCTCGGAAAGAAACTTACAAAATTAAACACAAATAACATGAATAAAACTAGTAGTAGTACCACATATGTTAATGTGTAATCTTACTGATTTGGCTTCTAGGAGACTTCGGGAACCAAACTAGATCAGAAGGTATTCATCTCTTTTAAGATACTTCTTATCTTCTTACTTTTTAATGTATATATGTGTATTTGGATTGATTTGAATGATATACAGTGTTTCACAAGCAAAAACACACTTATTTTTAAGATAAACGGTTTTAAACCATATACTTAGGTGAATAGACTATTGCACACCGCTCTATATTTAAAACAATGACACAAAAGTCTCAACAACTAAATATAATATCAGTTTTTAAATATTTAATTCATCCATGCTCTGCCTTTCTTTACTTCTTCCATTCTTTTCTGCAGGCTTGCTTTCATTTTTTCAAACGAAAAAAATTGCAAATCTGCACCTCAAAAGTTCAGTCTTAGGGTAACAGGGAGGGAGATGACGAGGCAGGATGCAAGTGCAGATCAGAACGTCTAATGAAATCCAAGACAAGGAAACCAATTAAATCTGCAAAAAAACAACGAAACAACAAAAGAACCTGAAAAATACACATACTAAAAAGAAACAAAAGACTAACCGAACATTAACCCATATTACCAACAGAGTAATAACAAAAAAACTGGCACAGCGACAAAACACCAAGCAAACTCACGGTGAACAACTAGGAGTATAAATACACAAGGGCTGATGAAAAACACCTGGGAAGGGGAGGAGCCATAAACTAGGGACAGGTGAGGGGCAGGACAAGTAGGTGGAGACAGGGAGGAGCTATAAACCAAAATAAACAATAGCACATGGCACAAACAACAAAGGCACAATGGAAGTGACAGGAGGAAAACAATGACAGAAACAGACAGAACTGAAGAAAGAGAGGAGAAGGGCTGGACAGTGTGTGACACTGGTTACATTTTCTGCTTTGCATTCAAAAAGCAGTTTCAGCTGAAACCCTTCAGTGCAAATAGGTGGGGCTAAACTCCTGTTTTCTTTTCTTCTTGACAGCTACACATCCTTTCAGACATCCTTTCACTGAGTTGTCTTCTCTCAGTATAGGGTTAGACAGAAACACCTGTGGATTTTTTCAGATCTGAAGTAACGATGGAGCTTTGTTTCCTGCTCTCTCTCAAAGATAAAGCTTTAAAATGTGCCATAAAGTGCATTTATTCAGTTTTATAAATTGTCCTCTGACGTCTACATAGAAGTTATGTGACTTTGGTTGAGATGAAAAATGCCCAGATGCAGTTTTATATACCCATTTACAGCCTATGATTTGGCCTTTAGAATGAAAAGAGTTGTTTTGTCTTTTTTGGTGAGCTCAGATTAATTTGATGAACTCTGCTCTGATTGGCTGGTTTACAGCGAGACACTGTGATGATCACACACAAAAAAAATTTTGAAACAGACATAGACAGAAACATAAAATAAATCTCAGTATAACAAAGATATACATAAGAGTTGTCTAAATAAGCTAGGTCTTCATACTACTTAGTTAGCTATGCTGAAGTTGATAACTGACGTTACCTATACTAACAACTTGCTTTTGATCTCGGCATCAACACAACGTAAATTGAAGTTGATCTTCACTATGAAACTTTGACTTTAAGATGGTCTGCTTCAGCCAAACAGTGATAATCACACAGCATGGCTGCTACTCACAGGCTGCTGTTGGGGTTGTGATGCTAATAAAGGTGGAACTGCTCCTTTCTCCAGTCTCTTCAGTGTCAAACACTGAGCGAACCTTGTCCAAGTTTTGAGAAACTGTCTGGACTGAAATGTGCAGAGCAAACTCTGTCCCGGATCTTGTTAAAAATGCTGGAGCTTAAGTTGACTTCCTATTCGCCAGTTTGCTTGGCAATGTTTCCAGTCCACCTTTATTGGTGCCTCAGTTAGATTCTGGTACCTGTACAAGCTGTAACATTCAAGGTAGAATGGAATATTTGAATAAGAAGCTGGTGAACAGGAAGCCAACTTCAGCACGCATTTAAAGATGAATATCAGCCATGCCCGTTGACAGATTTGATTCTTGGAAAGGGTATTAAAGTGCTGATAACATCTTCACAGCCTGGAATGATACATATGTGCACATAGTCTGCCATTTGTATTGCTGTTGCACTATTGTCATGAAGGGCATACATTTTAATAGACACTTTCATTACACATCAGGGCTGTTTTACAGACCTCTTTTTGTTAAAGGTAGGATTTATATTTGAAGGAGACAACTAGCTTTCTTTTTGCATTTGCAGGTGGACTATTTTACATCTTCATACTTCTTAGAAGTATCTCCATATTGAACTGATTCAACATAAAATAAACTAAGATGGTCTCTGACTTTACAAAATACTAAAGGTGTAGTAGGTAGTAGAGTTATTGCTTATAGTGATACTGCTAAAAGTACATGCAGTAAAGCATAAAGCATGGACCTTGCGCATTTCTCACTGTCCTCTGGGGTGACGTCTGTGTCACAGAGGCCGCTATTGCTTACACAGTGTTTATCTCTTGAGTTTCCTCACTGCTGCTCGACTTTGGAGTAAATGAAATGTAGCGTTTCCCCCGGTTAAGTGCAGCCTGATTGTGACACAGTTCATTAGGCAGAATTAGTCGGCCACAGGAGTGCATGTCTGCTTAGTTTAAGGAGCACGGCCTTTTATTTGTTTTCTTCTGTCTCCTCTGTTCCTCCATTCGTCTTCGGCCATTTAGCTGCCATGGAAAAAGACTAGGATATGGATCTGGTGGGGGCGGGG
>CM067475.1:34797608-34820108 GCA_034552555.1 Semaprochilodus insignis
TATATATATATATATATATGCTACCAACAGCAGCCATTAGGTTGGGAAGTTGGGGTTGTGGTTCATTTAATGAATATACACCAGTATAAGAAGTCCTTAACTGTCACCGAAGCCAAAGTGAACATGATTGCTGCTTTCTGAGATATGTTAATTTGCTTATATTTTAAAACCCTAGCAAGTCTCAGGTCAGAAAGCCTCACATGCTGATTTCAATCCAATGTTAAATTCCAATACTTCCAAACGTGGACTCGAAATACTTTGCAAAACAGTAACGGTTCTGTCTTTGATATGAGCCCTGCAGGCTAATGTACTGTATACGAATAAGGCTCGTCTTCCATGTGCTAAATATGTCTGCCTCCGCCTTCCCTAAGGACTATAATGGAAATCAGGGGCACTACATGTCTGTGCATAAGTATACTTCATGCATGTGCACATGTATACATTCTCTCTAGGGGTGCAATTTAAGCATCTATGTTTATGCATTCTGTATTTCTGTGTGTGTACTTGCATGCCCTGGTGCTCCCCACATATGCCTGCCCATATGTGTGATTCAGAGTGAGCAATGCTGGCTAAGTGAAGCTCAGTTCCAAAAAACTTGGAAAAGTATGTGAAATGCTAATAAAACAGAAAGCAGTGATTTGTGCATTCACTTTGACCCGTGTTTAAACAGAAACAGTACTAAGATAATATTTGTAATGTTTACTTCATTGTTTTTTCTAAATATGTGGTCATTCTGTTCCAAAATTGCTTGGACAAGGACAATTTAATACTGTGAATGTTGTGAAATCCCCCAAAGCACTATAAACACATGATACATTCACACTTGGGTATGAAAGGAGTATCAATGAAAGGCCTAGACCTTTTGGGTCGGGACTCACCAGTTTGACAAACAACACATCAGCAAACAATCCAATAGTTTAAGAACAACATTCCTCACTGAGCGATTGCAAGCATTTCAGGTACTTCACGCTCGACTATGCGTAATATCAGCAAAAGATTTAGAGAATTGGAAAAAGAACTGTAGGCATAAAAATTGCAAGGCGGAAAACCACAAATCAATGCCCATGAACTTCAATCCCTCAAACGGCACTGCATTATAAACCAGCATGCCTCTGTGATGGATATCAAGACTCAGGAATACTTGGTCAATAATGAATCAACAAATGGAAATTAAGACTGTACTATGCACAGCTGAAGACATATGGCAACAATGCCCAGAAATGCTGCTCACCTCTGAGGATTCATCTGAAATGGACTGATGCTCAAATGGACTGACCTGGAAATCAGCCTCTATGACTGTATCTTGAAATAATAGACAATGTGTTCTCCAGGCCAAAAATGACTATGCAGGTTGTTACAAGCAAAAAACTCATAACCCAGGGTCTGTTATGGTGTTAGTGGCATTAGTGGGTAACTTGCACATCTGTGAAAAAACTATTAATGCTGAACATTAAGTAAACATTTTGGGGCAACAGATACTGCCTTCAAGGTGGTATCTTTTTTCAGAGACATCCATGCTTATTTCAACAAGATAACATGAAGCCACATTCTGCATATGTCCCAACAGCATTAACGAGGACCCATTATGCTTTTCCATATTTTTCCTTTGTCTTTAATGTGTTAAGTAGCTTTTTGCACGTAAACAGTCTGCAGAGTTATAAAGCCCAAAGTACATGACAGAATGAGAAACCCTCTCCCACAGAAACCACTTATCTCAACTCCCTAAAACACCTCTTTTCCGTTACAAGGTGATGTCATCTCGTAACACAATCCTTATTGCCCGCCAACCAGCAAGCTTGGCACACATTTACACAATGCACAGAGAGCTAAAAAGAGTACAAAGTTATTACCCTGAAATGTCCAGTCTAGCTTGGGAAGGTGGATCAGGCCTAACAACTCGTTTTCAGGACTTTCAGGATTGGACTCTGGCTTGAACTGATATGGCAGAACCAACACCATTGTAAGAATAGGCACAATGGTGTGGAAACAGAACCAATTAGAAATGAGCACAATGGGCTCATCAGGAGCTGGGGCTTCAAGACAAGGGAGCTCTAACAGAGTGCTTCAGACACAGGGAGAATACAGATGTACCATATATGAAAAATATTGTGCTTTGGGGAAATTTAGGCATGCAATTCTAGTAGAGTTCTAGTAGAGATTTTGAACCCTGAAAATGAACATAATAGGTCCCTCTTAATCAGAGAGCGCAGGTCTGCCTGCAGTCCACACTTGTCGGATGTGCCGCATGTGCAGTTGTATAGGCTTTAGGAATGGAAGAACAGCATATAATGCCACCGTCAAAACTGGAAAGGATTATTAATTACAGTACCAAAGTGGTCAACATGAGCGCATATCTACTGAAAAATAAAGTTAATAAGCTAAAACATCAACACCATTGTGGGTTTTTTTGCCCTTTTCAATTTAATACAAGTCAAACAGAACTTACAAATCACTCCTTTCTGTTTGTATTTGCCTTTCACATACCAACCCAACTTTTTTGGAATTGAGGTTTGTATTTGATGCCTATAGTAATCTATGAGCATTGGAAAGCATATTACATATGACAATAAACTTGACTTGACTCAACTTGATGCGCATACGAATGCTTTGAATGTGTTTTTGTCTGCCTGCCCAAAAATGTGTTCTTCTGCTATGTGTGTGTATGTGCATGTGTGTGTACATTATAGTGTGTTAGCGTGAGTTTGGCCTTCAGCCCTCGCGGGTCTGTCCTGAGATGAAACAGATAAGATAATTGGCTCTAATGAAACCCAGACTGTATGGTCCAAAACCACCTCCTCCTTCTTCTTACACACTCTCTCTCTTTCTCTCTCAAACTCTCTCTCTCCCATAGACAAGAAGTGAGGTTTCTAATTCAAACCAGGCCCTCCATGCCGAGGAGGCCCATCCCGTTCCATGGCATAGTGTCCCGCCCCGCCCCGCTCCTGTATTTCTGTTTGAAGTTTTGGAGGTTGAGCGCCGCTGGCCTGCTGGGCCTATTGCCATGGTTACTCTAATTGCCTTCGGTGCTGTGGCTTTACGGTGCAGGAAGAGGGCCATTATGGGTTCTGTTCGTGTTCCCTCGAAAAAAAAAAAAGGTGGAAGGTCACCCGAGGCCCAAAAAAAGAGACTTTGAGATACTCAAGGCTGCTGCCGCTGCCCATACAGCACACACAAACCAAACTTAAAGCAGGAACCGAGGGGAAAACATGGCTGTGAGGTCACGGCCAGCTGCCATGCATGATTCAAGAGTTTGACTTGGGCAAGTTATTGTTTGCTTCATTTCTGGAATGAGGAGTGCATCGAGGCCTGGTGTGCATGCCCAGAAAGCAAACAAGAAAACAAACACACAATATGGGTACGTTTACATACGTCCATGAGCCAAAAAGCTGCTTTTAATGCACTTTGTGGAATGTTCGTAGGAAGGTTCCTAATTAGGTTCTGCTGGAACGGCTCAAGTTTGGCACAGTCTAAAGAAAGATCTAATAATTAGTGGATGAATGCACATGGCTCTGTGAAGCCTATGAAATATTGGCATAACAAGATGCATATGATATACGCATGTATGCAGATGATAGGTTTTACAGAGGACATCACAAACAAGGCCATAAATAAGTGAGACCACTTTTAATGTAATTACCATCATAGATGGTAATGATCCATCGTGCATGCTAGTAACCATTCTGTTTATTTAGATGGGGTGGGTCACAGAGGGGCAGATGGTTTTTCATGATGTCAGCGGACCTACTTGTCCCTTGGAAAATCTTTTTTAGCATTTAGAAGAGCACGCTAAATGATAAATGCTAGGAAAACGCTCGCAAACGACATTAGCATTAAACATGAACTTAAACTAGAGGAAAAAAAACAAATGTCTTGGAACTTAAAGAACGAATGAGGGAGGATTTACAATACCCCACGGAGATGTAAAACAGAGCATCGGCTTTTAGCGCCTCTTATCTCTATCTGGCTCTTAAAACTTGAGCTTCACACTTCCGGGTGATGGAGGTGAGAAGGGTCCCAGGCCGTTAGGGCTCCTGTAAGTGGGGCAGTGAGGGGAGGGGCAGCAGGGTTTTGTGAGTTTTAGCCACATGTGCTGATGGACCATCTGCTTCTAGGTTTGGTGTCCTACCTACTTACTCTCTGTCTCTTAAAACAACAGGTCCTACCAGGCGGTTGTCTAGTGGACCATGGAACTAAAAATTGTAAAATGTCCACAGTTTGGGGATTCAGTTACACTTTCTGTGAAGGCCAAGCGCAAAACCATTCACTCTTTTCCTTCTGTTGTGCGATGTTGACTCAAGATAAACCCATTTTCCTCACATTACAGAGAGGATGCTTATTTAATAATAATAAAATTTGATCATACCGAAGGGAGAAGGTTGAACACAAAGAATAGGTTTGTGCTTATTTCCTGATGGGCATTGTTAAACCTCTTTCTAGCTTTCTGATGATACACACCTCTTCCTTCAAAAACGCAGGTTTTCAGGTTTTTTGGCCACCCAAACATCGCCATTCACATCTTTTCCAGTGTGATTTTTTAAATAGTCAGTATCATATAAATCATTTATATCAGATATGTATGTTGCCTAGAAGCAACACTGTGCATCAGTGGAATCAATATAGTCAGCAGCAAGTAAATTGTCTACTTTAAGGTCTAATCATGTATAGTAGTGTATTTGCTTATTTATGAAATCTACATAATTTAGTATCTTCTTCAACTTGTGCTATCTGATTTGTTTGGAAAATTAAGCCAATTCCTATTACTTGGATAAATACTAGATTTTTATGTTTTAGCATTATTGTACCTGGTAATTGTGACTTTTAATGACTGTTTTGATGTGCGAGAAATCCAAACATTAACATTACTTCAAAGTTTTTATCAGTGTCATGAAAACATGGTTTATTTAAAATGACAAAAAATCCCATTGTTTCACAATGTTGCCCTTAGGCAACATACTCATTTTTTAAACATTGCTCGTAACAGTGCAAAATAATGCCACATTAAAAACACTCTCGGCTCCCTAAAAATGCTTTGAATCAGTGATACCATGATAATAACTTTCTCTATACGTACATAAGAACAGAACCTATTGACCAACAACTGCTATATAATAGAAGCTAATGAGCAGGCCACTGTGTTCTAAGTCAGCGTGCAGGGGAAAATACAACATGCCACAGATGAAAAAGGTTAAAGTATTCCTTTAAAGGGTGTGAAAGGTTGAAAGCTTCTTTAGGGAACTTTAGGGAAATGATTCTTCTATGGCATCGCTCCAACAAACATCTTGTGATGATGTTTAAGTGCAAGCTGACTGTGTAAGATGACTGTACACTGTCCCTTGGAACTAGGTTTGCAGACACTCTGTAGCCTATTGTGGTTTCAGAATGACACACAAAGTGGGTTTTGTTCACTCCAAAGCAGTTTGTCATCACTTGCAGAGGATGTCATGATTGGCATATATATATTTTTCTTTACATTATGTGTTTTTACATACATTTTCATTTTACAGGAGAAGGGAAAACCATACTTTACTTTTAATGCAAGTCAATGTAGCCAGATGTTTTTGGAAGTAATTTTGGGACATTTCTTTTGAATTATGAAATCATACGCAATATAATGACAATAGTACTTTCGGAATATGTCACAAACTGAAGAACAACAAAAACGGAGATATAAGCTTTTGTTCCCAACCGCAGTCACATCTGATTTGAATAGATTTGGACTTTATGCAACACAGTACAAAGTCAGGGGCCAATCTTTCACTTACTTTACTGAAGTTAATGTAAGGTATTGATTTTTTCAGTGTCAGGAAACAAAAAACAATTAACATAAATATCAATATCTTAAGTGTTTTATTGCCTTCCATTCTTTTCAGGAAACTTGTTTTTCCACACCTCCAAAGCTCAGTCTCAGAATTGGTGGAATTTCCTTATGATCCATGTATTCCTAGCTGAAAATATAGACATGTCAGTTCATAAAACCTTTCACATCTCTGATGCCCAGTTTCAGTGACGTCCTTGGCAGCTACACATCCTTTTAAACCCCGTAGCGCTGAGTCAAATCTTCTCACAGTGAAAGGATGTACAGAAACACCTGTGGAGGTTTTTAAGACCTGAAGCAAGAGTGGCATCTCAAGATCTCTCACAAAGATGAAAGCTTTAAGTGCTGTTTGTCTGATGGTGTGGATTGTGCTTCGGATCTCCATCAGGTGATGAATCTGGTGATTGTGAGCAGAGAATTCAAAATCAGTATTGTGTAAAGTACAAAACAACATGCAAAATTAACATTATACTGATGATTGATAGTTTCCTTCTGTACTCAGAAAACACATCCCTGACCAGAGTTCTCCTTAAATGTTCTTTCAATGTGCTGGCAAACATCAGATTCATTAATTTGGTAAAGGGATTTGAAGTTCAACCCAGGATCCCACATTTTCTTCTGCTTGTTGCGTGCAATTACACATTTTTACTAGACAGGTCTCCAAATCCCCAAAACTTCTCAACATCTAAATTATAGTTGCACATAGAATGAAGTGTCAGATTGTAGTGCTATTGGGAAGGAAGATAAAGGTTACCAGGAACAATAAATGATGATACATTTACACTGGTAATATTTTTTGAGCTACACATACAGAAGTAGTGTCTCTCAGTATGACGTCAGGAGATCATGTTTGCTGATGACAACAAACCCTTCATCTTGGCGCTAACCACAGTGCTTCCACACACAGATTCATTGATCGTCTCCACTAAGGTGGACATCATTGAAGATGACCTGCTGGTGTCACTCCGTGACAGTCTGGCATGACACCAATTGCACCAATTCAGTCAGGTACAGTGAATAGACATGTCTTTTCTTATGTCACATGCGAGCACGAAACTTGAATCATTCACATGTCTCATAATGTCAAACTTACCCACCGAGCTTAATTACTGTGGGTTGATTCTTCCTGGGTGCAGCTATTTGTGCAACTATTCTTTCGATGATGTGTGTATGACTTTTACACAATACTATATGATAATTGGCACGTGAATATTGACTTGGTCAAAAAAATAGGTCCCTCAAGAGGATGTTTCTTGGATGCGTATAAGCGAGCAGGGCAAGCAGGGTTGCGTTTTTTTTGGAGGAGACGTGTGAACCACAAATCAAATGACCTATTTATCCACTAGTGCTGACTTGAAAATATGTTAGCTTTTCATTTGTGTGACTACAAAGATGAGGAGCTGACCTATTTGAGAGTGATGAAGAGAGAAAGAGAGAGAAAGAGAGAGAAGAGAGGGATAATTCTATTTATACAAGCTGAGCAGGATTACTGAAAGACGAAGACTCACTTCTCAGGAATCTTCTCGAACCCGACTACTGTCATGCTTGGAACAAACACAAGCGCGACTGCATTTCCTTTCATTAGCGATGACATTAACTGCGCTCTATTAACCACCATCCTGCAAATGACCCAAAAAAACGCATACGACTTCCATATGATCTCAGGACTCAACAGTTAAATGCTGAAAGGAATGCCAATACGCAAGGCCTAGGGCTATGGGAAACATCAGCTGGGCTCTTCAGGCATCCCTGGATGAAGGTAAAGAGAGCCTCTATTGTTGCCATCAGTCTGCCTAAAAGACCGGAGGTCTGAAAGACACTGTCTTGGAATACTGGAATACTATTATAAAAGAATGCAACAAACATGTTGCTACAAAACCAGAGGAAGAGGAAATAATAAACTTTGCAACAGATCGAATTAAACATTTATCCACTTAAATCACCCACGACAAGTCTCGATAAACCCATTCAGCAATGGGAAAATGCTAAAAATGGTTTGTTTAATGGTAGTGACCACTGTTAAAAAAGCCCACTAAGCTTGTAAACAACTGCTGTTATCAGAAAAAAACAGACGCACTTGTTGACCAATTTAGCTTTTTTCCATTGTTTAAGAGGAGCCCACTTCCCTCTGATGCCTTGCCTGTTTCCAAAAGACTAAGCCCAAAGCGATGCCCTGTTCGCTATATAGTGCACTGCTTTTAAGTCTCTATTTTGTAGTGGTGTCTGAAAACACTTACAATTGCACAAGAACCCTGCAGCAGGTGCTCTACAAACCGCATACCCATCTGGAAACAGCACCCTACATTGTGTTGTATACTGTAGACTTCTTTTGCAGAGTGATCAGATCAGCATACACATAAAAACTGTGGAAAAAAATTCAAATATGTTCAAATAACAAATTACATTCCACAAACACAGTAGTGTTTTATATACTGTTCCAATGTATGTAATAGTGATTAGATGCCATTTTTGTTGCCCATAATATATGTCCTTAGTGCTCCAGTGTAGGTAAAAGTGGTCATGGATCATTTCTGGCCCCTATAATAGTACTGTATAGTGTTTCAGTATTGGGAATAGTTATTAGGGACTATTTCTGTTCCCTGTTCCCTAAAAACCTAAATTTCAGAAAAGTTTGGACCACAGTTAAGTTGGCAATAAAAACAGAAAGCAGCAATTTGTAAACACAGTTGGTTCGTATTTAAATAAAAAATCATGATATTTCATGTTTTCATGTTTTCATTGTATTTGTAGATACAGTATATAGTCATTCATAACAAAACAGTTGAGACTGGAGAAATTTCAAACCGAGAACATTAAACAGATGATGCCATCGTGTTTTTGTATGAATGAATCATCCAGGTCTGGTCCTGAGCATGGATGGCACAAGACTTGTCACTTTGCTAAAAAATGTGTTACCAAATAATCCTGCAGTTTAGCAGTAATGTTTCTCAATAAGCCACTGCAAGGATTTTAAACTGTCCACCCTCTACTGTGCATATCATTAAAACATTTCGAGAATTGTAGTCGGAGCAAAATATGTCTATTTTGACAAACATACTAGTAACTTTTGATATTGTGTAGGTTTCGTTTCGTATAAGAAATGGCACAGTGTTACTTGGAAAACGTCTGGTTACATTGTACTACATTAAAAAGTAAAGTTTTTTTTTTGTTTTTTCTCTCCTGTTATTGAGATACAAGGTTTTGTTTCAACAGCAGTGACATGCTGCCTTCTAGACAACGTCTTTTTTAGGGTCTATCTTCATTCTGCACACTTTGCAATAGCATAGCCAGAGGTGGATGAAATACAAAAATCATGTACCTGAGTTAAAGTAGAGATCCCAAGTAAAAGTAGAAGTTCCTCCCTTTAGACCTCCACTTGAGTAAAAGTAGTAAAGTATTTATCTTCAGACTTTGAACTTAAGTATGGAGAGTAACAGTAGCATGATTTATTATGGCTCTAATGTCCTATTATCATTTCTGGAACAAGACTCTTAATCAACTCAGTTTAGGTGAAGAGACTCTAGTGTCTGTCACTCCACCAGTCTTTAATAGAAGATCATTAATTAGTCTGTCACTGATGACTATTAAAATGATATAAGCACAAAACACTGAAGGAGAACAGTTTCCATTAGCTAGCCAAGTTCTGGCTCACAATACAGCAATGAAGACAACAAAGACTTGGAAAAAGTTCCGCCTTCAAAGCTGGATCAATTGGTGTCTTCTAAAGTAGGGAATAGTGATTAGGGAATCAGCGTGTTTAGACTTCCACATCTGTCTCACCATCTTTCCCATTCTTTCTACTCTCTCCCCATTCGTCTTCCTTCTTCTTCTTGTTCTTTCCATCCCTCGCTCTCACATTGTCTTGGTATCTTCCCTCATAGAAGCCCATTTACACTTCCACATGCCAAACCACCTTCGCACACAGCTGCCAACAGTTATGTGCACAAATTCCCATGAAGTGTACAAAGCTTTGTAACCTTTTCAGCACGCACAAAAACACACACACACATATTCACCCGGTGCAGTAAAGACAAACATGCCGACGAGTCAGAGAGTCATGAAGTGAGCCTCAGCAGAGTGCTGTTTGGAAAAAAACATGCACATGTGGATGTGTGTACTGTTTAGGAGAGCTGTCAAGTGAGACACTAGTCAAGGAAACTTAATTAAGGCTCAAGGCCTGCCCCCCTTTAGGGGGGTAAAAGATTGTTTGGAGGTGTCACTGAAGGCTAATTACCCCCCGGGGGACGGAGGCCTGGATTTACCCCCCCACGGATCCCCTCCAGGAGGGCCTGACAAAGATGCATTAAGCAGTGCTCTAACAAACCCCCTCACAGAAGGCCTGAGCCTCGGCCTGTTGGATGCCTGCTGCAGCTGAGGTGTTGCTTTTAGTTTTGTCACGTTAGACAGTGTGACTCAATGCAGAGGAGCAGACAGCATGCGACACTGAGAGCGCTCGCATTTTTCAGAAAAGGCTTGGTCGCAGCAGTGGACTGCACGGTCCTGGATGTATCGTTGTTATGCCAATGGCATTGGGAAAGTACTGAAGGCCTACAAACAAGTCTGCTTCATTGAAACAATAACTCAAAAGTTCTTCCAGTACTGAGTTAATTATAGAACTACAGTGGAACTTTTCAGTCCATCCAGCGTCTAATAGCATAAGCAGTGAAATTTGTTAGGGTCTGTTCTCTGTGAATGACGATAGTACACCATTGTAAATCACAGAATACAAATATACTTGAATAAAAGCAAATCAAATATTGTTTGAAAATTCAATTCAGTACCGTACAATACAATACAGAGGTAGCAATGTCTACAACACAAATATACTCTACCTAAAATCACCATCTATTTTCTGAGGGGACTCCTTTACCCTAAGGTAGCCTGCATAGATTTCAAAATATAACTCATTTTAAAGCAAGTTTATTTTAAAACTATCATAAAACACTGTCACAGGCATCATGCATTTTATTTGTCACCATTTCATGCAATAGCTTTCTGTGAGGTAGCTTGGAGGGTGGTTGAGTCTTGTTCCCATCACCACCACAGTGAAGAAAGTTTCTCTAGCAGGGAGCATTTCACATAAAACCACACTTTGCATCTCAGTCATTAAATAATGAAAACATTTTCAAAAATTAAGCAACTAATACCTAATTGATCCACCTCCCTGAAGCTGAAATGAACAGTGGTTATGACTTCTTGATAGGAATGATAAGAAGTGTCAGTGTGATAGAATTGGGGTGATAACTGTGTAACAATTGCACCTATAATATGTATGAGGTTAAAGCATGATTATGCTCCAGCCATTTAGATGGTAAGCAGAAATGAAGATTACTTAAGCTCAGAGCCTAGTTGATTTAACAACCTACAGTCCACAGAACGCTAACTATTATAAGCTATAGCCTGCACCTAATCTATCATTATCTGTAACTTCTAACCAGAGCTGAGCAGCATATCAGGAATAACTCAATACATCAGCTACTCCATCCTATAGTTATTTGAACTTTACCAGTTAAGAACTGTGACCATTAGAACTAAGCCTTACGTTGAGACATAAATGTTAAAACTCTGCCAAGCATGAGGAAACAGACACCTGTATGGTAATGCTATATTCAGCTAGCGTGCCTATGGAATTCTAGAAGTATGTTACTGCTAAGCTGTTGGCAATTATAATGAACCTATTGGGGTATTCTAGATTATGTGGTCATTGTAGACGAGAGCTAGACTTTCTGTCAAAAAATGGGTAAACACATCTTTATCATAACGCTCATTTCTGCTAGCAGAATTTCTCCTATATAGCACTAAGCTAACGGCAGTTCCCATCTGTCCTCTAGATTAGAACTTTTTGGGGCCATCCATGTCACATTCTCTACTAGAAGATATGAAGATTGTTTTATTTGAAGTTTCTGACAGATAAGTTAACATATATTTCACCTTGTAGCAGTTTTACAATGACTCTTTTCATAAAGACTCTGTGACAGAGCTGCTGTTGCAGTTTCCCATTTCTACCAGCTGACTGGCTACAGCTCATGCTCACAGTCAGTGACATATCTAGATCATTTCCACACAACCGAGAGTTATGTTTATTATCTTGGAATCCAAATGTGATATAGTTGATTAATCTGTCAATTCATATTTTTTTTATTCATTTATTTTTTTCCAAACAAAATGTCAGAAAGAAAGGTTACTAGAAACACACAACTCTGAAGGCGTAGCAGAGCCTGAGATGCTTCCTTCTGGAGTTTACCATCTTTAAGGTCTGAGGAGAAGAGACCTTCAGGTCTAATGTTTAGACGTTATTGAAGGTACTACCTCTGATAAGTCTGTGACTATATTTTTTGCATCAGAATTAAAGCTTGAGGCTGATCTGCAGACTCAGAGCAAAGTGAAGAGGACGTATCTATTGCACTGACCTAAAAGAAGACCCCACCTGCAGATTGTGTTTGTTCATATCTTTAATGTATAAGCATTTTACTACCTACCGTCTAAAGTTAGCAAATGCAAAACCAGGCACTGGGAATTTCTTGTGATGTACTGTATTTATTAAACAACGCAACAACAGTGACTTCAACATCCAGCACATCCCACTTTCCTGGCAAGCAGTGCTAAAAAGGCTGGAAGAGGTCTTTTTAGGATGGTCTCTGAGCAAAACATTCGACTTTTCCAGAGGATACATTTGATGTCTGTTACATTCCAGCTACTCAGAAGGGTGCACTGATGCCATATACTAAGCTAAGGGTGTGTGCCAAAGTTGCACCTAGTCAAACACACTTCTGTACATTTTAATGCATAATGACTGTTTATATGATGGATTTAACATTAACAGTCAAACATAAAATGTNTACATTCCAGCTACTCAGAAGGGTGCACTGATGCCATATACTAAGCTAAGGGTGTGTGCCAAAGTTGCACCTAGTCAAACACACTTCTATACATTTTAATGCATAATGACTGTTTATATGATGGATTTAACATTAACAGTCAAACATAAAATGTGGCCTGTGCAAAATGTTACATTTTGATTTTTACAAGTTTGACGTTTTTTCTCCCAGCTTTTTAATTTCAGCAAATAAATAGAAAATGTGAACTGAAATGTTGCAGAAAATTGCCCTATTTAAGTGTGTTCCCTGTAGAGGATGAGTTTTAAACTTGAAAATCAACAAATCATGCAGTTTAAACCGGGTATGTTCAAACTTAGCATACAACTGTGGACATTGCTGGCTGTCTTAGCGTTCAATGTTTTCCAGACAAAAAAATGTCTTAGTGCAGCAGCTTGCTATTCAGCCTCTCTCTCTCACTCTCTCTCTCTCTCTCTTTCTCTTTTTCTCCAACGTCCTTTCTCTGAATCATGATAGCCAGTTAATTACACAGCCTCTCAAACATGGTTTTGCATGCTCAGGCAGCTTTTCCACTTGACTTTATGTTTACGCCTCCAGGGAGCCGGGCGTTATTTAGAGGATGGCCGGCGAACGCAAATAAACATAGCCCAGAAATGTAATAAAATAAATAAAATAAAGGAAAGAGCACAGCTTTCTGCCTTTGATCAAGCACAAAAGCGTGCAATGCAGTTGTGTACATTGAGCGCAACGTTATGATTGCCTGTTTATTTTCACGGAAGCTGCACTCCGGCCAATCGGACGCTTGCCGTTCCAGGGCTTTGCCTGGCCTTCCTGCCGGTGACATCATTGTGTACGGCACGCAGAGGGGCTGACCCTCAGCGGCTGGACGCTCTGCCTGGGTGGCAGCACCCTGACCAACCGCCCTCAGCGGCAAACAACATCTGCAACTATACACAAACACCCAAGCAGGAGACCGGCTTCGTGTGTGCTGGAGGAAATGAATGCTGCCTTCACTGTTGCTGATTTAAAGCGTTGCTCAAACGCACTTGTCAAGCACACAGGGAACGTTGTGACATAGGAACCGTATAGAAACAATGGTTTGGTGGTGCACTATATATATGCTTTGCAGATGCTCATCTCACCTTTAAAGCTATGAAGGGGAAATCCACCCATTTTTGCAAAATTCTCTCCTTGAAAAAGAGTTCACTCATAGAGATTGAGTAAATGAACTTCATTCAGAGCCGTTTGATGTGAAATGCTTTGTTGTAGAGAACCTTCCAGTTCTTTACAGCACTGAGTCTAGGAACCAGACATCACAAAACACAACTATAGCCAATTTATTCATGGTGAACTTACAGGCTTTTCATATATAATGTTGGTAACGGTCAAATCAGTTACAACGGTACAAAAAAATAAAAAAAAATATTATTAGGGACTGTTTGTCCTGAAAACGTCCTGTAGCTCATGTGCCATGGAGTTTTTATGCCAAAACCTTCTCAAACTATGGAAAAGCAATGTCTTCAGCATCAGGCAGTGGCTCATGAAAGAGCTTTCTGCAAGCTTTTTAGTTTTCTTCGGACGTCTGGTTCTTCTCACAACCACTGTGAGCAATTCCTAGGTACGGTTCTCTAGAACAAAACAAATCAGTGACTGAGATAGTGTTTTAATAACCTATATATATGTAGGTTATATACAGTATATAAGGTAAGTGTAAGGGAACGATTACTTGGGTCAATAATGCTAGATCTGTTCATACAGAGAGACACCAAATATAAGCTGACCATAATAATGAAAATGACAACAGTATCTGGTCCCACACCACTTTGTCAACCCTTCATCGCAAAAATCTTATGTGTCTCAAAGCTACCCAAGTACCCCATCACAAGACAGTCAACTTGTGGATTATCTCTGCATGGAGGTTTTTACTGTGGGGATTCAATACAAGGCCAACAGAATGCTTTACAGTCTGCATAGTGCTGAGGATATTATCATACAAGTATGACTAAGACCCACAGGCAGCAAACCAAAAACGCATGCAGGTATCCAGCTATAGGATAAAACAGCAACGATTGATCTGCATGCCCGACTATCCAGATCATCTGATACGTGAGTGGAATCCATTTCAGAAGAACAGAACCATTCCCTCCCCATCTTCCACGCAGAAGGTCAGGGATGATGGTACTAAGAAGGTCCCATGTGGTTTCATTTACGGCCCAAAGAACTGAACCCAGTAAATCAGAGACAAAAAGGCCTTCGCTCAAATCAAATCACACACGAATCCCGCCTCGCGGGCTGAAGCACCACGCAATATGTGGACTATGCTGTACTTCAAAGAACGAGGGCTCAGATAACACAAAGCATATCACTTTACTGAAGATGTATAGAGCCAATATGGAGAGAGGTATATTCACATATATGTTTGTGTGAGCTATTAAATCTATATAAATGAAAGAAATTCTCCAGCTTTTTTTCATCCTAAACATCATATACCAACACGGACAATACGGTCAAGTACCACAGAGTGTTCTATATACTTAGTAGAGGCTCAGAAAACTGACTCAAAGCACATTTTGAAACACCTGCCTGTTGTTTATGACTGCCAGTGTGATCGAAGCTAAGCGTACTGTGCTTAGGCTCCTAAGCACATGGTTCAAAGCCAATTTGTCTAGACATTAAGTGTGTTTTTACCTGTAAAAATTAATCTACAATCTAACATTTGAATATTAGGAGAAATGCAATTAAAATATACACAATTTATTGTTTTCAATGTAGTAGTTCTGTTAAATTTGATATCTGGTTTAATGTAATGAAGAAATGATTAACAAAAGCAGGTGTTGGATGGAAACTTCCAACAGTGCTGGGCTTTCTTGAGAGAAGCTTTGGGAATTGTTAACACAACACACAGATACATAAAACCAATGCTTAGTGTATGAATGTTACACCCTGAAACAACCTAAAACATTAGCAACATGAAAGATGTCTGTTTACACTGACTATATATATCTACAGTGCGTTGTGCATTTTGTGTTGAATTGTGACGAGCATGTTAGCTTATGGCTAATGTGTTAGATTGTGACTACATAAATCTGATTGCCTTCAATTTTTGAGTTGATACTTGAAATACTGTGGGAAGTTAACAACACAATAATCTATATTTTACAAATTAAACTTATAATTATATAACATCAATGAAAAGAGAAGTTCTATTAGGTTGATTACTGTAAGTTAAAACATAACATCATTTTTTGAGATTTAGACTCTATAAAGTGCAGTTTTGAAAAATGTAAATATTTACATATTACTGTAAGACGCTTTTCAGACTCTTTGTATTTTGTTGTATTAAAAATTATTTAAGGATGATAGAACTGAGATATCACTGTATCACACTGAACGTAATATGACTTTTGTGATTTATTACACCCCAGTTATAAATATATACTTGTTAGCCCATTAGCCACTTAGCATTCACGACTATAACCGGATACATACAGTGTGTCCGTGTTTTGCCCGTTGAGAAAGTGCTGGTGTATTAGAGCAGTGAGGAATGTTGACCTGCCTCGCTCCACACCAGCCGAAACAAATGAAGGACTTTGCTGAACACCTGTTTGCAGCGAAGTAAAGAGTCTAAAGGAGGGGAAGAGAAATTATTAGCCCAGCGCAGCGGGATACAGTTACTGTCACACCATCAGAGGCTCCACAGGCTGGGGTTAACGGACAGGCGCATGCTTTAAAAAAATAATAATCCGAACACGAGATGTGACTCAGGAACCAGGAGGATTCACGAGTCACACCCGACACTGAGCGACACTGAACACAATAAAGCCCCTTCCGCGCCCTCACAAACACATCCCGACTAACACGCTCTTTATCTGACCAGTCATGAACCACGGGAGATATCCTATAAAACATGATCACGTGATGTACATTAGGACGGAAACGCTGTAAAGCGGGGGCACGTTTAAAGTGGATTATTTGATGTACATTATAGACGGAAAGAATGTAGGTAGTGATTATAGACTGTATATGTCTATAATAAAGAACGCATGAAATTATACGGGTCAATGAAGGAAAGTTAGATGCTAATTGCAGTGAATCTGTTGCAGCAGTTGGGGCACCTGTTGTTGCGGCTTAACTATCCCTCATCATCATCATCATCATCACCTGCTATCTGCTGTCTCTACTTGCTCAGCTTCACAGTGTGGGCCTGTATATTATATCATATTATGTATGTTTGTATGTATGTTTCTATGCATGTATTTATGTATTTGTTTATATATTTGTTAATTTTTATCCTATCGTTCATTTGCATTTTCACTTTCTTTTTCTTCTTTTTTTTGTTTTATGCATTTTAATTCATTTAAGCAATTTTATATTATTTAAAACACTTTGAAAAAAGTTTATATTTTGCATGAATTAGTAATTATTATCCTTTATTTTATTTTGTATATTATATTTATTATTATTGAAATATATTCAGTGAAATAATAGTAATTATTATAGAATAAATTGAATATTCATAAAAAATATGTTAGTTTTGTGATGCAGATCATTTTAAGAAATTTCAAATGTAAATATTATGTCATTTCGTTTTGCCATTTATTTTATTTATGCTACTTTTTAAATGAGTTTTCAGAAGCAAAATTGTTTGTTATTGGATTTATTTTTTCATTTCCATGCAGGTTTAAAATGTGAAGTTCTGTTCTGTGTACTGTTTATTTCTGCTCCTCCGTTTGTTTATCTATGCCTTCTCTCCAGCGTGATAAGAGCCGGTCTGTTCTGCAGCCTCTATCAGATGACCCGGGTTTAGCCTCGTGTCAGAAGCAGCACTAAATCACGGCTCTGATCCTGCAGGTCAGAAACACTTGGAGGCTGATAAACGCCGCTCACTTCAAACGCGGGCGCGAGCGTGTGCGCTTTCCCGCAGCCTTTTCGCTCTTTATAACCTACAGAGGAATTTCAGCCTCGCCGCCGCGTGAGAAGCGCTGCCGCACCGCGAGTCCACCGGGGTGACATTCCTCGCGAGCGCCTCAAGTTTAACACAACACGGACACGGTCATGTGGAGAGGGTGAATCGATTCCCCCTCGCTGCCCCTCGGGGTCACACCTGATGGCTTTCCAGCAGCATACGTCAAAGCGTTTAACTGGCCGAAGCTCAGCCTTTATATATGTGCTTATGGATAAAGCCTGTAAACTACTGAAGAGCGACTGAGTGAGTGAGGAGCTCCAGCTGCTGCTGCTGGAGCAATGCTGAGGACATCAGCCCCAGCGCAGCCTAAAGCCCTTCATTGAGGAAACTGTATGCTAGCTAAAATGCTAATAAGCTCAAAATAATAACCTCTGAGGGCTGATAGAGATTACACTACTTGGTTTTATTAAGGAGTCTTTATAAACAGGTCCATTATGGACATATTATGTCAACACATATCTGTTGTAATATCCACTAAAATGCAGAATATAGACTGCAGAAAGGTGGACAAATTTGGGCACGTGCAACCTTCCAAACTGGCACTGAAATCCACCCAAACTGAACCCAGCGAACTGGTATCCAAGTCAAAGACCCGACTGCAACATTTCGTCCTTTCCGTCTCTCAGAAAGAGCAAACAGTGCCGCGCAGATATTTACCGCGTCCTCTCGAGCTCCTACACAGTCTCCTCGGCGAATAAGGCCCCGGTGAAAAAGCACATTCCTGCGCCCAGTCCCCATCAGCTGCCCCCAAAAACCCAGAGAGGAGGGGAGAGGAGGAGGTGGTGGTGGTGGAGGAGGGGAGGGGGGAGCTCGTGCCTGTAGCCCCTCTCTTTCCTCGATCCAGGCGCGACTCCGAAGCTCTGTCCCTGAAAAACCATTAAAATAGCGCGTCTTTTCTTCCTAACGAAACTTTCAAAAGCACCCTTTTCCCTCCATCAGCGCTGCGTCGCGCTCTCTTTGTGCGCTCTCGCGAAGGCGGACCCCGCCAGCAGCTGCAGCTCCACATCTGCTCGCTGCACGTGACTTTAAAGAAAAATACGAACAACATCTGGGAAAAATAAGTTTGATTCAGGTGCCTCGCTTCCCTTTTGGCCCTCGCCGAGTCCCTCAAGCCGCTGAGCTAGTGTGGTGCGCCGGAACAGGGAAAAGGGCTCGATGCAGAGGCCTCTCTGGCCTTTTTACAGCTGAACTTCAGAGGCCTAAATCTTTCCATCCCGGGGCTGCTGGGATTATGTGGGGCATCTCTTGTGAAGGGAATATTTGTTTTTTGGAGGGGGTAATACTTTTGCAAACTGCCAAACGTGTGCCTATACCTGTTATCTCCCATTAACTTCTAATCGCTGGTATAAAACATCTTAGCCGAGTGAAGTTTTGACAAACGTAACGTCGTGGCGTATTTTGAAGTAGAGATTACAATTAACACATCTGTATATATGGTAAGAATCATATAACGTAAACAGTTTTATTGGTTCTATATAGAATAGGTTCTTTGCATGATAAAGTGCCTCTGTCCTGTTGTGCAATGAACTCATTTTCAGTGGTTCTAGATGGCACCAAGGGCCACAGAATAATTTTGGAATTTATTGGAGCCCCTCTTTTGCTATGAATGTATAGCAAATAGTCTAATCTGATCTAATCTAGTCTAATCCAATCCAGTCCAATCAAATCCAAATCCAAATCCAATGTAATACATTATAATTTAAGGAAATAGATAAGATTTAATTATTATTAATAATTAATAATAACTCTATATGTATATATGGTATGGTATATATATAGTCAGTATGTATGGTATACACACAACATATATAGCTACTATATAATAATGCTTTTTAGATGATTATGGTGTTCTTTGTGTCCTTTATTCAGGTTGGATATAATTTCTTTAGTAGGCCCAGTCATGGCTGTAAAACGGTGCCTGCTGCTGCCTCTTCACCCCCTCCACCCCTCCGTGACCTGGCGCGCTCACCCTCCGTTTTACTGCCATCTGGGAATTCCATACGTGCTTCTGAACCCATTTCCACACCTTCTTCAAATGGCGCTATGCTGATTCTTCACATCATCCTCAAAATGCTTTTCCCAGACGTACTTTCAACCTGCCACACCAGCGAGATGATTTCTTTAGTTTTTTGCTGCACTGTATCAGATTACAGATAACCCTGATAATAATCCTTTCTCACTTTTAGCCTTTATTAGCTGGTCAGTCTTTATACAACGTTACTTTCGAAGAGCATTTAATCATGATCATGATGTCACGCCAACGCAGTTAGCTTACAATACGTGTATATTTTACATGAAAATAAATCTATTGTGCTCTGCACTGTAGTCAATTGCAATGAAAGTAGCTCAAAGGCAAAACAATGAATGCACATAAAAACTAGCATCATTGTTCCCTATGGGCATGTGTTAATATCTACTTAATTTAGCAGCTAAAATACCGGCACAGGCTGTAAAGGCATTTACAAATGCGGTCGTCTACAGGGCTTTGCAATTTGTGTTTAATGCAGTTTTAGTGTTAAGTTTAGTAATAATTTTAAGTTTAGTATTAGTTTTAGTCTTAGGTTTAGTATTAGTTTTAGTTTTAGGTTTAGGTTTAAGTTTAGTTTTAATTTTAGTTTTAGGTTTATTTTTGTGCATTTGTTGCACATTACCCCAAACACTGTAAAAAGTGTTTTGTTGGTCCAACCCAAACAAATTACTCTTTTTTTTTTTTACAAGCAAATTAATTAACTTTAAATTAACTTTAACTTTAAACAACTTAAACAAATGACTTTAAACCAACGGCTCTTTCAATTAAAGTCCCTTTTTTAGGTTGAATAAAGTTAACCCACACCTTTTACAGCGCACTGCGCTACACCAGCTATTCTAATACAGTTTACTGGTTCTTTACTAAGCCACTGCCCCCAATTGCAAAACCAGACATGCCGGACTTTATATTCAAACCAGTTTTATTGCAGAAAAAAATATAAACGCATATTTACAACATGAAACACAGAAATGGCATGAAGACACCAGATCCAGTCCTGCTTTATGACAAGTATCAATAAATAAATAAACATTTCAAGAACCGGAGGAGGAAAAATAGAAGGAAAATGTCTACACAGATATGAGCCGAGTGTCGTTCTCCCATGAAATAAATTCCACGAGCGTGTCCTGCTGCTTGCAGTCTGTGTGTGTTTTTTCTGCCCAGGGTCTGGACAACATGGATCCGTCAGCAGAGAGCACATAGCTCCTACACTGGCCGTCAGAGACTCGCAGCCTGGGCCAGATGTGTACAGATATGTACGCAAGTTCCTCGTGCACTGTCGTCTCCTGACCGTCCCGAGTGCGGGATAGCCTCCAAAAAGAAAGAAAGAAAATCTCCCCCTTTTTTTCCTTTTTGTAATCCAAGTGTGTTCCTTCTGCGCGCTGCGCTTTTGCTCCCCTGGTCTGCGCTCGTGCTGCTCCTTAAAGCTGGAAATGCACACAAAGAGAGAAGTCAGGGTCAATAGCCTCGTCTAAAATTCAAATGGCATCAATGGCAAATGTATGAAGTCATGTTCCATAACTGTTAGTGCGCGTACGCACTGTTTATGCAATGCAATCATCTTGCCAATGACTACCATTTACAAAATGGGCTCATGTTAACTGCAGCACTAGGTGTGTAATCCCTCTGTGTGTTTGACTTTAAACCAATGCATTAGCCTATAATCTATAGCCTAGGCAACATTCTATGCAAATGACTACCATTTCCAGAAGAAAATGCATATAATAAAACAGTAACAAAACAATAACAATTTAACAATAAAATAGTGTTTGTAGAAGCACTGCAAACCCTGCCTGCTTTGACCAGTCCATATAATCAGCTGTCCTCATATGTAGACGTTTCAAGCATATGCATTAAATAGGCTATAAAACAAGCTCTGCAAATGACTACCATTTGCTCCAACAGAGCTACAACCCCATGGGCCTGACTGTGGGTCAGCTGCTATAACTCCTGCCATCATGTCTAGGTATCACCCGTGGTATAATTCTTAAGATATGCATCAGGCTTAACAACAGACCTTGCAAATGACCGCCTTTTCTGCAAATGTTACAAACTCCCCAGAAAATGCTTGTGGGCAAACTGTTGCAACACTGTGTGACCAATTCTTTGTATCTACTTTCCTCAATTATATGATACATGATAGTTTGTTTTACATATTGAGGCTCTAGTTTGCAAATTATTTTATTCCTTCCTTCCTTTTTCCCTTGTATGTTTCTTTCTTTCTTTCAAAAAACCCTCGAGCTACACGAGTACCAGCTACAGAACTATGAAAGCTGTTTGTAAGAACAGTTGGGATCTTAGAAATTCATAGTGCATCCTTCTCTGAAGATGTGCATTAGACTACAAAACAGGCTGGGAAATAGCTACTAAGACTCCATGTGCTACGAGAATAAATGTTATGAATTATAGTAGAAGTACTGCATATCTAAAGCATATCATCTATACTTCTATAAATGCATTAATTGGCTAAGTAATATAACAGACCGAGCAAATGACTGCCATTATTCCCAAACAACACGCCTTAAACTGCAAGAATATGTTTTTTTATGTTATTGTAAAACTGTAGGCTGCAGTATATCAACTGTTCTTCTATAGATGCATTCATTGGTTAAGTTATATAACAGGCTGAGCAAATGACTACCATTTTCCAAACAGACCACAGCTTGTAAGTGAACAGTCCAAGATGAAAAGGTTCGCGTACCATGTTCTTCCCATCAACCCCCCCCCTCCCCCGACGTGGGTCCACGCGGGCGTCGCTAGTGCGATGTTGACATGGACCACGCGCCCTCCATGCGCCACACGGAGAAGGCGTAGCTGAGGCGCTCGTGCGCCACGTAGCTGCAGCTGGCCACCTTGG
>CM067475.1:34825108-34933770 GCA_034552555.1 Semaprochilodus insignis
ACAAATGTTTGTAGATATCATGCAAGTGAGAAGAACCTTGTAAAAGCTTAAAGAGCACCTTCATGTTCCCGAAGGACCTTTCAGCGGATGGTTCATTACAGAACTGCTGGTGTAAATGAGATGCAAGTGTAAAGGTTCTATGCCAGGTTTTTTTCTGAAGGTGTCAAAAAGGAAATGATGCCATAGGAAGAACCACTTGTAATTCAATGTTAACCAATATAATGAACCTTTCACTGCATGGTTCAAGTCTTTCTAAATGAGATGTGCAAGTGTCTTAAAATCAAAGACCTTTCGCTTGATGAAAAGGTTCTATACCAGGTGTTTCTGAAGTCCCTACACTCCCATTCCAAACATAAAAGTGCCAAAATGGATTCCCAGCAGCAATACCACAGGACGAACTGTGTATAACTTTCTAAAGGACCTTTTCATGGATGCTTAATTACACAAATGTGTGTAAATAACATGCAGGAAGGAGCAACTTTCTTGAAGCTAAAGATCCTTCACATGATACAGTAGAATGGTTCTATATCAGGTTTTTCTGAAGGCACCATAAGGTGTTCCTTGGGTCAATACCACAGGAATAGACACTTTTGGCTCCCTAAAGAACCTTTCAATAGATTGTTCAAATGTTTCTAAATAAAATGCAAGAGCAGGGAACCTTCTCAAAATTTCAAAGACCCTTTAAATAACGTAAACGTTCCAAACCAGGGTTTCCTGAAGCTCATACAAGCAGACTTAAAAAATAAGGTGGGATTCTTTGTAGTGATTCCAAAGGAAGAATCACATTCTTTCTCAAAGTACCTTTCGGTTGACGGTTCATTACAGAACTGTTTTTGTAAATTAGATATGATGTTTAAAGAACCTCTACATAATGTTAAAGCCCTCAAATTGGTACAGGATTTTATGAAGGATCTTTAAACATCACATGTTCCTCACAGACACAAATTTAGCTGTTTAGGTTCTTCCATGCCATCAGTAAAAGAATCCTTTGTGGCAGCATTTTGGCACAAAAGAGTGCAAGAACCCTTTAGGAACCTTTATTTATTGATTAATTTGTCATGGTAATCTTGCACATCACAGCAGGAAATTTTCAAAGCTATTGTGGCTTCCTCTATACAGCTACAGTCAGCCAGACAAATATTTGACCATCCACTGGTCATCCAATCCAAGGAGCTTTCACTTTCAAAGGTATGTCTTTGCTTGACCCCAGTGAGTGTCTGATCCTTTTTTCAGTTTCTAATTTTAAGACCAAGATTATTCTGGAACAAATGATTCGGTAACTACACTCTTGTGCCAAAATGGCTCCTGAAGCAGTAGAAAAGAGAAGTTTTGGTTGTCTAAGGAACCATTCAGTTGATGGTCCTTTAAATAACTGTTGTATACCAAATCTTTTCTAAGACTAAAGAATGCCAAATGGCACTCAACCAATTTTAAACTCCACCATTGAACTTCAAATTCTGAAGGTTCTTTACGGTCATATGTTATGCACAAAAATTTATTGAAAGGTTACAAAAGGAAGCTAAAAGTGTTTCGGCTGGGCATTCCTCCAGGAAACCTTTTTTTAAGACTTTTTTAAGACTACAGAACAATGCAATTATGTCCAAAGGTTTGTGGACTCCAGTACATTTCTTCCGAAATGTAATGTATTAATGTAAGTTTGTCCATCTTTAGCTGCAGTAACAGCTTCTCCTTTTATAGGAAGGCTTTACATTGGATGATGGAACATTGCTGTAATTACTTGACTGAGGCCAGTGTGGTGTTGCATGATTAGCTCTGGACCTCCTAAACTCATCCCACAGATATTGGATGAAGCTATATCACTCCAGAGAACTCCACAGTTGCACTTCTCCACAGCGCAATGGTGCCAGGCATTAAACCTCTCTAGCCAACCCTTGGCATTGAGGATGGTGACCTCAGGCTTCTTTGTTGCTGCTCTGGAGCGTCTCATTCTATTGGACAGCACATTTGATCCAGCAACAAAAATGGCAGTCTACTGATAAAAGGACTCTGTCTATTTTAGATAATAAACATTTTGCTGGGTTTATACATAATTTTCAAATGGCACTGAAAATGTACATCATACTGGGGCCCATATGTCTTAACAGTCAGGGTTCCCTTTAATGTTAGAGTAATTTTAACCCACCAATCCAACCTCTGCTTAAACTCAGTTATTCCCAAAGTATATGAAGAACGCTCAAACTTCATTCGATTAAACAGCACTCAGAAACACCTGCACATTACTGCCCAACAAGGTGACCACAACAAAAGTCAAGACAAGCTTTCATTTATTTAATTACCAGTCAGAACAGCCACTTATTTTCAGGAGATATTTCTAAGGGGATAAGATATAAGGTAATGGACTAACATAACTAAGAAGAAAGTCAAAGGAGAATAAGTGAAATCCAGGAAATCCTAGAACAGAAATTACAGTTAAATTAAAGACATCCGTAAAACTTTTACAACCATAGAAGACCTGGCTTCAGTCTTTGAGAGACAGATCTGAAAACATCAACAGGTGTTTCTGTCCATCCTTCCACTGTGAGAAGTCACCTCAAAGCTATGGGTCTGAAAAGAATGTGTAGCTGTCAAGTAGTTCCTCGCTGAGAAAAGGAGACAAAAGAAGCTCCTGGTGTTCTTAGAACAATGAACTGGCCCCTCTGGGGTGCAGACCTGGCAACCAACTTCTAAGACTGAACCTTGGAGGTGTTGAAAAATATCCCTGCAGATTTCTGTGAGTCTCCTGAAAAGAATGGAGGCTGTAATAAAGGAGATGAGTGGAGTCACTAAATGCTGAAAAATGTATATTATATTCAGTTCTTTAGTTTAATTCATTTGTGTAGTTTTCTATGCAATATTTTCTACTTTTTATGCCTTTGAATAACTTTGGAATAACTTAATGGCCTTTTGACTGGAAGTTAAATAAATACAGGATGGTCTCTGACTTTTGCACAGTACTGTAAGTGGGTCATTCAGGACAAGGCTTTGTTCCTAAGCCAGCCAGTCTCTGTAATATGATAGGATATGAAATATGGATCTACACTTGACCTGCACAGTTTCCTGTGTGTGCGTGTGTCTCCGTGAGTGAGTGTGCGCTGATTTAAGAGAGCAGCCCATTCCTTCTGTCTGTATTAAGCCCTTGTGAGGGTCTGTGCTGATAAGGGGTCCTCTGTCTGGAGTGTATTTATGAGCAATCAAAAAGGTGTGAGATGATGGCGCTTGTGCAAAATGTCAGGAAGGAAAGTGTCTCCGAATTAGGAAAGTAGACCTTTTCTAGGCTAAATGTTGGACAGTCGTGTTGAAGGACCCCTCCGTTTACACACACTGAGACCAAATACCTGAATGTAAAGTCAGCTGAGCTGTGTTATGATGTCAATGCTATTGTCACCAAATGACAACACTATTGTTTTGCAATGGCGCTAATGCTACATAGACATCTACTGAAGGTAAGAACTCCCCCTTCTCTTTCTCCCTCTTTCTCTCTCTCTCTCTCTCTCTCTTTGTCTATGTGACTTTTCTGTTTTCCTGGCAGCAGGATAAACATGATGTGCACATTCCTCCCATTGCCATGGAGACACTGAGAAAGCACAGCTGGACGCAGAGAATATGAGGTAATCCTGAGATCCTGAGCCCCGGGGGCTGCTGGGTAAATATTGATTTTAAATAAGAAATAAAATAAAGGGAGAAAAAGGCAGCAAAGAAACAATGACAGTCCCTCCTCACTGCTCACACATTTTAAGTGCTCAGACTTTTCACTGCCAAGTGGTAAACTGGGCATATAATGGACCCAAGAGATCCTGTTAAATATGGGGGGCAAAATGGCATTTTCGTTCTGCTTCTTAATTCAACCCTCTTTGTCCATTATATCAGCTCTGCTTATCATATAGGAAGTGTTTTTGCGTTTCTCTGTATACTTTGTTAGATCCCCTTTAAACCATTTTAAACTGTTCAATGGCCAGGACCCCCACAGGACCACCACAGAGGAGGAATTATTTGGGTGGGGGATCATTCTCAGTACAGTGATGTGTTAGTGTGTGTTGTGTTGGTCTGAGTGGATCAGACACAGAAGGTGCCGGAGTGTTTAAACACCTTAGTGTCACTGCTGGACTGAGAATCATCAACCAACCAATACTATCCAGCCAACGGCATCAACAAATTAGGCACTTGGACAACAAACTATAATTTAATAATAAAGAAATAAAAAGTGCACTTGGTGCATGTGGTAAGGCTATGGACAATGAGTGTAGATGGAAAGTACTTGGGTAGAATGTCAAACTTCTATTCCAATTAAAGGTTCTTTTCCTGAACCCATGTGTCCAAGCCAATAACCATTTTCACACAAGTAAAAATAGTGATTCATTGACTTTGGCTCATTCAAAAGTGTACATCACTTCCAAATACATTAAATAGACTGTACATAACCACATAACCTCAACATGGGCAGTTTTGCCTATGATCTTACTTTTAGCAACAACCATACAGTTTATTACCACTACTGAATAAAGTAATGTTTTTTTCTGTATAGAAAGCAGAAAAAACAAGAAAGAAAAAAAGTATTGTCTGAAGGCGGGCGTTGTCTCACAAGGCATCAGCTTCAAATCATGGAAACACACTTTAGAGTTATTAAACCGCTAGAGTCCCTTGAGGATGCGGGGGTGAAGGCGGAACACGCTGCCCTGGCCAGATCCAGTGCTTTTTGGCCTGGGGCCTCTGGAACTGGTCCTCAGATAAGACTGGCCTTTGCACAGTCATATAGCTGTCTGTTTCCTCAGCCCCTGCACCCTCCCTCCTTCTCTCCCTCCATCCGAGTCGAGGATCATTTCCTCTCACTTTGTTGTGCAAGATCTGTGGATAAAGAGAGAAAAAAAATCATAAGGTCATTACTCGACTCAACAGAATACAAAACAAACAGGCTCTTAATTGTGGCCTGAGAGAAAGATCGCAGCACAGATGAGTGCAAACACTGAGAACGGTGTCTCAGAGCAGAGAGGGAGACGAAGTGACCCATAGTCAGGAGGGGAGATACAGGCCTGGGAGCAGACTGGGCCTGAGTGCGAAGGAGGACGTTAGTGACCTTTCGATTCAAATTGGCCCTCCCAAAACTAACATTACCAGAGCCAATGGACCGAGACAAATACAGAAAAACTGCAGATTCTACACGTCTAAGCCTGTCTTCAGAATACAGAAAACTTTGTGCTACTGCTTCAACTCATTTCATTCAAGTAAAATTTGTCTTGTCCTTGTTAAAAGCCTAGAAATATCTGCCACTGTCTCCATAAGCCTGAATATCATCCCTCAGTGTAACTGCTAACTAAATGTATTTACAAATACATATACCATTAAGGGCCCATTTTCATGGGAAACTAATTTCCTATGCTTTTCCAAATACAGCCCATATATGGAGACTAAGCTGCAAAAACAGTCTGTTTAAATTAATCGTTTCTGTGATGTCACAACTCACGCATATACACAGTAGAGTGGAGTCACTAAATGCTGAAAAATGTATATTATATTCAGTTCTTTAATTTAATTCAGTTCTGTAGTTTTCTATGCAAGATTTTCACAACTCATGCATATACACAGTATATATACACTCATCATCAAAAGAATAGTTGCACCCAGAGAGAAGTGTGTGATTGTAATGCTATTGGGAAGGAAGATAACGGTTACCAGGAACAATAAATTATGATAAATTTAGACTGATATGGGCTATGTTTATTGAGCTAGACATGCAGAAGTAGTGTCTCTCAGTAAGGCACCGGGTTGCCATGATTGCTAAAGCAACATGCCAGATGTCTCGGCATGGAGTTGTAGAGGTTCCTAATGGTGTCCTGTGATAATCCATCCCACGCAGCATGAATATTCTCACACAGTTCCTGCAGATTTTATGACAGGGGTGGAGGTGGAGTGACACCACGCCTTCTGGACGTGTGAGGTGTGACAAACAAGCTGTTCATATATGTGCATACTACACATATACATACTTGGCACTTAAAAAGACACAATGGATGTAAAAATAGGATGTGTCCCTTTTAATGTCTCTCCTGCTGTAAGAAACTATTATTATTATTTTCTATTACTGTAAATTCCAAATCATATACAGGATGTGGATAATCCTCCTGTTCTGATTGCATTTACATATGGGAATGGTAACAGGTCATTAATGTGAGAAGCATGTAGGCTGTACAGGAATGAAAAAGTCAGATTTATACAATGTTCTCTGTACCCCTAATGTAGTCAATCAGCCAAGATGTGTTTGGTATTTAAAGTTTCATCCTTTAGTTTTGCACCAGAGCTATGAGAATAGACATATGGACAAAAGTCAGAGATAACCCTTTAATTTCCTTAACGTCCAGTAAAAGCTGCTATTAGGTACAAACTATCCATTTTTCAGTATAAGGGAAATAACAGAAAGAATATATTTAACATTACACAGAGGCCTCAACAACGAAATCTAATTTTTGTGTGTGCCCAGATTTTGCCTTTATTATAGGTTCCATTCCTTTCAGGAGACTCGCTTTCAGTTTCTCAAAGAAATCTGCAAGGAAGTTGGTTACACTTCATCCTGGTTTCAATCCACACAAGCTCAACCAAAAAATGTAGACATGTCAGTCCATAATACCAAACTCCACATCTCTAGTTCTTCTTGGCAGCTACACATCATTTCAGATCCATAGCGTTGAGGTGACTTCTCACAGTGAATGGATGGACAGGAACACCTGTGGATGTTTTCAGACATAAAGCAGGAGTGGAGCTTGATTTTCTCCTCCCTCTCAAAGATGAAAGCTCTAAGCACTAAGCTATTCTATGCTGTTTATCTATAAGTTTTGGTGGATTTACCAGGTCTTGGTTGTGAAGAGACCTGTTTTCACCGCAACTACAGTTTTCTTGGTTTTTTTTCCCCAAATGAAATGAATGTTGGGTCCATTACATGTGCACAGTGCCATATACATGTCTTGGGTATTTTATCACTTTTATGGTCATTTTGGTGGCCAGTGATGCCTGGGATCCCGTAGGGTTCTGTTTAATCCAATAAAGACTGAGTGTTCCTTGTAGCCTTTGAAAATGATTTAAACTGGACAGACGATGCGAAAGTGGGACCCTCAAGTTGATTAAACTGCAAGTACATAACCATTTAAACACTGAGGACATGTACGTAGCCTCATGCTTAAGTTTCCCACTGTCATACACTTTATGTCCGGACACTCTTTGTAGTTAGTGAATTCAGCTGCTGCCATTGCTGATGCCTGTGTTCAACTGCACATCAATAGCTTGTATAATGCACCATGTCTAATACTAAGAGATGATTAGAGGGGTTTAAATCCAGCTTTTTAACAAGTGGTCTCTTACTAATGCTATATGTATATCTGTGCAGTGTTGTAGATGTAGATGTCTCAGTTTGAAACTGAGGCTTCTACACTGGCGTCTCTTCCTCTTGCTGTCTCTCTCTCACTTTCTCTCTCTCTCAGTTGCTACTCAGCACTGCACTCTTTACATTTCACTGTCAACTTACTGTCTGCCTTGTTCTGTATACAGTAGTTATCATATTGTGCCATATTTATTGTTGGGTATTATTGGGTGTTGTTATTAAAAATGCTATACAATATATATAATATACTCTCTCTCTCTCTCTCTATGTATATATATATATATATATATATATTACATTTTGACATGGTAGAATAATTCATCAGAAGAAAGGAAATGAATTGTCATAAAAAGCTATTCCCAGATCAATTCAGACACCATGTGAAATACTAATAAAGTACTGACAAAGCAGGGGTTAATAAATCTATTTTGACCTGTATTAAATAGTAAACTGTATAAAAACAAGATAATTTATAACCTTATGAATTTGCTCATTCCAAATATGATGTCCACGCTGCCTCCACACACACACACACACACACATTTGTTGGTCGTCTCCACCAAGACAAAAGCAGGACTCGTCACTGAAGATGACCTGCTGCCATTCTGAGTCACTCCATTACAGTCTGGCATGACACCATTGCAGTCTTTGGTGACGGTGATGTGGTGTTAAGAGCAATCGTCATACAGCCATCTCCCAATGTTGCTGGCACTAACAGGAGGATATGGAGGCCATCACTGCTCTCCATCTATCTGCAATTGTGGTTGTTGGGTCAGTCAGGTACAGCCATTAGGCCGAGAGTGAAACGTGAATAATTTGCATGTCTCACAATGTCAAACCTATCCACCAAGTTTCATTCCAGATTAATTCCTTCTTGGTGCAACTATATGAGCAACTGTTTGTTTGACGATGAGTGTACATTGTTTTTTTTGTCATGTCATTTTTTTAAACATAATTCTGTTAATTCTGTCCTTCTACATCTTTTAATCATGTTTTATGTTTTATTTCTGTTTAAATTTGAAGTTGAATTATCCTTGTACTACTCATTTGTAAAGCACTAAATGCCCTCGATGTATGAAAGGTGCTAAATAAATAACCTTGCCTTGCCTTGTCTCATTGGAGCTGGAGCTATTTTAAAGTCTATAAAGCAGTATTAGTAGATGTGGTGTATATACACTATATCTGCTCTAGTTTGGCTCAAAATGCATACAGAAACCATATATAGGGGGCGAGATAAACTGATCAAACAAAAACATCCACAAAGGCTTTGATCTCTGAAAAATGTTTTAAGGCTATCTGAAATGCATAACGTGTTCACAAGGATGGAATGCGCTGTGATTTGCCTAATATTCTGCACATGGCCGCATGATATGTAATACCCAAGATTTATGTGCGTGGTGTAGATTTTGGAGAGATGAAGCTGCCCCTTGCTTCATGCTCTTTCTCAGAGCTGGGCTGGAATTTCCTGTGCCTGCTGATGCAGTGAAGGATGGGGTGGGTGGGCTTCAGCATGTCCCTGAGGCACAGCCATTACGTCCTTTCAAAGTTTATGCTAAAGCAATTAGGCCTGCTATTACATTCACTGAACACTGGATTTATGGCTGAAGTACTGCGCTAGCAGTTTACACAGCATAAATGCCTTCTTATTTCTCATTTTCGTAAGGTCTGAAGCTGTGATGCCAAGAAATAGAGAAGCGAAACTAAGAAAGTGTACAGCATTGCCATGTGATCTAGTGCTTCTGTGAAGGGAGGGCTTACATTTATCAGCAACACCTTACACTAAAGTGTTGCAAAAAAATATTATGTCATTAACTGAAAACTATTCATTATTGTGTTAAAAGCCAGATTGCATTATAGTCAGTGTAGTTACTTAGTTAAATATAAATTAAAAATAAATCTATCTATCTCTCTCTCTCTCTCTCTCTCTCTATATATATACATATATATATATATAGATGGATATATAGATTATATATATATAAAGTATATTTGTACTTTTGTATTTTTTACATTGTTGAAAAGCAAGTATCTCCAAAATAGCAACTTTCTAGTAGAGGATTTTTGGCCATTTCTGTTGGTCCATTCATCATAATCTTTTCACACAATGTAAACAGCAGCTGCTGTGTTCAAATGATGCACAAAAGTAAAAAATAACAAAAATGAAGAAACATGGTTTTGTTTTTCATTGGACAGTGAAGATTGTATATTGTATATTGGAAAATAGTCCACAAAGAAAGCATATTTTAGGTCTACTAATATTTCATCATTATAAACATCACATGTAAAATCTCACTTATAGGATAATTAGTTGTTTGGGATATTAAATAAAATAGCCTCATGTGCAAGCCTTGGTTCTTATCACCACCACTGTAAAGAAACCAAAGTTTCTCAACAGTGAACTATTTTAAATGCGTGCATGCAGTCCTGCATCGTGCTGGTCAGTGCATGGCAGAGAGTGAAAATTGAATCATTTGCATGTCTCACAATGTTAAACCTACCCACCAAATTTCATTCCTTACAGTGGAGTCCTTCTGGGTGCAACTATTTATTTGACAATGAATGTATTCAATTGTGTGAGAGAGACTGTTTAGTTCTCTAACTGTTAACTTTCAAATGGATTAGTATGTATATCAGTAAAGAAGAGAACATGTGTTAAATTGCAGTAGTTGATAATAATGGTAACTTTAGAGATGTTAAGATAAACTTAACATTTAGTTGGTTGTGCCTAAACGTTGAAATGGTAGGTCCAGGTCAGTAACATATGAGCCAAAACATACCACATGGGAGGAAAAACAGAAAGAGTTGTTGAGAAACAGGCAAGGGTAAAAACCAGAAGGCAATCAGACTGGCAACCTTAGTCAAAGATTGAAAACCAAGAGACAAAACCAAAAAACAGAAGAAGGACATAACAAAACACAACAAACAGGAAAAACGCTCAGTATGCTCAGGTACAGACAGAGACAACACTTAGCCAGAAGGTTACAAACACCTTAGCCTAAATATAAGACAACACAGGTGTGTTGGAGTTAGCATGTAGATATCTACCTGTCCAGAGAGGAAGAGAGACACACAACCCTCACAACTCCAACAGCAACATGTAAGTAGCTACGATGCTGTGATTTCATCTGCTTTATCAGCCAGATCATCCCAAACTGGACATTTTATACTCATAACTTTAATTTATTTAGTGTTGATGTCAAGGTTTATGTTATTTTCATAGCCTGTGCCTGTTTCTAAAACAGGCAATTATAGCAGAGCTTATTAACATATTCATGACCACACCATATAAGGCAAAACAGCTCGTTTTATTCCAGGACAAAATCGTCGTGTGTAAATGAGTAAATGTGTAAAACCACATCTGAGCATTATTCACCCCGACCAAAGTCAAATAGCTTCTATGCAGCCATCAGAGAACAGTTCAAAATACTGAACACATGCTAAATATGGTAACTTCAATTGACATTGATAACAATTAAGTTGATGTAACATTTTTCATATGTGTGGAACTGAGATACATATTGGAATCATGTGAATTCAACAACTTTTTTTAGCGCTGACATGTATTATCAACTCCCCACCCTCCGTTCTTGTTGCGCTGCTGATTTTGTACTCCTGTCAGCAGCAGAACCCGAGATTCTGGTAGGCATGCCAGTCTGAGGGCCAGGGTGTTACTCTGGAGTGTTTCTGAGGGGCTGGCAGTAGTAAAGCACTGTGTTTGTTGTATTTTGAGCTATGGTCAGGCATGGAATTCTCAGGCTCTGAAGGACCAGTCTGGACCAGTTTTCCTCTGCTCATTTCCAGAGAACTTGTCTCCCCAGTCTGACAGAAGAGTTGTGAAATCTTCTTTCTGTTTTTTTTTCCGTTTTACAAGTAACAAACAGCTCACTGTGGGTTCATAGGAAAGCACTGTCATTGAAAGATAGCTTCTAGAGACAGGAACACTGATATTCAAACTGTATAAACTGTGCAAGTGACCTTACCTCATACCTGTATAGAACATCTCTAACGTTAAACCCATCAACTACAGCAATCCAACACATTTTCTCTTCTTTGCTGATATTCTTCTGATAATCATGCCAATCCATTTCAAAGTTAAACAGCTAAACAGCCTCTCTCACATAGTCATATACATATAAAACACAACCAAGGGCTGTCACACAGATAGACATATCTTTGCTAATGTACAGCCACAATAACAACACAAAAATAAAACTTTCATTCCTCCAACGATTTGTTCATGACAGCATAACGACACTTGAAATTCTGGCACTGAACTCTTGGCCTGTTTCTGACATGTGGCGACAACATGTCTTGTTCTGTCTGTGCACAGTTTATGCATGATGACAATATTTCACCTAAATCAGTACACCACCAACTTCAGCCTGCACACCTCACTTTGCAAGTGCAATAAAACAAAGAGTAAAAAATAAATCGAAGTGAGACAGAATTAGTGACATATACAAAACTATACTACTAGATTTCTTGAGTTTCAGCATAATGTTTTGCCTTATATGACTGTATAACTTCTAAACTATGCATTTTATATGTTTAAACCGTATGGGTTGACAACTATGTTACAGTTAACGCAGCACAAAGTAACACATGTAGAGCATTACAGTTAAAATTCTTGTAATCAGATTACAATTACCTGTTACTCATACAGTGTATGTCCACAAGTAGACACCTGCTCATCCAACATTTCATCTGAAATGAAGGCCGCTAATAGGGAGCTTGTCTCCCTTTGCTGCAGTAACATCCTCTAGATGTGAGGATTTGATCACACATTAGTGAGATCAGGTACTGATCTTGGAGGAGCTCTGGATCACTTTTACTCATCACAATGGTAACTCTTGTAACAGTCCTGTGGTCCTTTTTGGAAATCATGGACACTGCATCTTCCAGGCTATAGAGGAGAGAAAATGTCCAGCTTGTTATCAGTGCCCAGTTAAAAAGCCAGTATCTGTGATGGTATGGGGCATTAGTGCACATGGCATGAATGACTTGCACATCTATGTTAAATAATGCTAAACAATATATGCAGGTTTTGGAACAACATATGCTGCCATCCAGATGGCGTCTTCTTCAGGGAAGGATTTGCTTATTTCAGCAAGACAATGCCAAACCACGTTCTGCACGTATTTTAGCAGCTTGACTCTGTAGTCCGGGTGCTAAACTTGCCTGCCTGCAGTCCAGATCTGTCACCTACTGAAAACATTTGGTGCATTATGAATTGAAAACTATGACAAAAGAGACCTTAAACTGTTGGGCAGCTGAAATCATACATCAAGCACGAATGGAAAACATTTCCCAAACTGTAGAACAGAGAGTCTTACACTCCCACAAACAGATCGGACTCCACTTTAATCTGAAGAATGATGTCAATTTCGCCAGTTAATTCTCTTACAAATGCAACTTGAGTCTAATCATTTGATTTCTAAAATGCATGCACTAGAACACTTCAGCTAAACAGTCCATCCGCAACCTTTAAAACTAACATGACATAAACATCAATTTACATGAAAAAACACGTTCATTTAATCTATTCAAACAGTGGTACGATTGAAATGTCACTATGTGTGTTAGAAAGGCAGTAATGATATACACTAAACAGCTTTTCCAGTCAAAGCATAGTACAGTAAATGCCAGAAATGTTAGGAAAGTACAGATCCCTGATACAGACCTCTTTGTTACTTCATCCCCAATCTATGTGCATGTCTATTGGGCGGTGTAGGTGGCGTGGGTGTTTGTTTGATTCTAATGAGGTGGTAAATGGCTCTAAAACAGTTATGAGTCACAGCCAGTGCCCTTACATTTGCCAAAGAAAAATAAACCTATCCAATATTTGATCCCATCCAGCTAAGCTTTCTGGACTTGGCTTTTTTTAAAGCGCACATAGCGTACGCTGCTGAAAGCTCTCTGTTTCACACACAGACGTCTGGCTGAGGCCAGCAAACCTCACACAAGTCAGGAATTATGACTTAAAGGGAGAGAGACACTCCTCCAGAGCGAGCGAGGTCTGCCTTAGTCCTCTGAGAGCAGGATGATGGTGGAATATGAGGACAGTGAGAGAGAGAGAGAAGTCAAGGAGAAGAGAATTACAGCTGAGTAGGGAAAAGGAGTGTGAGAACCGAGGGAGGGGGAAAGGAGTGAGGGATGGAGAAGAGGGAGGTAGAGGTGCAGACACTTTTTTGTAACACTGCTGGAGTGACCTGGCTCTCTAGAGACGGAGGAATGTAGTTATGAGTCTTTCTGGGCCAGAGAGGGGTGTGTGTGAGAGAGAATGAATGACAGAAAGAGAGTAAAGCAGAGAAAAAGGAAGAGAGACAGCAAGAGTGGAAGAGAGAGCAAGGAAGAAAGAGGGGAGGTAGAGAGAAGGTGATAAAAAGTAAGAGGTTAAACAAAAAAGAGAGAGAGAGAAAGAGAGATGGGAGGTAGAGAGAGGGAAAGACAGTGATATATATATATATATATATATAGAGAGAGAGGGGAAGCAAGAGAGGGAGAGAGAGAGAAAAGGAGACGGAGAAACAGAGAGAGTGTGGTAGAGAGAAGGAGAAAGAAAGAAAGAAAGTGGGAGAAAAAGAGGAAAAGAAAGGAGAGAGGGAGAGAAATAGACAGAAAGAGAGAGAAAAGGAGAAAAAGAGAGAGGCAAAGCAAGAGATGGTGAGAGTAAAATGGAGAGAAGTAGAAAGAGATCGAAAAAGAGAGAGAAAGAAAGAGAGACAGACAGATCGAGGAATGGTAGAGAATGTGAGAGAAAAGAGAGAATAAGTGTGAGAGACTGAAAGAGAGAAATGGCGAAGTGGAATGAGAGAAAGAAAGAGAGTGGGAAAAGAGACAGAGATATAGAGAGAAGAAGAGATAGAGAGAGATTAACAAAAGAATAAGAGAGCAAGATTGAGACAGAGGGAGAGAGATGGAGACAGAGGAAGAAAGACAGAGAGAGAGAGAGAGAGAGAGAGAGAGAGAGAGTAGTATGTGTTGAGGATTTGTGGGTCAGCTCCTTCCCTCTATGTCTCAGGCTTATTGGCCACCCTTCCCCACCCGGCATGTGTTTGCACAGCTGGGTGAACAGCGAGGAGAGATGGACGGAGAGATCCCATCGACCCCTCCCCCTCCCCCCACCACCCCCGTCCCCAAAAATATCAACCCACCAATTCCCCATTCAACCTTGGCCCCCCCTCCAACACTTCCACTGGGGGTTTCCTCTACTCTTAGCCCTAAGGTACTACAGCCTCTGCCCCAGTTTGTTTGCTTTAGCAGGCTACCTCACCATGACTCCAGCCTCCCTGTATTTTCAGAGAGCCATCTTTCGTTTGCCACGAGGATTCAACCATGCTCTGTTTTCCTTTCCATTATTTTCCCTCTGTCCTATTTATTTTATTTGTTTAGTGCATTTTTTCTCCTCCAATGAAACCCCTAGCTCTTTGAAAGTCTTGATCTATGATGGCACAATTGTCTGTGTAGTTCAAGAATTTGAGTGGGGAATGTTATTGCTTTGGCCTGGCTTGCGAGACAATCACAGCAGTCATCAAAGCAATGCTCTTCAGAAACCACTTCATACTCAAGGACAATCCAAGCACAGCAGACCAGAATGACTATGATGAGCATATGAAAAATGTCTACTGTAGAGTCCGTCTTAAAATAGAGGGCTTGCAAAGAATCACATGACCTCAATTTGTAGGAGCGGTGAATTGTGACCAATAGAACTAGATCTTTAGTTCAGACCATAACATATACTGTATTGATACAAAACTTTAAGATAATGCTAATTGCCACTTTATGGAATTTTTAATAGAATGATAGCATTAAGCTAACACTGGTGTACATGAAAACTTTGTCAATTCTGGATGAAGCACAGATATCTACCACTCATATTCACAGTCTCTACTGTAACTAGGACTTCTAGAAGTAGTAGAATAATACATTATGGAGAAATTCAGCCAACTGAAAATCAAAACATTAAAGGTTGGTTCTAAAGTGTGAGGCCTTCAGCCCAGCTTCTGAAGACATAGCCAATGGGAGAGGTTGCTTGGCTATACCCAGATACCACAGGAAAAAAATAATCCTGATTAGACAGTTTTCCATTGGATGCCGTTTTCAAGCAACATTCAGGAACAAAATAAGAGTACTGGCCGGGGACACACAGGAGGCATGGTCATGCAAATCATGGGTATCGCTGGACACACAATAAGGGAGACCTAAATCTTGCAAATAGTCTCCACTACTATTGTTTGAAAGCACAATATATCCCAAATCTTCTTGCCCTATATCAACACTACATACACTCATCATCATAAAAGTAGTTGCACCCAGAAGGAATCAACCCACAGGAATAAAACTTGCTGTTTAGGTTTGACATTGTGAGACATGCGAATGATTTCACACTTGGCCACACATTTGATGTAAGCTAGGATGGGCCTTATCACCATACCAGACTGACCTAACTGCCACGATTGCAGATATTCATTGAGCAGTGATGCCCTCCATGAGTCATCCTGTTAGTGCCAGCATCGTTGGCAGATGGCTGCATGATGCAGGCTGAATGGTCTCATGCCAGACTGTCATGGAGTGACTCAGTCTCGGTGACGAGACCCATTTTTGTCTTGGTGGAGATGACCAAAGTGTGTAAACACCGTGGTCAGCGACAAGATGAATGGCAGTGGATGAGGCAGTGTGATGTGGCTCAACACTGAGGTTGGAGGCCAGAGTAAGTAAGAAGGCTCAGCGACAGGGATGGTGCAAGAGGCTCAGCAGTGAGACTGGAGGCGACGCACATGGCCAGTGGTTAGGGCTCAGCTGACATGTGCTGTACTTTTTCTGGAGTCTGTGTTGTGGTGGGTGGTGAAGAAAGTGGACAGTGGTCGAGAGAAAGCGAGGAATAATGCAAAAGCTGCGAGGGAATTTGCTGTGATGGTGAGGAGGACGCAACGCTCAGTCTCTCTCCAGTGCTTCTGGGGAAGAGGACGTGACCCCAAGGGAGAACGCGTGTAGCAGAGAGCACACACCTTGGTATATTGTGGACACTCTGTAATCCCTGCTTGAGGGTTCCATACTGATACATGGTCATTATTATATGTGAACTAAAAGTTATACTATAATGTGTTCATGCATATGAGTTCAGTGCATAAATATGATCGACCTGGGATAGTGTTTTATATTTGTCTAAGCTTAAATAAAAAATAGGCGGTCTCCTGTCAATGCATATGTCTCTGAGGAGGTTAAAACTAAAGCCGTTTTGGGGGTATGGAGGTTTGTTTAATAAACTACACATCTCAACAAGCTGTCATTTTTCATCAAGGAGCAATAAACCTGCTCGCTATAGGACCCACCCATGTTAGCATGCTGCAGTGAAGCCAGTCCACCTGCGACTGAATGGACAGTGAGTGCAGGTGGAACAGCTGGGCAACAGATGTGTATGTTATTCAGAACGCATGCACCATCACACAATCAACTCCACCTCTATCCGTCTAAAAACACGCACTGCAGTCACATGTGGGTCTGGCGGCCATCTTGTTTGCTGTGGCGCATGGCTTAGTTTCCTGTTTTACGTCCGGAAAGAAGGCTTGTGTGGTGGGAGGCTGTCCGGCTCAAAGGCTGAGGTTAGTTAGGGCCTTTTAGCACTTCTGCACTCCTCTGGATCTGTTCAACGAGAAGCCGGCAGAAAATCTCAAACAGATGTCCATTTTTCCCTCTGTCTCTAAAACATGCATTTCCAATTAGCCGCCAGCCACTGAAGCCATGCGCTTCTTACTGCAAACCCAACATGGCCTTGCGCTAATGTCCAGGAAGTATTACATCACTGAAAAATAAACTGGTCTGGGTGTAAATATATTTGTGTGGCTAGTTAACAAACTATAAATAAACCTACTACTCCCAGATCCTCTTAAAATCCCCCAAATGACTAATGGCCACTACGCCTAATATCGTTCCCTTTACATATAAACTCTACCAGAAATCTGAGCGCCATATATAAATTCATAATGGGACTATCCAATGCAATAAAGTAAATGCAATTAAGGCTTTTAGTGGCTGAAGGTGGGTATACCATTTTATGACCCTGGTTTGCTTAACCTCTAAAGACTGTTTTGCTGAAATGAAAATATATTTTGAGCATTCAGGTTATGGTGAGAACATCCAAGGATTTTAGTTGCCTGCTGAAGGCTTGGCAAGGTCAAGCCTTTGGTCCACACACCTCAGCAAGGTTTAGAGTTTTCAGACAGCAGAGGAGAATTAAACTCAAGTTTAAAAGCCCAACTCTCGAGTGGTTATGAAGCACTTTCCCAGCAATCAGCAAGTTTGTTTATACAAAGAATATCGTCGTCCCTAATTAACAAACCTCAACACTCATTTGCTCATGCCATCGTGCTCAACTTGGAATGATACCCTTGCATTTTGCATGGAAAAACCCCTGTGCAATCAAGCAACTAAAAGCAACAAAGTCTTCATGTGGCTCCAGCTAAAGTTCTGCTACATTTAAGTGGCAATCCCATTAAATCACCGCATGCTCGATTTTCTTCCAGCACCTTCTCCTGAAGGCCTGACGCACGGTTTGTTGAATTTCTCCCTTGACAATGTCCTGGTGGGTACGGTGCCGTGCTTGGCATTCTTCTCCAGCTGAAATGGCAACACGTCCTCCATCATCTCTCTAAGGATTCAGGCACTTCGTTTAGTAAAAGAGAGGCCATGTCTGATAGCGCTGACTGGGTAGGGTCCAATTCGGGAGTGAGTCCTCCGGGTCTTCGTTTCACAAAGGCTAAGGAGGGAAAAATGAGCAAGTGAAAAAGAACACAGCACAGAGCGAGAGAAACAAGGGAGCAATATTTCGAGCGGGCCCTGAGAGAGAGGGGAAAGAGACAGCGGAGTGATATTTCTCCTTTCCTCCCCAGCTGTAGAATCTCACATCTGGCTCCATGTTGGCCAGATTAATGCCAGGCTGTCAGGCAACGGTGGCCTTACCCCACCGACAGGAAATGTTGTTTTTGGAATGCCGCGCCACTCTCCGAACCCTCAGACCAATTCTCCCCACCACCTCCACCCCTCTCCCCTCCCCCAGCCTCCCTCCTCCCTCTTTCTTGGTCTCTCTCATTCTCCCATACGCCAACACAAACCCCCAAAGCCGCAGCCGCTTCACTGCTGACGGGCAGAAATTAATCGTGAAGGCCTTACATGGAGTGATTTATCAACGGCTACTCCAGTTCACAGTCTGCGGCAAGGCAGGCCAGGGCCTGGGAGCTCTCAGGAACCCCGCCACAGGGGATGTCCAAGAGAGACAGAGAGAGAGAGAGGGAGAAAGCGAGAAAGAGAAGGAGAGCATGTGTCAGGTACTGAGAACAGAAACTGGCCAACAAATGGGTTATGCTTCAACCATTGATTCGGACTCTAAAATTGCATATCCTGACTACTTTTAGCATGTATGCTAATGTTTTGGAACCAATTTCAGGGGAAGGCCAAGCGGGAAAGAGAAGGAGAGAGAGACTCAGATAGAGAAAGAGTCAGTGTTACCATTAGCATGTGCCAGGTATCGAGAACTGAAATTGGGCAACAAATTGGTTATGATTCAACCATTGGTCCTGAAACTAAAACAGCATGTCCTGAACACTTATATGCATATTATAGTTGCTTTGGAACTCATTTCAGGGGAAGTCCAAGCAGGATAGAGGAAGAGAGCCAGTATTACGATTAGCATGTGCCAGGTACCAAGAAGCCAAAACTGAGCAACGGATGGGTCATGATTCAAGTATTGGTGCTGCATATGCATGTACTTTTAGGATGTTTCAAATCTGTTGGGACCATTTCTGGAGGAGTCCTAGAAAGTGTGTGTGTGAGAGAGAGAGAGAGAGAGAGAGAGAGAGAAAGAGAGAGAGAGAATGACAGAGATTGAAAAATAGAAAGAAATAAGAGCCAGCTATGTCTTTATCATTTACCACTATTTAGCATTTAGCATTACCAGGAACCTGAAGTTGAGCAATGGATGGGTGATGATTTAATGATTGTTTCTGAAAATTGTGCATTCTAATTGCCTGGAAATCCAAGTGCAGAGTCAAAGAAAGAGAAAGAGACAAGGACAGAAAAACAGAAAGACTTAGAGTCAGATTTATCTTTAGCCTGTACCAAGAACCTGAACAACAAATAGGCCATGATTCAACCACTGATCCTGAAACCAAAACTACATATCCTGAGTACATTTGGCATTATCTAAAAGCTTTGGAGCCTGCTTCGGGGGAAATCCAAGAGAAGAGTGAGGGTGAGAGAGCCAGATAGAGAAAAAGAGCCAGTGTTACCATTAGCATGTCCCAGGAACCAAAAACATGAGATTGGACAAGGAATTGGGCATGATTTGATCATTGGCAAGGAAACAAAACCTGAATGCCCTGACTACTTTCAGCATGTTTAAAAAGTTTCCGAACCCATCATAGCAGGGGTCCAAGAGAAAAAAGATAGAGAGATAGAGAATGTGAGTCAGAGTTACCATTAGTGCGGGCAAGGTATACCTGGGAATGAGCAATAAGTGGGATATGAATCAACCATGCCGAAAGCAAAACCGCATGTCTTTTCGACTTTTAGCATGTTCTGGATCAGTGCTCCCCCAAGTAGGGCCAGCAGGCCAAAGTTGGCCCACAAAGGACGTTTGATTTGGATCACTAGAAAGTTGCCTTAACACCATGTAATTGTCTCTGACGGCAACTCAGTAACAACACAAGTTGCAAGCAGTAATATAAAATAACAGGTGGTAGATGGAAAAGCAGAAATTTAAAGACGAGTAGCGTGAAGAATTTCTATTCGCTGAATTCGAAGGCAGGGCAGTGTGCATGCCTTGTATATAAAGAAACCATTAGACTTTTTCAAGACATGACTTTTCATATCTGCTTACATGTACAGGCAACATGCAAAACGCAAAACTAACAAACTTGCTTTTTTCATTTTGGCCTCTATTGCACTCTGCTCCCCTAAAACCATCAGTTTGGGCATATATACATTCTAGAGGCTTTGGTAAGGTTTCCGCTAAGTAAGCCATCACTGGTAAATCGGGGCCGTCCTTTCTGACTCCCCTGCTGAAATTAGCTTAGGCCAACATGAATTCCATGTTGTTTATGCTGGTTTAGCTGGTCATGAAAAATTGTCATGCTGGCTGACTAGCATACCAGCATCCAAAACACAGCATATTGCTGATGTCAGCACAAAATCGCATTTCTACATTTTTGTTTTTCATTTTTGACAACTTTAAACTGTTCCTTTATATCTTGTGAAAATTTCATGAAGAATGAACCAACAGAAATGCTCCAAGATAACTTCTCCAATAACATCTATTAATAGTTAGGAAGGGTTTTACCTTCTGCTGTAAAGTGACCTTTTTGGAGATACAAGGTTTTGATTGGACAGTAACAATATACTAGTTTTGCTGGTGACCAGCTACGCTTGTCTGTGCTTGTTTACGTCTAACAAGGTCTACAAAGACTTCAGAGTCCTCATGGAACATCACCAAGTGGAAGAAAAGGAGACCCTCTCTAACACACATCTGAGCCCCCCACTACTTCTCAGTTGGAGGCTCCAACTGATCTCATCGGCCACGTAAACACAGCCCTGGCCTCTGCCCTGGAGACTGTGGGCAACATCCCAGAATAATCTGTTGCTACGTTCCCGAGAAATGGTAAACAATGGAGGGGTCTCAAGAACATTGAAAGCTTTCTCCCTGCAGGCTGGAAGGGAACGCACTTGGAGGGCTCGGCTGGTCAAACACGTAAAACTTTAATCAAACATTGCTGCGCAACAACGTGCTTGTGAAGAACACCGCAGTTTGCCAGCCTGGCATGCTAACGCAAGACAGAAAAAGATAACGAACAAACACTCATCAGTGCATATGTCCCAACGGCCAAACATCTCACTTTTATAGTCTGACCTCTTACATAAGGACGCTTATGTTGCCTGTCTCTGCAGGCGCAGGTCCAGTACAGTGAACTCTTCCCTCCGCTGAGGGAATTTTGGAAAGAGATAACTGACCCTCCTTCTCAACTGACTCTCTTGCTCATGCTTGTCAATCATTAGCTGCTCTGGCTCCAAATCTCACTTGCTTTCTTTCGTTTCAAACTAATGGTATCATTTTATTAACCACTCAAACTGCAGGGTTATTATAGTCATTATTGACTTTATATCGTAAGTTGCACTGAGTTATGGCCAGAAGTTTGTAGGCATCTGCTCCTTCAGCAAATCAATGGTATTAGCATATAGTCCCAACCCTTCCCACCTCTGCTGGAGTAACAGCTTCTACTCTTCTGGGAAGGCTACAATAGATGTTGGAACATTGATGTGAGGATCTGATTGCATCCAGCCACAAGAGCAATAGCAGGGTAAGGTATTGATTAGGACAACACCACTCAGAAAGAGAATCAGAATCACTTTATTTCACCAAGAATGTTGCACATATGAGGAATTTGCCTTGGTCAGTCACATCACACATGTACGTCATGTAACATACTGAATAGACAAGACAAACACACACACAGACTAAGAAACAACCATTTAACTACAAAAAATAAAATAGAGTACAATAAATAGAATACAGAATAAGAATAATACACAGCTGAAAGGCAGATAAGGAGATGTGTGAATACCTGTGCATATATAGATATCTATACATGCAGGTCTCCGTAGACTTACGTTACTGTAACAGAAAGCACAAAAGATAACATGAGAGTCACTATAATACAGTAAAGGAGATAAGTTGGTGCAGTTTAAGTTGAAAGTGGTGACCACTGTGGTTAATGACCACTACAGTTCTTTTGGTGTGTCTTGTTATGTTGGTTTTGGGTCTGGTTTTGGGTCTTCTACCCAAGTGAGGTGTCCAGATAAGGTGGTGTCCAGGATGAGAGGGGCCAGTATGCTCCATCACCCTGCTGTTTTACATGTCCCGAAGCGTTGGCAGATTACATCCAGTGATCCGCTCTGCTGTCCTGATTATGTGCTGGAGTTTGGTGAAGTTGTTTTTGTGAGGTGAAGGAACCAAACCAGATGGTTGTGGATGGCACGTATATAGTGCTGTAGAACTGAACCATCAGCAATTAAACTTCCACAGTGTTTAAAAGAGCAATTTGTTAGATGACACAGCCTGTTGAATTCCTACTCCAAACCACAGGGGGCAACATGTCACTAGAATGTTGTGGTGTCCACCCCCAGTGTAACAGAAACAAGGAAATGCACAGTCTCATCCTCCTCCATCTTCACTCCTTACCAAAAACGTGGCATCAAACTTCATCCCTTGTCTTGCCAAGTGCATCTCTGGTGGCGGAAAACAGCGCCAATAATGTTTTGCTGCCAAATGTGGTTTCTTGCTGGGACCAGGCTGGTATGTGATGATAATGGTTGGGTGCCAAGAGCTTTAGCTATCATTGCATTTACTGTTCACTTGCTTTACTTTTCTGGCAAAGCATTTCTTGATTCATTGGATAACCGTCTTTAACGATTTAGCAGGACTTTCAACATGATTGACAACAAGTTAGAATACGCCAACAGGGCAGCAGCGCTACTTCTTCATTCTCTCTTGTTGGACTTACTCGACTTGATGCTACAGTGACTCCCTATCACCTCTTGAGGTAAATGGTATTACGAGACAGGAAGGGCCGGGGCTAGCTGGTCACTATGCTAATTTCAGTAGATATCACTGCAACACGCTACATAGACATCTTTGACATACCATCAAACCTGTTATTTCTTTAGATGTTGTTGGTAATTTGAGTTATTTTTAAAAGGTTACAAACTAAAAATCTTACAAACTGCACCTTTAGTCCCTCTAAAAGATACCTCAAAGATAGCTATTACATGATCTAATAAAAATAATCATACATGGTTGAAACGAACATTTTAACATTATCATTACATATGAAACACAGAAGAGTTGTGGGCTTGGATGATAAATAAAATGGCTATATTTGCATTGTCGATCTCTGGTTCCTATCAGCACCACTGTAAATTCCAAACTGGCTTTATCCACAATGAATTTCACATCCAACTGCTCCTACTGACTGTAGTCACATCACAGTGATTTAAATATGGAGATATTTTCTGGCAATGTTCTGGTAATGATAATAAACACCAATCAATGAACCTGGCAGTGCAGCAATACAGTCATAAGGAAGGAGTCAGAGTTCTACAAAACAGTGAAGGCGTAACGGACATGGCAACCCACTGAAATATTAAACAGAATGTTGTGGGTTTGTGTGCTGCTTGTGAGAGTAAAAGCCTGACCACAGCCTAGGCCCAAGCTTCTGTGTGCCAGACCAGGCCAGTCCAAGTAGGCCGCTGTATGCTGGTGTGCACTGGCCTGCGACTTTGCAGCAAGTAAGCCTCAGTGTGCCAGACCAGGCCAGTCCAAGTAGTCCTGTGTGCTGTAGTGCACTGGCCTGCAGCTCTGCAACATATAAGCTTCTGTGTATTGGACTGGGCTATTGAGCCAGGCTACTGTGTGCTGGACTGGGCTGGACCATCTCACTCTATGTAGGATTCCCTTTGTTACTCTAACAGAATACACAGCCTGTGGTAGGTGGTGGGCCTGATCAATCATTTTGGCTGGGCCCTGGTGGCTTGAAAAAAAAGAACAGACAGCAAAAAGAAGGGTATTTTCAGAGCTTTAAATGGCTCGTATTAAATGCTGGCGTACCGCAGATTGAAACATTCTGCTGCATTTTAATCCAGCTAGCCATTGCTGGAGTAAGTCAACATTGATGGCAATTTATTTCACCAAAGCAAAACTAACTTAATTAACTGTGAATAATGGCACAGATATGAGGGATCTGCAGATGTGTTTACCTTTTGGCACTCCAGGTGAACACTTGGGTGTCACCTCTGTAAAACCTTTACGGCTCGAAGTTCTGGAGCTTTTATAAGACGCGGGCAACTGTGCCTATAAACTTTTTCATTGGAGCTTATTTGCAGTGTAAGGCCAGCAGGATATGATGCCGCCTCTTTGTCTGGTGATGGGGGAGGGTTTTATTTTCTGCTCTGTGTACTTGTTTACAGTGCTTTGTGACCGTGCCACGGTCAGTGGGTCTGGACGCCTTTTGGCCAGGTGACTTCCTGCGATGGAGCTTGGTGAGCACTGACAGGTTAGTCCAAGGAGAACGGCATTCCCTCTAGCGGCGCTTGCTTCTTCCTGCACAGGTGGAGGACCTGCCTCTGACCCACGGCCCCACGCTCTGTAAAAGCACATTAAACACTCTCTCCACCATGAGACGCGGCATTTAGGAGCAGGGCCAAGAGAAGGTATTAGAAGTGAGGAGGCAAGTTTTTCCACTATAAATTCAGCAGGGCTGAGGCAAGGGTTTATATGGGGAGGCCAAAGCTGAGACAGAACACAAGCTCAGGTGATGTGAACTCAATGCTTACCAAGGCCCACAGGCTGGAGGATGGTACTTAAAGATGAAAGGCGTCTTACCAAAAGGATCCTAGAATAACTAGGGCTATAAAAGAGACCGGCGCAGGTCTGTTACAGCCTTTAGTGTGTGGTTCAGTCTTTTGGCCAAATCTTTTTCCCTTAAAATCAATGATTCAACAAAAATCTACTCTTAACCATAAATGCAGTCGACAAGCAAAGACATGTTTGGTGTCTACAGATTTGAACCGAGCCTAAATTAAACCTAGCATATTGTCACTGTCCAAAGAAAAACATGTATCTCCAATTTTTTTATGATTTTTACTTTTCTGCATCATTTGAGCACAACAGCTGTCCTTTATACTGTGTAGAAATTTCATGGTGCATGGACCAACAGAAATGCTCCTAAAATGCTTTGATTAAAGCTTCTTTACGTTGACTTAAATTGAAAGTGAAGAAGGTTTTGCTCTCTCCTGTACAGGTACCATCTTGGGGATACTCTTTTCTTTGGATAGTGACGATAGACCTTAGCCATTAGCACTATGTAAACTGCATGTCTAAAGAATCACCCAGCTAACTATACGTAGACATCTGACATCAAAACCATTATTTCTTCACATTCTGTTAATGATCATTTTAGTTCATTTTTTCATGTCTTAAAATTGACCTCTTACAAAGTGCTCCTCTGTATGACATTCATCTGAGAACTCTTTGGGCATGGTCCTAATATTCGAATGAGCACATAACTTCCCTCCGTTCACGCTAGTTCTGCTATGCCACTGAAATGGAACTAAATACAACAGTGTGAGTGAGGAGAAATGAGTGGAACGAGCTCTACATTTGCAGGTGGTGCTGTAGACCCTGCTGTGCCTGTGACTCACCAAAATCATTAGCCACCTTCTCTGTGGCAACAGGAAACTTATGTTTAATAGAAAGCACATTCACAATTATAATATACAATGCAATATATTTTTCTCAGCATGAAGAGTCTATCTAAAGCATCTTTATGACAGCGGGATATTTGCTAAAAAGTTTTTGCACACCTCCAAAGTTTAGTTTTAGAAGGTGGTAGCATTTCCTGTTTCTCAGCATCCCAAACACCTTTAATGCTGTTAAGGTCTGGGGTCCACGGTGGTCAGTCCACACTAGCCTTTCTGTTTGATTTACAAATTGCCTACTTGGTTTTTGAGAGATGCCAGTTTTTAAAACCCACAGCATTTTAGCTGATAACCTACATTTGGGATATGTGGAAATTTGCACAAATTCTTACTATCAAAGGTGCCACAGAATGTATTCAGCATTCAGCATTTTAAATGATTCTCTTACGTCTAAACAGAGGGTATTTGACCATTTACAAACCTGTGGTTTGGTCCTAGAACATAATGAGCTGTTTTTCCTTTTATGGTACGCTAATGAATAATATGATGTGATCTGCTCTGATTGCCTGGATTACAGTGACACTGTAATGATCGAACAGAAGCAACATGCAGAAATAGACACAGACAGGAAAATAAAATGAACCTCAGTGTAAATAAGCTCTGTCTTCAGGCTATTTAGTTGGATATACTAATTACATGGAATCAATATTACCTATCCTACCTACTTGCTTTTGAACTCTACATCAACACAAAGTAAATTAAACTTCTGAAACTTTTAGTTTATGATGAGCTGCTTCAATCTGCAAAAGGTGGATGAAATTACATAGCATAGCTGCTACCTACATGTTGCCTGATGTCCAAGGTTTAGAAACGGTCTGGAGTGAAACATGCAGAGGAAACTAATAACTTTGAATTTGTTGTCCAAGATCTTGTTAAAGATGGGGGAGCTTAAGTTGGCTTCCTACTGGCCAGTGTTTCCGTTCCACCTTAAATGGTTTTGCAGTTAAATTCTGGTGTATGTACAAGTTGTGGCATTTAAGGTGGAACCGAAAGTTCTTTTAAGAAACCAACAAATATGAAATCAACTCCAGTCACATTTAAAGATATACATCAGTCATGCCCGTTGACACTTTGGTCCCTTGGAAAGGGTATGAAAAGTGCTGAACATCACAGCCTGGAAAGGAATGTTTCTGCACATAGTCCATCATTTTCATTACTGTTGCTCAAATGTATGTCAATTCTAGGGGTGTAATTTAGTGTCAAGATTTTTATTATGGTTAAAAGCAGAATTTGTGCTTGTAGGAAAAGACAACAGTGTTTGAGAATCACAGTATGTCAGTTCCAATTACTGAACTCTCCTTATTCAACTATACCAGTACAAATACAACTTTATATTCTAAGGCATCTTTAAAGATATTATCCAAGTCGAAAGTGAGAAAAAAAATCAATTATAAAAGATAAGACAACATTTGATCTTGCATATTTAGTCCATCGCTACTAATAGCTGTTACTACATTATCATTAGGAGGCCTCCCACACACTCTAGCACTAGTGAGAGGGACTGAGAGTGTGTAAGGTGATAATGCTCTAGATGGATGGGGTGAGGGTGAGGGTTAGAGACAGAGACGAAGACAGAGGGTGGAGCTCCTCACTTCACAGGACTATAGGGGATCTGCTGGGGTCATTACTCACACACACACAGACACACACACACAAAGAGGACATCAGAAAGTCTGCACCTGCAGGACTGACCCTTCTGTGGGTGTCTGCTCTTGTAATTATGGGTGCTGTGAGGTCATCGGGTGTCTCTCAGGCTGCATGCCTACTGCTGGTCACATTCCACAGCTCTGCCCCAAGATCCAGTCTCAAAATACTCGCCAAATGCATCAGAATCTGATGAATAGCATACCCATACACTGAAACACAAAACCAACAGCACAGGCTAATACTAAGCTATTAAACACATACAAAAACCCTCAATATGTTTTGTCAGCAAGGAAATCCTCCAAATCCATCATAACATTAAACGTAACCGCAGCTCCACAAACAAAAACTCTCAAAAAAGAATTGGGCGCGTAACCCGCAAAATCAGTCTTGCACTGTAAGCTGGTCAACGTTTCACCGGCTCTGAGGACTGTCATACATCTCAGAGGACTTTGGCTTTGCATTCTTTTACCACGTTTAAAAAATACCAAGCTTACTCAGTTCTACAGTGGGTAAAAAGTAGGGCTGAAAAATGTATTGCTTGTATATCAAAAGAGCAAAAAGCTGCAATTTTAGATTTAATTGGGACTTTTTTTTCACCTAATAACATGACAGAGGAGATAGACCAATCAGATGACAGATTACTGGCAGTGTGGCACACAAAGTTCAGTGTTCAAACCTCAAACCAGAAGAAGTGGTGAAAATCTTGGTGCTCAAACAGCTTTTTTTTTTTATTTAGAGCTGAAATACATAAATACCATCAAACAAGACTTGCTCAGATCACTTACAATGCTGTGCAAGATGTCATTCTGCACATAAACTGGAAGTCTTTTAAACCAAATATACCTAAAACATGAAGACACCAAATGTGACTACATATAATATGATGACTAAAACCTGTTTAGAAGAGCCTACTGTTGATGCTATTAATGCAAAACATTGCGCTACATGAGCTCATCAGATCTTTTCGTATATTAAGACCTACACTGATTGGTTTTATGACAAGTAACAACTGATCCATCACATTTGTCAATGAGGGTGCCCTAGGCAGCTTCCTTTTTTTAACTGATCATATTTATTTTGATTAATTTATTATTATGTGTTTGTGTTGAAAAACTTCCGTCTGAACACCTTAATTATGCTTTGATCGGGTTTTGAGCCTTTTTAGTGAGTGTTACAATTAGCCCCTCAGTGTGTCACAGTGAAATCCTCCTATAGGGTGAACTGTTACATTTTGCACTCACTTCACATTCGGCTGAACTGTTCACAACTGGTAAATGCTGGACACAAAGTTTCTTTTCTTTCAAAGTTTTTGTTTTGTAGCAGATATGTGCAGGTCACTTGTATTTCCTACTGTATGACTTTCACTTAAATCATTTAAAGCAGTAATTGGTGATGTATTTCATATGAAAATGATGTGTACTTTTGCAGTGTCAGATTTGTAGTGTGTATGTAGATTTGGCATTTCCATGATATGTTATGGTGAACTTCAAAATAAGGTCATTACATCATGAATCTTCAATTGTGCAGTATACAGATTCAATCCAATACATTTTTTGTTACAGTCAGCTAATATCTCATCACGGTCTGCTAACTATCCGTTCTGTGTGTGTACTGGAAAACATCCAGTGTTGGCACACAGCCCAGTCTCTGTAAATTGGAAATAAACTAAATGCCTTAGACAGAATCATATAACACTATCCAGCCTATCAGCAACAGGGCCATTCATGCTTGAGTATAGGACATGGGGGGAAAGGGAGGGGCTACATGCTGATCTCCATGCATCAAGAAGGAGAGATGGCCGAAAAACAGCCAAATAGAAAAAGATTTGAAGAACAAATACTTGGAGAAAAGTTTAAAAGCATTTCAACAGTGAAGCGACCTCCAAGAGTTGACAAAGCTAAAGCTGGCTTCCTATCTTGCAATCACGCACCAGTTCTATTATGGTGCCTGAACATAGCGGTGCACCATTTAAGGTGGAAAGCCGAGTGATCAGCTGTGGTGCCAGAATGTAACTGTAGCAACATGTACAGTAAAACAGGAACATTTGACACGTGATGAAAAGAAGATGACTTCAGCTTAATGGAGAGTTGAAAGGCATGAAAAGCGATGAGGAGGTTGCTCTGTGTCTGCTTGATAGTTCAGTAACATTGTCGTATTTTTTCGTAGAAGCTATAGGTCAGTCTCGTTTTGTCCCCTTAACTAATATTTGTGAATGCAAATATCAGTATATACACGTTAGCAATTATTTGCTAACCCACACAATCTAGCTAACGCTAGTTACATTTCTTGCTGTATCTTTGTTTGCTCCGACGTAATATCATGGTATTTGTCCGTTTAATGTTTGCAAAGGGTTTTATGGTCATTTTTGTCTAAAAACAAAAACAAGTTTGCTAGCCCAGTGTCGTTCACCTTGGCAATGCATGGGTGTGAATTTGGAGGGCAGAGGTTCTGAAGGGGCACTTGATGGAGGCATATTTATTTTGCTGTTGTGTTCAAATATCAACAACCATTCTCCAAATCTGTGTCTTGTGTCTGTGTCTCAAATATCCTGTAATGTATAGAGGAGTGAATGGACAGTGGGGACATTCTCCTGTATCAGTCTATTAAGAAGTGCTGTTCTAAAGCAACAGTGTCCAGACACACCTGATTAACACAGCAGGTTAGGAGTACAGAGATCACCAAATTGGTCAATGGGTGCTGGTCTACAGCACTCCAAGCCCAGAGTTGGACAACCTCCCGCTGGACTATTCATTTGACCCCAGTTCAAGTGGCTCTCTCTCAGGACTCTGACCATCTCTCAGCAGCCCATCCCAATCGCCAGCTTGTGTTACAGGGCTGGAGAGAACCGCTAAGAGATGCGTTAATGAAGTCTGTCAACAACACTTATGCACACAAAAACACAAAACACCCTGAAAGAGAAAGTGTGTGTTGACTATATGAAAAAAATGTTTTATTTCAATCGGTTCCCCTGAACAATAAGGATAGTGCATGTCTGAAGTAAATGTTTCTTTTCACATCTTTCATTTACTGCCACCTCTGTTCCTAACTGCAGGTTTGTTCTGTAGAGTTCTTCCTTCGGTGGACGGAGGAAGTAATATGCTAAGAGACGATTTACAAGCAGTGATTGGTTGAGAGTCGTGTCAAACAATATCTTGTTATTATCATTTGGCAGTAAGGTGTCAGATGTAAAAATCAAAGAGAAGTACAGTTACATGAAACAGACCCTCCATTTTTTTGCAACATGTTGTCCTTACTTTCTACCTGAAAATAAGTTAACATGTGGTTAAGTATAATATGTTTTTCTGCTCATTTTCAGTTTAACATATTGGGAAATAACTGTCGTAACTTTTTGCACGGGCCACATTTCATGTTTGAATTTTCCCCCATATGTTAAAATCAGTGAATACATCTTTCTAAATTCACTGCCATCATACTTCATGTTTTTGTACACCGTAGAGTGCACAACTTTGAGAAAACTATATGGTCGGTACGGAAACCCATATTAATTATGCCCGTCAAATACAGAGAAAAACACAGGAAACATACAAATGAGTTTCAATTCTGCAGTACAATAGATTTCCTTACCCTCTTTTCATAAGCTGTGCAAAGTGGACAGCCCTGGTGTGCTGGACTAAGCAGGCATGCTAAATTTGAATTGTGATTTCTGATGTTTCTATTCTTATGCATATATCCTTACTTGGTATTATTTGTTTTTGAGGTCCCCTTGCAGTTGCGGAGTGTAATTTACTTCTACCTTCATCCATTCATTCATCTTCTAAGCTGTTTATCCTTCTGGGTTATGGGGGGAGCTGGAGCCTATCCCAGCTCTCACTGAGCGGAAAACAGGCAACACCCTAGACAGGCCTCCAGTCCATTGCAGTCATTTCAACATCACTGGTGTAAGTAAGTCACACGTTGAGCACGCCTCATGTACAGCTATAAACACATGCATTTGTTTGTCGAGCTGAAGGATACAGAATCCGAGGCTGCATGTGAATGTGCATCACACGGGTATATGGCTGCTACAGATTATCAGGGTTTCAGTTGTTTCTATGTGTAAATGAAATAAAAATGAGTGTAATCAGTAGCATCCATACGCCTGTGTATCATGCGCGCACGTATAGAGGAGTCCGGTTCTCTCAGGAGCCGAAATCTGGCACAACACTGGCAAAGACAACATCAGAATAGAAAGAACCATCTCAGAAGGAGAAGTAATATTATAGGATTGTATTACAGGAGGATGCAAACTTACAAGGCTTATGTATTGTGAGATTGACAGAGACTGGCTAAACTACAAAACACTGTGAGACAGGGATGACCCAGATGAGTAACATTGGCAGGGATGAACATTGCTGTAGGATTTTTATTGTTTTCCCGTTAGCCGTATCTTGTGTCCTTTTATCTCTTATTGCTCTCGCCAGGGAATAAGCATAGTCTGAGATTTACTCTGGACCCTTGTAAGGTTCTTTCTCCTGCTTGCATCCTCCAGCACTGCGCCTTGTTCACCAACAAAGCTCAAGAAGACATTTCTTCTTAAAACTCCCTTATGCCGTTTCATAAAGTCTCTGATGTCCAGCCGTGTTTTCTTCTTTGGGATTAGTTTTTAGGTAAGAACAGAATGGACACACACTCAAGAGCACAAAGGTGCAAACATATCTGAGGTTTAAAAAAGTCTTAAATATGATGCAGACTTTTACCTAGAACCTAACGAGAACAAATTTAAGACAAAAAAAAAAACCTTATTAATGAAAGAGGCCCAGTGTCTTCTGTTGTCTCTTCTCAACCTCTGCCATGATGTCCATGCTGGGAAACCTGAGCTAGATTCTTCTTATAGCTAGCTGAAGACCCATAGTTGATGGTATGTGAAGTGACGCCATAAAGTGTACAGCAGGCGTTCCAGGCAATGACAGAGATACCATTTTCCATATTTTAAGTCAGTGTACCATCAAAAAAATTTTGATTTTATTTTAAGGTAAAATCATCACATAATGTTGCTTTAAAGGGCAATGTGACTAGCAGCTGAATATCAGTCCAGCAACTGCCTGCGGTTACATGATGAAGTTTTGTTCATTTTTAGTATTTGGCAGGTCAAACTGTGACTTCAACAACATTAACCAGACCGTAATGTAGACCTGGATGTGGTTAGAGCTGGTTGAGAGAACAACTGGGTGGCTATTAACTTCTAGTGTTTGTTAACAGGACTAACCGCACAGCTCCAGCACTAATCTGAGTCGACTGATTGAGTTGATTGTATCTGGGGTAAGCGGAAGAAAGTGAGCCAATTGTAGCACATTAGTACATGTACATTTTTGGCAAAACCATTTCTTTAAGAGTCAGTAAATGTGCCAAGTTGCATTGTTTATTGGCAAATCAACTTGACTCTTGGGCCAAAATGACTGCCCACACATTTAGACTTGCATGGCATACATTATACTCTGTGCATTCTAAGCAATAAGCATGTGTCGCTAGCTTCTGTCATCTGTAGGTGCAGTTGGATAGCGTAGTGCAGGAAAACACGTCGTCTTGTGTTTATGCCACCGCAGTAAATCATCTCATGAATTAAGGGTTGAATGGCCCTTTGGCCCCGCATACATCACCCAGAGTGGAGTGGAGAGAGACGCAGTGCCCTGGAGAGCAGAGGAATGCTTCTGTTCCCTCACATCACACATATGCAGATAAATCCTCTGCTATATGTCTTACTCCTACACTGGTGTGTGTTCAGAGCTCCTGTATTGAGAAATGCACTCAGACAGGCCGAGGTGTTGCTGAAAAGCAGGAGAGGGGGATGGGCCATAGCTTCTCTCCGAACCTCCCTGATGCACTAAAGTCATTCAGATGGATTTATCTAGTGGCTGGTGCTTTTACTAGATTCTGATAGATTTACGACTCCAAATCTTGACTTTGGGTCTCTCTAATAAGGCCTTTTTGTTTATGTTTTTGGCGTCCGTGCGTCAAAGTAAATACCTTTATAAAAGCGCAAAAAGCTCGAGCGCCGCAGCCTTCCAGGCCCTTGACACAATTAAGCTTTGTCTAGACGACTTTAAAACCTTTGAATTCCAGCAGATTAGAAAGCCCAATTAATCTAGCAGAGTTGGCCCAGAAACAGGAGGCTGAGAGAGAGAGCACTAAAACTGCGGTTAGGCCCTTGTGTAGAAAAAAAAAACCCATCAGCATTAAAACGACATTGGAAGAAGAAGGAAAGATCAACAAACCTAGCGCTGAAAAAAAAAAAGAGAGGCCTTTCGTGATGGACTTGAAAAAACAAACTGTCGCTACTCTTTCATACAGGAAGGAGTTTGTTTTTTACATCGCCCAGGGTGAGTGTGGTGGGTCTTGGTGGGGTTTGGGGTAACGCTATATGAGGGAGTTATTTGGACATGACATGCTGAGGTGCTTACGCAGACGGTCTCACGGCCTATGAGGCGCTCAGGGGCACGGTCACGGCAGAAAGGCCGGACGCAGGTAATGCCCCTCCATCAGCGGCACGGAAACCCCAGGGGACGAGAGCTGGGCTGGACGTCATGGAGGCCAAACAAAGCTTTGCTGACAAGGAAGGAGAGCCTAGCAGACCGACTGATGGAAATGACAGGACCACTGAGCAGGAATATAAACTGCCATCCAGCAGTAATATTTCTGAGAATGCAGGCAACAATCAGTCCCTGTCGAACACGTGGTATCCTGGGATGTAATTCAAATCTAAGAAGCCCTATTCTGTTCCATATACAGCATATTCCACAATGAAGCCAACCGCACTCTTCCTCCAGGCGCACAACAGGGGAATTCCAAGCATTTTCCAAAAACTCGGAATAATTAAATGATTAAGATGCCTTTTAGAGTGGTTTGATGTGAAACGCCCTGTTCTAGAGAAACTTACTGAGTCAGAATTGTTAAAAGAGGTGGTGCTGGAAAACAGACGTCTGAGGAGTTTAATGCCTCTAGAAGCTGCCTCAAAGAAAGTTGTTACACTGAGTAGTTATGAATGTGCTGCTTGATGTCCGGGACAATGTTTCATAATAGCTTCATAGATTTCACACTACTTTACTACTTTCCTACTTTCCTACAATAATCCATCACATGTAGCTTGAATATTCTCACACAGCTCCTGCAGACTTTCCGGTAGGGGTGGAGGTGGAGAGACACCAGGCTTTCTGGACGTGTGACACCTGATCACAGTGCCTTCACACACAGATTCATTGGTTGTCTTCACCAAAACAAAAGCAGTACTCATCACTGAAGATGACCCGCTGCCATTCTGAGTCACTCCATGACAGTCTGGCACAACACCTTTGCAGTTTTTGGCGATGTTGACGTAGTGTCAAGGGGAGTCATCGTAATGGTCTGCGTTCATCTGGTCCTGCGTTGTGCAACCATCGTATAGTGATAAGGCCCGTCCTTGCTTACGTCACACGCACGACCAAGCATAAAGCTTGAATCATTCGCATGTCTGACGATGACAAACTAACCCATCAAGTTTTACTCCTGTCGGTTGATTCCTTCTGGGTGCAACTATTTTTTTTGACAGTAAATGTATTTACAAGAGCACAGAAAACAAGTCTGTTGTAGTCTCATTTACTTGCTCACCAGCATAGCCAGATTTTATAAACACCGAATTGATGACACCTACCCACGTATTAGTAAAAAAAATAATAATAATAACACCTGGATTATTTATTCTCTTCGTATTTATATATCTAATACTGCTCTGGACAAACCGGGACTGTTTTGGTTATTAAATGTAAACAAGCTATGTTCAAGTTGACTGAGCTTAGATTAGCAGTCTTGGACTAATATTGATGATGGCTAAAGTGCTGCTGTCATTTCCAGCTTGCCCATAGTTTTGTTGGCTGATGCCAATATTTGATATTTTTCTTGCACAGATCTGCCAATCTATACACATTTATGGAATGTTCAGATTGATACTACATCTACCTGGATTAGCAAACTAATAGGTGTAACATTTATCTCTGCTGAATTAGAGTAAAATTAACTAAATGGTGACATTTTAGCACACTGACTACAATGCCCAAGCTTTCAGCTCTTCCAGTGTACAGCAAACTACAATACACCATCAAATACTGTCTTGAAATATTGGTCACATCTAGATCTAAATCTGTCTAATGATGATATAGTTTAATGATCATCTGCTGCTGATACCAGTATGAATATGAATGATATTTTGTGCAGCACCAGATGTGCTACAGTCTGTAACTGTACAGTTGTAATGAAAGTATAAGGTAGGTGTTTCTAATAAAGTGGACAGTGAATGGAAGTACAAGGTAGGTGTTTCTAATAAAGTGGCCAGTGAATGGAAATATAAAGTAGGTGTTTCTAATGAAGTGTGTGTGAGGTGTTAAACATATAATCTAGGAGCTGTATCTCTGAGCCTATGCTATGGATTTGTGGTGTCTTTATCCAGGCCTTATTAGGCAGGACATTAACGCCCTCTTGTGAATGGGCACTACACCGGAAGGAGTGCAGCTTGAAAAAAGCTCTAACAGCAGTAAAAAAATCATGTTTACTGATTCACATTAAAAAAGTAAACTGAAAGGAAAATATGGCATATTCATTTGTTAGCCTTTATTACTTTTGGCTATAGTTAAAACTAGCTGCAAAATCAAGATAAACTAAACATTATAGTTTATTTAGAAATCTGTAAAATCTGGCAGTGCTGCTAAACAAGGCCGAAAGCTAAAATAAACAAACAAATGGTTTTGGACTGCCTCAGAGAGAAAAATGTAAAGTGTGCAAGTCAAAAGCAGAGGTGCCAACAGTGCCGTAAATTTTCCTTTGAAAACACCATAAAAAGATTTCATGGATGTCAATAACCCCTGGGAAGGGCCTTTGATATGATTCAATTCCAGCAGTTAAGCCAAGATACAGGCGTGCTCTTTGAAGACGAAGAAATACAGGTCAGGCTGTTAGAACACTTAAGAGTTTTTTTCCCTCCCACTCTCTTTTTTATGGCCTTCCAGCACTGGAAGCTCTGGGAAGGCTGGTCAGAACTGCTTACAAATCACTAATTAGGCAGAGGCTGGGTGGATAGTGGGGGTTAGGGGACTACGAGGTGGGGAGGGGCGTGTCAGCCAGCCTAGACCTCCACGTCAGAGCCCACGGGCCTTTCCCATAAATCCCTGCTCCTTTCATGTGTGCGGTTCAAAAGCCCGTCCGTCCGGCCTGGAAAGTCTGACACAGGATATGTGAGGAGTGAGCAGAGCCAGGGCCAATTAGCGCCCATCCCTGCAGTCGGGCCAGGACAGCATGGACACTCCGTGCGAACTCGTCCAGAAAACGAGAGAGAATGGGAAAAGAAAAGTGAGAAAAAGCCAGGCTGCCAGTCTTGCACTCCAAACAAATGTTCAAACACAGCTCTCCCAGATCCTTATCGTTTCTGAAAGTATCCTCCAACAACAAGCCTCAAATCACCATTATTATTCCTCTCATCTTACAATGTTCTCTTAAACATTTATGTCATTGCTATCTGAAACTGCCAGCCGTTGGGTTTGCTCGGTCTGAGTTCAGTGAAAGATCTAATTTACTACACTGTGAAGAACTGCTGTAATTTCTACACTAATTTAAGCCAGTGTTCGAACCACTATGATACTTTAAATGCGTTTTATACATCATCCTGTGTTGAATTCTGGGAATAAATTATAGTACAGACCAGAGCCAGTTTATGGGGTGGTTGACCTTTTGTTATTTCTCCCATTATTTCAAAATTATTTCAAAACTCAAGAACACCAGAGAGCACCTGTAAACAAGTCTTGAAAAAGAGCTAAACTGATAAAAACAATTTTCCAGCCATTTATGTGGGATTGTCCTTTAATTGCGGAATGTAGATTATTACATTAAACAACTAAGATAACTTACTAGTATATTTCGGATGCTCACATTACTGCTACTGAATGCTGATCGGTTGACATTACTGCTACTGAGTGCTGATTGGTTGACATTACCGCTACTGAATGCTAATTGACTATCATCACTGCTACTGCCGGCTGATTGGTTGTCATTAACGCTACTGAGTGCCAACTGGTTAGCAATACTGCTACTGAGTGCTGATTGGTTGACATTACTACTACTGAGTGCAGACTGACTGTCATTACTACTACTGCGTGCTAACTGGTTGTCATTACTGCTACTGAGTGCTGATTAGATGGTGATCAGCTCATTGGCAGAGTGATTTCGGTCACTGGTGTACATCAGGTACTGTTAGAAAGTCCTATAACTGGAGTTTAGAAGCACTCAAAAATACTGTGGCATCATGCTGAGGAAGAACCACCATGACTCAGAATGTTCTCTGTTATTAAGAACGGGCAGAAAAAAACATTGTCCACACAGCTAACAACAGGGGGAGGTCCTCATGAGCCATATTCTTCCACCTCAAAACAAAACCACACACAAACTGACCCCAGGTTTGACAAAAACAACACCACGAACACACAGTATATCTAAAACCAAACCAAACCAAAATAACAACAACGTCTTTAAACAGAGGCCACGTGGCTTTGTAATGCCATGGCCCTACACCACTAAAGTCCCTCAGAGTAAGAGGCAGCCAACACAGTGTAACATTACACAGAGTATTACAAACTATGACTTCAAAAAGTTTACACTAACACATAACAGTTAACAATAGCATAGAAAGGTAACGCAGATGCTTCATTCATCACATGCATCACCTATAATGCATATTCCCACTAAGCATGTCTTTAATGCATGAAACAAATATATTAAAAGCCCTTCCGTTAGTAAATAAGGCATGCTTTTGAGGAGGGAAAGATTGCCCAATTATAGGCACACCTTCCAAAAGCTACATTTTCCTACACAATAAAAATGGTCTATTTGGGTGCAAAGCGGCCTAATTTGGCAAGAAGCACTAAAGAAGGCGAACGTGTTGGGGGAACTTATTAGGCAGGCAAGAGTCGACATAAATCACTGCCGGCTCAGCTCATTAACAATGACTCCAAACCTTGTACTTCAAACCGAACGCGAGAACACAATGTTAAATGTCTGAGTGGGATGACAACACAGCAAGAGCATATTTACTAGGAAAGGCTTGCTAACAAGTGATCAATTACTCCAGCCCAGTGAAAATAAACTGAAGTGAATCAACAGGGGTATTATTCCGACCAGAAGATGATGTCATTTCCTCATATCTCCTCAAGGACATCAACTTTATGTAAACCAACATCAAACAGCTAATCTTTGAAGGTCCTTGGCACTCAGCATCTATTAATTGCTTGTTTTTGTTAGCATGTTACCAAATAAAATGGCTCCCCCTGAGGAATTAAACATGGGCTGTATCCAAAACAGTGCCATCTCCATGGAGACCCAAGGGGAGGACTGTTCCTACCGACATTACGGGCCATAATGTGCTTGGATGTGGAATCTCAGGCCTCAGGGACTAAGCTGTGGTTTGAACACTCGCCCAGCCACTGAGCCAGCGGTTCGCATCAGGTGAAGCGCCAGTGTGTGACCAACAGTGCAGTCTCAATGTCTAGAAGGTTTGGTGTGGCCAGACTTCGTCAGATGGAAGAACATGGTGGACAGCACTGCATATTTACTAATAATATAGTGCTGCACAATGCAGTGTAAAGGTCAGAGAGCACCCTTTTGTTAATTTAATGGAGCACTGTGTAAGTTTTTGGGCAGGGGTCAGCAACTTAAAAGGGCCATTTGATATTTTTAATGTACCATTTTAACATATTAACTGTAAATATGCCCCAGTATGTCCTAATGTCCTAGTATAACGTCCTAGTATGTCCTATATGATATAAAAAGCTCACTGGACAAAAAATTGGGCACCTTGTGTGTTTAAGGTGGTAGTAACTTCAGACTCCTGCAGATGGCATATCACGAGAATGATGGAGCTATAAATACCTGCGGCTTGTGTGACATATATTGAGAAGAGGTGGTACAGTGCATTGAATATTTCATTCCATGTGTGGAAAATGTGTTGCAAGGCAAATGTTAATGACTGGCAAAAAGGACTGATTACATTTGGGTGTGCCAAAGGCCATAGTGTAAAATAAGTAACTGAATTTGCAGGTGTATGGAAGCTTACAGTCATATGGGTCTACCAGCAGTAGCAAAAATCTCAGAATTGTGCCAGGGAAGGCATCCACAAAATTTGGCCAAACTGCCCACTTCTTTGATGCAAGAGTGGCTGGACACTGATGTGGCCTAGATCCAGAAACTCGTCCAGTCCATGCCAAATCAAATCACAGCTGTTATTTCTGCTTGTGGAAGTATTGCACACTATTAGGTACGTTTCAGTTACAGATGACTCATTTGTTTTTTTTGTATGGTGAGCTTATAACTTATTCACTTGTTACTTTTAAAACCTATACACTCACCAGCCAATTCATTAGGAACAACTGCTTGTATCTACACTCATTTTCCATTTCATCAGTTCCACTTGCCATATAGGAGCTCTTTGTAGTTCTACGATTACAGACTGTAGTCCATCTGTTCCTCTGCATGTTATCCCTTTCTGGAACTGATAGCATGGAAAACACATGTAAATACAAAGTACCTAATAAAGTTCTCAGTGAGTGTTACAGGTGATACAGTTTCCTAAATCGTTCTTGACCAGCCCAGAATTTCTGCATTATGCACCTTTTACAACAGATATTGTGACAAAGCAGCTTTACAGAATCCAGGTCCAAGCCCCCAGTCAGTAAGCCAAGAGTGAGAATTATATTATAGGCAATATTGAATAGAATAACCAATAACTGTCCTGTGAGAGGTTCTCTAACTTTCAAAAAGAGTCTTCACATTCACACACCATTCATTCATATGTTCAAGCATTCATCTTCAAAACTGCTTATCATCATACTGGGCGGAAGGCAGGAAACACCCTGGACAGGCCACCACTTCATCGCAGGGCATACACACATGCTTATACATTCACTCACACACTGACACCAAGGGGCAGTTTACCATCTCCAATTCACCTCAGAGCATGTCTTTGGACTTTTGGAGAAAACCGGAGCACCCGGAGTAAACCCACATGGATACGGGGAGAACATGCAAACTTCACAAAGAAAGGACCCTGGACAGACCACCAGTTCATTACAGGGCAGACACACAGATATACACATTCACTCACACACACACACACACACACACACACCTAGGGGCAATTTAGCATCTCTAATTCACCTGACTGCATGTCTTCGGACAGGGGGAGGAAACCCAGCCAGACACGGGGAGAACATGCAAACTCCTCCCAAAAGGACCCTGGATGCTCTATGCCCCATCTGATTCACAAAACTGCTTCTTTAAAGAAGCATCTATTTAAAGGATCTCTACGGAACCAATGTGGTTCTTCAACAGCTTTGCTTCCAAAGAACGCATTTCTAGCTAACTTCATTTCTAATGTTTCTTTTTATTTTGGAACATTTTCAAGAATGTGTAGAGCACCTGCATTTACACAAAGCCCTGGAATTTGTAGACCGGTTCGGACGTCCAGAACAGGGATAATATGTTTGTTCAAGGTCAGTGCGACCTGAAGGAAGTCACATATGAGTCAGCGTCACAGGAGGAAGTGTCAGAGATGCACAGGGTATGATTTCTGGGCAGCTCTGTCCACCCTACACTCTTAAATGAGCTCCAAAAAACATCATAAATCACGACATGAGCCTACTTATCAGAGCTGGAGGCCCAGTAAAGCCGCCAAAGCCTTCAGGCTCCAGCATCCCCACAGCCCCCAGGTAGTGGAAAAACAAAGTGGGAACAATTCAAAATAGGAGCACTCCTGGCCGCCTTCCTGCAAAGCGCTGTGGGGGGAAAAGTGCCTCCTAAAGCGCGTTCTAGGTCCTGTGGGGTAAGAGAGCCAAACTACTGTGAACTTGTGAAAAAGGCCCAGTGTGTCTATTTCAAACAAAGGGGGCAAAAGAAAAACACAATGTATCAGTCTGTCCATAATCCCCGCTGACTTGGAACTGAAATAAGGCCAGGTGCTGCTCTTTGTTCCACACATACATACAGGAGTGCACTACTGTAAAAACAGCAGAGGTTGGAACAGTGAAGAGGTGGAGTAATAGTGAAGACGGGAGTCGAATACATGAGAAGAAAGTTGGGACGTGATCAAGATTACAGCATTCCGGCACAGTGTAGTCTATAAAAGAAAAAGAGGACCAATGCAAAGCAATAAACAAAAGTTTCCCATATCACAACAGCCCAGATGAGTCATAACTGCAAGGACTGATAGAGGACCATATATTTTATTTGTTGAGCCTTTGTTTCATGCTAACTTCGGCTATCTAGGGGCCAAATAACCACCAGTCCAACCTGAAATATATGCGAACGTTTGAAAGACTGTAACAAAGGTGGTGGTTATGATAAGGTTATTATGGTAACACTTTATGATATGATCGCTTAGGTTTAGGTATTAATCAGGTACTAGGGGTGTGTGTGTGTATATATCCGTTTCAAGGTTCATCATGTTCCAAATAGGAATTCCATGGATTTTTCAAATGTTGGCACAATTAAATGGTTAAGTTGTGAACTTTTAAGTTGAAGTCATTCAGAGTGTATTTATGTAAAAGACATTCACCTCTAAAAGCTCCCTCAGAAAATGTCCCTCACATAAGGTCATCATTTTACAATAGTTTTTTTTTTAAACCCATTCACGGCAGAGGGATGTTGTGAGGATGTGCAGGGTGTTGTGAGGCAAACTTGACACTAAACATTTTTTCCCGGTTTTATCACTAATTATCCATCACCATTAGGTATAACAAAAAACTAAATCTCAGATCCGTATGTTCATTGGTGGTTTGGGAGAGTAAATAAAATAGCTAGTAGACGCTGTGACCCCTGGTGACCCATCACCACCACTGTAACAAAATACAAAATCTAAATGCTTTTGTCACATCAAAGCACTCCAAATGGCTGTTTGTATCTCACCCACTGAATTCTACAGAACTTTTGGAAGGTTGGTGGAGTTATAGTTTAACAAGACGTATATACTCATATACATGAATCTCACACAGAACGTGATTGTTTTTTACCTAGAAAGAATCTAATCTGGGCTGTAAAAGAAAGTGAGTAATCTTAACATGGATTTTAACAGGTCCTTAAGATTTAGGGCACTTTGCATTTTGTGCTTTCATTTTACACCACTTGGAGGTGTTTTCATTTTATTATGCCCTTCTATTACGTCGTATCAGACAATATCTAGAACTTTTTAGTCAGTGTAATTTAGTTAGACTGTCTTGGAACCTGCCATCATGTAACCTGATTTTTTTTTTTTTTAAACAAAATGAGTTCTCTTATTTACCTGGTTACTTAACCTAGTTCTCAGGGCCCTTCAAAAATGTGGACCACCTGACCCTGAAAACCAGTCCTACCTAAAAGTTACTGTTGTCAACAAATGACATACTACATGTTAACAAGAGGGCTTGGCCAGTACTGTGGCCAATTACCGCATCCATGCTCAGCCTACAAACACATTCTTTCATAGCAACTGTTGAATCACGATAAAATCTTGAGACGCTCAGATCATGAATCTTTATATCAGATTCCAATTCATTTATAGGCAAGTGGTCAATATTATTAGCCTTTTTTAACCCAAAAATGGATGGACTAAATGAGCACATGAAAACACACCGGCGCAATTCCAATACTTTCTGTTAAGCCAAGTTACTATATATATATATATTTATATATTTTTTTTCTTTTTTTTTTTTCCCTGCCTTTGGTGAAAAGCAGACTTTTACAAAAACGTGGCTAATCACCAGCCTCTAATGCGTCCACCTGCAGGACGGAGCTCATACAGACCCACAGCAAGTGTGCAGAGGTGGGAATATTTCTTCAGAAGCCACAGCAGGGAACAGACTGAACACCTGCCAATAATGCTGTTTTTCCTTCAGATTTTTTTTCCACTTCTTTTCTCTCTAGAGTCAGAAATCTTTTTCTGAGGTTTGGAACGGCCCTTTATGTTTCCTGTGCATGTAAAATTAGAAACTTTATACCTTCGACATGAAATGCTGGCTCACAGAGGGTGATCCAGCTGGGGAACCCCCCCCTCTGGCAGGTAAAAGGGGACTTTTTTTTTTTTTTTTTTAAAAACACATCTCTATTCTTGTTCTGAGGATTAATAGTGGAATATGTATTTGATACTGCAAGATCGTGTTATGTGTTATTTTGCTTTGATCTCACTGAAAGGGGCACATACAGCGCAAGTCTGTAATTACAGGTACAGAAATGCACACAATATGGCATATTTATATACCAGTCTCTGAAGCAAGGTTTAAATCTATGCGTCTTGACTTGACCGCACTGCACAGACATTTGAAAACTACATGCTGCCCTCTATTGGTGACAAGGTGAAACTACACGTTGCCAGGCTATCTGTCCTTTATTTCATAATCTCACCAGTAACAATACAAATCCAAGGCACCTTGGCATGATGAGGCACTTTCATCTAATTTAATGTGGGAAAAGTCACAGTAGAATACAAAACAAATCATTTGATCTTTTTCTTCTTTTTGACTACAGGTACGTCATCACCAAGCCCCTCATCGTCCTGTGCTTTCCTCTTCAGGCCGCTTTTATCACTGATGTATCCGCTGGAGTCACTGTTTGGGAACTCTGTCGGGGAGGGCAGCTCCTCATTCGCCTCCTGCTTTTTATCCTTTTTCTTTTTCTTCTTCTTCTTTTTCTCCTCAGTGTGGATGCTGGAATCAGGGTCCACCTCCATTTCATTACTGTTAACATCATGACTGTTGCCGTTTGTGTCCTCCACTGCCTCAGTGTCATGTTCCTTCTCCTTTTTCTTCTTTTTCTTCTTGGGCTTTGAAGGACTAGTGATCTCGGTGGCGTCTTCAGCGGCAGTTGAGTCTGTTTCAGTGGGTGTTTCCAGTGACATGTTTCCACTGATGGAAGTAACAAGCTCCTGCACCCTGGAGGTACATCAAACACCACAGTGTTTAAAGTCGGTAAAGACACAACTAACAAAATCCATGCAGTAAGTTAAACTGCCTAGGCAAAATGGCAACACTCTGAGTTGTATGCAGCTGAATTTGAAGGAATAATTAAGCAAAAACTAATTTAAAGTACATACGTTTGGTATTTGTCATTTGATTTTTTAGCTTTATAATGAAGTTACTTGGCTCATGTAGCTAACAAGCAATGGAAACCTATACTCACCTAATAGCAAACTAGTCCCAATTTTTAGTGTTGAGTTTTTAAGCAACTAAACCTGCTAATAATGTTTCTAGCACCATATGACAGTGCTATCCAAGCACAAGCTTCATTCTTCAAGACGGCTGCTACTTGGGGTTTTGAATATAATTAATTTTAACCCATTTTGGACCATGATCTGGCTTATCTACACTTTGGTAACGCTCAGTGAGACCCCAGAGACAGTTACAGGCCGTACAAGTGTCCTTCTGGGTGTCCATATTCCCATATCTATCCATCAAAGCTCATTATACCTGGACTTCTCCAGTCGTCCTCTGATCAAAAGGACACCGGCCACATCAGCATCCAGCTGGAACACTTCAAACTGCAGGCTCCCTCCCACCTTCAGGCCAGAGTCTCTCCACTGCTCAGGGCTCAGCTGAGCTGGCTTCAACACACAGGCGTTAAAGCAGCCATGCACCAGGCAACCCACATGGCCTGCTGCCATTTTATTTATCACACCCTAGATGACACGACACAATATGGCATAGCACACAATGTCACAATATTTAATTGTTTGTACAAGTCACAAGCAATAAGTCAGTTTCATTTCATTTAATAAAACACTTTATTAAAATCGCACATACAGCACTACACCAGTACCAATTATGCTCTCTTTGTAATGATATGCAGGTCGTCACTATTTATGTGCTGATAACATCTACAATATGCTTAGAAAAGCATACTGTGATGCAAATTACACTGATTGAAATATATAACAAACATCTCATACAGTATATCTGTAATGTACATGTATTCGTGCTGCTGTTACCATCATCAAGTATTCCACTTTTTAATAAAGCTTAACTGAAATATTTCATGGTAATTAAAATTCATTATTTTATTTTTATTTATTTAAATTATTTTCATAGCAAGTTGCAGCAAGCTCTGTTTGAACACCAGTGAGCGATGCAGAAAAGTGAAGGAAAAAGAGTCTTTTTAACCACTGTCTTAAAAGTGAAAACAACTTTTGGTGAACTCAGCGAACTGGGCAGTGATGAAAGTTTTTGAGCCGCTCAGAAACATTTTATACTGGAGCACACGTAACCTAGCCATGTTGGCTCCGAGTCCTGAGTTCCAATTTTCCAAAACTGCTGTATAATTCAATCACTGAGATGAAAACAAATAGGGAGTGAAAACAAATCATTCAGAGTGGTTTGATGTGAATTGGTTCATTGTAGAAAAAGTTGCTGACTCAGATTTCTTTACAATGGTGGTGACAGGAACCAGGAGTGGCGATGTCTACCAGTCAAATATGGCCATTTTATTTACTGTCAAAACCACCAGTGAACCTCTGAGTTTGTATCATGTTATTGGGAAAAAACATGCTTCATTCTTTTCTCAAAACTCTCATAAACCTACCTTGCAGACATCAAGCTGTATTTTTATATAAAACCTTTCTGTGAAGTAGCTTTTAATGGCATTAAACACTTCCCATCACCAACCCTGTGAACAACTCTGAGAGAGGGCATTTCTCTACAATGGTGCATTTCACATCAAAGTGCTCTGAATGATGAATGTTTACATCTTAAAGACAGAACTGAGCAGAAAGATTTAATGTAGTCTTAAAACTTTTCAAAAGCCAGTTAATCAGCATGCTCTTATTAATTCAACCTAACAAATGCAACTAAGAACGCAACTAAGAAGGAAACTTCTCTGGACAGCACTTATGTTGACAAAGCCTCTCCTGCAAACTGTCAAACCTCTCCAGTGGGTCCAACATGCCGAGCCGGCAAGTGTTCTACTGGTCTGAAATTAGTATTTATCTTGATAATGCTTGTTCCCTACAGAATCTGTGGCTTCATGTACATGTGTCTGTTATTTTAATATTTTAGTTATCAAATCTACTGAATACTATTGAATATTTGTTGCAGTTCCACAGCAAATTAGTAATAAACTCCTGATGTTAAACAGCATGTAGGAAAAAAACAAGCCATGTGAAACCTACGGCAAGAATACTTACCACGAGTTTTTCTCCTTTCTTTGGTCTGAAGATCACAAACGAGGCCTCGATGTTTAGGTGAATGAAACCCTGGTCGTCCAATATTTCACCATGTTGTCCTAAAACCTTGATGTGGTCATACGCCAAGGGGACACCTTTCAAACTGAGACAAGAGAGATCCGAGGTTATTCAGGAAGACTGAAAATCATTAGCCTTAGCTGTTAATATCATAGCCAAATTCAGCTCTGGAAGGCCACAGTTGGGTGATTTCCCTGCTTTAGTACACATAGTAAAACTGACAAGCAGCTGATCAGGTGAGTCAGGTGTGCATTAGAAGGAAAGCCACCATAGCTAAACAAGCCTGACTAAACATCACAGTTGTGCTGGGGTATATATCCTCTGGTATACAGTGATATTGCTTTTGAGTTTGAAAGGTAACTTTAGTGACGGATTGATCTGATTATGCTTATGACAATAATCATGTTATCTGTTATAAAACAACAAAAAATAGAATAACCCCTGAAGAAAAGTTGCTTGTTTTATTTTTTATTTATTCTGTGTTGAAGAAGCGAGTTGTATATTGGCTGAAATGTAATATCAATTTTCTTAGGCAAGTTATAGATGCAGTATACTCATAAATCAGAAACAACCTGCAACATGCAAACAGCGCAGACCACGCTAATGTTATCCTGTTTTGCTTTCAACAGTTTAGATGTAAACAAAGGAGGGTTAAAGGATTTGGGAAAAAAAATCTAAAAATGTTTCTGATCCATAATTGCTAAGTAATTGCTAATCACTTTCTGTAAACTGAAGTACAGGTCTGTTATTTTGGCCAAACCTTTTCCAGACTGCCAGTTAGTAGTAGTTGTGATGTCACAGCATATGTATTTTTTAGGTGACTCTCGATGATCAAACTAATCTATAGGCAGTTAAAAAGCTCTGATTTCAGTTTGATGTCCCCACCTTAAAATAAAAGCTTGGAGGACAGGGAACCAGCCTTGTTACCAAAAGGTCGCTGGTTCGACACAACTGAAGTGGCCATGAGCATTGCACCTACCTTCCAACTGCTCCTCGGGCACCGTGGATAGGGCTGTCCACTGCTCTGGGCAAGTGCGCTCACTGCGCCTTAGTGTCTCTGTGTGTGTGTATCTATTAACGAATGGGTTAAATGTAGAGCTCAAATTTCTCTGTGGAATTGGCAAATTTAAAGGATGGGACAGGATGTGAACTATAGAGAAAATGATTCAGGTTCTCTAAACAGTGATACTGAAAGGAACCAGGGGTCACAATGTCAACAAAACAAGTCTAGCCATTTTATTGAATACCTGTGAACGTGCATCTGAGCTACTATTAGTAATGATGCTTTACTAGGTCATGAAAAAACAATAATCTTCATGCATCGCTGGCATTAAGGCATGTTATTAAATTAGCCTGAGACGTCTGGCTCCCTTCACAAGCACTGTGACCATCTCTGACTTGGCCAAGCTCATCAAGAACGCAGCATTTTACCTCGAAGCAGAATGACTTTGTTTACATTATTAAGCACCAAATAACGCCAAAATTACTGACAAATAGCTCCTTTAACAGCCCCACAACAGCTGATGTTGGCTTGCTGGTCGAATTTTCCCGTTCCAGAGAAGCCAACAGCACTGTGGAGAAGTCCTACATAAACTGTAGTGGGGTTGTTAAAGGAGCTATTAGACTTGTTGACACTGCTGCACCATTTAAGGTGGAACGGGGAAATTTAAACAAGCAGCTGGCGAATGACTTCAGTGCGTGTTACCTGGTAGAATATTTCAGCAGCTCCGCGTTCAGCTCCTGCTGAATGCCTGTCCTCTTCTTCTTCAGGTACATGGGCGGCAGGGCAACGTGTCTGCGGCTCGTGTCCATGACCAGACACGAGTAGGGCGCCTGCACGAGCGCGCACGCCTCCGAGAACGTCGGCAGCAAACCGGCAGAAACGACGGCATCTCTGCCCGCCGCTGGAGAGGGCGCAGCGGACACTCCGGCGGAGACAGCGACCCGTTTAGGATTCTCATCCTGCGTCTTCGAGTTTGCCATGTTGCCTTAAAGCACGGGAAGGAAGCGTGGTTTGTTTCGTCGTGTGGTGAACAGAGGGCGCTGCGATTTTCGGTTTCTGGCGCTCTACCGCCACCCAGCGGAGAGGAGGAGAATAACACGTACTAACGGAAGGCAGGGATGAGCGAGTTTCCATTCGATCCGATACCGATATTTTCAACATCAACAAATGTAAATAAATTATATTATATTATATTATATTATATTATATTATATTATATTATATTATATTATATTATATTATATTATATTATATTATATTATATTATATTATGCAAGTCCCGAAGGGCACAATCCTGCACTTTCTCCAAACCACGGTTCAGAATTGCAGCCCGGCTCAAGTCTTTGGACCGCTGTATGTTCTATTGTACGATGTAAATATGCTTACAAAGCACTGTCGTATCTGTTATAAGGTCCTATCTGCTCTGTGGTGGAATAAGCTTCCTTCACAGGTCTAAACTGGCCAATCTCTGCTGAACTCTGATCAAGGATGTACTGTTATCAACATTTAAAAAAAAGCTCAGAAAACACCTGCAGGTTCACAGGTCATTTCTGATAATAAATAAAATGGCTACATTAATGTCCTTTACGTGATTCCTAGTTGCTATCATCTCTACTGTAAAGAAACCTATAACTGTCTCTACAATTAACTTTTGAATTTCACACCAAACTATTCAGAATGACTCTGATCAAATGTAACTATGCGGCAAATACTAAATAGTGTTTTACAAAATTGCAAATTGAAATGTTTCTTTGCCTAAGAACAATCGTCTTGCTGGTATAAAACGATTGCTTTTATGTTGTAAATCCTTTCAGATTTTCTATGTTCCTTCTACTGTTTACTTGTTTTCGTGAGACACTCTAGATAAGAGCATCTGCCAGATGACTGTAAATGTGAGTATTGACCCTCTTATCCATTAGTGTCAGACCTGATGTAGCCTTAGAGGCACCAGTCAAGGTCAGGCAGGCTGGCAAGTGTACAGTGACCAGAGCGTGTTTATATGTACCAGCGGACAGAGCCGCATGGTGGCAGGTAACACGCTGACACATAATGACAGTACAACTTAGTCAGCAGAGGCATGGGGCCGTTTTTGCTGTCGTGGTGGTCCTTCACTCTCAAACAAAAAACACATCAGTGAGAAGCTGCACTGAGCCATGATCAAGCTGAGTTAAGCAGCCTATAGTGACGTGTTTGTTTACTTGTGATAACATAGCCATCAGTGCTGTTTTATATACTCTTCTATACAGTAGATTAAAAAACACAGGCAAAGAAGTTGATTTACATATTACCAAAATGGTGGCTTTACTGGAGAAGCTAAACTATAGTGTTTTTGGGCAGTGGCAAAATGTCTTTTTTTTTTCCACCTTTGTTTTTTTTAAAAAAAAAATGTTGTATGAACTTATTCCAAGAGGTATTAGATTATTCTAAGTGGTTAAATTATGCTCATGGTAAAAAAAAATGAGCACAAATAGTTGCACCCAGAAAGAATCAATAGACAGGAATGAAATTTGTTGGGTTGACATTGTGAGACATGTGAATAGTTCAAGTTTCACGCTCGGCCGTGCATGTGACTAAACAGGGACGGGCCTTATTACTATACCTGACTGACCCAACGGCCATGGTTGCGGACATTCAGTGAGCAGTGATGCCCTCCATGAGTCATCAACCTTGCCAAAGACTGCAATGGTGTCGTGCCAGACGGTCATGGAGTGACTCAGAATGGCAGCGGGTTATCTTCAGTGAGGAGTCCAGTTTTTGTCTTGGTGGAGACGACCAATACATTTGTGTGGAGGCGACATGGTCAGCGCCAAGATGAATGGTTTGTTGGCACGCATCACACGTCTAGAAGGCCTGGTGTCACTCCACTTCCACTCCTTCCACACAATCTCTAGGGACTGTGTGAGAATATTCAAGCTGCATGGGATGGATTATCGCAGGAGACCATTAGGAACCACTACAACTCCATGCCGAGACATATGCATGTCACCTTAGCAAATATAACAGCCTGATGGCACACTGAGAGACACTGCTTCTGTATGTGTAGGTCAATAAATATTGCCCATATCAGTCTAAATTTATCATCATTTATGCTTTGGAACAGCATTGCAACCTGACACTTCCCTCTGGATGCTGTTCTTTTGACAATCAGTGTATATTGTATATAATGCTTTTGTTTCAGTGATGTTGCAATAATCAGCAATAACAACTCCATGTCATTTCAGTCTTTTTATTATTCATTTTCATATGAAGCCTATATATAAAAATACTGTAAATCAACAATTTGTCCCTTATACAAGCATTTTACATTGTGCATTTTGTATGTTTGAGGTCAGAGCATTCATTTTGCCATACAGATCAGCATTGCAATTTCAGCATCAACATTCCAGTAACCTATCAACAGGAATTAATGGAGAGATGCAGGATGAATGCAACGCGGAGGAGGGTAAGGAGGGATAGCATGACAGAGGAAATAAAGGATTATGCATGCTTGTTTTGTGCTCATTGGGGTATGATGCTTTATGCATGTCATCAACCTACTGCACTCCATAATGACCTCTCCTCAGGCCAGAGAGTAACTGGATGCTGATTGGTGGTCAGTCCACAGAGGTGATCTCTTTTTTGCCACAGTAGTGTTACCAGACCCATCTGTAGTCTGCAAGGTGAGCCCAAAAGCATTCTCCTGACAGCCATCAGCCCAATAATGTCAGCACCACTTAAAGCACAGCAATGGTCCTGCCAAGACTGTGCAGAAATCAGACTGTCACGGTGATGCACTGCGTCCATTGTATGTGATTTGTGGGATGCCGTTGCTGGAGTTATCTAGCACCTCCTATTTTGAGAGAGAGAAAGAGAGTAAGAGACTACAGTTCAAATGTATAGAAGTATGCATATTAAAAAGGTTCTACATGATACAATAAATAAACATATGCAACTAAATATGATTAAAAATTTTAATTAAATATTAATATATACAATTTTCCATTTTTGCAGGCAATACAAAGTAATATCTCAGTATATGAATATTTTAGCTTTTCCCCCTATATAATATTTTAACTTTAACATTAATTATTAGAACATAAACTAGATGCTGAAAGTGTTATAGTATGTTGTTTGTGGAGCAACAATAAGTTATTAAGTGATACAGAATAATTTATCTTAACTAGTGATCATATTAATCACTACTAGGCATTCTTGTGATGTGATACAGCTTCCTCAGTCATTAAGGAATCACCCCTCTCTCTGATAAGGACACATGTCACCTCCAGCCATCTGTGGTGCTTACCGACACATACTACCAACCCCATCGCCCGACACAAAACAACACATACAACATGATTATGGACAGTAACCACAACCAAACATTCAACAGATTAGCATATGGCTGTACATGCACAGTTAATGCACAATTACTATTTATTTATCTCACTCTCAGAAAAAAAAAAAAAAAATATATTTTTGTTTTGTTTTGTTTTGTTTTGTTTTGTTTTGTTTTGTTTTGTTTTGTTTTGTTTTGTTTTGTTTTGTTTTGTTTTGTTTTGTTTTTGTTTTGTTTTCTCCACTATGTTAAACTCTTTAAACTGTGGACTAAGATTTCAGAAAAATATTTGAGTAATGTTTGGTGTGTGAAAAGCATGTATTAACTTTTGCATACAGCTGTCACTGTGTTTCAGAGTGTGTGCAGGTGTATGTGGTGGGTCTGTTCTGTTTTTCTCTCTGGCTTTTCATCTACCTTCTCGGCCATCTCATGTGAATGATGTAGCGAGTGCTCACGCTCCAGAAACATGCGCTGTTGCTCGCTGCTGGCCAGACGGCAGGTCAACCAAGTGGACAGCGTGCAGCTGCTGATGCCCAAGCAGGCCAGGGACATGGTGGCCAAATGCAGGGAGCGCACGGTGTCTGGCCGTTTCACCAGTGCTCGCACAAACTGGAAGTTCAGGATGCCTCCGATCAGGCCGCAAATGCAGCAAGCTGAGAACAGTATCATCTGAGAAACAACGTGAGAAAGAGAGAGAGAGAGAGAGAGAGAGAGAGAGAGAGAGATAATAGACAAATATTATATATAAATAATAGACACAAATAGAAATAAAAGACACAAATATTTTCATTCTCAATTTACCACTTTTATCTTTCACTTTGAATCTTTCAGCATGTTATTGTATAGGATGTTATGTCAGGGCTGCAGTGAAAATAAGGGCACACCTTCAACAAACAAAGGCTCTCTGTAAGGCCCTATAGTGTTCACATGATACAGATGGTCATTGTGACAGACTGCTAAACACTACAGGAAATGAAGGGGGTAGTGTGGAGTAGCGTATAAACACTACTAAATACTAATAAACACAGATTTGCGTCATTCTGTGCTGGTATGTGGGCCAGAACTAGAACATCCTACGACCCACACAATCATTTTGACAGATTGCAGTACACTACCACCACTGGAGGTGTAGAGGGTAACACTGACTAAAAGAAGAAATCACTTGTCTAATAGATCAGGGGTTCTCAACCTTTTTCACCCCATATAATTTAGAAATAGAATTTCTACTAGAAATTTGGTAAAAGAAAAATTAGGTACAAATTTAAATAAGAGAGCTGTGAAAGCACCTCAAGAAACCTCTCCATCAGTGGCCAACCAGCGACTATTTGTCAACTTCAGGTCTCTCAAACTGAGGATGTTTAATTTGCCTGTTACAGCGACGTTTTGATTTGTGCATATTTATATATTTATATTAATCTACTTAATATAACACTAATATTGTTATATATGACCTTTCCGGCCAGCTGTGAACTACTGCCTCCACCTGACTACAGGCCCACGGGCCACTAGAGGGTGCTTCATTGCCCATTGGTGGTCTGTGACCCTCAGGTCAAGAAACCCTGCTAAAGATGGAACTAGACAGCCGTGGTGTGATGGAGCAACATGAGAAACAGCAAAAGACATAATGGTTTACTTAGTCAGTGAATCAAATAAAAGCTGTTAGCTGTTTCCTTATTAAGCTGTTAGACGCATTTAGAAGTCGTACAGGAGAATCAACAAACCTCCAGCAAACCTCCAGGAAGGTTTGTATAGCATTACTGCATAAGAAGTAATAAGCTGATAGAAGCTGTCATACTAGAGATTCAGCAAACTCCAGACGGTTTTCCAGCTGTTATTTAAAGTTTCACAGTTTTGATGTAAGCACCCTAAAGGTTAAAGCATGGTCAGCAAAGTAAAACAGAATGAATGAGACATGGACGGAAACAGGGAGAGCATATCTGTGGCCATTTCAGATTGTGCTGGCCTCTTGTTTTTAATTGTTCAGACCGGCTGCAGACAGAGCTGTTATCTTATCTCAACAAAATGCCAGCTCATCACTTTCCAGCAACTTTTAGCTCAAATTACAGTGAGAGTAGACGCTCCCTCCTGTTATTCAGCCACGGTCACAACTCTCTTTAGCACTGTACCCTTGATACATAGTAGCACTTAAAGCTGTAAATGTACTGAGTATGTTCAGCTAGAAAATAGCTGTACTTCCTCCAGTGTGTACAGTGTGTACAGTTTTACAAAGTGCTGGTAAAAATCTTCAGTCAATGTGCATTATTAAATGCACCTTAAATGCTATTAATTTTAAAAGTGTACTACTATAAGTGAGAGTGTGGTTAACATTAGCATGGTGGTGTGCTTTTTCTTTTTCTAGTTTCATTGACCTATAACAACTTAACTCAGCTTGGTTGTGTAGCATTTAAAACTTTAAATTCATCAGTTTAACACTGTATATTATGATCAGTGTTGCAGTATTTATATATTTTGATAAAACAGTGCAACATTTCCCACAAATGCTTTCTTGTAAAGCTATTTTTGTGAGGTTGCATGATTTTGAAAACACAGACAAAACTCAACCTAATGAGACACTATAGTGCACAACACTAAAAATAGCTAACACTAAAGTGCATCAATAATTTCTAATTATTATAGTGAATGGTATAGTGTAGTGGGTAACACCTCCACCTCCCATGCTGTAGACAAGGGTTTCGATCCTCTACCTGGGTAAACACCCTACACTATACCAATGTGGGTCCCTGGGCAGGACTCCTAACACTACCTTCACCTATCTGTGTAAGAAATGATTCAATTGTAATTCACTTTAGATAAGAGTGCCTGCCAAATACTGTAAATATAACCAAAGATACTGTAGTTTTGTTTAGCTACAGCAACACAGTTCAGCTCGCTAGCATTTCACACATTACATTTTTTCCCTCCAAATTTTTTCCACAATTTAATGATTGAGACTTTCTTCACAGCAGCGGTGACAGGAACCATGTCTCAAAATCTGTTTCAGGCCATAACCTTCTCCAAACCACCATAAAACAACGCATCATCCTAGCATCATCGTTCCTCAAGATTAAACACTTCAAACACGTCCGGTTCCTATCACCACCACTATGAACAACTACAATGACACATTTCACATCAGGCCTCTCTTATTAAGTTTGTTCTATAAATTAAATTCTGCACAAATTTTAAAGATCAGTGGGATTCCTCTTGCTGGAATGGGATATTTTGGGAATGGTGTCAGTGTTCTGCAAAGCTTCTCTAATGCACCAGCAGTTACTATGAAAGAGCATATCTGAGCATGTATCCTCTCAAATCAAGACTAAATCATAAAACACTTTCTGAATAATTTATCAGTTTTTGTGTGTATGTCCTTTTAGAACTAAGTGCTTGCGCAGGTTATTTCTACATGCATAAATTCTGAGATAAAAATTCAATGTCCAGTAATCATTCAGGATATTTATTTATTTTGTTAAAGGTAAAATTGAATGAATATTTAGGAGAGGCAGTAGATGATGATCTATGAATGTGTGGATAACATTGTTTTTAACTGATTTCAATGGATCTTACTGTCTAGTTTCTTGTACACTGATTTTAGGCACATGAGGTTTAACAAGTTAACATACTTATTATCATCAGGTTAACAGAGCCAAACAAAAGACTAAACATTTTCTGGGTTTTCAGAAATGTGGTTTCTGTCTACAAAACAAGGCTACTGTCTAACATCTGTGTAATATATGTAGTATTTTATGCAAATCTATGTATTATGAAATATATAATTTTCTTTAGATTTTTATTTCATATTTTTAGTTTTGCTTTATCCATGAATTGTTTCAACCATTTGTTCATTTTCGATACAGAAATCTAAATCAGTGCAACTGCTTTGTGGTAAAGACTTTGCTTATTATTATAGTCAATTATTATTAAACATGTTTTAGGTGCCATTCATGTAGAAGTAAAGCTGCTTCGAAGCATTCAGAAACTTTTTCATGCAATTGTAAACTTGGAATAATCACCAAAGTATGTGTTTCAGTGCTTGTTTTGTGTCTTGTTTTGTTGCTGATAAGAAATATACTTTATTTTTAGGCACTTTCACATTTCATAGGTCCAAAGAAAAACATTGTTTCTCCATTTTTCTAGATTTTTACTTTCACGCATCTGAACACAGAAGCTGCTTTTTATATTATGTGATAATTTCATGTTGAATGGACCGACAGAAATGGCCTGAGATTGCTTTGAAGAAAAGTCTGTTTACATTGACTTACATTAAAATCAAATGAGGACAAAACACAGTTTGTTTTTGAAGTGTCCAGTAGCGGGACCGATGAGGGTATAGCTCAGTTCCAGCCATTCTGAATTATGCAGTGATGTCTGCAGCCTGGGTTCTGGGGCTGGGTTCGATACCTGCAGTATGCCCTAAAGTGGCCATATGGTGATTCTGGATACCAGCCCATTGCCAATATCCTCTCACCACACCCAGATGGGCTAAGATGTCTCTGTGGATTTCAGCAATACAAATTATTTAAGATAAACACTTTCCACACAAACACATATACTCTGCTGCTGGACTGGAGCAAGTAGAGACTGAAGAGATGGTGGAAACAGCGAGAGTGAATTACTGTAGATGGTAACATGGTAGAGTGCCCTAAATGCCTTCACAAAGAGCCATTACAGAGCGAGAGGGTATATCAGTCCAGTCATTTTTCCATTGTGTAGAAACAGTTCGGTCGTATACGAAGTGCACAAAATAAATCCAATGAACGAGGGAGAGGCTGAGAAAGAGAAGACGGGGGGATTGTATCTAGAAAATGGTGCAAAAAAATGGAGCAGAAGTGACGGAATAATAAACGAGAAAAGCATGCGTCTTTGCAGGTGATGGAGAAAGTGAGCAAGAGGGGGAGAGACATGTAAGAGACAGATAGAGAGAAAGACAGGCTGTCAGGCAGAGACGTTAAGTCCTTCCCGACTAGGTTTCACTTTGCTATTGATTTGTCATTAACACTCTCCCCTGTGACTCCTCCACTCCACTTCTCAAGGTGCCTAATTGAATCTGCAGTAGCTGTATGGCGGTATGCCTCCACACACATGCAGGCAGATCAGAGGGCAGAGATGCATGTGCCTGAAAGCACTGCAGTAATGTGGCAACCTAAACAAACGAGCACAGTTAGCTGGAGATGCCAAAGTGTTACACTTGGTTGTTACAGTATTATGGATTGTTGTTAAAGCCAGTGTTTCTCAACCCTGATCCTCTAGGCCCACTGCTCTGCCACTGCCATGTGATTTTCTGTGTTAACCCTGCTGCCGTCATGCCCATGCTGTCAGCTCATTACCAGCCCATTATTGGCTTAAAGTGGGTGTGTTAACGCGAGAAAAGCTCTAAAATATGCAGGACAGAGCGACTCCAGGATCTCTGAAATGCATAACTTGCTTTTTAGGGGTCCAGGCACCAAGAACTGCAGTGTAGCCCATTTAATTCCCTGTACATCTAAGGATTTTAGCCTCCATTCCTGCAGACGTTTTACTTTCATTCCACTACATTTAAATACCATTGCTGTCATAAGAAAATGTCAAATCTCAGAAGCGGTAACCTTATACAATGCTGTGCAGAAGTCAGAACTGAAACCACCCTTTACTTTTTTTCCTGTCAAAATGGCCATTAAGCAAATCATTCAGGATATAAAAGCAGAGGACAGATATTTATCAGAGAATTACACTGAACACTCAGCAGCTAACTATAACATCCAAGGGTATTTGGTCTGTTCACACTTTTTTGTCTTACAGCATCCATTCTTCTAAGGAGGCTTGTTTTCAGGTAAAGCTCAGTTTTAGAACTGGTTTAGCATTTTCTTCTTCTCATGATTGAAATAGTCTCAAACACATGGCGATGTTGTGGTCTGGATTCTGGGGTGGTCATGTTAACGTTCTGAGGACACCAGCAGCATCTTTGTTTGTTATGTGTGTATCCTTTTCTCAGTGAGGGCTTTCTGACAGCTACACGTCCTTTCAGACCCACAACGTTGAGCTGTCTTCTCACAGTGGAAGGATGGAAAGAAACACCTGTGGATGTTTTCAGATTGGAAGCAAGAATGGAGTTTGATTTTATCCTCTCATTGGGGACAGTTTTGGTTGTCTACCAGGTCTTACATGCTTGTTAGGAGTTGCATGTTTCACTTTTATGTTTGTCTTCTGGTGTTCTGTGTTTAATGGCAATTGTAAGTGACTATGGGTTCCTGAAAAGCATATAAGTTTCATTCATTCATTATTATTATTATTATTATTATTATTATTATTATTATATTAAAATAATTATCAAATAATGGAAATTAAATAAATGATGGGCTCTCTGACATTCTGTACAGCTCTGTAGGAGATGGAACAAATGCTAACATTGGTAAATGGTAAATGTGACATATTTGCTTTTCAATTACATTTTATTTATTTATGCTGCACCTCTTGAGGAGCCTGAAATATGAATTAGAAAAGGTCATGCTTTCAAATTGAAACCCATTGATCAATTAACTGGAACCTATGGTCAAACATCCATGGGCTAAATTTGCTTACAATGCTTGAAATCATAAAGAATGACCAGTTTACATATATTTATATTCCACAATACTTTTTCAAAGTGTATTTAAACACAAGCACTATGTTCAAATGGAGCTGTTTTTTTTATTGGAGCAATATTCATATTTTATGAAGGGTCTCTGTACATTCACTCAAGTAGAGAATTTGCGTGCTTCATCCACCACTGCTATCTTGGTTATTGCTGCTGAGGGGTTTGAGTCAGTCAGTCTGGAATAATGTCTGTGCAGAGTCATCCAATCATCCCCTTCTTCTTTTCTCACTGAGCTAAGAACTACATGTCCTACTACTGCTGATTTTATGATGGGTTATGAACAGTACATCTATAACACTGAACTGCATGGACCATAAAATAGACCAATATTAAGACTGCTCTACAAAATCCAAATTAAAAGTTGTGCAAGTGAAATGATTACAATTTATCCAATAGATGGGGTTAGTCGAGGGGCAGTTACTAAAGAGTAAGTCATATTGATGGAAACATAAAAAGTTCAGTATAATCTCTGTTTTCAAGCATTCAAGCATTCCAGTATAAATACATAAAATCACATGCATGAAAATAAATGTGATTATTGAATAGAGGTAACAAACAGTTTTAATTTATTTGTAGGAGTTCTCTCTTTGTTTACTCCTGGCAGATTGGCTGTAACACTGTGTTAAACTGACCTCATAGCCTGGCTAGTTTTCACTGTGAGTAGATTATAAACTCACTCACAAAAAATTAGTCCCCTGTGACTAAAACGTACCTAATAATTTATAATACCTCCATAGGCACGAATACTGGATGTGATTCGGCATGTACTGGACAAGTGTTTGGATGTAGGCCACATCAATGTTCAGCCACTCTTGCATCAAAGAATTGTACAGTTGTGCCAGATTTGTTGGATGCCTTCCCTGGCACAATTCTGAGGAGAATTCCCTGTAGACTGGGATTTTAGCCACTGCTGGTAGACCCGTATGACTGTACGCTTCCATACACCTTCAGATTCGAATACTTCCTTCATACACGCACAAATGCAATCACTCCTTTTATCCAATCATTAACATCTGCTTTGGACCCATTTTCCACAAATGGAATGAGACATTCACTGCACTGTACCACCTGTTCTCAATCTATGACTCCCGTCACGCATCCCACAGGTATTTATAGCCCCTTCATCTTTGTGCAATAATAAATGAAGGAGCCTGAAGTTACTACCACAGGTGCAACTTCAAAATTAACATTTCATTATCAGCGAAAACCCATGTGTTTGACTCACATGCTTTTGTATGGAAGCCAGGTAGGAGAAAAAGGGCCGGGTCCCAACCTCACAGCAATTAGAACCATATTTATTAGTGCTGCCTGTAAAGTCTTGAAGCGTGTAGTTTGAAACACAGAATACGTTTTGTTATCTTTGTCTGATTCTGTCTGTAACTCATTGTGTTCAAATACTGGTTAATTTTCTTCAGATCTTGATTCAGAAGGTCAGATTAATTATTTAAAATAATAATAATTCATAATTAATAATTAAAGTTACTACTAAGTAAGATTGATTGTTTCAATGTGTTGCTATTTTGAGAAAATAAAAAATACAGAACATAAATAAATAAATAAATAAATAAATAAATAAATAAAACTGAGACAATTATTTAGTAATTATTTTGACTTTCTGTTTGAAAACCTGTTCACTTAGTGGTTTGAGCTGAACTCAAGTTACATGGTGGGTGCATTTAGGATTTCTATCACATTGTAAGAACCCAGTTTCACTGTATGCTTTTTGCTCAATTAAAAACTGCATGATGTGAACTCGTGGTGAGTGCATCCTCTTAGCTCTGGGCATCAAACCATAACTGTGACATTTCTGTAACAGAACCCACAACACCAACAAATTAACGAAGTCAGGAGTAGCTTTAGCAATGCGGTGACTGTGGAGCAAGAATTTCACAACAGTTGGAGATAGAAAGCGGTCAGTTCATTATTTAGACTTTATTAAAGACTCCTTAACGAGCTGCAGCTTTTCCCTGCACAGAGTACACATGCACTGAGAGAAATGATTACTGAGCTAAAATCCAGCTCTCTTTATCAGATTTCTTAGTGGGATTTCTGGTCCGCAATCTGATCTAAGAAATCTGCTTACATGACCATTTCACTTGTCAGATATCTGCAGAAATCTGATTATGATCTGTTTATTAAGTGAATGTAAACACACTCTGTTTAGCTTAAAAGGTTTGCTTCAGTTGTTTCTTGTTGTCTTCATCAAAGCAAGTACATAATGTGTTGCCAAAAACTAGACATGCTTTTCTCAGACATGTGGTCAGTATTTACTATATATCTCAATATCCTCAATGTTCATAGTCTCCTCCAAGCATTTTAAGCTTTGAGAGGGAAACTCCTATGAAAGCAAAAGCGCTATAGATAATCTCTGACCCTTTCAAATGATTATAAACGCTAAAGAACATGATCGCCAAGTCGTCATTTTTTCCACACTTTGCTTTCTTTACTGCTTACTGCCTGAGCTAGGAACATGCACATCTCAGCAAAAATCCCATAGTCTGCGGAAACAATCGAGCAGCCTGATGCTCTGTTTAACTTTAAGCGTCTTTCCATGCTGGAGTTTGTATAAAACCTTAAGTTTACACAAACGATGGCAGCATGCAGCTGTGTAAACAGCCAAAAGCTGGTGGTGATATGCAGTACTTGCTTGTAAGGTGGAAAGAATGGCATGAGGATTCAATAACCTTTGGGGTCACTTTCATTAGGAGACCAAAACACGTAGCATTTTGCAAGTTTTCATTGCCAGTTGAGAGCTTTTTTTATTTTGAGTAGTCAGACATCTAGGGAGATGCCCTAATCCCCCTCAGTCAGCCATGCATTTAGAAGGATTTACACAGAATGTTAACAACACAAGTGCCAAGATCCTTGGTATCCACCTTCATTAGTTATAGCTCAGGTTCAGATGTGCTGCATTTACTGCAAGTTTTAGAAATCTCTGGCCTAAATTTTCTGGCACACATTTGACAAGGAGAGACAGAAGCAGGTGTTTTATGGGCATAGCGAGAACAGCATGTGTACTTACAACCAGGCCAGTCCTCTTTTTCGCACACAGCATCCCACAGAGTCCACAGACGAGGAACTGTGAGAGGAAACAACAGCAGAGAGACATTTCTGAGGAAAGTGTTCTTGTATCCCTACTGTGCCATGTTGATCTGCTCAAATTGACAGCAATTTAATTACAAAAGAACTCGACAGAACTATTGACAGACAGTAGTCAGTCATCAGGACTGGGCAGAATATTGTAAAAAGTAAAGATGGCTGAACACTAAATACACTGTCCTTAATGGATTCATTGCTCAGATTGTAGCAGAGCTCAGTAACATTGAGATTAATAACTGATCATCACACTGATTTATCAGTCTACTCAGGCTTTAGCAGAGCTCAGTAACACTGAGATTAATAACTGATCATCACACTGATTTATCAGTCTACTCAAGCTTTAGCAGAGCGCAGTAACGCTGAGATTAATAACTGATCATCACACTGATTTATCAGTCTACTCAGGCTTTAGCAGAGATTAATAACTGACTAGACTTCTACTATTTCGACTTTGTGAGATCAGTGACATGCTAGCCGTCCAGTCCAGTAGCTGCTTGCCATAAAACATCTTAATTATTTAGCTTCATGTAAAAGCTTAAGCTCTGAAAGTAACTTATTATGTTTTCCTACTTTCTATTAAAATGTTTCCCTCAAGACATTTTACTTACTTCTTCATTTCTGAATATCTGAATCATTATAATATTAGAGTGTTTTGATGGGAATCGTTCTGTTCTACAGGAATATATGTTCTAACTATAGAGTTAGATTTGTTCACAGTGGTGTTGGTAGGAACCAGATGAGATACTGTATGAGAGATATGAGAGACTGTTTTACAGTTTTCAGAGGATGTTTTGGCATAAAACATAGAGGTGAAGGGGTACAGACAGTGTGTTATAAGGCAAAATAACACGTATTTTTCCAGATCTAACACTATTTTACCATCATCAGCATTACGCACAAAGGCTCAGAAGACATGTGGAGGTTCACTGGTGGATCTGGATTGTAAATAAAATGGCTATATTTGCTTTGTAGACAATGTGACCTCTGGTTTCCATCAACACCACTCTAAAGAAAGCTGAGTGGGTAGTTTTCTAAACCACTCTTACTGATTTTGTTTACATCTCAGTGATTGACTTATGTAGAATTTCAAAGAAATCTGTGGAATTTCCTGCGGAAAAAAACTTACAGTTGAAATTCACTCGAACCTTTAGGTAACTGTTATCTTCCTTCTGAATTGCATTGCAATCTAACACTTCCTTCTGGGTCAACTATTCTTTGATGATGAGTGTATAAGACTTGCTGTCCTCAGGTCTTTTTAAAGGCCACATACTTTATTTTCTCCCAGTTAAGTATTTTGGAATTTGTTGTGGTAATACATGGTTTATTATTGTTCATTTAGGTGTCATTTTTAGTGTAGGGCTTTTTAAAGCTTGTATTACTTTATTAAGGCACTGAACAGTAATTAGACAGTAACATTTTACAAGCACACTCTTTGAATTGCCTGTTCTAACCCAGATAACAATAAACTCTTAAAAATAAAGGTGCTGAAAAGGGTTCTTTGCACAGTGCCATAGAACAACCACATTGGGTTTCCTCAATTTTTAAAATAAAATAATCTGAAGTATTATCAGCATTTAACGTTCGCTCCCCAGTCCATAACGTCCAAATAGGAAAATAGTACTATGAGGCTATACTAATGCTGTTTTGAGTTCATTATTTCTGTGATGCCACAGGAACCAACTTATTTAAATATACCCCCAATTCAGCCTACAGCAGGTTAGCTCCACCCACTCTTATTGATTTTGTTAGGAATGTTTCAGCTCTGAGTGCTTTTCTGAATGAGGCATTATACATGACAGCCAATCAGAACATGACAGAACCCATTTATCTCAGATCAGTCTTAAAGGCACATTAACAAAAAAAAACCCATAAATGTTGTAAGTTAACCTCAAGCAGAAAGAATAATATAAAAAAAACATTTAGGGTAAGGGTCCTTTAAAGAACCTCCATATAATGTGAAGGTAGTGGGGAGAGGAACCCTTCAATCTGCCCTTTAAACGTTTGAAGGTCCCATTCTCTATTTTTTCACATATGTGTTTAATTTTGTAATTTGAGGTCCATTATTTCCAAACTCTTAGGAATAACCAACTTTTTCTGTTACTGTGCCTTTAAGGCTGATATATGCAAATGATCTTTGTCCTGATTGGCTGCCCTATATTGCGTCTCATGTAAAAAAAATCAGTCTAGGCTGCATTACTTATTATAGCTTCAACATGAGTAGATGGAGCTAAACCACTGTAATCCAATGGATTGGATTTGGAAGAACGGCCATGTAAAACATAATAATTCTTATACACACTAATGGATAAGCACTTGTACTGTCCGAGATGCAGGGCCTAAAACATTCCTAGGTCTTTCTGAGCATGTGCCAGCCTAATGCAAAGCATGGGTTAGAAGGGTTTAAAGGTCCCCAGCATTGGGCTGTGAAGCAGCGGAACTGTCTCCACCAGAGTAATGCAGCTCCATCCTACTTTTGGAGTAATCCAGAACATCAGTACCTGACCTCAATAATGCTCACAGCAATGTTCCAACATCTATTCTAAAACCTTGGCAGAGGAGTAGATGTTACTGCAGCAAAGAGAGACAATATTCTACTTAATAGCCTTGATTAAAAAAAAAAAACATGTTGACATCTACAAACTTTTGGCTATAAAACGCCGGTTTCTCAGGAATTGAGCCAAATCCTGGAATACATTTTCCCCATCAACAGAGAATCAATATTTAGAATGCTGTATTGCCCAGGATTAAGTTAATCGCTTATCCGACTCACAGAAACATTGCCGCATTGATGTGAGTATGAAGTGTATCTACATGGATCAGCAACACAAGGTTTAAAACAGCCTAAATATCCAGCTCAGGTGTAGATTCTATGGTTGTTTTGGGTAATTAATAAAATGTGTATATTTGGGTTGTACATCAGCAGTTCTCAGGCTCTCTTTGTGGATGGTAAGTGCAAATGTGACTCGCCCCCTTCCCCCTGGTTGTTATCAGAACCCTGCCTTCTTTTTTCTAGCTAACACTGATGTGCACATGAGGACATGGCCCTGTCATATGACATTATGGATAGCCAAAGCAGAGTTAATACACTGACTGAATCAAAACATACTAAGAAGAGATTCAGTTATTTTTTTTATTTCCATGGACCCTTTAGCACCCCTCTGTTCTAGAGTCTACTCTTGTAGACATCTGCCCCTAGTTCCTATCACCACCACTGTAAAGAAATCAGCAAGAGTCGGCATGTTTCTCTACAACATCTCACATCAAACCATGTATAGCATGCATAGCTTGGACATGCATATCTAAACCAGTGTTTCTCAGCACTGATCCTGGAGGTACCCTACCCTGAACATTTTGGTGGAGTCCCTGCTTTAACACACCCCCTGCAAGGGCTTGTAAATGAGCTGAAGAGTTGAGTCAGGTTGTTGAGAGCAGGGAAAGCACTAAAATGTGCAGGGCAGGGACAGGGCAGAAGGTTCCCCTTATGTTTAGCTTAATGCAGACATCAAACCATAAACTAGCTCTCAAAGAATTATGCAGTCCACCTTAAAAAGCCTCCAAAATGGAACTTTACAGGAGGATAAAACAACTTTCTTAACTTGCAGTAGAGGTTCATATAACAAGATTTTTTTGGATCAATTCTATTGGTCTGTCCATCATACATATTCACTAAACTGAAAGAGGAACTAGAGCGAAATAAAATAAAAGAGATTAAAGAGTTTTTTTGTGCAACAAAATATATATTAAAGGTGACAATATGGCATAAATATAATACTGTGATACATCAAGAGTATATGTGGTATATCAGGATATGTATTGTTTCAGACATCTCATCAGTTGGAACTGTTAAGTGTAAGCCTGTAGAGTCTTTAAGAGAACCAAACACATCCATTTAGTTGGGTTTGTCTAAACTTTTGACTGGTACTGGTAAAGAACCATTCACTGATCTATCTCTTACTGACACTTTTTGAACTTTTGCTGCTGAATACTTGGGAAATTTGGGAAATCGCTGGAATTCCCCTTCAGCACCTTTGTGTTCAAAGCAGCGCAAGGTATAAATTGGTTACATCGTTAAGTTCAGATTTCTAATAACACAGCCTACGTGAGAGACCCGCATCTGTATCCTCTGTTCTTGAGCCTCAAAATATGTCTTATAATAATAGTAAAAACACGAAAAGTGCTGATTCTGGGGGAGTCGTTTGGTTTGTATAACGCATAGAAAAAAGACAACAATTAAAAGTGAAACGTACACACACCCCGCTCCACACCGGGGACGCGTCGCCCTGCTGCGTTTTGTGGCCCGCCTGCGCCCTGCTGATGCCCACCGCGCCGAGCGCGATGCTGGACACGCCGAGCCCCATCTCCAGCACCGAGAGCACCAGCAGGCTCCAGATGATCTTGCGGCTGGTACACATCCTCGCTCGGGCATCCTTCCCGCCAAGCTCCGCGTTTAATCCGCCGTCCCCCCGAGAGAAACTGCGCTCACTTAGGTCCTGGACGCATGGCTGTGGACGCTGCTTGCTCCAGGCGGACGCTCTTCCATTGGAGTGAAGGCGGAGATGAGTGTGACGGAACGGCGGCGCTGTCCACGGTACTGAAACTCCTCTGGGTCAACACCCTTCTCCACGCCCTCGAGCACGCGCTCAGTCCCTCCTCCCGGGGCTTTTAAGGCTCACGTGCTGTTGCTTGTAGTAAAGCACCAGAGAAGAGCGTGCAGGCTGCAGTTTGTGCAGTTTCACTTCTCCACCCCCTTCACCATCACAGCTGTTCTTCACATCTTTCAGCGCGCATTCGTCCTTACTGTTATATACAAATAAAGAGGTGCCAAAAAGGGTTCTTGTGGTGTGATGCCACCATTTGGGAACCTTTATGTATTTAGAGTATGTAAAACCTTTGCTTGACGTTACCTTGTTTTTCAGCACTTAGACTAGTTTAATTGGTTTGCAACCTTAATGCAATGTAAAGGTTCTAAAAGCTTTTCCTAGAACTGTGTTATTGTAAATAATGGTTAAGGATCCTTTATTTTATAAAAGTGTATAGAACCTTGGCAATAAGCCTTTAAGAATCTGCACTTAGACCAATTTAACTGGTACAAAACTTTAAGGTGATGTAGAGGTTCCATACCAATTACAAGTCTTTCCTAGAACTGTACATCCTAGCCATCCTAGCATTTTGGAACCTTCAATTTTTAAAATGTATAGAACCTTTGCTAGATGATATGTAGTTTTTAAGAGTCTGCACTCTAAGGTCTATTCAACGGGTATAAAAGTTTGTGTATAGGAGTGCCTAAAACCAATTTTAATTATAGACTGATTTTAATACAGACTGATTTGATTTTTCCGACAACTGCGCGTCCAAGACAAGAACCATTTAGGAGCCTTTAAGGACTTTTGTGAGGTGTTATATGTTTCAGAGTCTTTAGTAAGACCTATGTAACTGACATAGATCCTTTACGCAAAGTAAAGGTTCTGTATCAATTAAAATCTCTTCCTAGAACTGCTTATTCAAGCCTTGTATCAGGAAACTTTACTTTTAAAAGTGTTTAGAACTTTTCAAAGTGTTAAGAAACTTTGCCTAAAACAGTTTTAATTTATATAGACTGATTTGATTTTTCATATCAACAGTACATACAAGACAAGCCTTTCATTTTAACAGTGTATAGACCCTTAGAAGGAGGTTCTACACCAGCTAAATGCTTTTATAGTTCTCTGCCCAAGAACTGCTTAGGAACCTTTAAGACCTTTTGTGAGATGCTACCTTTTTCAAAGTCACTTAAACCCATGTAACTGATGTAGAACTTTCATGCAATGTGAAGGTTCTATAGCAATTAGAATCACTTCCTAGAACTGTGTTTAGAACCTTTGCCTAGAACAATTTTGATATAGATTGATTTGATTTTTCATACATGTAAGACAAGAACCATTTAGGAGCCTTTATTTTTAAGGGGGTATAGAACCTTTGCAAGGAGTTATACACTTGCTAAAAACTTTATTAGTTGTCTTCCCAGTAACCATTTAGGAAACTTCAAGAACTTTTGTGAGGTGATATTTTCTTTTCAGAATCTATACTTAGACCCATTCAATGTAGAACCTTCATGCAATGTAAAGGTTCCGTATGAATTAAAATCTTTTCCTAGAACTGTACATCCCAGCAGGGAACTCTATTTTTTATATATGTAGTGTTTAATACCTCAATGCTAAGCTAAGAGGTCTTTCTCCTGTTACACAGTCCCACTCTGACTAATCCTGACCCTGACCAATACTGATGCACATATGTGAACAGGTGGACAGTGGAGTGTCCAGAGTCAAGATGCTGGAAAAGTGCTAAACATAGACTAGCACCACTGGTGTCTTTGCATTTGGTGTATTGGAGTTTTTAAAGTTAGCTTTTAATTGTAGCAAGTACCTCTTAATAGACATATATATATACTATAGTGGTTGCATGCACATGTACAGTTTTTAAGACTGCTAAGACTGGAGTAGCTTCTGAAATAAACTGTAGGTGATGAAAGTAAATTAACAGAACTGCAAGTAATGTGTGAAATACAGGGGTCCTGGTCTCATTAATAGTTTCTTGGACCCCCAAAATATCAGTAAGATAATGTTATACTGCATAACATAATGCTATACAAAATTCTGTGGGATCCCTGAAAATAAACATATTATAACATTAAGGATACTCAAATACAAATTCAGGGAATGATCATTAGTGTAGTTTAGTCTTATCTTTTGATATTCGTTGAAATGTAGCACTTGCATACGTTGGGGTGTACCTGAGTTGGTTCCCTTTGGTCCTTCATATCTCTGCAACTATAACTATGACCAATAAAAACTAATAATAAACAAAGAAAAGCTGTATGATTTTTTAAATCTGAAGACTTCAGTGGAAATAGTGAATTTCCCAAACCAAAGACAATAGAATAGGTGTGCAAGATCTCAGTGTGTGGAAGACCAGATTACGAAACTAGAAAAGAGCATTTCCAGTACAAGAATTGCTAAACCTAACATTTTGCTGCCATCAGCACCACTACGGCAAATTCGTTTGTAAACAACATGGACCCCACCGCATGCCAATGTGGTATTTTACAGACTGATTGCAAGAAATGCCCCCTCATTGCACATTTCACAAACATGCTGCTCAAGTCTGCACAGATTAAAAGCCACTTTCTACTTTGTAATTCTATCTTCTACTTTGTAGTTGTACTTGCAAACTCTGTAAAATCTGGCTTTTTATGGCAATCTGCTGTATTTAAGGAGTACAGTAGATGCACTGCAGTGTCTCTGCTGTAACTTTACATTAAATATGCACAGTGTACAGTGTAATGCAAAGGTTCTACACTAATTAAAGGTATTCACTAAAACCATAAGTACTAGCCAAGAACCACTTTATTTTTAATAGTGTAGTTCTATTTCAATTGATTAGAGAGGTGATTTAACTGACTTCAGCACTCTACACATGAGCACTGAAAAAAAAATCAATGAGGTGCAATAAGTGACTGCTTGCAACAGCTGGAAGTGTTTGTGTGTGTCAGTGTCTTGTCAGCAGGTCCCAGCCATGAAATCTCTGGAGGTTTTGGACATAACAGAGATGGAGCACTTGTCTGTTTATGAAGGGTGTTTCATAACTTCTATTGTTCTTTATTATTTATAGGCTATTTTGGTCAATTCTTACTTATGTCAGTTGTTAAATGACGGTGCTGGTAAGCGGTTTTCTGTAAAAAGACTAGAAGATTCTAGTTTTCAAGAAACTGCTGACTTGGAGCGTTGACACTGACACGTAATAATCGTAACGTAATAAAAACTAAGAATGTAACATGGCACTTTCATGTCAAATCAAATCAAACCAAATCACTTTTATTGTCACGTCACTTTTACATAGGTGTGAAGGTGAATGAAAATCCTAGGTGCGTGTCTCTTGCAATACTTAAGTACAAAAAATACACACATTACACAATAAATATACACAATACTAAACACCCGAATAGCTCAGTTTATCCAAATACACAGTTCTATATAACAGTAGCATAAAGTTATGAATGTAAGCTATGATATATACAGTTTTGGGTACATTTTGGGTAATCTGTGGTAGATAAAAGACATACATATGTGTGGATTGTCCATGGAGATCATTGTGATGATGATTCAGATGAGATGTGTAGTGCCAGGCCTATTGACTGATACACCAGCACTACTGGCTGTTTAGCAGCTGTTCTCGGAACTGGTTGACTCTGAACTTTATGCTTCTGAACCTCCTCCCACTTGGTAGCTGGGAGAACAGATTTCATATTTAGTCCCAAGCTTTGTATAGCTGAACAACCATGTAGAAAAGGCATCCACCAATCATGTGACCTCCCAGTGATGGCCATAATGTCACAATATTAGTGGAAACACTACACAAAGAGATGAGATTTAACTGGCCTTTATAAATCATCATCATATTCAAACAGGAAAACTATTGTTTTATGTAATGTAATGTCTAATCATGTCAATTACAGCTAAATTACACACTGGCAGGCAGTCACAACAATAGGTAAAGCATCTCTGTAATGAAGTGTTGCAAAGTCAGTACCAAAGCCCTTAATTCAGCCACCACTCAAATAACAGGTTACAGTGGTTGACAGCTGTCCAGAGGATCACACGTGCTGAAAATACATGCTATTGTTGAGTGCTTAAGTTAGCATCATTTCCTGTAGGCTGTTTCAACAGGGTTCACGAGTAGGCTGCATTTACACAATGTTTTACAGGAAAGAATTCAGTGGTCAAACTAACAAAAAAGGGATCAAGTTAACCCCATGCATTTTTGTACATCAAAGTCTCTGTGGATGTGTTTTTAATGGAATTCTCCAGCATCTAATCTGTATGTAGTTTACTGCCACTTTCCACAGAGAATCAACAAGTTTCTCTGAAAAGAACAGAAAAAAGAACAGAAAACATGTTGACTTGAAATATACTATATATATATATAATCTGTCAGTAAACATTTTTGCTAAATTAACGTTGTTGTAAATCCATTATTGTGGCTTTTTCCGCTGTAGCTCCAGTGTCACATTGTCTTATCTTAACTTATTATTATGTATTATTAAGAGTGAAATGGTTATAATCTGATTTTCTTGGATATGACTTGGATATGGATAGGCACATTGGTGTGATATATGCCAATAACAGTAAAATATGCTAGTAACTGAGGGAAATATGCCACTTACTGAGGGAAATGTGTCAGTAGCTAATTGAAATATGCCAATAATAGAGTAAAATGTGAAATATCTCAGTAAGCAAGTAAAACATGTCAATAACTATGTGAAATACACCATTAACTGACTTAAATATGCCAATTTCTGATTTAAATATGCGAGAACAATCCCATAATATGGTACCATGTGATATTGATTAGCAAGCCTTATTCTTTTATTGTCAGACGGTGAATGATACAAAAATAGCTCCCTAGCTTTTTATGAGCTTTCAGGTTTACAACTACTGCAATGCTTGAGGACAGTTTCTACTTTTAAGCATTTCACTAGTGTCTAATTCTACAACTGACCCTATCATACATATGACACGTATAATATGTAACACCACAGTAAACCCAATGACTAGAAATGAAGCTGTACCATTGTACGCTTGTATTGTCATGATGTTGCAATTGCTAAGATCTATGGGAACCTCTTCTGGCTTCAGTCTCACTATTGATCACTTTAACGAGGGGATGCCGACTTTCTGTTGACTCATCAAACGCCTGTCTTAATGTGCTTTATCTTTTTTGGTGCTTCTCCACCCTGCATGTTTTCTTCCTTCTCTCCTCCTCGGTGAAACTGGCTGTTAAAAATAAAAACGGAGCTGATGTTATTGTCAGCCCGAAGAAGAGCTGGTGGTGAGCGGATCCGGAAATAGTGCAGAGCTGAAGGGGAAACGGCTATTTATAGAGTTTGCTGCCACTCAGTGTGGGCAATGAAAGAAAGCGGGTGGAGCCGTTTGTCCATGCAGTTCACACTGAAGTACATAGAGGAGCGTTTCTCTTTTGCATTGGACTAACTCTCCATAAAGCATCCCCAGTACTCAAATATAGGGTTGTTATTGCTGTTGGGGTTTAGGTTCTTGACATAATTTTTTTTTCAGTGCCACTAAAAGCTACAGTTAAAGACCTTGGGGTACAACAGTGTTGTCTCACTAGATGCTGATTAATTATTTGAGTGCCATCTTCATTAAAAAACATATGTAAGATAATACACAGGCTAACCACAACATACTGAGATATTATTTCATGCTACTACTGCATTAGATCACTGTAACATCTTACTGACTGATTTCCCCGCTGTCTCCTAAATGTGCTCCAGCTAGCTCTGAATGCAGCTGCCTACATGCTCACCAGGAAAAGAAAAGTTGGAGCTTATTGCTCACTTCCTGTTTCTGCATCGACTGTAAGGTCTTGCTTTTGACATTTAAAACTCTTAATGGCCTAACTCAGGCACAGTTTACTGATTTGTTGAAGTATTACAGCCCATTCAGACCACTTCTGAGCTGAGGCAGGCTTACTGCAAAGTCTTAGGATCTCTGACATCTCAGTCGGTGGAAGATCATTTCTTAGCTCCTAAACAATCTAGAGAACAGCTATCCAGAGAATATTAGAATTAATTATTCTATGCTAAATATTTCTTCTTCTTCTTCTTGTTCTTCTCCTTCTCCTTCTTCTTCTCCTTCTCCTTCTTCTTCTCCTTCTTCTTCTTCTTCTTCTTCTTATTATTATCAGAGGGAAAAGACAGGGAATTCTCTCTGAGAGTGTGTGTGTGTGTGTGTGTGTGTGTGTGTGTGGGTGTGTGTGTGTGTGTGTGTGTGTGTGCGTGTGTGTGTGTGTGTAATTTATCTATGCTGGCATTTCTGTCCTGCTGTTCTGTTCTTCCATTCTCAAGCCAAGTCTCTGTAGCATATTACCTTCTATTAACATCTCAGCAGTGGAGCAAATTCTCCATCTTTAACCTCTCAGAGACAGATTTAGACTCACATCTAGCACACCTCGTTTTTTCCTTTCCTTACCTTCTCTCTACTAGAGATGAGGGTTCGGTAACGTTAAGACTGATATTCATAAACGCTAATTGTCTCAGGTCAAGGCTGGTCCACGACCATGTTCACTCTGAAAAGTTCACATTGTTCCTCTCAGTGCTCGTTGTTTATTCCATTGTTGATGATTTCTTTTCAAAGCTGGTGGAAACACATTGCTCATGCAAATAAATCTAATCCACAATTGTTGATTTATGCTAAACATTAATGTTAAGGATCTTGTGATGACTTGGCAAAGGAGACAAGGGGAACATGGCGCTTTCAAACCAACGCTTTATTGAGCTTTATTGAGCACAGCAGCAGCGGAGAGTGCTGCCCCACCATTACTAAACACCCAGGGTAGCAGTCAAGTCTTCAGTGGCCATATAAGTCTCTTTGAATGGTAGATGCCAACACTGAGCCACACCCCAGTAAACAGCCCCACAATCCATTACAAAATAGCCATGCAACACATTCACACATCATTAAGACTATGGTCCCAACTATTTAAGTCTTTCTTACTGCTGCCCCTGGTGCTTTCTCCTGGCATCCATGACTGGACAGGCCGGTGCAGGATGCTACAGTAGGTTAAAATAAAAAAACAAAAACAAAAAAACAAAAACAAGAAAAAACCTATTAGAGCCATAAATGTCAAAATAAGGAAAAAACACAAGTTACATAGCAGTTATATAGCACCCCAACAGGGTTCCAGTAGAAGCTTAGCACTAAACTTACTACCAATTAACATCTTGGGCCATTTTAGGTTACACGGACAGTTTTGGTCATTCTAGATTACATGGAACATCTTATGACAGCGCAACATTGGAAATCATCAAGCTTTTCAGTACGAGTCATTCTATTTGCAGTCTTTTATCAGTAGAGATTGGATAGCTATATAGAGATGTTTAATTATATGAACCAATTGTCAATGGGTGTGGCTAAAATGATCAAACCCAGTAATTAAAAGCAGTGTTCTAATATTTTTGGCTGATACTTTTGCCAATACACTCTACTATTACAATTCACCACAGTTCTCACAAAGATAAGCTTGAGGTCATACTGCACTCAGTTTTAGTGATAGCAGAATGCTCATATAAAAAGTAGCTTGCAGCGAGCATTTATCATGATGTAGTTCACACAGTGCCCATTTAAGACTATTAGAATTTACAACTTGTATGTCAGCCATGTGGACGTACAAATTTGATTTTGGCTGAACAAATCCTTTAATGCCGCAGAGCCGTCATTATTTGAGGGTGCCTCCTCTCACATTACCAGCCATAAGGCAACTTCTCAGGCTGGGCCTTGGTCCAGCGTGAGCAGCTGTTGCCGGCTTAGCCCCGGAGTTTTGTTTAATGGACCACAAGGGATTGGTTGGTCTCCAGAGTGATCCAGATTCTTCCAATGGGCGTCAGGCAAGCAAATATTTGCCTTTGAGCACCACGTGTAGAGTCTAGTCATAATGCCCAGACACTGCTTTATAAACCTAATAAATCCTGGCTGGGCTGTCACATGGCCAGGGACCACTGAACTGATATGTTTGATGATTTGAGAGTATATTTCTTCTGTATATGCTAATTTGGCGTCTGCATAGTAATTATCTATACCCTAATGTTTGTCCAGAATTCTTTCCTCTCCAAAGTGTTTTGATGCATTTTAAAACCTGTAGTGGAAAAATGTGGCAGTGGGAATGAGCTAACCCAGCGGGCAGATAAATGAAGCGAGAGCAGAGCCATAGGTCTGGGGAACACTCTTTATTGTACACAATGCACAGAGGCTCATTAATCTGGTGATAAATCAGGGGAGTAAACAGCTGAACAATGCACAGCAGTCTCCAATGAAGCATAAGTATGCAAGCCTGCAATGCTTTCATAACTGCAGTTTCTGCTATTAGTTGATGCTATTTGAACTCCTTATGTGATCTCATAAGTAAATAGTGAGTGATGTGACTTGACGTTTACACTGAGAATAGCAGTCAGTCTTTATGATAAGCATTAAAACGCTAATGGCATGTTACTTCAGCTAGCATATGTGTCTTTTAGCTCCCAACACACCATGTTTTTAGATAATGTTGAAAGGTTTGCTTCATTAAATCTGCACAGTGCAAAATGAAGTGATGTTTATCAGCACTATTATTGTGACAGGTCCTTATAGGAAAGTCTGTTCACTTGGTGGCCATCTTTGGACAGTGGCCATCTACTGGACAGTTATTTTCAGCCATACAAGTCAAGTCTCCCATCTCTTTGAATGGGAAAAGACTTAAATATTTAAAACTGAAGTTTAGATTGCTGTTGCAAAACCATATAATAAATCACCAGTAAAATCTAATTAAAACCTCATAAGTAGTTTGCGGTGATTGGCTCAGTAATGCACAATAAACATGATTTTTAGGGCTTGCTCTGGCTTCTGCACAACTCCAGAACTCCAGAACAAGGGGGAACTTTTCCAGCTGGCACCACCATATTGGCGACCCTTCTCCACTTGTGGTGTAACCAGCAAGCTGGTTGCTTTTTTATTGAAGGGTGGAACTTTCTCTATAAATGGACGCCATGCTGAGTGCCACAAGATTTCCTATTCTGATTTCAACCAGTATTCTCCTTTATAACATCTCTGCTACGACACATTTTTTGTGGTATAGCTGTGCTTTATACTGCTGCTACACAATATGGTGGGTTTTAGATGCTTCACTGACTGTGAATACGAGCTCTGTTGCTGCTGGAAAAGCAGTGCTTATGTGCATTGCCATTAGCTTAGTATTATACTAATATTCCATAGGAGTAATTAGCATAAATGTAGATGTTTTTTCATCTTGTTTTTTGACAAAGTTTTGATATTAACTGTATACATGTCATCATAAGCCCTTAAAAATGTAGACATGTAAATTGCTCTTGGATTGGTTGTAAGGTTCTGGGAGATCACCAGATCATTCAGTACAAATTTTTCTAGGCCTAAATTCAGTCACTTTCAAGTACACTGTAGACATTGTTCTATAGTAGGCTAATCTAAGCTTGTAGACAGTGCAGTGCCATCACTAGGTTAAGCAAATGAAGTAGCTTCTGCGCAAAGAAAGAGTGACCTTCTTACAGGACCCTTTCAAAGTCACACCGAAGGGTATTGACTGTGCCATGTCAGGCTTGTCCTGGGCTTTGTCCATGCCTGTAGCTAAGGAGATAGGGTCACATGGTTGAATGGATAAACACTTCAAAGATACACCCCATGGGTCACAGGGCCAGCATGGAGTGGATTTTAATGGGCTTGTCCGAGCCAGTGCACAGAGCATTATTGCTTAGGAGGAAACGGGGGAGCTGCACTGAATGTAGGTTTTAGCAAGTGAGTAAAGGCCTGAAGAAGACCGCCTGGTTAGCACTCCATCCCTTGGGGGCACATAAATGCATTGACAGCTATGTTTTGGTATTGATCAGCTAAGTACCAATTGGAGATATCCATATACTGTAACTGTCGGTTGTGTAAGGTCACCTCTCCAAGATTCTTCTAAAGTGGCTCAGTTGCAGATGTCCCCTGAGCGCAAGTATGTGGTGATAGAGTATCTCTTAAAGCGATGGTCAAATTGACACAATTTCCTCCTTAACTCAAATGTTAAGGATGTGTTTGCTCTTTAGTTTTGCACTGCAGCCACAAGGCTGATGTAACTAACAAGTAATAGAATGGATTGGTCCACCATAGACAGGAAGCCTAGGGTACTTGGTGACTTTCCCGGTTGGTTTTGCTATATGCATGTGCCTTTCTGTGTGGTGTTTAATGAAAGATAGGATCATGGCTTCTCCTGTGTTTTAATCTACGCTGATGCTACAATATAGACACTTGGTCAAAACACTTTTTACAGCAATGGTAATATTTGCTTGCAGCCCAGTAGAACTCTAGTAGTATGCTAGAGCTAAACTAACAGCAATTCACATGAAAAGTGTTGGCCATTCTGGATTAAACATGGAGTTTTGAAACTTCTAAAGGGATTCCGTTGTTTATTTGAAGCTTTTACAGTCACTCTCTCAATGAAAAATACTGCTATAGAGCTTTCACTGCTGTTTTCAATTTCTGACTGAACATCTGACTGAAACTTGGCTAAACAACATCTCAAATTCAGAGTCAGTAAAATATCTAGAACTTCCAGAAGACCTTGAGTGATTTTTTACTCACATAATTGGTAGTACATTGTAAACCAATATGTGATAGACTAGTTCCTCTGTTTCCTAATGATGGTACAGGCATATTAAGTATTAAGTACACCTCCAGTGTCCCTTTGGATGTCACTTGGATTTGTCTTTCAAGAAACCACAATTTTAAATCCACTTGGCCTTTCAAGATTTTAAGCCTTTTGTTCCCAACAGAAACTTATATATAAATGACTAGTATGGCAAAAACTTTTAAAACGTTTAAATACAATTCATGTAATTATATTTAACTGGTAAACTAAAATTAACTAATGTTTTATAGAGATCATTAGACCTCCTCCCAGTTGTTCACCATTGGGTTTCAATATACGGATTTCAATATATTATATATACTACTACATATATCTACTACTGTTTTAGATGTAACTTAGTTTTGTAAAAATAAATTGTCAAAAACCACATACACAGGTCAGTTTGAGCCAGTTTGAGCCACAATGCTAAATGGTAGGTTTTATTACTTGTTAGATACTCTAGCCTTGTTTTTTACGTGCAAAACTAAAGAAGCAAACTTAAAACACCAAACATGTCTTTGCTGAATGAATACTTTTGGAAGGTAATATGAGTAAATTAGATTTTTGATCATACTCACTTTCTTGACCATACTCTGTAGCCATAACAAGCGGCATAAACATAAACAAAATACAGACTTGAATACACACACAGGTGACAAGGTCATCTAAGGATATGATTGTAGTCTTGAGGTTTGAGAAATACCACAAAGACATGTTACCGGATCTGCTATGGCGCGGAGCACAGTGGTCACACATTTGCCACACTATTTGGTCCGTATAGTGAGTGAGAATGGAATGTGAGAATGTCACATATTGGATGTCAGTACATCAGCATTATCATCAAAGGAGCTCTGTATCACCAGCGGTAAGACAGCAACACTGTCTCTCTGTCAGCTCATGGATCGTATGTATCGACCTTGTCGTAGTATGCATGATGCTCTAGGAATAACGCTAGTTTTTCATATCTTAAGGTATACAGCTCTAAGACCATGACAACAGCTTCAAGATCAGCACTTTTTACTGAGGCATATCATACATTTTATGTATGAGTGATATGGTAAAAATATTATTTCAGATATTATGTTTAAATACAACCCATAGTTTACATTTTTAAATGCGTAAACATCTTATGGACCTGGCTTTTAGCTCACTTACGCACTCATGTTTAGCAGGTGGAAGATTCTCCACAAGGGGGCAATGTTATAATTCAGACTGCTGTCACGTTTCCGGGATCCCACCGCCCGATGATGTCACTGTCACATGTCCGCCATCACCCAATCACGTCCTGTTTTCCCGTTTGTCATCCCCGGAGTACTGATCACACACACACACTTGTTCCTCATTTAGTATGTTTACTTATAAACCCCTGGTTCACACTCTCACATCACGAAATATTGCCACTCCTGTGACTTACTGAGCATTCTATCCTTGCGATTCCTTTTTGCTATCTCTGGTTTTCCCCTCTCTGGTTATCCCTCTTGTTTTGTTTGCTGGTTGGCTGTCTTTTTGGTGTTTGACTCTGGCTTGTACTTTGGTTTATGACTCTGTCTACTCCCTTTGTTATGTCACCCGGATTCTGTTGTTGAGCTTCATCGCTACCTTGTAAATTAACCCTTGCTCTGCTTCCTGCAACCCTTGCTTGTTCAGCGTGTGTCACTCCAAGTTTGTTCATTTTTACTGCTGATTTTGTTTTTCGCAGTAGAGCATGCATTAACTTTTTTATTTTGAAAATTAAAATTTAACCAGGTGTGTCTTCATTGTTAAATGCCTCATTTCAGCTGGCAGACCACTTTACAAATGCAAACATTTAGACTGAAATCCTCTAGTACTTCTAAAAAGCAATATTTGTCTGATGTGTGGATGTTTTGGGAAGCTTCAGTGACATGTTTTCTTCCCTATAGCCAGACACAACACAATGTTTAACTGTTTTCCCACAGTCTTCCACCAACAGACTCTGCTGTATAACTGAAAAAGTGTACAATGCACAAAAATCAATCGATAAATACAATATTATTGTTCAGGAGATGTTTCAGAGAAGGTTGATACTTGCACAATGAAGGCAAAAGACAAATAAAAACAAAAATTCCCTTAAAACAGAAGTTTCCAAAATTGTTCAATAAATAATTAAAAGCTAGACTCCTAACAACCACCTGGAAAACCTGGAAGATCACCAAAACTGTCCCCATCAGATAAATAGCATTTAATGTTTTCTTCTATCTTTGAGAGAAGGGAGAAAATCAAGTTCTGACTTACTTCAGAACTGAAAAAAACAGGTGTTTTTGTCCATTATTCCAGTGTGAGAAGACTATGGGTCTGAAAGGATGTGCAACGGTCGAGAAGCTCCTCACTAAGAACACAGACAAAAAAAGAACATTTGTATGTTTAACAAAGATGCTTCTGGTGTTCAATAGACTGAGCATATCAGAGCTCAACATAGATGGATCTTTGGGATAGAAGCAGAAAATGCAACCAACCAACCATTTCGACTGGAAATTAAATAAATATAAGGGGGGTTTCTGACTTTACTGTACTTTTCTCTGTGGGCCTGTAAACACGAGAACTTTTTCACTGTTCCAGCCATGATTTCTCTTTGTGATTCACTCATGTACTCACTTATTCCAGCTGGTCTTCATTACAGTCTACGTCTCAAAAGGGATTTCCTCTGGACCGAATAGATTCTAATAATGAATCCTCCATGATGGATGTTTGCAAAATGACAATGTTAGTGTTGGACATCATTGCCAGAGCAGCTTTCAGAGTCGCACAGATCTGCAGGACGCTCTAGTCTCTCTCTCTAATGTAACCCCATTGATCGGCTATTTCCTGTTTTGCACATCTGCAGCATAAACAAACTCCCTGACGGCTTTCAGCAAGCCGGACAGACAGAGGAGAGGAGTGGAGGAGAGAGAGGGAGCGAGAGATAGAGGTGGAGAGGTATTTTGTTACCCTGGCCTCTGCTCCTGATGACTTGCTGAAAGTCACTCAAACTGAGCAACATGGAAGTACAGAGAGAGGAAAAGAGAAAGAGAGTCATGTTGTCCCTGCCTGCCGATGGGGTTTAGTGGAAAATCCAAATAGGTTGTACACAACTGGATCAAATCAGTCTTAGGTGTATCCAACCGGGGCTGTTTGCAATTAACTGAAATAAATAAAATACATTTTTATATTTTTAACATTAAAATAAAGTTCATGTAAAATATTTGATTAATGTTTTTACCATATATAAAAACATTTTGAGTGCATATCTATAGATACTGCAGATCAGAAGTGAAACAAGTATTCAAAACTGCTCAAAAAATTCATCATTCATCATTCATTCAAAATCATAGAGAAAATTGAACTCTTAACAACCACCTGGAAAACCAGGTAGTCGAACAAAGCTGTTCACGTCAGGTAAACAGCATTTGAAGTTTTCATCTTCAAGAAAACGCCTCAATGCTATGGGTCTAAAGAGACAGTGAGAGCCCTCTCACTGGGAGAGGAAGAAAGAAAGAAAGAAAGAAAGAAAGATAGAAAGAAAGAAGGAAGGAAAAAAAGAAAGCGATACCCAGTAAACACAGTTACGCTGCGACAACCTGTTGCTTTGTTCCCCACTATGTTGTCACAACGTGGAAATGTAATTCCTCAGAAAGGCGTGGCAACGTTGTCAGTATGTTGTCACAACCTCTTAGAATCCTTCTCAAGTTCCACTACTTATGCCTGGAACTCCATGGAATTTTACCAACAGGTAGTCATAACACCATATGACAACTGTATGTAATAGTGAGGTTGTGACAGTTTTGTTGAGTCAACGTAAACCGCACCACCTTTTGACAACATTGTAGCAACATTGTAAGAAAGTAGACAACACTGACAATGTGTTTTCGCTGGGTAACCAAAAACAGGGAGAAAGAGAAAGAGAACAATAGAGAGGAAGAGAGGGAGAGAGTGAGCGAGAGAGAGAGAGAGGGAGATCGATGGGGTCCTCTGCTGGATCTCTGTGGGGAGATAAAGATGAGCGGGCTGGAAATCAATCAGCTCACAGACCGAACACATCCATAACCTCCAACTCTCCCAGCAGCTCAAATTAAAATGTCCACACAGGAGAGAGAGTCTCTGACTGAGCAGCGCGTGGCTGCGCAGAAATAAAGCTGTCACTTAACATGGCTTAATGGGCCCATTTCTGCCTCTAAACGTTCCCATGTCAGGGAAAATGGGGTCTGTTTTTCAGTTACCCCGCATATGTATAACCCTTAAACTGCAGGTTTAATAATACATGAAAGAGCATTACATTGTAGGATACTGGCTCTAGTGTAAGGCCGTCTTAAACATGAGGACAGTGTATATCAGCATGTGGATTTCTGTAATGTAGATTTCTAACAGTATAGCATGACCTTAAATCTGATTATATCATGATTTCATAATTTGCTTTATTATTTACTTTTATTGAGCATTTTATTCATTTATTCACCTTTGACAAAGAAAAGTTCAATCAAGCAGTTTAAAGTCACATACACAAGTTTTGATGTTTGTCTAAATGAAAATAAGTGAGCACATTGTGTACAGAGATCAAACTTCTCTACATTAAAATATCCAATTATTGTTTATTTGCTGTATTTAACATATTAAAAAATATATAAAACAGAAATGTGGCCTGTGTAATTGTTTACTGCCCATTTTGTATTTTGAATATATTATATTTTATATTTTAAATATATATTTTACATTTTATGTTTTTTTTTTCAATATGGCAAACTGAACTAATAAACAGAAATTCTACTCTAAAATGAGCCAAAATTACATTTTAAATATTTAGTATCTATGAATAAGATGTGTTAACTTATTTATACATTAGAAAATCATTAAAATATCATTTGATTGGCAATGTTCAGACTTTTGCATATGACTGATTATGTGTGTGCTCTTTGCTAAACTGCAGATGAGCAAGCTGAAGCCATATTGAGATTTTAAAAATGTGGTTATATTTTGTTAATACTTGGAAATACTGGCACATAGAACTCCTTGAACTTCTGCCAGGCAATCATGTTGTGAAATCAAAACTGAAATTTAATATGTAGTATACAGTACAACTAATATCTACACTCACCAAGTACTGCAATAGGAGCACCTCCTGTTTCTACACTCATTGTCCATTTTATCAGCTCCACTCCATAGTGGTCTGTATGCAATTACAGACTGTAGTCCATCTGTTTCTCTGTATACTTTGTTAGCCCCTTTTCATAGCCCTCTGTTGTTCAATGGTCAGAACCACCACAAACAGGACCACCACAGAGCAGGTATTATGTGGGTGGTGGATCATACTTTGTGTTGCAGTGACACTGACACAGGGGTGTCAAAATAGTGTTGCTGGAGTTATTAACCACTATGTCCACTTACTATTCACACCATTAAGATACTCCTACCTTGCTGGTCCACCTTGTATCTGTAAAGTTCCACAGTTTCTGTTGGTCATTGTCTAGTCCTTCTCAGTCCAGCAGTGACACTCCAGCAGCACTTCACACCAGCAGGATGAATTGTGAAGTGCATATTTCTATATGATCTGCTCAGATTCTGCTCAAATGGACAATGACCCAAAACATACTCTGAAATCAACTCAAGTTTTATGAGTATTGGTTATAATTCCTACACGGTTCATCATAATTAGATGGAAATACCTTCAGAGATTTCCACTGATTTACTGCTACCGCAGTTCCCATGATTGTTCTATAGTGCTTTTTTATACTGCAAACAGCAGCTAGTTATGATTTATGTAGCGCTGGTTCATGACATAGAGCAAGTAAGAGAGACATACTGTATTTCTAGTAACCAGAGAATTAGTATTTTTTTGGGGCTAGTAATTGGGCTAAATGTAATGGCAGTTTACTGGCACTATGAGTAGACCCAGTGGTGGACACTAACAAAGTAAATGAAATTACTTTAACTCCACTACATTTCCAATTCAAATATCTTACTTTTTACTCCACTACATTATGTGAAATTCGTCGTTCCTTTTGGCTTATGTGTGCAAAAAAAATGTAACATGTCAAAACGAAACAAGCTTATTAATGGATTCTCAGCATTCAAATAGACACATATATGTACACATGCAGTTATGACTGCCAATTTCCTTTTATAGTAAATGTGTTTTGGCTAGTTTATGTTTATGAAAAGAGACCTACAGATGCAATAAAGCAACAGGACACTCATATGTGATCCTGTTTAAAGCAAGTTTTTTTTTTAAACTTAAACTTGTAACTAAGTTGCAAATAAATCTTAAACCGAAACTTTGCTTGTTTGCAAGCAAAGTTATTTTATAGTTCTATCTAATGTACATTGTTTTTTGCGCTCAGTGTTTTGTGCTTATGATCATTTGAATAGACATCAGTATCAGACTAATTAATGACCTTCTCTTAAAGACTGGTGGACTGAGAGACACTAGAGTCTCTTCACCTAAACTGAGTTGATTAAGAGTCGTGTTCCAGAAATGATAATAGGACATTAGAGCCATAATAAATCATGCTACTGTTACTCTCCATACTTCACATTTGTACATTTGAAGGTAAATAGTTTAGTACTTTTACTCCAGTGGAGGTCTAAAGGGAGGAACTTTTTTACCTTGGGTGTCTCTACTTTAACTCATTTTTACACAAACTCTGGTTTGTGTATTTCGTCCTCCACTGAGTAAAACATCCTGACAGGCTGTCTAGAGATTCACCTTTGTAATATAATGTCAGCTGTCCACAGCTGAGGAGACACAACAATCTAATTCTGCAGATTTCCCGCAGTGAATAACCTGCAGTAATGAATTAGTGGCATGCTTTAGGACTGGAACCATAATGTCAGAACAACAAATCTGCTTATTGACATTAATATTATTCAAATATTAAACTCTTAAACAGCCTGCACCAACTCCTCACTCTCATAGAAACATAGCATATTCATAAGTAAGCAAATAAAATATATATAGAAAATAAATTATAGCATTTATTGAAGAACAGGGTTAAAAGTTTGTTAAACAGGAAAAGTAAATCTATTCTGAATGCTGCCTTTGCAAACTGCAGTGTGGACTGAATGCAGACACATTATGTTACATCAATACAGTGATTGCATTGCACAATTAGCCCTAGTTAACTTATTGCAGATGAAGGGGTTAGCATTACATAAATATTACTCTGATATTGACAGAGTGGTCCATGACTTTCCTCAGGCCATTCAGCCTTTCTGTATAGACTAGGCTAAGAAAATGAAAGCATCCATGCAGACAGCTGGACTGTATTGTTGAGCAAAGAAAAAGAGGACAGTATGGACACGGCAGCCAGAAGTGCTGAGCTGCAGGCTCATGTGCGAACACACGCAGAGTGACAGCTGGAAAGCGTGTCCTTCAGTTAGCGTCCGTCCTCTTTCTCCAGTCAACAGGACGAGACTGGAGGGGACTGTAAATAAAATATGCCTATCGTTGGAAGAAAACCATCCAGCATTACCTTTGGACAGTGCATTTACACAACCAAGCTGGCACTTCTCCTGATGCCCTCTAGACATTCCCTGGACCAAATAAACTCCTTGCAGAACGGAGATGATTAGGAGCAAACAACATACAGTGCAAAATGTTTTCTCTCGTGTGACTATGTTGGGAAAAGACTGATAAAAATGCCTCAGGATATTTTAAATGCCAGGGTAGTTGTAGTGGAAGTAATCCTTGGTATTGAAGAACTTCGTTCAGAGTTCTCTGCACAGGGCCATTTCTGAACATCTGGAGCCCCCACCAGTACCAATCACAATACACTGAAAAAAAGAATGGAAAGAATATAGATCCAGAGAAAGTTTAATAAAAGTTGGACACAACAGGAATTGAAGGACTTCAGATTTTTTAAAGTCGACAGTTATGACACAAAGTTCGAGTTGACACAGACTAACAAGTGATGACGTCATTAGCAAAACCACAGGAGTTTTATTGGCATATTAGATAGAAGAGCTGCTTCTTCGTGTCATATGACACAATTAATCTTTACTGCTTTCATAAATTAGTGTAAACCATCTAACTAGTCACTAATGCGACAACAAAATTTCTAGAAAATTACTCTCATCCTAGATTCTAGCTAGTTAGCTAGCTGGGTTACAGTTAATTAATGCAATTAACAGCTCTTATCCTAGATTCTAGATAGCTAGCTGGGTTACTGCTTTTATAAACTGGCTGGCTTGCAATAAGGCACTTAACATTTCATATCCTAAATACTAGCAAGATTATTAGGTAGGTTATTGAAACATCAGTATTTAAAAGTCTGTCCACTCAACGGCCATCTTGGTCCACCAGGTGTTTCCAGTCATAAAAGATCTGACTCCACCTCTTTGAATGGAGAGAGCCCTATAAAACCAAAAGCCAACATACAGTAAAGCGTACATAATAATGTACATAATAGCGCATAATACCTCCACCAAACAGCTGTGACTGGACGTTTCTGGATGTAGGCCACACCAATGCCCAGCCACTCTTGCATCAAAGAATTGTGCAGTTGGGTCAGATTTGGTGGATGTCTTCCCTGGCACAATTCTGAGGAGAATTTCCTGTAGACTGGGATTTTTGCCACTGCTGGCAGACCCGTATGACCGTACGATCAGCTACTTCCTTCACACTGTGGCCTTCTGCACGCCCAAATCATTAACATCTGCTTTGGACCCATTTTCCACACATGGAGTGAGACATTCACTGCACTGTACCACCTCTTCTCAATCTATGAATCCCATCACTCACAGCCCGCAGGTATTTATAGCCCCATCATCTTTGTGCAGCGCCATCTGCAGGAGCCTGAAGTTACCACCACCATAAACATATAAGGTAACTAAAATGTGAAATCAAAAATTAATAAATGGCAGGAGCAGCGTAAAGAATTGACCTCAAATAGCCAGAGAAACCTTGATTTTTTGATCATCAACAATAACTCAGGAGTAATATCTGAATGTGATTCTATATGTCCAATAGAGGTGATGTCATTCTGTGCAGTAGTCTAGGCAACCCACATGTGTTGAGTGAAGGTGAAAAGTCGGCTGAAGGACAATCCCTTGCTGAATCACTCATCTCCTGCCTGGCCTTGCAGGACTGGCAGGGCATCCTGGCTCTGCTGAGCAGAGAAGAGCAGAGCCATTCTACCTGCTGATCACACCACAGGGTCAAACTTCTCAATGAAAGAGTGCTGATCAGGTTATACATCTCGAGCCCAGAAGAGTGTAGGACAGGTGGTAGATGATTCTAGATCAGCATTTTCACTGAGACATGCTTTATCCGTATGAAAGCAGAGGTGCTGGAGCTGGCTGGAGCCACTGGGGCAAAGGGTTTGGCGCACAGCCCTGGAGCAGCTAACCCCCCACTGAAGCCCTGCCCTCCACCAAAATACTGCTGCTGTTTATAACAGCACAGCACAAAGCCACTCTGCTGTGAGTATAATATTTAAACAGGCAGTGCAATAATATAATTAATCTTGAATTAACCCTGTTGGATCCTCATGGTGCCTCTTCTAATTTGTATATTTATATTTTAATTATTATTTAAATAATTGAATNACAAGCAAATGAACAAAATTAAGGGAGTCACAAACATCTTCTCTTTTATCAACACCCAAACATATGGTTAAAGTAGAAATGTTCCATACAACGCAACATAATAACTCACCGATTTATTTACAATAGATACTGTAAAATGGTAACTCACGTGAGATAAAAAGGCACAGTTTCCCTTCTTAAATACACTGTAAACATCTTCATCAAAAAGCATGCATAAACATTTCACTTTACAAAAGATCTCATATACTCTTTGTAGACAAAGTACTAATATATATATTTTTCCAGCAAAATAGAATTCTCTCAAAAATACTTTCCCATACGTCCTATGAACCTTTTTAAACATTTATTCTCATGTACATATATATATATATATATATATATATATATATATATATATATATATATAATATATGTATTTATTTATTTTGTTTTGCAAGTGTTATATGATAGAAAAAAAAGGTTTTAACATTTGTACTATTTTTATGTTATTTCTGACATCAAAACAAACAGAAAAGTGGCAACTCAAACTTGGCACTAATTTGTTACATGACTACGCATATGAAATTACATAAATTATGTAAATAAATCTTTTGTATTTTATTTTTGTGGAAACAATATTCATGTTTTAAGTCATTTTTCGCAGTGTCAAAATCCTTTTTTTGTATATTAAATGTCATTTTAATTCAGAACTTAACAATGGAATGGATTATGCAGTTACATAATAACATGTAAATAAGGAATGCACAAAATAATAACAATAATAAATAATTAGTAAAGAAGTTTTATATAAGATGATGTAATCAATATGTAAGATTTTCAGTTTTAAACATCCCGAAATGAACTAAAGTTACCAACTGAAGGTGAACTAACAACAGTTCTGACAGTATGTCAAAAGCGTCTATGTATTGCATTGCAGAGTAACACTTTACGTCAAGTATTGACTAACTAACATGAAGTAATACATTAACAATGGTAACAATGCCTAACCAGTCTTAAGTAAACGTAACAACTACACTAACAAACTATAGGCAAACAAAGTTTACATGTTAAGCTGCATGTTCGTTTAACATTAGTTAACCATTGTTAATATATTACTTCATGTTAACTGATGCATTGCTTCATATTTGTTAGTCAATACTTAATGTAAAGTGTTACCTATTGCAGAGATATCTACTGAAGTTAACATGCTAACCAGCTAATCCAGCTCGTCCTGTCTCATAACGCCACTTTATGCCTGAAGAGGCTATAGTGAGTTATTATAGCGTTAAAATATGCATGAAGGAGAAACACATTCATACTTGGTAATAAATCACATTTGAAAGCAAAACAAAAGTAACTAAGATAGCAGCAAAACAATACTTTCCACCACTGGAGACACTCTTGGCAAGAAAAGGGGTGAAGTTTGATACTGAACAATTCTTCAGACTGGTAAATAATTGACAGATTTGACAGATTGCATCAGGTTAGGTTTATTATAGTTTGGTATCTTAAAATGTACATTTAAAAGTTATTTTCTAAAGGCTATTCGTGCTGGAGAATGAAATACAGGGTGTTATAAGGCAAACAGCCCCCAAAGAAAACTTTCCAGATCTACCAGTAGAGGTGGACAAAGGGCAGGAGCATTCAGATGGACAATTACACTTGACTGGCCTTCTACATGCAGCTGATGCATGAAAGAACTCATGGTTCATGTAGGTCAGCTGAATGTGGCCCTCAGGCCACTCCAGGAACCGTGAGCATGAGATTCAATACAAAAGAATATGTGAGGTTCTGTATTCAGCACTCTGTCTACAGATGTCAAACATGTGGATGCACTCTGTGTCTGAAGAATGAATATGAGGATGTGGCACCAAAAGAGCTGTGAGATAAAGGAGAAAAGGAGGTACTGATCGTGCAGACAGCAGACCGAGTGTCCAGCTTGGAATCAAGAGATCAAGTCAAAATTACTCAAAAGTATATTGTCAGCGGAATGGGATAATATCCCCCTAGGGCATTGGTGTTTACTGGACCACTCTTTAAAGAGATCATGAAATGGGCACCACTTAGTATAGTTAAAGCGATAGTTCTGCCAAAATTCATCTTAGCTCAGTGGTAGCTGATCAGCCGAGACCTTTTTTTGTGTTCTCACTTTCAGACAGTAATATAGTTAATTAATGGAAACTACTACTACTTTGTCTTCTACTGCTCAAATTATTTTCTGGTACTGCATGACATAATGTTTCTGGCAATATATGACATACTATTATTACTGAAAATGGACAAAAGTACAGTAAGGGAGGAGAAAGTCAAGTCCCTCAATAACTAACAAAGAAATTCCATGTTAATAACGTCATAATGACTAAAACAGTGCAAAAACGAGATCACATTAAGACCTTTTTGTTTGCAGCTTTGATCAAAGCTTGGCTAAAAGCAACTCGAAAGGTTCTCAAAAGGGCAAATCAATTGCATCTGGTTTTGGAAAACTTGCCCATTGATTCTTGATGAATATCCGTGACTCGTGGGAAAATATGACACATTAATTTGCTCAAAGGGAGCATGTGGAAATGGAGGAGAGATCAGTTATCCATCCTAAAGAGGCCCAGAGCGTTTGAGCTTGTGAGCATGTCGGATTTGATTGGGCCTTGTGGGTACTGGATGTTCTGTTGAGACTGGAGGGACACTGTGGAGGACCCAGCATCTGAGACTGACCCATCCTTGATTGGGTCTCTGGGGCTTTTAAAGTGTTTCACGCCAGAGGTGTGAGTCTATAGGCAAACAAAGCATCTGTATTTACTGAAGTATAATAGATCATGACAGCAATATAAAAATAGTTTTTATAAAAATAGACTTTACAGCAGTCAATTCTCTTCTTGTTCTCCTGTAATTGAAATGCCATTGCCCACTGCTGTAAACAAGCCAAAATGTAATCAAATAGAAACAATCCATAACTTTATTTTTGCTGTTTAATTGTCAAACTGTGATGATGGACAGACAGACTGTGACGCGCGCTGAGCTAAAAGCAAAGCTATGTTTATTAAACAGGCTGGTAGCACAACACAGCAGCATCAAGATCAAAGCGGACATAACCAAGGGGGCAAGGACTGAGTCAGAGTAAGGAAACGAGCAGAAGTCAGAACCAGGCAAAACAACCAGACCAGCAACAGTATCCAAAGGGAAAAGACAGAAGAGTAAACCAGAAAGTCAAAATAGAGTCAAACCAGGGAAGCTAACGAGAACAATAACAGGGAGAAACGTAGTAGTACGCACAATGAGGCAATACTTCGCAATGGGTCAGTGGGAGAGAGGAGTATTTGTACAAACAGACTAAATTAGCTACAGGTGAAATCAATATTCTGGCGACTTAGATCTGAAAAGCGGAACGGGATTGGGCGATGGCGGACATGTGAAAGTGACGTCCTCGGGTGGTGGGTTATGGGAAACGGAGTCCGGGAGATCGGGGATGAGAGGAGAGCCAGCAGGCGTGACACAAACATTGTGTCCAAAATTATCCATATATATATATATATATATATATATATATATATATATATATATAGTAATTTAGTTTAATGTGGTTTGATATGAAGTACTCAGAATTGTTCTTACTGTTGGTAAGAGAAACCATATGTCTGAAGCAGTAAAAACTATATTTACTATTTTCCCATTACATTAAATATAAAAGAGATGCATGTAGGTTCACTGGTCAGTCTGGATAGGAAAGATATGACTATAACTGATGAACATCCCCTCTAGGATGCAACCATTGAACACATACAGTTTGTTCAGTCTCCTTAGAAAAGCACTGACCAATAGAATGGGATACTCTGAAGCAGTCACACTCAAGTCGAAGGTCACCCGGCCCAGTGCCAAGCATGGGCTGTTTAAAGCCCCCCAGCACTGAGCTATGGCGCAAGTGGAACAGTGTTCTCTGGAGTGATGAAGCTCTGTGCAATACCTCCAGTTTGATTCAGAATTGATCATCCAACATCAGTACCTGACCTTACTAATGCTCAGTGCTCAAATCCTCATAGCAATGTTCCAGAGCCTTCCCAGAAGAGTAGAAGCTGTTCATGCAGGGATGTAATTCCCTATCAATACCCCTCATTTCAGAAGAAACATTGGTTAGCCAGGTGTCTATGAACTTTTGGACATGCACTGTATGTGCTGTCATATAATCAAGAACCACAATAACAATACGTCTGCTACAAATGAGCTGCAGTATCACCTTGAGGCCTTTTCAGAGCGTGATGCTACTCCATAAAGATGAGTTGTGCTTAGGTGAATGTACTGTTTGCAAACAAACTCACCTTCCATCGGTATCACATCCAAACTTGAGAAACAGTAGGACAAGAGAGAAAGGAAGAACTTTACTGGACTGGTAGAGGCAGAAGCTACCACAGGAGAGGGAGCCAAAAGGGGGCTCATAAAGTTTGGAAGAACAGTTCCCTACCGAAGAATTCTACTTTGTCAAGGACGTTGTCTGCAAAGATTTAGGGTCGCTGGCAAAACTGGAATGAGCCACCAAAAAAGTACTGAAATGAAAAATCTACTCAACTACATATTCATATTGCATCTCCTTCCAGCTTTGAGGTCAACTTGATATGACAAAATCCCGATTTGTGGAAAACTGTGGTTGTCGACAGAGATGCAGTTTGCAGTTGTGCTTGAGATCGCCTTGAAAATGCCCTGCAGCATCAGCTAATAATGGGTGAACTGGTAGCCCCCCTTGGCCTTGCTGCTGAAGCACAGTCTGCTGAGTAGGGAAGAGTGGGGAATTGCTGCTGGTGACAGGTATAAAAGATCTGTGACTAACTTCTCTGGCTTTATTGCCCTGCTGACATTCTTCAGTAAATGTTATGGCTGCTGCTTCTGCTACTGCTGCTGCCAGAACTCAGTGAATCTGTTCTGCCGTCCATGGCCGGATTTTTTAATGCAAGCCTCGCATTTTTCGTCTCTTTGACACTCAGTTGAATCGCTGATGAACCATTCTTGCTGCTAAAATAGTGTGTGCAAACTTGTTTTTATATATTTGTAGGAAAACCAGAGAAAAACAGGGCTAACAGACAGGAACAGCCAAATGCTCCTGACTTTTACCTGTAGATTGTTATAACGTAACGGTTATTTCATTACATACACATTATAGTTCAAAGATAATAGTGTCTGAAAAGCAAAAGTATTTTTAACACAAAATTATATAAAGATCCAACAGTAAAATATAATGTCAAATATACTCATAGACAAAATAAAAAGAATAAAAATGCAGTTTTTAGAATTAAATTAAACTTTATATCCGTGAATGTAATGATGATCTATGTGCTGGGATAGGAGGCAAGTCACTTCTAAGCACACTAGTCTATTTGAGCCCAGCACAACATCATACAAATAACATGTGCCTGCACTAGTAACGGCCATTCAAGAACTTGTGTACACTTAAAGTCTGTCCTACCATGGTTGTAGAATTCCTGTGAGCCTGTGCGTGGTGTTTGGAGGACATAGGTGAAACTGGATCATTTTAGGATTAGAAAACGGAGGAGTTAAAGTGGCAGTAGGTGCATGAAAGATAATAGCAGGCAAATACTGTAAAACTGCCACGTCCTGTGGAGTCCAGTCCCTGTTTTCTCTTTTCTCTGATTCTGTCGTTGTTTTCCCTCCTGTCCCTTCCATCTGCCATGTGCTTCTGTTCATTATGATTCTAGCTCCTCCGGGTCTCCACCCTCTTGTCACACCCCTAACCTGTCCCTGGTTTGTGGGTCCTTCCTTTCCCAGGTGTTCATCACCAGCCCTTGCTTATTTATACCCCTAGTTGTTCTCCTTGCACTTGCTTTGTCTCCCTGTCAGTTTTGCTGCTGCTCTGTTTGTTTTATGTTTTCTTGTTCGATAGTCTTTTCTTTCTTTTATTTCTAGTAATCTTGTGTTTCATGTTCTTTCTGGATTTTGTGGGTTACTTTAGTTTCTAGTAATTTTGGTCCATATTAAAACAGTCTGATGTACGTGCATCCTGCCTCCTCGTCCACGTTACAAAAGTACTAATGCGTTTTTATATTATATCTAGTTGTTGAGAAATATAGTTTCAGCTTTTGAAAACTTTGATAACTGAAAACTAAATAAAAGGGGGCAAACGGATGGTCTCTGATTTGTACACAGCGTTGTAAGTACTATAGTTCACTACCTTATCCGGTATGTATTATCATTACTAGTAAGTCTGTGTTTGTGCATTTGCCTCTGTTGGAGCTCTCTGTTTGTGGTCCAGCATTGAGATGTTAATAATGAACTCTAAGTGCAGAGCTAAAATTAAGCCTGTCCAATACGTCCTCCTGGTGGGCCGCCCTGCAGGACACCACTGGGCTTACTTTGAATTGCAAACACACCTACAGCAATCTGTAGCAGTTCAAATAGTCCAATTATAACCTTAATTAATAATGGAACCAGGTAATTAAATACTTTGAGGGGTTGGGGACAATCCTCTAAGGATTGGCATTCAAAGCTAATTAATGGTTTAAAGCCTTAAAACCTCAGTGAAGTGGATCTCCTCTTGTGTACATAATCCCATAGTTTATACCTGTCCTGTCAAAGACTCTCCTGCGTTCTTTCCATCAGGATTTCATGATAATTTTATGTCAAATGGATAAAGGATAATGCTATTAAAGATTAGCAAATGTTTATACAAGATTACAAATGTAATCAACCTCTGCAGGAGACTATGCAGCAAACTCAAAAAAATCTTTCTTGCAAAAGTTAATGACCAGTTATCTTTCACTTTAATCAATTTCAAACCTAGAAAACCAAAATAAAATTGTGGCATGTGCCAATGTTTGGACCCCAGTACTTAGCAACACCCACTTTGGCATTGCACTTTGCTTGCAGATACTTTTTGTAGCCATGCAAGGAGTGTTTCTGCTGTTGTTTTAGGAATTTTCACCCACTCTTCCTTGCAGCACACTTCCAGTTAGTTCTTTAATGTTCCTCCTAAGCTGTCCTGCAACTTTTTGAAGGCCCACTTCAAAAGCTTCAGCTTTGCAGAACGAATAAAAATTATGTAATATAATTGTGTATTTATTTCTATATATGTGTCCAAAGAGCAGTATTTGATGTAAGGAACACCTTGCCACCTGTCAAGCATGAAGCAAGTATTCTTTAGGGTTGTGTGACAGTCTCCATATATAGATAGAGGAATTCACTAAAACTGTTCTAGAGATGCTGGTACAGCCCTCCCAGCTAGCAGGGAACGTTCCCAGACTTTTGGCTAATGTTATCTACAAGTTCTAATGAAGTTTTAACGAAAACGTTTAAGTCTAATGTTCAAAAAAACTTTTTAAAATCTTTGTCATTTAATAAAATGTTCCTATAAGGTTAAATGTCAACTATGCACTGTTAACTGCACTTAACTGCACTGTTCAGACGATATTTTGAGGATGTTGTCGGGGCCAAGATTATGTTACATGATACAACAGCAGAACATTCTCAAAGCAACATTCAGAATATGTTTTATGGGTGTTACTGATACCAGAGATGACAGAATGTTTTTAGGGAAAGTTCTCCTATCTTTAGAAAGAACATTCTGGGAACCAAAAGAAAACTTCCCACTGAAAACATTAATGGAACATTACACTGCATATATTCTCAGAATGTTTTCAGAACAAATCATTTCTAGCTGGGCAGCACTGGGTTGTTTGTTAGTAACTGTAAAAGTGGGCATAGCGTGGATAGGTCAAATGGCAACATCAGTCAGTTCAAAAGGACAGAAGAAAAAAATCCTAATTGTTTTTCTGAAAGACATGAAATGGCTGCAACAATGAGATTGTACTGTGTGAAATAAACAATGAATTGACTGAGACACTCTACCACACACACACACACACGCACACTCAAACACCACAGTCTTAAAGTTTAGCTGCTGAAAGCCAAACACTGCTGAGTGACATACACAAACACAATTGAATCTACAATCAATATGACCTCTTGAGGAAATGTGGGCAGAAGTGAAGCAGTTTCATTGTCCTTATTATCAACTGAGACAAAATATTTTCCCACAAGACTTCAGCTCAGTTATCACTAACTACTCTTTAGTCCATACTTCATAAAGCATCTTTATATACAAAACCGGTTTGTATAATTACACAGTTATGATAACAGTGGCTGTGGTTGATCTAGGCTCTAGGATCTAGTGTTGAATAAGAGTTCTTAAAGCAGTTCTGTTAAATGACATCTAATTTATGTCTGTGTCTTCAGTGAGTCTGCATGTGCCTGAGTGCCTTAAATCTTTAGCCAGAGTATCTGAAGTGGCATCTGCTGTGTCAGTCCACCTCCTCTGCCAAGTAAACAAGGGCCCTTATTAAGTATTAATTGCCTTTGAGAAGGAAAAGGGGTGAAGTGCACACTTTTAGAAGTGTAAGGGAACTGTCCACTAAGCCAATTTATGACCAGCACTGAAGGACCCGGTATTCTTCAGGGATGGCGGGCTACGTTTCGGTGCTCAGCGAAATTTAAAGACTTTCTCGTGATCAGACTCGTGGCCTACATAGCGTGGATGTGGGAAGCGCACAGACAGAGGGAAAAAGAGTACAGTGAAAGCAGTCTGGTGCAGAATATACAGTAATATTGAGCAAGTTCATGCATGATATGACTGTAAGCTTAACAGTGGTCTTATTATTTGTATTCACTAAACTTTAGGCTTATTGTTGGTAGTGTCCTTTTTAGTCATTTAGTAGCTGCTGTAGAACTATTATATACAGCATTATGCAAAATGATTATATTATTATAATATACATTATTATTATAATGCAGCATTATGTTAAAGCATGTGGTTTGGGTTTACTTTGTGAGAATCTGAAAATGTGACCAACTTCTATGACTGAACTTTTGAAGTATGAAAAAATATCCCTGCCAACGAGTCTCTGTAATAAATGGCAGCTGTAATAAATGTAAGGTGTGGATGCTCTGATTTTTGATCTTATATTGAGGTTACATATAGCTTTCTGTTAAATATAGTTTTTTGCTTTTATTCACAATGCTGAAAAACAAATAACTTAATAACTAGCTGTTTTAATTAGAAATTAAATAAAGGAAGGATGATTGTTAACTCACTGTTATGTAAGGAAGTATGTGTCCACATTCAGACCCATGCTGCTTAATGCATTATGAAAGCTTATACCAGTGCATGCAAATTTTATTAAATTTGACATTTTATAAAAAAAAAAATTAAAAAAAAAAATTTAATTAATATTTAGTTTTGGTTTCCTGGTCAAGAGACGTGTTTTGTTGACATTGTGAAAAAAACACCACACTTCTAATGCACAATTACTGTTTATTCACTATTTTGTTTTTTTTCAGTATGTTAAACTTAAAATTGGCTAAATAATTGCACACTTAAGTTTGTTCCCACTCTGTAACATGTTAACTTATTTTCAGGGTGTTGAAACTTTTGCATATCACTGTTGTCAGATGTCGAAATCTCAAATATTGCATCCCCAAGACTGCAGAGGAAGGAAAAAATACTTTGCTTTTAATGTAAGTCAATGTAACCCTTTTTATGTTTGGGTCTCTTTTTTGTTCCATTTATCAAAAGAATTACACACAGTGAAGACATCAAACTATAAAATAGCACTCATGGAATTATGCAGACACCTTACAAACCTCCAAAATGAAGTTTTACAGGAGGATAAAACAGCTTTCTTTTCATTGGAGGTTGATATAACAAGATTTTTGTACCAATTCTATTAGTCTGTCCATCACTAAACTGAAGGGGGAACTAGGGGGAACTATACTAGCTATAAAATTGCAAAAAAGAGATTAAAGTTTTTTCTGCAAAGCAAATTATATTAGAGGTGCAATATGGCACAAATATGTGGCATATCAGGACATGTAGTGTTTCTATGTGTATCTCATCAGCTGGAACTGTTAAGTGTAAGCCTGAGTCTTTGAGATAACCAAACACATCCATTTAGTTTGGTGTGTCTAAACCTTTGACTGGTAGTGTATGCAGCCTTAGATGGATTCTATTAATCCATAAGTCAGCATATAGGAAAGAATCCCATCTCTGTACTCGTTAATAACAAAGACAAATAACCAGAGGCTGACACGGTGCCCTCTGCACTACACACACAGCCATTAGCCTTTTCATTTAGCTGACAAGCTTTGGTAAAGATGAATGTAGCCCCTTGTCTAGCCACTTTATTTACAAAGAAGATGACAAAAAGGGTTGGAATCCTGCAGCCCTTCCTAATTTCATTCAGAGAGGATTCTACAGGTGAGGATTATTAGCTAGCATTCTAAATCATATTTTGTAAAATCCTAAACTCCTTATTTAGCCCAAATTCACATACATTTGCACATGTTGCACATGTAAGTGAAATGTAGTGATACAGATTTCTTTACAGTGATGGTGATAGAAACCAGGGGCCTACTGCACACCTCTCCAAAAAGGTTTAGACCAAAACCTTGTAAAAGTATAATAAAACAATATCCCAGGCATCAGGCAACATACACTTTAATGGAATAGTATTCTGTGAGGGAGCTTTCAGAAGCCTTGAACCCTACATTGTCTGATTCCAATCACCACCACTGTCAATTCTGACTCAGTACGTTTCTTTAGAGTGGAGGATTTCACAGCAAACCACTCAGAATGACTTTACATCTCATCCATTTAACAATAAAATATATTTTAATAAAATGACAAAATTCCCCTTTATCTCCGGATCCGTGGGAATCCTAAAGACAAGCTCTTCTTTGACTATAATTCACTTTCCACCCCTATTAAACTTAAAAACAACTAAATGCACAACACATGTGAATGTGGAGCATCTCACACAGAACAATGTGATATTAATTAACTGTGAATTTACATTAGTATTGTACTGGATGGGAAAGCATTCTCCCCTCTTCATGCACATACATTACGACGGCATTCCTGCTGAGATCCAAATGAAATGTTTGAAATTACTGTGCTGATTTGTTTTTCGAATATTCAATGCAGTATGACTGATTAAATCACTAATTTCCAAAATTAGGATAAACTGGACAGATTTGGAGGGTTAGTCAAATGTTTTCCTGATTGGATTATAAGGAACAACAGTCGAGTAAAAACACATAGGCCTTCCATTGCTGTTGTTATTTGACATTGATCTTATAAAGAGGAGCGTCTGACAAGTGTAACAAATGTTAAACTGAGTTAATCACAGTGGTGGACAGTGATGCAGTAAATGTAAATGCTTACTGTACTGTAAGTAGCTGTTTGGGTGTATCTTTTGGTGTGTCTTTACTGAGGTATTTTCATGATGGGGGTCTTTTTGCTTTAACTCCACTACAAAGTCTAATATCTTACTGTTTACTCCACTACATTATGCCCAAATCTGTCCCTCCTTTAGACTTATATGAGCAAAAAAACATAACCTGTCCAATCAAAAGAAGCGTGAAGCAAGCCCACCGATCAGGATACAGAGGTCACCTTTTTTTGAGCTTGTTTTGACCTGTTGGACAGAGCTTGGTTCTAGCTAATGGAAACTGTTCTCCTTCAGTGTTTTATGCTTATGATCATTTGAATAGACATCAGTGTCAGACTAATTAATGACCTTCTGTTAAAGACTGGTGGAGAGACACTAGACTCTCTTCACCTAAAATGAATTGATTAAGAGTCTTGTTCCAGAAATGATAATAGGACATTTGAGCCATAATAAATCATGCTCCTTTTACTCTCCATACTTAAGTACATTTGAAGGTAAATACTTTAGTACTTTTACTCAAGTGGAGGTCTAAAGGGAGGAACTTCTACTTTTACGGGAGGAATATTTTACCTTGTTTATCTCTACTTTAACTCAAGTACATGGTTTGTGTACTTCATCCAACACTAGTTAATCATGTGGGTTAACACACTGTGTTATATATATAATAATATAAAATATAGTGATGTATAAGGTAGCCGAGTCACTTCACAAGACTTTACGGTCAATAAATCACATGTTCTTGTCATCCACAGTAACCTTTTTATTCCTATTTTGTCCCACAAAACATTAAGAAGTCCAGCCTGGTCATACTGAAGTTGTGCTAGAGGGGAACGTGGGTAAGAATATTTCATACTAAGCTATCATGGTTATACTCTATTTACACCAGCAGTAAGACCAGTAGGCCACTGATACTCCATCTGAGTTGTGAGACCCACAGGCTCTCCAGATATTGCTGTTTTCAGTAATTCAGAAGTCTCACTTATTGAAGTGCAGTGCTTCAAGGACTAAGACAGAGAACCACTGCAGTAAGTAATCATTAAAGCTCAGATATGACTGTGGGCAGGCGTACTGCTGTAATTGCTCCAGATGTGTATCCCAGCATATCCCAGTCCAGCTGCAAAAGTGACCTGACCAACACTTTGTCACAGTGACTCAAACTGAAATATCTGCAGATGGCTGAATAACATATTGCTGTCGTGTCATGAGAAACTGTCCTGACAGTGAAACCACTCCTACGTTTCGAGGGGACATGTGTGTCATGAAGCTGTGAGAAGCAGAAAACATACTGACTCATGCAGTAACACATGGACCCAATGAGAGGTGAAAAAACAAAGCAGACCAAGTTGCTTAGCGGAGACAAACTGGCGACTCAGCCACCAGATGGCGCTTCTCTTTGGCTCAGTGTGTCACTGACAGTCCCATGGCTCTGCTTTTATGTTTCTGTTAAATACAGTGGATGCTGGGATAAAACTCAATAACAAGACAGAAAAAGAATGAAACAATATGGCTGACGTCTTTACAAAGAAAAACAGTGGCATGTGTTGAATACAAATATATTTTAGAATCACAAAAGATGCCATTACAGGACTGCAGAACAGAATTGTCTGTCATCTTGTTAACAGCTGTAAATCCAGCTGTATGAATATAAAGTAATTCAGAGTGGTTTGATATATAATTATTAGCTTTAATGTAAAGAAGCTTACTGGTTCAGATTTCTTTACTGTGGTGGTGATAGGAACAAGGGGTCACAATGTCCATTCTACATGCCATCAACAGGTTCTAACTTCTCAATACTGACCTTTATATGCAATATTAAGGTAAATAGTAATGGTAAAAAAGTGGTAAATCTTTTGTAGTGAAATTTTAACATACAGTGCTCTGCATGTACCTCTCCACCACAAATGGATTTAAAAATATGTTTTAGATAAACGCTAAGGGTTGTATCACTGTGGACCTAGCATAAGTCTCGTATTGAAAGTACACTGTAAAAAATGGTTAGGCAGTAAGTCATGATAACTTCCTTTTTTTCACTGACCTTAACTTATCAAATTAAGTTGTGTGACAGAGTTTTCAGTTGTGTGAAAGAGTTTTCAGTCTTTCAACTCAAGTTTTTAAATGACTTTAAGTGGGAATTTGAATGAAAGTTAAATTAACCTGAGATTGTGAGTACTTCAGTTTCAGGTACAGATGACTGAGTTCACTTGTCTTGATTATTGGTTTCAACTTACGTATTTACATTAAACTAAGTATTGACAGATTGTTACTTCCCATTGGCTCTTGGCAACATCTATTTGCATATTTTTTTACTCACCCCATATCACCCACCTGGCCTACCTTCAATTGTGTGTATCTATCTTCTGTTGTAAGGTTAACACATTACTGTTGGCTGTAAATGGAAGATAATCACTGAAGTGAACTTTGAGAGTTGCTGGATTGTAGAAATTTGTAGGCGGCTTTCAGCCTGGCCCACTTCAACTGGTATAAGTCAAACAAACTTGGTGAATAAACAATATGCAAATAGATGTTGCCAGGAGCCAATGGGAAAGATGATTGTGCTTGTAACAATTGGCCAATACCTCATTAAACTTAAATAAGTATGTTAAAGCCAATAATTGAGACAACGGTGACAAAAACTCATGTACTTTAAACCTGCATTGCTAAGCACTATGTAATCAAATCAACCTACAGAAAATAATTCAAAGCCAAACTAGACACAGAGTCATAAGCTGAAGTAACAGTTTGATTTAAGGTAGAACTTTTAAGGCAGCTTTTGAACTTAATTGTTTGCATTTAAGCTGATGAAGTTTTCTACAGTGTACTTTATGCTTGTCTGGTGCTAACACTTCAGGAACAGCTTATAGGAACTGTGAAAATTGACATGAAGAAAGCAGGAAGAAGTCAAACACAGATATATAATTTGTGCAGAGACCGTACTCAAACTGTAACGGATATGCTCCAGATTCCTTGTTATCCAAAAAAATGAGGTGTGCCCAACCAACTATTTGGTACATTCTTCAACAGAAAGAATGAACTGGTGAGCTCTGAAATGCGACTACCCAGAAAACACGGAAAAGAAACTGTGGTGGATGACAGACCGATTCTTTTCCTGGTGAGGAAAAACATTTCACAACAGTCTGAATCAAAAACACCTTCCAGGGGTCTATCTGTGTCAAAGTCAACAATCAAGAGAAGAAAAAAAACAGAGTAAATGCAGGGGATGTGCACCAAAATCAGGAAGACCAGATTAGAGTTTGACAAAAACATCTAAAGAAGCCTGAACACTTCTAGAAGGACAGAGGAGACAAAGATCAACTTGTGCCAAAATGATGGGAAGAGAGGAGAATGGAGAAGTTAAGGATCCAAAACATATCATCTCATGATCCAAAGTATACCACATCACCTGGATGAGTCCAAGATAATATAGGATGAATCCAGAAGAGTACACGTCTATATATCTGGCTTAGATTCAACCAAATACTTTAATCAACTGCTCGAGAGAAGCCCCTCATTTGTTTGTGAGTGTCCCGCATGATGCAACACCACTGCAGAACTCTCTTGAGGCATTTGTTTGTTTCTATGGTGGAGTTATCCTGCTTTGTGAAGAAAACATGGCAGGACTGTATTATTAGTACAAAGTTTTACACCAAGCCTCAACATTAGTGGTGATGTTTAGTGGTAATGTATCAGGATTTGTGTGTGGAAATGCTACAGTACTAGCAACACCTGATGCTGGCTTTACTGGATAGCTAAATGTCATTGAAGGAACTAAAACTAAAGCCCTAGTTTCTTTTACTACTTGGTGCTGATGATAATGTCTGAATGATGTGATATACATACCTGATCATTATCTTTGGCCGATCTTGATAAAATCTCATGTCAAAAGACAACATGTACTACCAGCTTATACACAGGCAAATGTTATCCACACACTGCTCATGATGGAAGTTACTTGACACCATCTTGTGCAAATAGCCAATATGCCAATGTTGTCAAAACAATGATGAAGGAGGGGATGTGTAAGATCTCTGTTAATGTGTGGAAGACACATTACCAAATTAGAAGCATTTCCAGAAGAGGAATTGTTAAACCAAACATTGTGTTGTCATTGAAGCTAGCATCAGTAAGAGCATGGTGAGTTAGTTAGCAGCCAGCAACAACGCTGGAGTAGCTAGTCAACATGGAACCTACCAAATACCAAGAGATATTTCACACACTGACGTGCAGCATAGTGTAAGAGTAACCCAAGACAAACCAAGGAAGAACAATGCAACTCTGCAATCTCTTTCTACTGTAGCATGCATCTCACTTTCTGAATGCAAAACTGAAAGTAAAGCTCCCCAAGAATAAGCAGGAACTGAAGACAGCTGAAGTAATGGTCTGACAGAGATCACCGGGGAAGAAACATCTTGTGATGTTCATGCGTTCAGGCAATCTGGAACTACAAAGCATTTGCAACCAAGTATTAAAAATGGCAATTTAATTTATGATAGTACATGTGTGTGTGTGTGTATGTGTGTGTGTATATATATAAAAACACACACATACTATCTTAAATAAAATAATAATAATAATAATATCTTAAATTGCCGTTTTTAATACTTGGTTGCAAATGATTTAGTTCCAGATTGCCTGAGGTCTCGAACGCATGAACGCATTCTATGTATATCTATATGTGTGTATTTGTGTATGTGTGTGTCATTTAAAAGTTTTGTTCTTTTTATTTTATTTTATTGCACCTAGAAATATTGGAATGCTGCGGCCCCCTCAGCACCCCCACTTCCTCAACGGGAGTTTTATCTGCTCTCCGGTTGAGTGCCATGTCAAATGTCTTCTGTGAATGAGTTGAGACATCTAGTGGTCGCCCTGGTTGTAACTGAGGGGGAAGTTTTCAATATACCTCACTCTGGCGTAATAGACACGTGAACGCAGGGCTCCAGCAGGGTGAGTGGGTTAAATGTATGTGTGTGCGCGTGTGTAACTGAGCCCAGTGGTGTTATCACTCGCAGAGGGCTGCTGGTCTGTGTGTGTAGTGTAAGTGGCATCTTCGTCCTTGAGATTTGGGATTCTGTATTTACCGACCGCGTGTCGACTTCCAAGGAAAGTCCCTTGAACTCCAGCCACTCAGCCAAACAGGCTTTTATTTGTCTCAGAAAAAGAAATGGGTCTAGGTCAAGGCTCTCTCCAGCACAGGCCGAAACTGTTCCTAAAGGCGACTTTCTTCCCATTTATTTCCGCCGTTTGTGCTTTTGATCTTGTTCCCCAGGAGCGTGGGCAGGACTGTGAGCGTGTTCAGTAAAGTAAACTAATATAGGTGTTCGCGTCTCCCTTAGGGAAGGAATGGCGAAACACAAGCAGATTATTCACACAGCAGTATAACAAAGAATAAAACAGCCAGAGCAGATGCTATGTAAGCAATGATATAATCTCTCTTACTGGCTGTGGGGTTGAAACTCCGGTCACATGCAGATTTTCTGCAGATGTTTTGTTGTGGCGCTCTTGAAGGGGAATTCCACCGAATTTTCAAAATGTCTGCATAATTCGCTGGTTGAGATAAACAAAGTCATTTAGAGTGTCTTGATGAGAGGAATTTACCCTGCTGAAAAAAAACCCTGTGCAAAACACAACAAACGTCCAGCATGTCAGCAAGTCAACCAGCACTAACCAGCATGGACCAGCAGAGGGGGTTGGGGGGTTAGTTAGCACAGTAAATTGGCACGGTTGGCACAGTTTCCTCTCACTGCTATATATACCAGGCATACCATGAAACCCTTTGGATAATGTATCCGAAAGGGGAATTCCACTGAATTCCCAAAATATCAATGCCCAGTTCAGGAGTTGAGATGTAAACCAAGTCATTTCGATTGGTTTACTGTGAGTTGGGCTAATGTAAGGGTTTCTCTAAAGAGGTGGTGAAGGAGTGCAAACGTAGGCATTTTATTTACTATTGAAAACCTCAAGTGATCCCTGATATTTATTGAGCTACACATACAGAAGTAGTGTCTCTCAGTGTGCTAATGCATGTTAGCTAACGCAACATGCCAGGCATCTCAGCATGGAGTTGTAGAGGTTCCAAATGGTGTCCTGTGATAATCCATCCCATGTAGCTTGAATATTGTCACACAGTTCCTGCAGATTTTGAGGTAGGGGTGGAGGTGGAGTGACACCAGGCCTTCTGGATGTGTGACGTGTGACAACAAACCATTCATCTTGGCGCTGCCTCCACACACAGATTTGTTAGTCGTCTCCACCAACACAAAAGCGGGACTCGTCACTGAAGAGGACCCGCTGCCATTCTGAGTTACTCCATGGCAGTCTGGCACGACACCATTGCAGTCTTTGGCGATGTTGACATGGTGTTAAGGGCAATTGTCATGAAGGCCTGCATGCATGTAGTCCTCCGTCATGCAGCCGTCTGCCAGTGGTGCTGGCACTAACAGGATGACTCGTGGAGGGCATCACTGCTTGTTGAATGTCCGCAATTGTGGCTGTTGGGTCAGTCAGGTACAGTGATAAGGCCCATCCTTGCTTACGTCACATGCACGGCTGAGTGTGAAACTCGAATCATTCACATGTCTCTCACAGTGTCAAACATTCCCACCAAGTTTCATTCCTGCTGGTTGATTCCTTCTGGGTGCAACTATATATTCTGGGTGCAAATATAAGTATCATGATTAGATTGTTAGATTAGATTGTTAGGTGCACTTAAAGGGGAATTCCAATGATTTTCCAGTACATAATTCAGTCATTTATATGTAAACAAACTCATTCAGAGTGGTTTGATGTGAAATGGGTTGAATGGTTCAGTGTAGAGAAACTTACCAACTCAGATTTCTTTACAGTGGTGGTGATGGGAACCAGGGGTCCCATTTTCTACAACACAAACATAGCCTTAGCTGAAATGTAATAATGCTAAAAACTTATTACAAAGCTCTTGCACCACAGCTTCTCAGTCATCAAGCAACATATTCATAACATATTCTTTTCATGTAACAGCTTTCAATAAGGGTGCAATTAACACTTCTTCCGACTGCTGTACACAATTCTCACTCCACATGTTTCTTTAGAACAGAGCATTCAATGTCAAACCAGCTTGAATGACTTTTTACGTTTACGTCTTGACCTTTTAATTATACAGACATTTTGCAGAATTGATGGAGTTCCCCTTTAAGTTGGGGAGGAGTCTACTTCGTCACACAGAAAAGTTTGTTTGGTTTCTCTGTGGATTTTTTTTCCAACCATATTGTGTGTTGTTTTTTTTTTAAACAGCGATAAACAGAGATAAAGCGTGTTAGTCATTGTTAACAGGATTTGCTGTAGTTTGAAATGTGAACATCCTTGATGTGCTTCTTGTGAATACTGTATGAAAGCTGACTAACCATGCAAGCCCATTCCCCAGGAGAAGAGTTGCATTTAGCCTCACTGTGGCAGCTGTGAATTCCCATGTTTTGGTCTCAAAGCCACAGGTTTCTTCCTCAGAAATATGACGGGAGAGAAAGAACAAAACACTTCAGATTATATTTGGCAGATGACTCTATCATAAGGTAACTGTATTGCCTTAGTTCCCGGAAAAAAAAAAGTTTTTGCAAAGCTTAGCAGTGACACACCCGCTCATAGTATCGTATTATTATTATTATTATTATTATTATTATTATTTATGAAGGTTTGTTTTTAATTTAACATGATTACTCTTTATAGTCCTACATCCTGCTGCAATATTACAGTACACAGACAATGTCTACAACACAAGCATAATGTAATAAGGCAAAAACTTATGACAGAGCTTTCATGCAACAATGTCTAAGGCACCAGGCAGCCTATTCATAACCATTTCATATAATAACTTTAGACACTTCTTCGGATGTTTGGCTTTATTCACCCCCACTGTAAACAATTCTCACTTTTCATGTGTGTTCAAACAATAAAACAGTTAAACAGTTCAGTACTATTGAAGTGCCTGTATACTACATTTGTTACTTGTATTTATTTCATTTATAATGTTTGTGTGGTTTTATGTAGTTTCATTGTCATTGTCACATGATCGTTTTCCAAACTTCTCTTAACCCCTTAGAATGAAACCGGGTGTTGCTGTGCCCTTAAAAGGCCCACATCATACATTTTCTTGTACTTTATTTTTTCCCTTGAGGTCCACTTAAAATATTTGTGGGGGCTTTATGCAGCAAAAATGTTCCTAATTCATTTTTACATGACCATGTTCTTTATCCATCGGAATGGCAAAGGATGCTTTTGTTGCTGTCCCTTTCAAACTGATATATCCGAACAAAACCCCGTATGTCCAAAATGACACTTTACAGGAGAAGGAGCAACATACTTTACCTTTTAATGTGAGTCAGTGTAGTCATTTTTTCCAAGTCAATTTGGGCCATTTCTTTTGGTCCATTCATTACAAAATTTACACACAATGTAAAGGGGAATAAGCATTTTCAAATGATGTCAAAAATTGAAAAAAACATAAATGGAGATGTAAGATTTTGTAAGGTTTTGTTCCAACAGAAGCTATATGTTAATAACTTTCTTGTATCATGCCTGATTCTAAAAGCACTCAGAGCTAACTCTGCTTATTACTTCAGCGTGAATGGGCAGGGCTTTACTGCTGTAGGCTGAATATGTGCATAAATATTGTCACTGTCCAAAATAAAAACATGTATCTCAATTTTTGTCGAATTTTACTTCTGTGCATCATTTGAAGACAGCAGCTGCCATTTTACTCAAATTTCATGATGAATGGACCAACAGAAATGGCCCAGAATTGCTTGGGAAAACGCCTGGTTTCCTTTGACTTACATTCAAATTTAAATGAGGGTTACTTGTTTTCCTTTGGACAGTGAGAGCAAATGAGTTGGTTGTCATCACATTACAATACCAATGAATTCAAATCGGACTGTATTTGCAGCATAGTTTCCATATATGGACTGTGTAGAGATATGATGCGTTTAGAAACGTTGATTTTAAACTCTTTATGGCCCAGTTTTCAATGATACATACACTGTAAGACTTGATTCTATAAATACCCCCTGTTATGATTGACTACCCTGCATATGATGAGGGCCCTTTAAATGCTCATTTTTGTGTGCATCTATCCTGTTGTGTTGTGTATCTTATCAAATGTGTCTTTTGTTTTCAACTTTAGCAGAAAGAAGTGCTGCAATCCAGCTGCGGGTGTGTTTTTCTAGTCCTGTCCCATGTGGACTTTACATTTTCAACATTACAGTGCTGTGGGTTTAACCACTACCTGTTTACTATACATCCAGTTTCCTGTGGTCATTCTGAACCTCAGTACAGTCACACCACTGTGGTTCGATGTGATTACATGTACGTAGGAGTGAAATAGGGCCTACTAGAAGCAGGGTCTCTTTCATAATATACCTGGGGAAATCCTCCAATTTGTGGCCATGTCATGGTACGATTATGGCTGTTTGCGGACACTGCAGAGTGGTTTCAACCACAAATGACCCATGTGAATGACATTGCACCGTGTGCTTACCATAAGAAGAGTGTGGTCGAAAGAAAGCTGGGTTTGGTGGTTTTCCATCCGTCGTTCGTGCAGAATCATCAGGGTCTGTTAGTACAGAGCTAGTAGAGTAGGCCACAAAACGAGGAAGCTGGCAGTTTTCTTAGACATTTATAAGCTGGAAGCAAGATGCGATCATAGGAAACCACATTGGGACTTCACCCATATCCATTTTGCAACAGAAACAATTTGGTTTTCTTTGGTGTTGCATTACAAAGTGACGTGAGAGGATAAAGAACGGATTTACAAAACATGATTCATTCAACTGCTTTCTATGCTCTGCCAGTACAGAACTGTGTGAGAGAACTTGTCTTTTATTTAATTCCCAGACAAAACAGCCATTAAGTATAAGGAAAAATCATTAGACAATATCCATTTAACTGAAAATTACACCTCAACAATTAATATAATACCATGTTTCAGTATTGATGTTGTCCACTATTTAGCTTTTACCTATTACAGCTTCCATTCTATTCAGGAGACTTGCTTTCATTCAAATCTGCATTGCTATTTTTCCACACCTCCAAAGTTCAGTCTTAGAAGTTGGTTGCTTTTTCTGCTTCTCACAATCCAAGTCATAAAAACACATCCAGTGATGTTGTAGTCTGGATTCCATTGATCAGAGAAGACCAGCAGCTGTTTTTTTTAGATTTCCATTTTTGTCTTTCTTTTTGTCATCCTTTCAGAACCCTAGTGTTGAGTTGTCTTCTGACAGTGGAAGGATAGACCAAAAAAAAAAAACCACTTGTGAATGTTTTTCAAGTTCGAAGCAGGAGTTGAGCTTGATTTTCTCCTGTCTCTCACACAAGCTTTAAGTACTGTTTATATGATGGGGGCAGTTTTGGTCGTCCAGCAGGTCTTGGACACGGGAGTTCCATTTTCTCTGTATGTAGTTTTATCATTTTTTGAAGTTTTAAAAAGTCCATTCTAAAATTTTTCACCCCCTCATTTCAGCCCTCCTTCCAAAGCCACTCCCCCAAAAACATATGAACGCGCATGTCAAAACAGAGAGGCGCAGATGCAAAGTCTGCTTCTAAACAAACCAAAACAAATCAAAAGCGTGCCATTGATGGTCCCTAAATGATGGAGGTTCTTTGGATACTTACAGAAGAATGCAAACACTGTGAGAAAGAGCATGAATTAAAAGACTGGATTTGTCCTCAAAAAGGGGACAATAAAAAAAAAAAAAAAAAAAAAATATATATATATATATATATATATATATATATATATATTCACACACACACACGCAATGAACAGGCATAACATTAAAACTACCTCTTTGTACCTACACTCATTGTCCATTTTATCAGCTCCATTTACCATATAGGAGCACTTTGTAGTTCTACAATTAATAGACTGTAGTCCATCTGTTTCTCTGCATGCTTTGTTATCCCCCTTTTACCCTGTTCTTCAGTGATCAGGACTTTCACAGAGCAGGTATTATGTGGGTGGTGCACTGCAGTGACATTGACGTGGTGGTGGTGTGTTAGTGTGTGTTGTGCTGGTGTGAGTGGATCAGACACCGCAGTGCTGCTGTAGTGTTTAAAAACTGTGTCCACTCACAGCCCAGTATATTAGACTCCTACCTTGCCGGGGTAGGTGTGTGTGTGTGTGTATATATAT
>CM067475.1:34934162-34999513 GCA_034552555.1 Semaprochilodus insignis
ATATATATATATATATATATATATATATAGGAAACTGGATGTATAGTAAACAGGTAGTGGCTAAACCCACTGCATGAAAATGTGAAGTCCACATAGGACAGGACTAAAAACAGAACTATATATACAGTGGTAGGTTAGGTAACTTGTTTTTTAGAGCCATGTTGCTCTTTTTGCCCTTGTTTCCATAGACCTGGTTCTTTTTTTCTCTCATGAGATCTGAAGACACTACAGAGAGCGTTGGGAGAGATAAGTGAAGAATTCTCAGAACTACCAATAAAGTCAAATTGTTATCTCGGTCATTAGTCATTTTGACTGGGGATGAAACCAATGAAGGGTGGACTTATGATAGGAACAATAATGTAATGTAATGTAAATGTACGGTTCACGTAAATATATTGTATGTTTGATCTTCTGACATCCGCAGAATCAAAGCATGGAAGAGGGAAATAAACATTAAGATGCTGATATATTTGGAAGAGGAACATCATACGAGAATGAGGAAATGATCTACTTCACAGACGTAAAGGCGACGTGTCATCAGGGTGCTGCGTTTGGTCTTGTTGTTCTGCGAGTGTGAACTGACGTACAGAAGCTTATCTAGCCTACCTGCTTATTAATAGTTCAACCTTCCAACTGTGTGGGCATGGTTTCATTTTCAGTCTGATGATATTAGGTCAAGAGCTTTCACACACTCTTAGACAAAAAGAAGCGTATGATATATTGTCTACTGTGCATGTGACTGACAGGGGAATTCAGTTACCATACATCCTTTCCACTAGATTAAAAAAGGTGGAAAATGCACATATTGCATGACTATAAAAGTGTCCCCGTCATTTAACATAACTTCACTGAAGGCTTAAAAGCATGAAAGCCCCTTAAATGAGACATAGATTTTACTGCATGATAGGGTTTGTTTCTCAAGAAAGAATTTTACGATTGTGGCCAGAAACAGTCTGGGTGGGACTTTTGACAACTCAGTTTAGTTGTGGTATCAATTGCCTGTCAGTGGCTCTCATTATATGAGCGCTGTTTATTTATTATGATATCCAGGTGTTTTTTCTGTCTTCTCTGTCTTGTAAAAATCTCATAACGTCTTTCTAATTTAATAGACCTTTCACTACTATCCTTCATCCTTCAATCCCATAGGTACAAACAGGCTTCTTTGTTACTGTCCCATTAAGACTGATACATGTGCACTTCATTAGGTACACCTCCTTGTATCTACACTCATTCTCCATTCTATCAGCTATACTTACCGTATAGGTGCACTTGTAGTTCTACCATTACAGACTGTAGTCCATCTGACTCTGCTTACTTTGTTAATTACTTTCCAGCCTGTTCTTCAAAGGTCAGAACCAACCATACATATCCAGCCAGCAGTGTCCTGTGGTCACTGATGAAGGACTACAGGATGACCAACACACAAGCTGCACGGCAAAAGATGAGCTATCGTCTCCGACTTTACATCTACATGGTGGACCAAGCGGTTCAGGCTGAAGCACTGTTTTTGACCTTAGTGTAAGTGGGTGGGGCTACACAGATGTGGGCTGAATAGGCAGCTCTACAAAAGTAAATGTGTTGGTTTTTGTGACACCACAAAAAATAATATAAAGTAAACTGTTTTTCAGAACTGCTACATGATGAAGCTTAAGCAATGGTTATGTCCCACGTCAATATAATTGGTGATTTTAAAATATCGAGGCATTGTTTTCCATGATATGGGTCTTTTAAATTCCTGCTGTTCTTACTGAATGGTAAAATCTGACAACCTTTTGTGTCATTTCTTTCTTTCTTTACGCCATTGGAAAACACTGACTGTAGTTTATATTAAGTGAATATTTTTTTGGGGGGTGGAATACTAAATAATAATATGGGTTATTGCGGCTTTGATTTCTTGAGAAAGAACTGTACTAAAGTGGCCAGAGGCAGTCTGGGATTTTTGGCAAGTCACTTCAGGCCCTACAAAACAATGATGTGGTAACTATTGCCAGTCAGTGACTAATTATGTGACGGAAACTTGCTATGATTTCTTATTGCTATTTTAAATGTCACCCCTGTCGTGTCAAAATCACGTCATTTCAGTGCTTTGTCATTTCTTTTTAATCTCATTACACCAATTAAAAACAACAGCCGCACTTTCCATCTAATGTGGAATGGCAAAAACGGTGAATTTGGTGACCTTTTTTCAGGGTTTCACATACTGTGCTGCCCTAAATCTAATCAAGCAGGGCTACTTAGGTTCTCTTTGCAGTGAAAAAGCATTAGATCATTGGATCTCATTCACCATCCATTCATAGCAAGATTTTTCCTCAAACCCACTTATGCAGGTTTTCTGATGATGCTCTGATGGTTTCTTAATTGGCCTTAATTTGGATTTTTTGAGCTCGAAGGTGCTAACAGTTCTGCATTTTAAGAATGCGTCATGAGTCTGACAGACTTTTTCCTAGGAACTTTCTGAAGAACTAAAAAAAGATAAAACTTGGGAGAGTACTGGACAATGAGGCCCATCATCTTTAGGTTACGAATATTTTTCAAGTTATCATCCTGAAGATATTTTTGTTGGCACAACAGTGATGTTTAAAAAAATGACTAACATAATTTATTAAAATGTCATGATCTCCATCAATTCTTGTAAACCACATTTCTGCCTAATATCAGAGAGTCAGTTTGTCTCTTACCTCTGCTGGAAACAGCTTACATACAGGAAAAGGCTGTTTGACTGATGCTAACATCTGCTCAAACGTCTGCTTGTACCACTGTTCATTGTTTGGTAGCCTGCTGTTATATCCTCTTTTGATGCCCCCTCATTGAGGATCCAGAGAATAAAAATTATTACAGAAGCAAAGATCAATGAGTGCAGTCCATGATGACCTTGCAGATTAACTTGTAGATGATCTTGAACTATAACAGCAAATTAACATTCAATTTTTATGTGTTAACATTCATACAGCTCTCAAAATTCTAGGTAGGGACTGCAGACAAATGCAAATATGTATATTACACCTCATGGGAAAAAATGCTACAGCAAACATGATACAGAAAAACATGAATTGCTGATGTGACTATATAATTAAATGTGTTGCAAGCAGCTTTATATTTGAATTGCAAGCAGCTTTATTTAATTGATTTGAGTAACTGTAAATTGCACAGAAGTTATGTTACTAGCAACTCACAATGTGCAACAGTGAAAGACAATTTCATAGCGTAAACCCAGAGTTAGACTTCATACACCTGTTATACACCAAAGGGTATGGCTGAAACACCTGGGACTTGTTCGATCTTAAAACGTTTTTGCTGTGGTTTTCGGGTATGAAACTACATTTCCTCTTGTTTAAAAGGCAGTACACACAATGGATTGTGGTAAAGTCCTCTAAAATGCAGCCCCTGCAGCTTAATGTATACAGCAATTAAACATGCTAAACTACACATTTGCCATAAGCATTTTATTATTTAACCTTATATCTGTTTAAATAAACATTATGCTATGTGCCCTAAACTCAATAATTAGCCACATGCTTGTCCACATACTTTTGGTCATGTGTTGTAAGTACACAGGAAAAACAAACTCATGTTGCCAAACGGTGCTATGCATAAGCATACACATGAAGCAGGTGTGGTCAGTGTCGTCACTGCGTGAAGCATGGTCACTCCTCTGGACACCCCCGTTAATCAAAGTGAAACAGTCAACCATCATCAATATAGCAGTCACCAAAGGGAAGTTGTCCTACCTACCCTTTTGGAAAGGTTACATTTATGATAAGTCTGTCATCAGAGCTGGTTTTTATCAACTGTAAGAGTGCTGCAATAATCAGTACAGCTTGCTGATAATCATTAATCAGTGTAATTTGCGGTGATAAACTACTTGCCCAATAGGTTAGAATGCTGCTCAAAACCTCAATGGTGGTTTTGTTCATTTGGCACAACCAGGCAGCAAACATTGGCTTTCAACGTTACTCACAATTACACGTTGGCAGCTCAAAGTGCTTTACATATATGTACATACATACATACACACACATACATACACATACATATAAATACCATGTTAACATGTTTTTACCAGTTTTAACTTCTAGAGTAAAAGCTATATTTTAAAATATGGTCAGCCGGTTAATCTACACAGAATTGTGACCACATTACCTGTTTAAACTGGTTTTGACTGCATGCTATGTGCCTTCAGTAGATCTGTTGAACTATTCACAGTTACTCAGCTATAATCGTTTGTCATGCTAACTAGTTACTTTAATAGCTGAGTATGTCTCAGCATGTAGGCTGGGCTCCCGTCAGAGGTGAATACAGTGCTAAGTGGAATAAGGTAGTGCTAAATGTAGGTCAGCTCATCACTTAGCCAAAGATCGATTGTTCATAATGTTACCTTATACTTTGCTTTCTGGCTTATGAGTGAACTGCAGTGTGGACAGTCAAAGTTGGCAACTTCTAAGCCCTAAATACTACAGTTAATTCACTTTAAAACAAACAAACAAAAAGTTTCATTTTATTGATTCAAATGTGTGCAGAATTTCCTCAAGAATGAATTAAATCTACAGTACAAATTTAGTTGACTTTCAGCAAGAATTGTGTTGAACAAACTCAATGCATTTTTTAATGATGTAGGCCTAATACACTGATCAGCTCAGTCAGTTCTCATCGTCAAAGAGCTGGATGCATGAGTAATGAGCTGGCATGAAGTTGGAAGGTGGGTTATTGTTATTCAAATTTCCCAACCTGAACTTCTGATTCTGGGAGTAAGCCTGTTTATAGACTATTCAGGCCCACAGCTGCTTTTCTGTTTTCATATGGCTCAAAGGTCGTGGGCATAATCCACTGACTCACAATTTGTTGCACAGAAAAGACGGGAACTGCCAGTGTGTGGATCAGAGTTGTCATGAAGGAGTCACCCTGGCGCTGACCCCTGATTACACCGTCATGCGAGGTTTGAAAACTACTGAGGACGGCTGGAAATTCTCAAGGTGACCTCTGACCTCAGGGACATGATTGGTCATCTCACGGAACGCCGACATGGATGCATCAGTAGACTCTCTCTTTCTGTCTTGGCTACTGCTCTGTGGTTCAGCCAGCCCCCCCCCCCCTCAATCTCTGCCCACTCTGAACAGGCCTTTTAAAGGCTTTAACAAAACTCACAGCACTAAGCAGACAAAGCAGACAGCTCAGATGCCATCCATTTCAAGGTCGGCTTGTTTGGACGGTGGAGAAAGGCTCTGCAGGTCAACAGGCACCACCAGCAGGGGAGATGTATGGTGAGGCAGGCCGGGGGAATGTGATGCACAGTGGCAGGGAGATTAAAGAGGACCAGTAATGGCCCAAAGCCCAGACAACCAGTAAAAACAACACAACGAAAGGAGAGAGACATGGACGGGGTGAGGGGGGAGGGCGCTTGGAGTGAAGAAGAACTAAAACTACCTCTACACTTTTAAAGGAACACTTCTGTGAACAAAGCAAATTACATAATTCTCCACTTAGCTAAATGTAGTTGATGAAGCAAGACATGTTTGGGGTCCTAAACTGGAGCTACAAGTCAAAAAAGTCAGTCAGATCACTAGAAGTCAATAGTCACCCAAATCTGTTTTGGTAAATACTAGCCCAAAACTTTGCTCAAACCTGCATCTAGGACTTAATTTAGGTCACACAGACCATAGTGTGGTTTAGGTGTGATTTAGAACAGCTGAGGATCCTAATATTGTTTACTTTTGCATTGTTATTGATGAATAAAGCATTAAACACTATGTGAATATGGTAACTATAAACATATACTGTTTACATTGTTTTATTTAACCTCACCAGACAGAGATTTGTTTCCTGTGACTGAAACGCACCCAATAGCATGAAATACCTCCACAAGCACAAATAACAGCTGTGATTTGATTTGTCATGGACTGGACAAGTTCCTGGATTTAGGCCACATCAATGTTCGGCCATTCTTGCATCAAAGAATTGCACAGTTGGGCCAAATTTGTTGGATGCCTTCCCTGGCACAATTCTGAGAACAATTTCATGTAGTCTAGGATTTTAACCACTGCTGGTAGACCCGTATGACCGTACGCTTCCATACACCTGCAGATCCAGCTACTTCTTTCACACTATGGTCTTTGGCACTTCCAAATGCAATCACTCCTTTTTACCAATCATTAACATCTGCTTTGGTGCCATTTTCCACACATGCAACGAAACATTCACTGCACTGTACCACCTCTTCTCAATCTATGAATTCTATCACTCACACCCCACAGGTATTTATAGCCCCATCATCTTTGTGCAGCGCCATCTGCAGGAGCCTGAAGTTACTACCACCTTCAACACACAAGGTGACTAATTTTTTGGCCGGTCAGTTAATGAATCTGGAGAGATGTGTGCACTTGCAGAGAAGGCAGAGAAGTTCAGAAAGAAGCATCCCTGGGTTTAGGACACAATATGATTTGTTATGAACTATAAATATGAACAAAATCTAAAGGCAGGTATTTCACATGTTCACACTGAGTGCTACAGAGTTTTTGGTTTTTGACGTTTCTAATTCTAAGCAAGTGTTTAACTGTGAAATTTGGAACTGGAGATATTTGTTGAAAAGGAAATCTCTTTATCCCTGCATGATGTGCATGCACACAACTAAGAGTCAGAGTCTCTGTGGAGTGACGAAATTCAGCACTTTTGCCCATAATTGCTGCCATACTGTGTCCTAAACCACATCCTCAAATCTGCACTACCTTAATGAAGACGCGGATGCAGTTTAACCAGTTTGAGGGAAGTTTTGGGAATGTATTTTGCAAGATTTGGGTGACTATTGCCTGCTACTGTTGGTTAGCAATGTTAGCCTTGTAGCTCTAGTGCTAACCTAAAGAGCCAAAATTTGGACACTAAACATGCCTTGGCTGATTTATTACATATGGCATGGAAGAAAATGAGTAAATGAGATATTTTGTTCAGTAAATGTTTCTTAAAAAGAAGCTGAACGTTTTTTGAAGTTTAAAGAACCAGCTGTGGAAGTTCTACACCAATTACCTTGAAGCTCAGAACCATTTAGGAACCTTCATTTTTATCACTGTTCACCAAAGTATCTTCGTATATTAAGCTTATAAACCAAATACTTTTTGCTTTTCAGCTGAGGAGTGACTCAAATCTCTAGAGTCGCATTCTGGACACAGACTAAGCCTAGTCTCACACTACAAAGTAAACACTTTAAAAAAAACAAAAAAGAAGTAGCCCTAATCTGTGTACAAATCTGGTGAATGACGTCATGCTAAGTTTGCTCCAGTGTAAGCATTACAGTTCCCAAAAAAACACAAGGACGGAAATAAAGCCTTTACAATTAATGCAGAGCTCCAGGGCAATGGCCTACATTACCCCCTCATTACTTTTGGCGGCAAAGCACAGCAGCCTCCCCTTGCTTTCTTTTATTCAGTAGGGGCCATCTCCCCGTCGTCCCGCATACTTCCCCCTTATGCGGACGCATCCTCCGAGGCTGGATCCTTTCCTAAATCCCTCCCCTGCTCCTCCATTCAGCTCTGTTTCCATGGGGAATAGGAGAGACTATTGTCTTCCGTCTCCACCCTGCGTGGTGCAGGACTCATCTTGGCCCTGGAGCACCATTCGGGCGTATTTGCTTGACATTTTCCCACTTTGTTCAAAAAAGGTTTGTGTTACATAAATTATATGGTGTAAAGGCATTTGGCACTGGATGAATGCTTCACGCTGAAGCCTGGCGGGTTTGTTGGTGGACAGATAAACAAAAGACACTGTAAAGCTACAGTGCTGCACGGGTCATGGTAGACTTTATGTTTATGTACGGCATGGGTAGTATATAATTATATAAGCAAAAGTAATGAATCATGTTTGTACAAGCTACAAGGGCCTTCAAGTTATATAAAGTATTACTAGTACTTTGTCATAAGAACAAAATGAATAAACTGTCTAGCCATGTTACTGCCCTCCCTTTGTTCCCATAGAGGACAAGGTGGTTTGTCTAAGCAAGCTGAGTAAGCCTTATTCAAACATGTCAAACATAGCAATATACAAGTTTTAGTGTGATTAAAAATCACTGAACTCAACTTTTATATATGGTGTTCCTACATGTTTCCATAGAAGTAAGAAAACTAACCCTACAAACTTGAAAAGCCCGGTCAACCTAAGAATTAGTGCCAGTTCTGAAAATACATTGTGACAAGCCTTTGCCATTACGGGTGAGGCTGTGGTAGGTGGGGCTAAGGCCACATCGTCACATATTATGACCCATGAATGGGTCACATCTAGCAAGAGGCATGTTCTGTTTTCATACTGTGCAGCTATTACAGCTCTGCACAGGCAGGAAATTGAACCTGACCCTTACCCGCGACTCTGAGAGCTGACCAGGCCTGATCTCAACCTGCTTGCGCTCAGTAACAGATGATGTATCACAGACAGTTTTGTAGTGCTTTGCTTTGTTAGTTATCACTGATGTTGATCTTCAAAAAATGGAGCACTGTAATAAGTAAACTTTGGGAGAAGCATGCCTGAAACTCCTCCTTCTTCCTGTCTAACACCCTATAAATTTATATCCTCACCTTCCGTTCCCATGACAACTTTTTTTCCAATTCCCATCACCACCCCATATCCTCCCTGTTCCGTAGTCTTATACCTCACATTACCACCAAGTGCTAAAGGCATGGTCCAAACCCATGGCTTTTGCTGTAGTTGTAACATTGACGTAAGTGGTGGAGGAATGAACTCTGAGAGTTATCACTCAGAATGCGTGAAAGTCATTTCCTTTGAGGTCTCTTTAAACATGGAGCGGTTGTGATATTATGTTTGTACAGTAACTTCACCCCTTGTGTTCGAGTTCTTGGCAGAGCGAAATTCTAATTATATTGTATTGACGTAAAAGTCAAATTAATTCTGATCTGGCCGTTCAGTGTTGCATATTAGATACGGATTTCTGTGCCACATATAAAAAGGCTGTACTCAGACTGCAAGCAAATCAGTTTCACTGTTATTTGCAACGTTTTTTGATTTCCATCAGATTGGATTTGTGAGTCTAGACGTCACCAGCCAATCTGCATAGGCTGATGTAGTAAGGACGTAGGCGTCAGTAACTAGTCCATCACTATGGATTTGGTGGTGTTGTTTGACGCGTTGCAAGTATTGCACAAGATACTTTGAAATTTGCTCTCAGCATCCTGTACAGATCTGATCAGAATCACATTTCAAACCACCTCCAAACGTTTTTTTATTATTTTTTTTGCTGTCCAGACTATCAAATATCAAAAATCCGATCTGGTCTGGCAGTCTGAACAAGGCCAAATCAGAACATAAGAGATTCACTGTGTTTTTGCTGTTCACACTGTCACACAGGTAACATATCTGTGATACATATGGAGAAAAAGGTCAGATTTGGGCCACTTTTTTCCTGCTGTGTAAACATACCCTATGATATAATTGGAGAAACAGGAAGTGAGCAGGCTCCCCTTAAACTGGCTGTGATGTTCTTTATAACGGTAACACTTCACATTAAGTCAAAGTCAAATTTCTTTATATAGTGCCTTTTATAACAGATGTTGCAAAGCAGCTTTACAGAGAATCCGGGACCAAGCCTCCAGTGAGCAAGCCAAAGGTGACATTGGCAAGGAAAAACTCCCTCAGAGCAAACGGAAGAAACCTTGAGAAGGACCAAAAGGTAACCCATCCTCCTAGGGTTGACACCAGATAGCAAGACAAGCACAAATGTAATACAAAAACAATAAGATGCAGTTATGTGCAATATTGCATAGAATAACTGATAACTGTCACTGAGTAACTGCTGCTAGAAGACTACAATGATAATCTATTAGAAAGAACAAGAGAAGCATTCAGGGTTTAGTAAGGTAGAGGAAGAACTGTCTGATTAGTCTGTGATTAAATAGCAGGATCATCTGATAGGTCAGTGGGATGCTGGCGAAGCTTCCACAAGACAGCAAGAAGCTCCAAAGTAAGTTAGTAAGTGTTGAGTATCTAACATGAAGTAATGCATTAGTTAACATGAAGTAATACATTAACAATGGTTACAATGGTTCATTAATGCTAAGTAAACATGCAACAACTACATGTTTACATGTTAAGATGCATGTAACAGCTGTTACGTGTTTACTTAGCATTAGTTAACCATTGTTAATGCATTACCTCATGTTAGTTAGGCAATACCTAATGTAAAGTGTTACCATTATAACTTCAGAGAGAGTTGGTGGAGCTAAACTGCTGCTAAACGTGCAGATGTATGCAAAGGTGATTTGTGACATCACAAAAAAACGATCCATTCAAAAGGACTCTTTTGGCAGCCTGGTTAGGATGGGTGACATTCTGAACACTGCTTACATACCACAACACATTCTTTTACCCTTAACCCCACCATAAAAACGCTAGAGAGGAAAGTAATTCAGTTTTGGCCTTTAATATGTCCTTATTCACATGAACAAAGGTGGAACTTTAATGAGTTTTCCTGAATTGATGTTGGTTAATTCATTCATGCTACACGCTGTAAATGCTCCCACCAGCTGCGCTTTGTTCTAATGGGTCAGACTTTTGTTGGTCTGGCCTACATTCACTGTCTGAACTACTCCACGCTGCTGTGAAGAGTCGGGGACGGTGTTTTTGTAGCGAATGGAAGTGGAAATAAGCCAGGGCATATGGTCTGTACACCTACACAGCGTCTCAGCCGCTAAAGACGGAGGGACGACGTACGAAAGGTAGAGAAAGGAGAGAGAGAGAGAGAGAGAGAGAGAAGTTCCATACCGTGTCCCCCCGCCTACTCGCTGAGCTCAGCACTCTGTACAGTAGTCGGCTCCCCCTCCTTTCAGCCTGAATAAAGGCGGGCCGGCCGTAACGCGCTGGCTCACAATAACCGAACCGATGCGTCCGCAGGCCGGACCGTCACTGGAGCGCTCTACCGACAGTTCCGGTCACTGGAGCCCGATGATGGCCGTGACGAAGCCCGGCCATGGCCGCCCCACCTGCGCCCCGCAGCGCGCATGCTTTCGTCCTGCCCAAGCAAAGGAGATTTCGGTGCTGGGGGCGTTCGCCGTGATAATCTGATTTCTCCTTCTTCCTTTTTTCGGTCGGGTTCGTGTGTGTGCGCGTGTGCGTGTGTGTGTGTGAGAGAGATGTGTGTGCGTGTGTGATGTGAATGTGGCTTAAGCTCTCTTTTGTTCGGGAGAGCGCGGACGCGACGTAGTCTCTGCGTATACGAGCTACCTGGTCTTCTTCTGTTTCTCTCGATGCTGCTATGACGTCCTGGCTGCGTAAGAAGTGCAGTATAACCCTCCGGAGCGTGCTGGTCATCCTCACTGCGTCAGCCGTTGCGTCCTGTCATTTGGGTGAGTGAGACGAGAGGGCTGCACTGGTGAAGCTAATGCTTGCTTGATAGAGATGTTAGATACTGGTGGTCCATTCGTGTGATGCTTACGAATTAAAGGTCATATATGGGGCTGAATGGGTTGTCCAACTTATAGCCAATGACAGAACCGCAGGCTGCTATGCACTTCTTACTGGACGGTGTGTGATTGATTTGGGGCTTTAATGGGATCTGAGGCTTTAATGTGCACCCCTTCCACCCCCAGAATAGAGGGGGAATGGTATTGCTGTTTCTTTTCCCATGCTGATATTGATACCAGGTGCAACTATCTGAGAGCACCCTGGGACCAGTATAATGATGTTTACTGTTATTGTGAGTTTCTGAAGAGTCTTTAGTACTGACTAACACTGACTAACAAAACTGTTTATTACATACAGAGTGCAGTTAGGCCAGTTAAATTGGCGGTGCATTGTGAGCAATGTTCAGTTAAGTCATTGTTATTGATAGTAATTGTTGTGCAGCAGGTTCCTTAAAATCTTTAATGGGTCCCTCACATATACGCTGGTCACCTATAGCTCTTAGCTTCCATCAGCACTACACAGACAGTCCTGATATCCCTCTTATTCATAATACACCCATCGTTGCTGTTCAAAGAAAAACATGTATCTCCATTTTTGTCAATTTTAACTTTTATGCATCATTTGAACACAGTAGCTACTGTTTACTCTGTGTGAAAATTGCATGATGACTTACATTAAAACTAAGTAAGGTTTTTGCCCTCTCCTATAAAGTTTCCATTTTGCAGATACTTGTTTTACTTTGTATAGCAACAATATTAAAATATGTATTTTTTCAGGATATGGATCTTTTTTATGTTAGATGCTAGTGGTCGGACCACTGTACCTTAACTTGTTTGAAACTATAGTAAGTGAACAAGCAAATCATTATTTTCACTCATTGAATGAAAGTTTCAAGTAGGAGACCAGGGCTGGCTTGACCCCACTCTTTTAAGTCTGATATCAATGCTGCAACCTTGAGTATCTGCCGATACTGATACCAATAAGTCTACTTCCCTCTCTTAAATAACTAAGCTGTTAATAATACATTTGACTGGATACACGTTTTCTAACCCAAGCATCTAAATTGCATCCTGATCAAACTGTGAAACAAATAGATAGGAAGAGAGATATAGACAACAGCATGACTCGGTTATGCAATACTGCTGGTTCTTTTCACACATACAGAACTTTTAGCAAGATTTCTAATCAGCACCATCAAACATTCAAAATGAAATTAAAGGGCATTTTGTGTCAAAGTTTAGTTAAGCATTTTACATGATAGCTTAGCTTAATAAGTAATACAGGATTATAATTTTTTTTCCTTCCTTCACCTGATCTATTGATTAGTATCACATCGACACACCTCTATAGAAGACCTAATTATTGTTTTGCATCCTAGTTACGCCACCTCCGATACCAATACCGAAACCTCAAGTATCAGCTGATTCTGATAGCAACTGATATTGGCCACGATTTAACCTATTAAGATTTACAATTAGTTTATTTATGATTAAAGCACTTCCAGATGAAAAGTGCACAATTGCTGTTTATATGCTGAATTTAACAAAGGGGTGAAAACAAAATTTAATATGTGGCCTGTATTTTTAACCTGTGTGTTAAACTTGTACAACAAACTATGCACCAACTTCCCAGAATTCCCATACATACCTTGTGGAGAAACCTGTAGAAGAAATGGTTTCATTTGACCCGTGGTGTTTTGCTCATGACTGTAGCTAGAAACATGACATCACACAGTGTGAGTAAGTACTATCTCAGTAAAAGCTTTGATACAGGTTCATTCTTCCCTCTGGTACCCGCCTCATACCCATCAATGCCAGCACGCCATCTCTACCTCCTGTTCCTGCTTATTGCTTCCCATTACACCTGTAATGATCTGACGCTTTAGGCTTTAGCATAACAGGTGCAAGTGTTAACAACTGCTTTCATTCTTCTTCCCTGAACTGTGTGCTTTGACCTCCTGAAACCCAGTGTGCTTGGCTGTTTCTCAGGAGGGGGGCATGCGTAATGTTTTTTGGAAACCCCGGCAGCTGGAGAAGGGTTCAGAAAGAAAAAGTGACGCTTGCTCTTTATTCATGTGTAAATTGTGTCGCTCTGTTTTTTTCCTTATGCCACAGTGGAGAAGCGTTGTGCGTCACCCTTCGTCTCGACGTGTGGAGAATGCCTGAGCCGTGGACCGGAATGTGCCTGGTGCTTTCAGAAGGTAATGTGAAGGATTTTCCATCAATTGTTGTTGTATTGTGTCTTGGTGTATATTGCTCCTGATTATCGAACAGGCTGGGTGTGTTTTGTCTGATTTGCAATGACCCTGAGGAGTCTTGCTGCCCCCACCCCCCCTCTTCCCTCCTGCATTATGTCTGTTGGTCTCCTAGTCTCCTGGTCTCCCAGATCCACAGGGCCCCTTTAAGCTCCAGCACCCTCTTAAACAAGCTGCTTAGAGCTGGAGTGGCTGTGGGAACCTATAAACCCACACGCTGAGAAATCTACAAACAGAGTCTGCAAAGTCAGGTGCTTTCCCAGCCCACACACAGACCATGACTGCCCTCTTATCTCGGGCTGGGAGATGGGGCTTCACGCTTTGACAGATATTTTGACCTCCTGAGAAGGCCCATGACGAAAGACATACCTCACTCAGTTCAGAAAGCCAGCTGGGGTTTAAGTGGTGTGTTTTAGCACTTATTTTTAGCAACCTCTCTACTCCTACACACATCCACTGAATCGATTAAAAGAGCTCGGCTGCTTCTTTGATGGAAGGCTTTTGGCAGTGTTGTATCATTTTCTGTTTATCTGTGTTTTCAATGATCATATGTCTTTAAAGTCTGTGCCCATTGCTTACATCACTCAGATGATTGTGATGCAAGGCCTTTTTCCCCCTCTTTTATCCGCATTACCAGATGATCCCTGATGTTTTAAGCAGTTGCTGTTTGTATGGCAACATTTAATGGGACCTGTATAATTAATATACAGTTATATATCTAAACAGACCAAGCAAACTACAGTGTATGTCCAAAGGTTTGTAGAAACCTGATCGTCCGTTGTTTCTTTTTAAATCATGGGCATTAATAGGTTGTTGATTCCCCCTTTGCTGCAGTAACAACCTCTCGTCTTCCAGGAGCGGCTTTACACTAGATGTTGGAACATTGCTGTGAGGATTTAAATAAGCGTTAGTGAGGTCAGGTACTGATGATGACGATTGGGTTTGCAGATGTCAATCTGTTTCATTCCAAAGGCATGAAATGGAGCTCCATCAGTTGTTTTACTGCTCCACAGCCCAGTGCTCGGGGGGGGGGGTCTTGGACTTCCTAGCTAATGCCAGAGGCTCATTCCCACACCTTACTTAGTTGTGGCCACAACTTAATGAAATCATAGCCATAACCTAACTATTTAGTTCCCACACCTTACTCTGTCATGACCACGGTTTAACTGTCTCATTCCCACACCTTATTAAGTCGTGGTCTCAACTTAACCAAATCATGGGCCATAATGTAACTGTTTCATTCCCACACCCTGCTGTGTCATCATCACAACTTAACTGTCTCTTTCTCACATGGCCACAACCTAACTGTGTCATTCCCACACCTTACTAGGTCATGGCCATAACTTAATTCATTCCCATGCAACATGGCCACATAGTAGGATATTCACATGCCTTCGTCTCCAGCAGTGATCCATACGTTTTGATTCTTTCCATAGTTAAAGTGTTTAACCACTGACCCATGGAGATGCTGGCCAATCACTGCTTACCCCTACAGAGGTCTGCCATTTTGAGGTCATCTGTGGTCAGTTCTCTGAAGAAATAACTTGTTATGTAGTTGCTGACAAAAGACAGAATGTCCTGTCCCTAAGTTACTGTGCTGTGTGCCAGTTGGTTCTGGTCATGTGATGGTTGACTGTTTAGCAGTTTAGCAGTGTTTTGGCACACTCATCACTCTTGTCTGGCAAGTTTTGGGTTGCTGGATTCATAAACGTACACAAACACATACACATAACAGGGCGTGAGCTGACCTTGATCTCACAGATTAAAGGCTAGGGTCATGACATGAGACATACAACACTAAGAGACAAGAGCATGGTTGCTCAACCCTGCTTCCACAGATCTACCGGCTTATTGAGCTTATTTTCAGACCCGGTCTAACACCTGATCCAGTTACTCAAGACCTTCAGCAGCTTCTAAATATTAGAACCAAGTGTGCTGAAACTAAACAAGCCAAGTTTGCAGACACCTGCTCATCAAAAGTTTCTTCTGAAGGCATTGGTAGGCCCATCTTTTACAGCAGTGTTATACCCTACTCTCTTTACACTAGACATTGGACCATTGCTGTGAAAATTTGATTGAGCATTAGTGAGGTCAGGATCACTCCAACTCATTGCAAAGGTATTCAATGGAGCTCCATAGCTCCAGAGAACAGCAGTATTGCGCTTTATACCTCTCTAGCTGATGCCTGCCATTGGAGCTCACATAGAGACATTTGGCTTGTTCAGCTGCACCAGAGAATCCTGTTCTATTGGCAGTGCTTTCTTTAGAGATATGTGTACAAGCTGCAATGTCCAATTAAATGCCTGTGTCAACATTAAAAGCAGCTCACTATTCAGTTTAAAACTAATTAAAAGTGATGTCTAAATACTTTTGGACACATACACACTGTTTATGACAGTGAAGCTATGTAATTGACCCTTGACCTTTTTGCTTGCCCTAATAGAGGTTTCTGGATGGAGCACATGTAAGCGAAAGGTGTGATTCTGCTGCTCAGTTGCTGTTAAAAGGCTGCGGGGAGGAGTTCATAGAGAACCCCAGAGTGAAGGTGGAGGTGAACGCCACGTTGAGCAGCTCACAGGTGGCCCCTGGAGACATCTCTATTCAACTTCGGCCAGGTAAGGAAGAGGAAGCCCACCACTGCAAGATACAGACTACAGTTTATCTCACATTCCTAACATAGTCCTCTTCTTGCATTCGTGCTGCACCTTACATTATGTGTTATGTGAATAATTTCTTGATGGACAGACTTGGGAAAACAACACAGAATGAAGTTAAAAGGTTGCTATAGCCAACATGAAAAATGTAACCATCACTGTTGTTGTAACCGTCTGTTATAAATATGCCTACTCACATCCTACGGTGCTGTCATGGTAGTTTCCAGTTTAAAGACAATTTTGATGGTGGGAGGAAAAACTACATACACTCAGGGGGTAGATTTTTAAGGGCAGGCTCTTTTGTTTTTCTTTTCTTTTGTATTAGCTGGTGAATTTAGAAGGAAGTCAGATGACATTACTGCTATGAGGCGGATATCATACTGCAGCTGCATGCCTTACCTGAGTTTGGCTTGTTTTGTCCTTTTTCTTTGAAATATAGATAGAAAGACTTGCTCTTACAATTACAGCCTTGTTTGATGAGCTAGGGAGGACTCTCAGTACCCTGGCAGAATTTAAAAACCAGTAGATCAGAGATTAGCATTCAGTATTGGTTGACGCCACAGAAATTCCCACTGGTAGGATGATATATTGGTGCAGTGTATGTATTATAGTGAGGAAACACTGATTTAACACTGAATTAAAACATTCTTTCACAGTATACCCATTAAAACATTCTTTCATCAGTATACCCATTTGGGACTTTTTGTCAGTACAGCAACTACATAGTCGAGTCACATTATTATGACCACTTCCTACTATTGATGGCGGCAGCATGTAGCTCATGAAGGAAGTCACATTTTTGTGGCATTCTCTGGGTCCACTCATCCATGTGGAAGGCTCTTACAACCAATTTGGGTATGAATCCATCCTTGCAGATCACGTACACCCATACATGCTGATTATGGATCCTTCCCCACAGTCAGCATGGCTCCAGATAACTGTAACAACCTACCAGGACCTTATTAAGTTTCTTCCAGGCCGTCTAGCTACTGTCCGTGCTGCACATGGCAGTTACTCTGGATTTTAACTGGTGGTCATAATAATGTGATTTGACTGTGTAATTGTATTACAGCTGAATTTGCCTTCATCTGTATGCAAACTTATACTTAGACTCTTATAGTTTCCTGTGATAAGTGGCTGGTAATGATGTCATTTCCTGTCTCAGGCAGTGAGGCAAGCTTCATTGTGGAAGTGAAGCAGTTGGAGCGCTATCCTGTGGACCTGTACTACCTAGTGGATGTCTCAGCCTCCATGCAGGACAACCTGGACCGCCTCAAGACTATTGGAGTGACACTTTCTCACCGCATGAGGGAGCATTCCAGTGACTTCCGAGTGGGGTTCGGGTCTTTCGTGGACAAGCCGGTCTCACCCTACATTGATGTGCACCCTTCGAAAATCGTTAACCCTTGCAGGTGAGTCATTGTATGCCATTGCATGAATTTGAAGATGGGTAATTCTGAAAAGTCTAGGTTTTTCATGATAGTGGCACTTTAAAGGGAAGTATGCCTTTAAACAATGTCCAATACCTTTAAAATATATCATATGAGCCAAACGGGAATGTTGTGTTTATTATAAAACACATGACAAAATTCCTCTACTAGTAGGCCTAATTCCTTCCTTTCCCTACTAGCTCATTTATTAACCATTTGATGCAGCAACAGAGATGGCCACCAACTAGTAAAAGTAATTTGTCTATTTTTAATAATAAATAAATTATTTGCCTTGTTCATACATCATATTTGACTGATATTGGACATGCACATCATATTAGGGCCCATTCTACAAAAGTTATTACCAGGCATTGGCAGATATCTATATCTGTACTTTAAATGTATGCCTCAAACCTCAGAATTTGCTGTAATGACTGTGTTAAAAAACCAACAGTTCTTTAAGATGACAATTAAAACCTACTAAAACCTAATTTGCTGAATGGAAACAAATGCAACTTGCAATTATTTACTTTGTTCAAGTAACATTTCCTGTGAAACAGAGCGTAGCTTATCTTCATCTAGGCTTTTTTGGGTGCAGGTGCAAGGTGAGCCACGGTTTGTGCCTTTTGAACTCAGTGTTGTCACTAAACTTGCAGTGTGTTTTCTTGTTACATGCACATGGACTAAATATGGTTTTATATATAGATATATTTGTTATACTGTTTTGAAAATTCTGTAGTAGAAGTCTTGGCTCCTGTTTTCATCTGTCAATGTACATAGAAAAGTCATTTGCATTCAGTGCTGGATTCTGATAAATGTGACATGTGTTATTAACACTCTGAGCCATTTAACTTCCTAAGATTCCAGCCTGGTTACATCCTAAGGCTTATTATTCAGTAACTACATGGAAACAATGCAAACAGGTTGAGTTATTCTGAGGAATGGAAGCCTGGATCTGCCAGTAACTCCTAGGCATTTAGTAACCATTTTAAATTAAGCTGTTATCTTTAACATTTTAGGCCCAGTGGTTCACAAAGTATACAACTACTATACTTGAGTGGAATCTTGGTAAATTATTACTTAAGGAGTAAGTCAACTTGCAAAGACAGACAAACATGCAGACTCTGTTTTCTTTGCAGAGATCGCTATGTGTACAACATCATTATGGCTATTTTATTTAATCTCTGAATCCAGCAGAGAGTCTTTTTGTCTTACATCAGCCTGCATGTATTCCTCTGTCATAAATGGATTAAAATAAATTTTAATATTTTGCATATTTCAAAATAACAGTACTGCTTCTTGTGCATGCTAGTAAAGAGCCAGTTCACCACACCGTGCTTTCCCAGCAACAGCAACACAGCTGAGGCACAACATAATGGCATGACTAAGGCAAACCCCCTTAGTAGCCAAATATTCTTAGTTTAGTATTTAGCATAGTTCTTTGGATTGATGCATCTGAATTTTCAGATGGAGTAGGAAAAAAGATGTCCAGTGTGCATTTGAAAGTGGCTGAATACGAAACATTGGGATCTCTTGGAAGCCTAAAAGTGCTAAGCAGTTAAATTGGAATGCACAGATAACCATCAAAAAATGAGAAGCCTTACTGTATAGCTGTGAGCTAACCTAGCCATGCTAACTCAGAGCACATGTGCCTGGTTTCTAAATGGTTGTGCATCCTTCCACACTGTTTAATCTGTATCCAACACCTTTCCTCATGTGTCTTTGGTTTAGGAAATGGGGCATATCCCACTCGCCCCTCCAAACCCTTTAAATATCACCAGCCATTAAAAAGCCTCCCACACATGTCCAACATATAACATAAAGAATTCCGCTGAAGAATTCACTTCTTAAGAACCTATCTGAGTCAGAATTATTCACAGCGGTGATGATGGGAACCAGACGTCCCTTGCAGAAAACAATGACATGAATGGTTACTAATGCATTGCATGATGTATACATCATTGTTTTTAGATAAAGTTATGACTTAAAACAAATGATTTCATCCATTAATGGCAGAGAGGTATGGCATTGAGGGTGCTGTAAGGCAAAATAGTTCCCAAAGAAAATGTACCATTATTTTACCATCCTCAACATTACATATAAGAAGACACGGGGAAACACTGTGATTTTGAACAAGTGCCCTTTAATAAACACTGCAGCAGTGGAGAAGATCACACAGTGATACTGGACAGCCACAATATAGCAGGCAGGTCATTTGTAGCCACAGACTATAGTCGCAGGCCAGTAGGCATCAGTAACACACCACTAACCAAACTAAAGGGTCCCATAGCCTAGTACAGAATAACACAACAACACATGTACACATCTTTAAGATTACAGTCCCGACCGTTTACATGTTTTAAGCTGCTGTGGTGCTACCCATGGTGCTTGGTGCTCGCCCCTCCGCATGGCCACGCCTTCCATTAATCTACACCCAAACGAGCCAGTAGCTGGATGTTACAATAGTAAAACTCAGGTGACATGTATAGGTTGACTGGCCATTATATAAAGTGGCTGTGCCTTGCAGACATTGTGACCCCTGGTTCCTATCACCACCACTGTAAATACACCAGTGTGGATCAGTTTATCTGATGAACCATTACACATCAACTCACTCTGAATCCAGAAATTTCAGAAAATCAATGGAATTCCCTTTTAAATTCCCAGGCAGAGTATAGTTGCTAAACTGTGATTGGACGATTGGTATTGTGGTTAGAGCTTTAGTAAAGGGTGTGCTATGAAATTGCATCATTTTTGGGGGGGCGGGATGTTTTGAATAACCCAGTTTTCTCTGACTTTAGAGCCCATGTGTCAAACACAAGGCCCATGGGCCACATCAGGCACTCGGCAACATACAATCTGGCAGTCGAAATATTCTGATTTTCTATCAATATTAGTCTGTTTCACCTGTTTCCCTGCATGTACTGTAGTGTGTGCCACCCAACCAATATACACACCTAGCTTTTTTGAGGTTTAAAAGCATGGCTCTTTAAATGGCTGAGTTTAGAGTAACCTGCATTGACATATTATCATAGATAAATGGAAAAAGTGGGATATTATACTTTGAAATCTAGTGAAACTGTCATATAATGGAGGCCCACAGATACTCGAGAAAGCATTAGTACAGTAACATAAAGAACATTATTGTCCAGCCCCTGCTTGCATCATTAATCTTAATAGACTGAAACTAAATTACATAAGAATTGGACTTTGTGAGGTAGCAGACTGAGGGCTAATCCCTCAGACATGAGCAGCTTATATTTTAACCATGTACAATGATCTTTTTGTCAGATGTAACAAAGAGGAAACAAGGCTGAGGACCCTGCCTGATTTAAGCGTTCTGGAAAGGCCGAGTTTTTGTTAGTGAGCTTTTATCAGCATTTTTGGGAGCGATGTCTAATACTGACTGTTGTAGTGGGTGACTAAGTTGTTTCCTATTGCACATGAATAAGACCCTTTTAACCACAGAGCCGCAAACCCAGAGAGAAATGTTTCAAAGATGTATAAGGTTTGAAACACGGATGATATGTGCTCGGTTTCAGTGTGCTTTATTTGACATGCTTTCTGAGTAATCACATACATTACAAGACCCCAGGAGGTCTTTTGGAGCAATGCAGAGAAATGTCACCGCTCACTTGACTAACCCTGTGAACTCGCTAAAGTAGGCCAGGGAACACCAGCACATTCCATGGTGATCTCATTCATTGTAATGTGGGAATCTGCTCCAGAAAGGCTCGTGTAATCTCTATACCCTTTACAGCCTTCTCTCCTCTCTTTGTTTATGTCTTTTTGTTCTCTATTTCTCTATCTCTCTCTCCCCCTCTCCCGGTCTCTTCCTCACTCTCTCTATCCCCCTCTGTTTTCCTTCTTGCCTTTTTTCTCATCCTCCTTCCCCTTCTCCATCATTCTTTCTTTTCTCTCTCCCCCTCTTTCTTCCCTCTTTTATCGTTCTCTCTCTGTACATCCTCTTTACTCTTTTATTTCCCTCTTCCTTGTTATATTTATCTGAAACTGTTTCTCTTTTCTTCCCACTTTCTTTCCTTATCTCTCTTTCCTTTTCTTCCCTCTTACTGTTCTCTTTCTTTCCCTCTCTCCTTCCTTCTTCCCTTGCTTTCCCTCTGCCCTCTCTCTTTCCTGTTTAATGTTTTTGTCTTTCTCTCCTCTCTGTTGTTCTTCTCTCACTTTTTCTATTTCTTCATGAATTCTGCTTCTCTCTCTCTCTCTCTCTCTCTCTCTCTTTCTCTTTCTTTCTCTCATTATATATGTACACCTGACTCTTTGTCTCCCACTCCTCCTTTCATCTCATTTTGCTTGCTTGTATATTTGTCTGTAACTCTCTCTCCCTTCCTCCCACTTTATTTCCACTTTTGTCTCTTTCCTCATCTCTCTGTCTCCTTTTTTCATAACATTCTCTTTCTTTCTCTCTCCCCTTCGTTCTTCCCTCTTTCTCTCTTCCCTCTCTCTTTGTCATTCTCTCTCTTTGTTTCTCTCTCTCTCTCTCTCTCTCTCTCTTTCTCTCTCTGTCTCTCTGTAGTGATTATGAGGTTAATTGCCGACCAGCTCACGGCTTCATCCACGTCCTACCTATGACGGAGAACATGACGGATTTTAAGCATGTGATCCAGCAGCAGAGGATCTCTGGGAACATGGACACGCCGGAGGGGGGCTTCGACGCAATGCTGCAGGCAGCTGTGTGTCAGGTAACTTCATGTGTTTAAAGTTAAACAGTCTATGACATACAGTTACTTGTAAAATGTGTTCTGATGTACAGATAAAGTTCAGGCTGCAGGCTTCTACCGTTCTGGAGTATGTGGTGTACTTTAATACTACCTTTCTATTTGTCATGTAAGACATCCCCCAGCCTGGCTCCTCGGGTTTGTGAAGACGTTCATATGAACACAAGTTCAAAAGCATTTCTGGATGCTTCAAGTGTGTGGGATTCCATTCAGAATCCTACACAGTCATGCTGTGGTTGGCTGGACTGGTGGGGTCAGTCTTCTGCCTGCCCAGTTAAACCTCTAGTCTTGGGCCAAATAGCATGATTAATGCAGATTCTTCACCGGTAATCCTTTTTAGTCTGGAATCAGAAATCCAACACAAACAGCTTGTTTGCAATCTGGCCTTGTATTGTGGTACAGCTCGGTCATGGTTTAAGCCCAGAGTCTTACTTTGGAACCTCTCTGCTAAAAGATATTCGGCCAGATTCATAAAACTCGCAGCACTACTCCATAAAATATACAGTGCAGTAAATAAAACCTATTCATAAAGCCACTGTGGCAGTGCCTAGTGCACCTCTGCCTTTTTCATGTGGTGTTTTTTTACCTGTGCCTTATTCAGGTATGAGTCATATATTTTAATTGCCAGTGCCAAAGGATGTTCTTGTTGGCTGCCTATATGGAGATACAAGGAAAGGAGGGAAACAAAGAATATCTCTGAGCTGCAGATATTAAAGGAATATGTGCTGGCAAATAGTAGTAAATAGTTTGGTAAATCCGTTTCTTTCTCAGAAAGTATATATTTTTTTGTTGATGATCTAAAAATGACTTGAAAAAACGTCTGTAAGGTTTCATTTGTTAGTTTTTCCAGTTCATTGTAATGGCAGTAACCATTTTTACTAACGTGAATAAAAAAATTGCATATATGTTTAACAAAAAAAAAAGTCTTGCACTGAAATTCTATCTACTATTTTAGCTTTTATTTTTGTCATTCTTGATCTCAACAGTTCAGTTACATCTCTGAAAATTAGAATTCCACTAATAAATATAATTTTGACTGATGACTTTTTTTAATTAAAAAGAAATGAATTCCATTGGACTGACAAAGCCTTTAGTTAGAACTAGGTTGTATATTCTACATGGTAAACTAGTAAATATGGCTTCACTCAGTTTGAGTTCTTGTTTGTAGATACACCCACCCACACAGTCAAAGAAAGCATGGAGGTCCTGAGAATACATATCCTGCTTTTATTTGGTGTGTTAAAAAGCACATAGATTTAATAGAAGTTACATATATTTTTCCACATTGACTGTAAGTGTGGTGTTCTTCACTCATGTAAATGAGTCACCGTGTATCATCTACAACGCTGGGTTTACCAGCTGTAAATGGTAAAATTGTTATTTCCCAGTTTTCAACACCATTTATCACAAAATCTTTTGAAAAGTTTCAAAATATCTTTTTACTAATTTTGGTTGTCTTAAGTAAGTAACACTAACCATTGTGTACGTCCCTTTAACTCCATGCTATAATAATAAAATAATAATCTATAAACATGCTTCCATGGAAGCTCAAGGGCATGTATCTAATAGAGAACAGAATGATTCAGTGAACACATTGAACTCAATCTGTTCTTTGTTTAATGTCTAATATTTCCTTCCCACAATCAAGTATGCAGTATTTTAAAAGGTGTTTTCTGACTAACCAACCCAACAGAAGTGTCAGTTTGGGTGTTTCGGGTCACTGAACTGGAGCTATGAGTGTGTGCTTTATGTTTGAAGTTTGAACTAAGTTGATGATCCTGTAATTTCACAGTATATACCTTTAGTGTTTTTAGCTTCAGTATATAGCTTTACTGTTTTTGTTTTAGTGTATAGCTTTAGTGTTTTTAGCTTCAGTATATAGCTTTGCTGTTTTTAGCTTCAGTATATAGCTTTGCTGTTTTTAGCTTCAGTATATAGCTTTACTGTTTTTGTTTTAGTATATAGCTTTAGTGTTTTTAGCTTCAGTATATAGCTTTAGCGTTTTTAGCTTCAGTATATAGCTTTACTGTTTTTAGCTTCAGTATATAGCTTTAGTGTTTTTAGCTTCAGTATATAGCTTTAGAGTTTTTAGCTTCAGTATATAGCTTTACTGATTTTAGCTTCAGTATATAGCTTTAGTGTTTTTAGCTTCAGTATATAGCTTTAGCGTTTTTAGCTTCAGTAGATACCTCAGTGTGTTTAGCTTCAGTATATAGCTTTAGCGTCTTTAGCTTCAGTATATAGCTTTAGAGTTTTTAGCTTCAGTATATAGCTTTAGCGTTTTTAGCCTCAGTATATAGCTTTAGTGTTTTTAGCTTCAGTATATAGCTTTACTGTTTTTAGCTTTACTGTTTTTGTGTGCCCTCCTTTGAACGGCTAGGGGAACCGGCCTCTGAACTCTTGATGGAACCCTGACTCCTGTTTAGCTAGCAAGCATCACCAGGTTAGCATTGTGCAAACCGCATGGCTATATCGATCGATCAATCAATCATTAAATCAATCAACCTGTAATTTCACTCAGTAATACACAGAAGGTGACCCTCATTTTCAGTGTTGCTGAGCATTTACAGCTTAAGTGAAAAATCAGTTTTGATCTGGAAAACAAAACTAAAAGAAAGACTATGTAGAACAAATTTACAATAAACTCAATCAAGATAAATTTTCAAAGAGTTAAGAGAACAATTAAGATTTAATTATTAAAGGGAAAGAAATAAAACCAATATATTAAAGTAATTCATAGGATTGTAACATAAAAGAATAATTAGGCAAACAAAAAATTCAACAAACAATAATTATAAAAAGTACAACCATAGAAAATGATAGTTTTGGAACACATTTTTGGAAAATGCAAATAACAATATAAGAGGCACTAAAATTAAAATAAAAACTAAACTTAAATAAAAAGGACAGAAAATTGAAATAAAGAAAAAACAATTAAAACAGATACTACAAATTATTATAAATAATATGTATATATATATATATATATTACAGGTGAAGTGGGTGACACTTATCTCATTACACATTTGCCTTCTATCGATGATTACAGCTTAACATGGTTTCAGGCATATCTTAGTAGGTACAAGCTAGCTAGGTTATTACTTGTTACGGTATCCTTCTGGCCCATAGACACTAAATATGTATTTGATTATGGAGTATGTATGGGCCAAGGGAGGAGAATGCTGATTTGATTTTAATTTTTGATGACTGTCTTTAGAACACAGTCACTGCACAGGCTTTTAAACAATGCATGGGAACTGATATATAAGGCTACCCCCTAGAACATAAGTAGAAGCAGCCCCTTTATGAAACATGCTGGAGGTCTGAGTCATTTTGTGTCACTCACACTGGCATTGTTTTTTACTGATATCATGAGTAAGGCCCAGGAAAGCTATGCCAGCTTTATTAAACTTCACATGCAACGTGTGGGGTATGATTCACGGCAATGAATCAAGGAGTGAAAAATTGCTAGTAGGCTGACTAGGCTCATAGCAACAGAGTCATAATTTGTATCAGCCTCTTTGTTTTCTTCCGTAAATCATTGCAGATTGTTGCTGTCTAGTTTGTTACAGCTCTTTCAGACATGACCTTGAATGGACAGCAGGGTAGATAATTTACTATCCTCTTCTTCATACCGGAACAGAAAATAAAACCAAACTGCAATTAATGAACTACTTGCAATAGTGAGGCGGTCTGTAAATTACTAACAAAAACCATAGTTAATGCTGGACTCTTGTTGTCCTGCTTTCTCTTTCTGTTAGTTCAGTTGGAAGTGATGGCTTGGCCTGGCCACAGAGCTCGCATGCTAGCATTTCATAGGAAATAGAAAATCGGATCGCTGCATGCCTGCCAGGGGTTCCCACGTGTTTCTAAAAGCAGCGCTTAGTTTTTCAGCTTAATTATAGTGCTTGCGGTGAATGCTGTTGAGTGAGGCCATACAATCTGCGCAAAGCTGCTAGCTCTTCCGCTGATATGAGTCTTCCTTTTCAGCATAAACCTTAAACCAAACCAGTATTGTAAACCTAACCAGAAACCCAGTCGTTAACCCTGACCTCAAACTTTTGTGGTCAGATATGTGTCATAGCATTTCCCCAAAGGCCCACAAGGAGTTTCTCCATCTTTTCGGTACACTGAGCATAGTTTCACTGAGCGTAGTTTTGGTTTCACAAAGCACATTTGTTATTGTTGTAAATGTAACTGTACTGTATATGCAACACTGAAATCATAGTTCAGCTGAAAATTTCATATGTACTACATCAAGACATGTTTGGTGTCTGAATCTATCAGGTTAATGTACAAAGTGCACAAGTGAACATTATGTAAACTGCATGTCAAAATTAATATTCAGTTTGTTAGTTCTGACACTATATGACATACATTTTTTATGATGTGTTTAAACATCACATAGTTAAAAACAGAAGTATTGGCCAAATTTTGGACCCATTTGTCCATTTTTATATTTGACTGTAAATCATGTCAGAAAGCGTGTAAGTAAAATCTCTTTGAGTTTGGTTAATGTTTCCACTGCATGCTAATTTTGGTGTTCATAAAATTCTATTTTGGTTACTTACTAAATAGACTGACCATAAATCTCCTGTGATTGCAGTTAGGGTAAGTGGGGAAGAGGTAGTTTTTTGCCAAACTATTGCTTAGATTTTAACAATCAGGAATCTTTTTTGCAGAAGGATATTGGCTGGCGTCCTGAGGCTAAACACCTCCTTCTGGTCATGACCGACCAGCCATCCCACCTGGCCCTGGACAGCAAACTAGCCGGCATTGTGGTCCCCAATGATGGACGCTGCCACTTAGTGGACAATGCCTATTCCCAGTCTGCCAACATGGTAAGTCCATGATATTTTTGCTAGGACATCTTGAGTCTATGAGAATATATTGAATGACAAAATAGAGCAAAGTTCAAAAACGAATTTAACTGCTTATTATTAATAATTAAAATCATAATTTCTTCTTCCAAGCAATGTAGTTTGTTAACAAGAGGCTCAGGTTGCCTAGCAAACCATAAACAATAGGAACAATGGGCTTTTATAACTGATTTATAAAACAGATCTGACTGGTTGAGCTGTGTTCGAGCAAAAACTCGATATACACACACCTATGACTGCATCATAACAGTTCAAATCTGTACGAATGTGTCATTATGTTAGTTGCAAGGAGCAGATAGATGGATGGGACCATCAGCACGTGTTTAATGGAGATTGCCTAAAACGGTACCAGGCTGTACCAAACATGCCCCACAGAAGAACATAGAAACTTATTTTCTAGAACAGCTAAGATGATCAACTTGGTGAATAGCTAACAGGCACCTCTATTACTATTGATTGTATGTTTATATATGTATATACAGTATAAACTCTTTATTAGAAACACCTCATTGAATCTAGACTCACTGTTTATGTTATCAGTGCCACCATCAGTGTTTTGCCAATACTATGTTGCGTTATACCCACATGGAATACACAGAAAAATAGTAGATGGCTTTGAATTTTACACAGAGAAAGGCAGTCAGTTTTCAGTGTGGTGGTCTTCATAGTTATTTTATTCAGCTATGTGCAGTCATATGCACGTATATCACAGCTGCTTTTCTGAATTTGAAGTATTTTACAGCAGCTTCAGAAGTGTCTTAGACAATTAGACTTCAGATCTGCTTTATAAAGCAGACACTACACTGCTGCAGCAGCTATACCAACTGTGGTTTTTGCTATTCAGACAGATCACAACTAAGCCAGTAGTGATTTCCTGATTTTTATTTATTTATTTTTTTAATTTTTTTTTTTTTTAAATGCCATTTTCATTTCTCTCCAATCTCTTGACGTCCCCCAGGAGCACCCGACTGTTGGGCAGCTTGCCGAGAAGCTTCTGGAGAACAGCATTTTCTCCATTTTTGCTGTGGATCAGATGCAATATAAGTGGTATGAGGTAATTTCTCTCAAGCCAAGATTGTGACTTTCCTTATTAGTTGGCCCTGCAGGATAGGCAGAACAAGTGCACTTATTTATCTTTCTTTCTTGTGTTTATCTGCCTCTGAACAGGATTTGGTGGATTTTCTTCCAGGCACTTACCTCGGCAAATTGCTTCCCAAGGCCTCTAATCTCACAAACTTAGTGGTGGACGCCTATAAGGTAGGCAAACTTTGCACTTTCTGTTTCAGTTTGACTCTGTACACCTCTTTACGGGACAGAGATGCTCTGGAAGTGCTGCTTATTGAGTAAGTATGAGTAGTATGAGTGCCTTCATGTGTGCCCACAGCGACATTCTCTCTGCTCCCCACGCTGGTGCTTTTCTTTCGGATTCACGTGGAAAGCTCCATATGGGCATCCACATAAAGGTGCTCAATGTTTCCCCGTGTGACTCACTGATGCGGCTGAGTCGTAACGGAAAAACACTGGCTGGGGGAGCTGAGGTGGAAAGGGGGAATTTGTGCTGCTGGCATTCAGCAAAGCAAGGACATAATCTCTGCGGAGGCACAAAAATCTATTGTCCTCTTTCCCGAATCTGCGAAACCCGCAGAGGCTGCCGAAACAGAGGCCTGCATTATTAAAGTGCTCAGATTGCAGTGGTGACACTCCACCGTGTCCCACTGAAATGGCAATACAAAACAGCTATTTTTAGATCCACTGTTGTTTACCCTAAGTAAACCTGCTTTTTACAAAGCTGATCATAGGCTGGAACAATGGAGGCTCTCTGACACTTTCTCTCTCACTTTCTTTTTTACATGTCTCTCTTCCTCTCTCTCTATTTCTCTTGGCCCCTATCTCCCTATATATATCTCTCTCCCTCTTTCTCTCTCTTTCTTCCTTTTTCTACCTTTGTCTGTCTCTCTCACGTTCTCTTTATCTCTCTTACTCTTTTTCTTCCTCTTTATAACTCTTACTCACATGCTCTCTCTCTACCTTGCTTTTTGTCTCTTATCTTTATCGTTTTGTCTTTCTTAGAAACTCCTGTCTGATGTTGGAGTGGAGGTGGGAGTTGATGACAGCGAGGCTGACAGATTTTGGATCAACGTGGCCCCGCTCTGCCCAAACGGTTCCAGCGTGGCGAGAAACGGCAAATGCTCCAATGTCCAACCCAAACAAACAGTATGAAATGCTCTTGTTATTAACGTGGATGTCAGGGCTGCAAGATACCGTGTTTAATATGATATCACGTTTACAGTATGTTTACAATATGTAAAACTCAGTATCAAAAATTCACCCAAAAAATTGATTTGTGTGCTGTGTGCATCCTGATCAGTCATGCTCACAGCACAGTGATGGCTCCAGACCCAGGACACACATCTGTACAGTAGCTGTGATTTGTGCAGAAATGTTGATAGAATGGTGGAATTCTCATTTAAATTTTATTTTGAATCTCAGTGCCGCAAAACATGTAGCAACTGCAGTACAGCATGTAACAATCTAAGCACAATAAGGACCTTTATTCATCAGCCCTTGATGACTAATTTAAAAGAAAGAGGGATGGTTTTGTGCTCCACAAGGTATTGTTGATATTCCTAGAGCCTTTAACAGTAACACCTTCTCAGATACACACACTGCAAACCTCTTATAAAGGTGTTTTAAGGAGACAGTGTCAACCTGCATCTGTGCATATGTACATGCACTTGTTTCTTTATATTGCATGTATGCGCGTGTTTGTGAGTCCCAAGATAAGTTCTCTCGAGAGAGTTGTTGTTTAGACTGTGCTGAGCAGATTACAACAATCCCGTTTACAGGAAACGACCCGATGTGCTGGAATCACATGATATTTGTGTACTGCAAGCTCTCATTGTGACAAACACAGTGCTTAATCTGAAACTAAGGATTTTGGTGCTTTCAGTGTTCCAATAGGCTGTTATAATAGAGTTACAATACAAAGACATCTGAGGCTAGTTCAAGAAACTCATCTGAATTGCCTCTTGTGTTCCTCAAGCTTTGGTCATTCAGCTGATTGAAACTTTTTAGCCCTTTTTCTCTTTCTCTTCAGTGACTCAGCTCTGTATGTTCCTGTTCCAGTAATTGTTTCTCTTCTCTGAGTCATCTGATTAAATTCACGATGTAATAGAACATGGAAAACACCTGGATAAATCCCTAGAATTTATCCCATTTGAACAATTGTATCAATATATTTATTATGCACTTTAAGATCCCATCTCATGGAAAACTGAATTATCCTCACTCTTTAAAAAAATAAAACCGGTTGACATAGTAAATAAACTCAATTCTCTAACTGTACTGTTTACTAAGTTGCAAAGAACGCTCGTTTTAAATCCACTGTTTTTGTGAAGTCATGAAAAAAAGACATCTACATTTATCCACCTATTTAACCTATAGCACTTTAGCTCCAACAATTAACACCGAAGTTATAAATGGTGTTTTCGCTCAGCCTGCTTTTTGAAAGAGGAGCAAGAACAGAGCTCATTTACATATGCTCACCGAGCACTGTGTCTACACTCATTATCCATTTTATCACCTCCACTTACCATATAGGAGCAGCTTGCAGTTCTACAGACTGTAGTCCATCTGTTTCTATGCATACTTTGTTACCCTATCAGGACCCTCACAGGACCACCACAGAGCAAGTGTTATGTGGGTGGTGGATCATTCTCAGCACTTCAGTGACACTGACATGGTAGTGGTGTGTTAGTTTGTGTCGCGCTGGTGTGAGTGGATCAGACACAGCTGTGCTGCTGGAGTGTTTAAAAACCTCCATGTCACTGCTGAACTGAGACTAGTCCACCAGTCAGGAATGTCCAGCCAACAGTGTCCTGTGGGAAGCATCCTGTGGGCGGTGTTCTGTAGATAGTGTCCTGTGACCACTGATGAAGGACTAGAGGATGACCAACATAAACGGTGCAGCAACAGATGAGCTATCGTCTACCATCTATTGTCTAACACCTACAAGGTGAACCAACAAGGTTGCTGTGTCACTAGGAATGCTATAGTCAGTGGACAGTGTTTAATACTGTGCCTGATACACTCCTACCAGCTCAACACACACTAACACGCCACCACTATGTCAGTGTCCCTGCAGTCCCGAAAATGATCCACCACCCAAATAATACCTGCTCTGTGGTGGTCCTGACCAATCGTATAGTGCCAGTGCACTAGTATGGCAGTATTTTGAATATGAAATTGCAAGCTATATAAAAAGGCTCTGCAAAACTCACACATGCTGCTTTGTAGATTTACAGTTTCAGACCATCTATAGCTGCATAGTTTGTTAGCACCCCCCAGGTGTTAGACAAGGTGTTATTTGGGCAGTGGATTTTTCTGAGCACAGTAGTGATGCTGTTATGGTAGTGTGTTGGGTACTGGTGTTTGGCGTTTTGACACACAGAGGTTCACCACTGAAAAATATCAAGCCAAGTGTGGCTCTGTGGTCAGAAACAGACCACTGATTAGAGGATGGCTGACAGAAACAGGCAGTACGACAGGGTCACATAACCAGATCGCACAGCCGGAGTGTGAAAGTGGGCTCTTTAGCTTGAATTATTTATGTGAGACTCAAAGACAGCAATTCTGGCTAGCTAGTGTTTTTTTTTTTCTCCTTCTTTTTTTCTTTTTACGATTGTTTGATTCCAGTGATCGTTCTGTGACAAATACATTCTGGCTTGTCACTCTTGGTACCCTAACTAACCTGGTCACTCAGATATGATGGGACTCGCTTGGATATAGAAAGGACATAGAAATGTGTAATCACAGATTTATAAGTGTGCTGTACTGCCATGCCCAGTACAAAAAAACCTCATAACTGAACACCAGCAAAGTGGATCTACAAGTTTCTGATAAAGTGACCAGTAAATATAATTCTTTTTGTGTTAGTGTTAGAATTATTGGCTTGACGTGAATAAGGAGTACTCTTGAATTGTTTCTCTGCACGTTATGAGCTGGAAAACTATCAAGCTGAACTTTGCAGTTCTCCAGAAGTGTGACTGGAAAATACTGTTTGTATCAACTGATAGTGCTGCATTTCCTTCAGAAAGATTCCACACTTATCTGCTCTGCTTTCTCCAAGGTCTTCTTCAACATCACAGTGGGAATGCGGTCATGTCCGGCTGAGGGCCTGCAGAATGGAAAAGAAGTTCTGATGGTGGTGAAGCCTGTGGGATTTAACGAGTCGGTGACCGTACGTGTCCAGCAGGCCTGTGGTTGTAGCTGTGGTGGGGCGGGACCTTGCCATGAGGATCCAGAACCTTCCCCCTGCACACCTGGTAGCATTTTTTGCTGTTTTAATATGGCTATCCATATTTCTAAACTGTTAAATGAAAGAAGAGAGGGCTCTCGGCCTGTGCAGTCTTCTGAGTGTTGGCCAGGAGTTTTGTCCTCTTGTTCTCTGGGTGGGCTGGATGACCTTCCTTCTTCCCCCATCACTCGAGGCACTGCTAGCTAGGAAGACCTGGAAAAACTGGGTTAAAAAAAGAAAAGTATTTGTTTAATGAATGCAGCTAGAATAAGGAATCACCTGTATCTACGGTTTTATGCCGTAGTTTAAGCACCTGTGGTCAAATGACATGTTTTGTTGATTCTCTTAGTGAAAATATGTTAACATATCATTTACAGGGAACTTAAAAACTACACTAAAAAAATAGTTGCACCCAGAAAGAATCAACTGACAGGAATGAAACTTGGTGGGTAGGTTGGTAGGTTTGACATTGTGAGACATGTAAATGATTCAAATTTTCAAGCAAGCAGTGATGCCTTCTATGAGTCATCCTGTTAGTGCCAGCACCTTTGACAGACGGCTGCACGATGCAAGACTACATGCACATAGACTGTTACAATGACTGCCCTTAACACCAAGTCAACGTGCCACCAACGACTGCAATGGTGTCGTGCCAGACTGTCATGGAGTGACTCTGAACGGCAGCGGGTCATCTTCAGTGAGTCCCACTTTTGTCTTGATGGAGATGACCAATGAATCCATGTATGGAGGCACCGTGGTCAGTGGCAGAAGACCTGGTGTCATTCCACCTCCACCCCTACTGCAAAATCTGCAGGAACTGTATGAGAATATTCAAGTTGCATGGGATGGATTATCACAGGACACCATTAGGAACCTCCATGGCATACTGAGAGACACTACATCTGTATGTGTAACTCAATCAATATTGCCCATATCAGTCTAAATTTGTCATCATTTGTTGTTCCTGCTAACCTTTATTTTCTTTCCCAATAGCATTGCAATCCGACACGTCCTTCTGGGTGCAACTATTCTTTTGACAATGAGTGTAAATGTAAAATTTGGCCTGTGCAAAGGTTACACCACATTTTATATTCTGTGTTTTTTTTTCAATGTGTCAATATCAGCAAGTAAAAAAAGTTCATCACTGATATTTACAGAACAAATACATATTTAAGCTTGTTCTCTATGGAGTAAAGTATTTATACTTGACAGGGAGTGTTACATACAACTGTACCTCCGCTTGTAAGTCAGCATTTCTTTTAACATGCTGCTTTGTGGTTCTATATGACTTGCCTAATCAAAACCTTGCACACAACTTATGTCACTTTTTGTATTCTAAACACAGTCATATTAGAATAACACAGCAATCAAATGACACTAATACTAACAGCCTAACAACCATGCCCATCCCTAGTTCCTGGAACCGGTTCTGCGGCTGAGCGGAGCATGATGGACAGCTGTCGAGAGAAGAGCAGTGGCCTGGTGTGCAGCAGCAGGGGAGCCTGTGTGTGTGGGACGTGTGTATGTGACCAGAGCAACCTTGGAACCATCTACGGAAAGTTCTGCGAGAAGGATGACTTCTCCTGCCCCTATGACAGGGGTATTGTGTGTGGAGGTACAAGTGTCAAATGAATAATACATGATAAATAATATACTTACTAAACGTTATTATTGTTAATGTTAATATAATATAAATACCCAAACTGCTCAATCTCAGAGATTAAAAGAAGCATTTATTAGGGGTCCTTTCAAAGCATGAGGGACCATCGTAATAAAGTTTGAGCCACTGTTCTCCACATGACCTTATCTTTTGGGTGCATGTGTATGATAACAGGTCACGGCCAGTGTGTCTCAGGGGAGTGCTTGTGTCAGCCTGGCTGGACAGGAGAGAACTGTGGCTGCCCGACGTCCACAGATAGCTGCTTGTCCGCAGACGGCTCTGTGTGTAGCGGCCAAGGAAAATGTGTGTGCGGCAAGTGTGTGTGTGATGACCACCGGCATTCTGGAACATTCTGTGAGAGGTGTCCCACTTGCTCAAACTCCTGTCAGTCACACTGGTAAACAACGTTCACTTTCTTTAATACATTGACTCACTGGTTAGTATAAATGACCGTTATATATTTGAGTGATTTGTAAAGGAATATTACGCTTGGTGCTCTTTACATTCACTATCTAACTCTCCCTCTCTCTCACTCCCTCTTTCTCTCTCTCTTCATTCTGTTTGCCTTTAGGAGTTGTGTGGCGTGTCACCTGTCTAAAGGATTTGGACCGGACGATGCACAGCAATGCAATAAAAGCTGCACCTCACTGGTGGCGTATGTCGACGACATCACTGGTACGTTAGCATAGCTCCAGTTCTAAAATCTGATTAGTCAAGATCAAATGGATCGATTAGGTTATAACATTTTAAAGACCTACAATCATCCTAACAGATTTTATTACTAGTTTATGTGAAGCACTGTACTACAAGCAGCTGGCACTTGTTCTGTAGGGACCTTTTTTACGATTGCTATTGTGCTTTGTGTTGTTCAGAACTTATCAGAGGGAAGTACTGTTTGTACCACAGCAGAAACCAGTGCTTCTTCAGATTCCACATGGAGCTGGCAACACACGGAGCCCAGCTGCACATTAGCAGGCATGCCGGTGAGGCTCGGAGCTCCACACACTGTCCCCTCTCCTCCCACACACACATAGTCAAGCCCACACATTCATTGGCCACTGACACTGATCTTCTTTTTCATCCTCTTTCTCTCTACATATGCTGCTATCTTTGTTGCTCTATGTGGGCTTACTGTCCAGTTATTCATCTTAAAGAGGACCTATTATGCTTTTCTGGTTTTTTTTTCCTTTCGTTTATTGTGCTGTGCAGCTGTTTGTGCATGTAAACAGTCTTCAGAGTTATAAAGCCCAAACTACACACCAGAGGGAGAACCTCTCTCCCACAGAACCCACTTTTCTCAGGGGCCTGAAACGCCTCGTCGGAATTCCAGCCCTTTTCTCTGTTGCAAGGTGATGTCATCTAATAATCCTTATTGCCCGACACTGGCAAGCTTGGCACGTCCTCACACAACGCACATTATGAAACGTCCTGCTCAGTCTTGTTCAGGATGGAACTCAAACTGATACGGCAGAACTTATGACATTAAAAGCCACAGCAGTGTGGGGGAAGAACTTGTAACAGGATATCGTTCTGCCAGCACATGTGCACATGTGGCTCTTCGGGAGGCGGAGCTTAAAGACACTGGAGCTCTAAGGTAGAATACAGGCAGAAGGTGAATACAGATGTAAAGTATGTTAAAATGATTGTGTTTTGGGAAACTGAAGCATGTAAATCTATTTAAATAGACCTCAAAAAAGACTTAATGAATGTCTGGTGTTTCTCTACAATGAAACCACAAATGCCTGTTTACATCTGAATTATGCATGAAACTTGAAAAATGGTGGAATTCCGTTTAACAAATCAATGGTACTGATTATATCTTGTTGTGCTTTCCTGGCAGTGTTATATCAGTCTAATTAGAACATGGCATCACAGTTCAGCTGCACTTAGTCTCGCAAGCCAAACCTTTGACAGTCCAAGTGTGTGTGGGAGGAACTTCAGCTGTGTCTGACCAGCCAATGTAAGCTGTAAACCAATGACGTTGGGTTACTGGGGTGGCCAATCAAATTCCAGGACACCCTTTCAATCCGTCCCTGTGGAAGTAATTGCACAATGCTACATGGGTGACTGTAAGAAGTTGTTAGCTCCAGCGCAAGACTAAAGAAGCAAACTTCAGACACCAAACATGTCTTGGCTGATCAACTACGTTAGGGTTGAGGGAAAAGTGAGATATACATCTTAAAGGGATTTGCTGTCACTTCTTTAGCTGTATACTAGTCTTCTTTTTCTGTGTCTTCTATGTCACTCATGTCCTCTCTTCACCCACAAATTCACTCATGCAAATGTCACAGTGACCGCACCCCACACCCCCGGTTTGGCTTCTGGAAACAGTGCAGGCCATTATGTGTATGTGTGCATCCCCGTTCTCCTCTTCCTCGCTCTCCTTGTCTTCCTCAGTGTCCTGCTCCCCGTCTCCACTGCCAGATAACCATGGCAACATGCTGAAATGTCAATACAGTACTTTAGCCTCTTTGTACTTGGACTGTTGGCCTATTGCCAAGCCTACTGGATTTCACAATCGGGAATGTGCGGAGAACAGAGGCGTCAGATCTATAAAACGGCTGGATCTTACCTTGCTTCAGCAATGCTGGTTGACAGCTGTATTTTAGTCCCATCCAGCCAGCTTTTGTGTCAGCACTAAGCCCGCAGGGGCTTCGCTCTCCAGCTGTTGCTGATGTCTTCACTTGAAGCTAACATAAACATCTGCCTGATTAATGTTTCTGTGAATGGATTTTTTTTTTCCGGTTCCGGCGCTCATTTGTCCTTTATTGACTTCAGTGGAATTCTTTTATGTTAAACAAATCGAAATGAATCACTGTATCGCAATACAGTCATCAAAAAAATAGTTTCACCCAGAACGACGTGATGGATGCCAATGATATTTGAAGGAAGATAAAGGTTACCAGGAACAATAAATGATGAAAAATTTAGACTTATATGGGGAATATTTGTTGAGCTACACATACAGAAGTAGTGTAGTAGTAGTGCCAAACTGTTCATCTTGGTGCTGGCCACGGTGCCTCCACACATGGATTTGTTGGTCGTCTCCACCAAGACAAAAGCGGGACTCTTCACTGAAGATGACCCGATGCCATTCTGAGTCACTCCATGACAGTCTGGCACGACACCATTGCAGTCTTTGGCGACTCTGACGTGGTGTTAAGGTCTGGAGGGCATCAATGCTCATTGAATGTCCGCAATGGTGACTGTTGGGTAAGTTAGGTACAGTGATAAGGCCTGTCCTTGCTTATGTCGCATGCACAGCCGTACATGAACTTGAATCATTCGCATGTCCCACAATGTCAAACCTACCCACCAAGTTTCATTCCTGTGGGCTGATTCCTTCAGGGTGGAACTATTTGAGCAACTATTTTTTTGATGATGAGTGGAGATTACATATTAGGCAAGGCAAGTGAAGTTTATTTATAAATCACCTTTCATACACTGCAGTCATTCAAAGTGCTTCCTTTGTCCTTTAGTTTCAAATGTGTAATGTTTTCTCTGGTAATGTACTGAGACCACCCTTCATTTATTTAATTTCCAGTCAAAATGGCCATTAAGTACAAGTTATTGCTTTTTTTCTGGGGAGATAATCCACTTGCATAAGAAACATCAAAAGAAAATGAGTGAGAAAACAGGAAATGCTTAAAAGATAAGGAGAAAATGGGATTCTTTTGGTGTTATTATAGGAGCAGTGAGTGAGATTTAGGGGGATCTATTAACCGAAGTAGAATATAATGTGCAAAACTGTTTTCTAGTGTAACTACTAACTCCATGTCTACATAGGTGTGGGTCATCTTCCAACAGAGGCTGCAATGTAGAGCCACAATGTTGCTGCAGAAGCTCAGAATGGATAAACCACACGCTGAGTGTAGAGAGCTTGAATTTGGTGGCGGTATATTGAAGGATCCTTGGCAAAATCTACTACTGTAGCTCGTATTTATCTGTAGCTCTGTACATAAAACTCGAGGCAGCATAACTTGTTAGCTTAATTCTCCTTATCCAAAATGCTACCAACATTAAAACTACAAGCTTCTTATTCACCAGCTTGTGGTATTAATTTACCAGTTCCACCTTAAATGGAGCAACAATTATTATTGTGCCTTAGGTGCCAGAATGTAACTGCAGCATTTAAGGTGGATGTTTACATTTGGACAAGAACCTGGCAAGTGTTTCAAGCATTAAAGAATAATTAGGATGTTCTGATAGCTTGAATCAGCTTTTCAGGGGGAAGTAGCAATACTAAGCTGAATCTGTACCGAATTAGCATTATAGAAACGTGACAACATTTGGACCACTGAGTTACGACATTATACTAATGATATGAACATGCTAGGTATGACTGCTTAATTGATGAAATAAATGGCTAGAACACAGGTGCTGGCTAGACATTTTGTGTTGTGAGAAGTTTGAGAACCGACATTCTGATCAATTTAGAGCTGCATTTATTATTTAGCATAAAAAGAAAGAAAAAGAAAACCAAAGGAGAGTGAACCCTCACTGTCAAAGAAGCAAAAACATGAAGACGCAAAAAGAAATCGGGAAAGTCACTGCAGTTTCTAGGGAAGGGAGGGGTGAGTAGGTTGCCATATGCTACCGTTTCTGACTTGTGGTGACCATATGGATAATGTTTCTTCAAAATATTCTCTGTTCAGTTTAGGTTTTTAGGCTTCTGAGCATTTTGTTTGTAATTGCTCGGATAGTATTTATCCGCCTTGTAGCTGGCTGTTCTCGCCCTGTTTAACCTTCAGCTCTTCCAAGCATGACAGTCTTTACCGTAAACTGGTTCTTCTCAGAATATATCCATAATACGAGCAGTTTGGTTGTCTGGGCTTTGAGTAAAAGATGAGCCTTGATTTGTTTGAGAATCCATTTGTTTTTCTTTGCTGTCCAAGATACTCAAAGTTCAAACGCATAAATATTTTCCTGTCTTGCTTGTTTATTGAAGAACCACTGACCATAGCCTGGATCCTCTGTTGTTAAAAGCTGTCCACCATTTCCACATCTTTTCCATCAGTGCTAAAGTTAGCAGTATCTCCTGTCATCATGACCTTATTCTTCTTCAAAGAGCTAAAGTCCCATCTGTTCACTCTGTTCTTTAAGCTTCCCTATAAAGGCCTTTATGTCTTCCAGATTTTCTGTTGTAAGTGTTGTATCATCTGTACGCTGAAGGATGTTGATGTTGCTTCTACGAATCCTGAAACTGTGATCATCTTCCTCCAGTCCTGCTTCTCTCCTTATACCGTATGTCCTACTTACAGGTTGAGCAGGTATGCTGATAGTGTCTAGCCATGGCCAACTCCTTTTTCCAGACTGTGGAACCAGTCTGTTTATCCATTTTCCGTCCTGATTGTGGCTTGTTGATCAGTGAAGACAAGACCTGATACACCATCAAAATTCCCACCATATAAACAGAAAATAAAGGATGTGTACCTGTCCAGAAGGCTTTATACAACAAAGAAGAACATTTCCAAATCAAACAAAGGAGCTGCTGGCGATTGATCTCTCCAGGGTCCAGACTTCAGCACTACTGAATGTGTTTGGGATTACTTCAGTCAGAAAATGCAAGCAACTTCTAAGACTGAATGTTAGACTCAACTTTGCCAAAAGAGTTTGCCAAGACTGGACTTTGGCAAAGGAGTTAGCCATGGCTAGACACTATCACCACACCTGTTAAACCTGTAAGAAGGACATACAGTATAGAGATAGAAGCAGGACTGGAGGAAGATGATCACAGATTCAGGATTCAAAAGGAATAGCATGCTAATAGCAGCTTGGCCTGCTAGATTTCACAGTTTACATTTAACATGTCAGCATGTATATTTAGGACAAGTGCTTTAGGTCTGGCTTAGGTTTTGGTTCTCATGTTTCCTCAGAGTGCATGTCGAGCCAGTGGTACTTTAAGACCTTTCTCAGCGTCTTCCTTCTCACCGTGGTGCTGGGCCTGGGCATCCTGGCAGTTGTTCGTCTGCTCCTCTGGAACAAGAGCTGGTCACAGAGGGTAAAAGACAGTGAGCAGTTTGATGACAACAATAAGGTAATTCACTCTGTATGTGTATGTGTGAGTCAGTGCTATAAACGGCTAGCATGAGTTCATGTTTGCGGTTTCTTTTAACCCCATAAACTCCAGGTTTCTTTTTCAGCTATTTATCTTAAGGGGCCCATGTCACACATTTTAATTTTGTTATTATTATTTTTCTGATTTATGCAGTTCTGATTTTTTTTTCAGCCTTGGAATTGCAGAGGCTCTTTTTGTTACTGTGCCTTGAGGACTGTTATATGTAAATGATTTCTGTGTTGATTGGCTGTGCAGTAGTGTGCCTTGTTCAAAAAGTTGTCTGGGTCATAACATTCCTTATAACATTATCGTAAGTGGGTGTGGCTAAACTGCTGTCTGCTGAATAGGCAGATAATTGTAAGTGACATCATAAAAAAGTTGTTCAAAACAGCTTATTTTTTAATATATGGACTGTATGGACTCAGGACTGTATGGTATGTTGTAAACCTTTAACAATATTTATATAACACATCAAATGCTTTTGTTTAACAGAAGGTAGGAGGAATTAGTTTTTTCTTGATACAGACCTTTTAAGCCATATTACTTTAAAAGTAACATGTAAGGCAAGTAGTTATTTACTAGAGTAAAGAATGGTTCTGGCAGAGGGTCCTTTTCTGTCTCTGCATTTGTTGGCCAATTTATGGGCTCCATTTACCATACAGGAACACTTTGTAGTTCTACAATTACAGACTGTAGTCCATCTGTTTCTCTGAATACCATGTTAGACCCCTTTTTCCCAGTTCTTCAGCGGTCATGGCCCTCACAGGACCACCACAGGCCGGCTATTATTTAGGTGGTGGATCATTCTCAGCCCTGCAGTGACACTGACGTGGTGGTGGTGTGTTAGTGTGTGCTGTGCTGGTGTGAGTGGATCAGACACAGCAGTGCTGCTGGAGTGTTTAAACACTGTGTCCACTCACTGTCCACTCTATTAGACACTCCTACCTTGTTAACCGGCCTTGTAGATGTACAGTCAATAGCTCTGACAGTATCTGACGCTGAGGTACTTATAACCTCCAGCAGCACTGCAGTGTCTGATCCACTCACACCAGCGCACACTAACACACCACCACCACGTCAGCGTCACTGCAGTGCTGAGAATGATCCACCACCCACATAATACATGCTCTGTGGTGGTCCTGTGGTGGTCCTGACCATTAATGAATGGGGTACAAGTGGGATGACAAAGTAAAGACAAACGGATGGACTACAGTCTGTACTGTGCTCCTGTATGGCAAGTGGAGCTGATAAAACGTGTAGATACAACAAGGTGTACATAATAAAGTGACCATTTAATGAATATAATAGAACTTTAAACGAGGTATGTGTAGTTTTACAAGTTGTTTTCAGATATTGATAAGTATTTTAAATTGCCCATATCCCACTTTTTTCCATTATATTTTTTCTAAATTAGATAAATCAGCTGTGTTCTGATTGACTATCCTGTATTGTGCCTCATTCAGAAAAGCACTAGCAGCTCAAACATTCCTTAGAGCTTCAATATGAATAGATGGAGCTAAATTGCTGTTGACAGTATAGGTGGATATATGTAAATAAGTTGGTTTCTGTTCATTTAAAATGAGGCTCTTTTTGCAGCATAGTGTCTATATATGGACTGTATAGACTGGGGAGCGAATGATAAATGTTAAAACTTTAACAGTGTCTACATATTATTTCTGATTCCTTGCAATGAGCAAGGGAAGTCAGTTTTTCAAGATATAGGTAATTGATATGTGCCCTTTAAGTTTTCATTTGTTACTTTTGCTCTCGCTTCATAGGTACACTGTCTGTAAAAAGTTTTCAGTTTTTATCCTATTGCTTTTTTTAAGAAACATGACGAAAATGGACGTTTTGTTAGAGCAAAGCATGAATCTGGTTGGTGTAGCTCAGCGGGTAACACCACTGCCCACCAGGGAACCACCACCACATGTGGGAGACTGGGGTTCGAATCCCAGTCTGGGTGACTGTGCTGTGCTACACCAATAAGAGTCCTTGGGCAAGACTCCTAACACTACATTGGCCTACCTGTAATATGATTAACCTTGTAAGTTGCTCTGGATAAGAGTGTCAGCTAAATGCCGTAAATGAATGTGAATTTTTTATGTGTATTTTTAACTACAACGTTTAACTTGGATGCTCCACATTCATTACATTTATCATATCATCCTTCTATTTATTTTATTACTATCTATTTAATTAGCCAAATAAAACATTCATTGGAAATATTTGAAGAAGCTAGATGTGTTTGACAGGCAGCGTACATTGGACACTGCATGTATTATTACTGTTGTATGCATGTGCTTTGTTATTATATCCACTGTACTTTTACTATGTGATCCACAGAACTTGTCGTATGGGCCCACCGCCAATGAGAAGACGATAACCTACAGACGGGACCGTCTCCCCGAGCTCCCCATGGAGATGCATGTCCACGTTCCCAAGATGCCCCTCAACGACATCTGGCCATGACAGGATGAATGAGAAAAAGGATGGCGAGCGAGAGCAATAAGTGAATTAATGCACATGTGTTTTCACAAGCACAATTCATTTGTCTGTGGTTGTGGTTTTCTTCTTTCGGAGAGGGTGATTTTTATTATGGTTTATGTTCCGTTGCGTCAGGCGGCATTTTGGCTCTTCCCTCCTGTGACCACTCGGGGGAGAAGGGCAATGATATTACTTACAGGGGCCAGTGTGGTTGGACAGAGGACCGCAGTAAATCCATGCTCAATGGACATTAAGCATTAAGGTCTGGAGAGCCATTCATGTCTACCTGGTTTAACCTTCGCTAATATGGTTCATGTGGGTTAATAGTGCGTTTGGACGGTCCTCATACATTTGTATTACATACAAAATGCATACAACCAAATCATAACTACCAGGTTTTTGTCACTAGCAGACTAGCAGATTTGTCTAAATTTGGCATGCTATGATGGACTATGATGATGACCTGACTCATCACCTCAAAACAAAGATTTATTGTTTGGTACTGAAAAGGCCTGCCTATTCAGTACAGTTAGGATTAAAGGGGAATTCCACTCAAGTCCTGCATAACTGAGTCGTTACGATGTAAACAGAGTCAGTCTGAGTGGTTTGATGTGAAATGGTTTGTTGTAGATAAAATTACATACTTACCGCAGTGGTCGGTACAGGAACCAGGGGTGATGACATACAGCACAAAAATAGCCATTTTATATACTATCCAAAACAATGACCCCCATGTTTTAGAGTTGCTGATAATGAGGAAAAGTTTTACATGGATAAATATGGAAGATACTGCATTTTTGATATTGTGAAACAATGGTGTAATAGTTGTCTGTGAGCAAGCTTTTAGAGGCATTAAACACTTTGCATGTCTGGTTCTCACAACTACTACTGTGAACAATTCTGACATTCTGGCTAGTTTCTCTAGAACAGACCATTTCACATGACTTTACATTTTTAAAACTGGGTAGAAATTCCTTTTTATCTGTACAATCATTTATGCACAATATGGTACAGAAATTGTGACTAATGTAGTTACCATTGGTATGTTTACTTTGTCAGTATACATTGAATGTGCTTGCTGGTGCACTTTGCAGCTGGTAATCTCAATCATGTTGCATGCATGTACATCCGTTTAGTTTATCTAGGACTGTCCAAACACACCATAAGCCCTCGGTCAGGACTGCTTGAAACAGTGCTGTGGCTGCCCCAAAACTAGCTGACCTTACTAATACAAAACACAGCATGAGCTTGTAGCTTGACCCCAAAAAAAAAAAAAAAGACTGATCAGCCATATGCAGCCACTCCTGACTGCAGCTTTAACCTCTCCAGGTTAGGTTGGTTAAGCAAACTGAAGGTGGCCAGTTCACATCTGCGTCCTGTTCTCATTGGCTTCTATGTGGTAGGTGAAGGTACTGTAGTTTTTATTTATGAGTGAGTGTCTGAGTGTTTGGTACATGTTATTTATGTTTTATCTAGCCTCAGTTTGATGAAATGAAACACTACGTTTTTGTTTTTGTAAAAGAACCCACACTACTCAGCCATAGCCATAAAAGACCTCAACTTGGAACCAGTGCCTGCTTGCCTGGGATTATGCTGCCATCTAGTGGTCAGTATGGGCAAGACCCAGAGAAGTTCTCCAAGGTTTTTATAGCACAGTACAATGCAAAAGTCATAAACCACCCTTCGCTGATTTTCATTTTCTGTCAGAACAGCTATTACGCACAAGTTACGATATATAAGTAGAATAACAGTAAACCACACTAAACTAACCTGTTTCACCTTTTATTACCGCTCTTTTTCTGTGATTTTTTTTCAGCTCAAGAAATCTCTTGACAAAGTTTAGTCTTCAAAGTCGACTACACTTTCTGCTTCTCAAGATCCAAATTAGTCCAAGCACATTCAGTGATGTTGAGGTCTGGACTCTGGGGTGGTCAGTCAATTGTTCTGAGAACACCGGCAGCTTCTTTGTTTGTGTTGTCTATTTGCTTTTCTCCATAAGAGCTTTTTGACTGCTACAAACCCTTTCAGACCGATAGTTTTGAGTTGTCTTCTGACTATAGAAAGATGGACAGAAACACCTGTGGATATTTCAGATCTGAAGCAAGAGTGGTGCTTGGTTTTCTTCTCTCTCTCAAAGATGTGCTGTTTATCTGACAGATTTGGTGGTCTACCAGGTCTTGCATGGTTGCAAGGAGTCCCATGTTCCCAAGGTTTTTTTGGAAATGGAACAGTTTTGGAAATTCCTGTTTTTTCACTTACTTTCAGTTAGCTTTCTCCTTCCTTATGCAAGTGGAATACCTTACATCAAATAACTACAGGAGTATCTGAATAACTTGCTGTATTGTTTGGAAATTAAGTAAATGAAGGGTGGTCTCTGACTTTTGCACTGCACTATATCTTCAGTCTTTAGAGATCCTCATTCAGCAGAGATTGCATCATTTGCCACATAAACATATAAATTAAGGGCACAAAGTATAAGGAGGTTGTACATACAGCAATTACATACTGCACTTTGCCCATCTTAATAATGACCATTTTACTTTGAGGTGCACTGTCAGAAACTGGAATTTTACTGTGGTTGCCTGCACCTGTGTTTCCCACCTGGGATACTGTATTTTTTTTCTTTGGGTGTAAATTTTGAGAAGCGTGTCAACTGTTTGCGAATGTGAACTGCCACGCTAGCTAGCTGCACGTGTGTGTGTCAAACTACTGAAGTCCAGCAAAGGTCCTGACCCATTTACTGGGAAGAAGGCGAAGCAGGCGCTGTTTCAGAACTGAAGATATGGACTATAGAGTCTGTCATTGGCCTGCTTTGTCGTTTCAGTGGCGACTCGGAGGCCTGCTGGAGAGTCCAGTCATTCCTGTGGCTTGTAGACCATTTTTACCACTGTTTACATCAAACATTCTTACAAACACTAAAAAAAGGTTTATTTATTGTCTTCTGTTTCTTTCAGTTTGTGTTTTTGCTATTCTTTGTTGCCGATGGTGGTAGAGGTTTCATTGCTGTCCTGTAGGATGTTACTGAGAAATCCAGTGGGACTATTTGGTACGCAATAATTGTAGATAATTGTAGATATAGGTCTTAAGCACTAATTCAGCTCAATGTGGATTTACTGCTGTCTGTGATTAATGCTTTCCATTGAATAATCTACAGAACACAGCCAGTGATAATCTGTGGCAGCCAAATCATAGAACAATTGGGCATTACATTCAATAACGGCACTTTTGTTTTTCAATTGCCATTTCATGTGAAAAATGATCATTTTCAATAAAAATCTCGACAATGTCTTATGCCTCTTGTTATCTTTGCCCCGCTCATGTGTGTTTACACATTATAAACAACTATAATTTGTATCATTTGGAGCAGGTATTATGTGGGTGGTGGATCATTCTCAGCACTGCAGTGACACTGACGTGGTGTGTTAGTGTGTGTTGTGCTGGTGTGAGTGGATCAGACACAGCAGTGCTGCTGGAGTGTTTAAACTCTGTGTCCACTCACTGTCCACTCTATTAGACACTCCTTCCTTGCTGGTCCACCTTGTAGATGTAAAGTCAGAGACAATAGCTCATCTGCTGCTGCACAGTTTGTGTAGGTTGTGTTGTGTTGTTTATATCTCTTATTTTAGCTCTGTACTTTTAGCCCACAAAGAGAAAAGCAGAGCTGATCAAACCTCCAAAAAGTTCTTAAAAGTTCTGACTTCAACTTATAATGACTATGTTTGGGCCATTGTTTTACTATACTAGCAGTGTTTTTGCTTCACTGTCAACTGTTCAATTTGAACTCCATGTATACAAACTCCTGATTTACAGTAGTTGTTACTAGATCGCTTGGCCACTAGGGGGCGGTAAATGCACAATGCACAAACTGCGGTTTAGCGTCCGTTCCAGCAGACACCTGTCCTCAATGACGAAACACTGGGAAAACAATGTTAACTTGAATTATTTCCCTCTTTATCCCAAACGCGGTGATCAGCAAAGTTCTGTTTGGTGTATGCTTGTTCATGTCTTTAGTGTTGAACTGGATCTGCGAGGCTGATATAACAGACAACATGTTTTGGGTGAAAGTTTAGTTTATGTTGGTTTTGTTGGTGACCAGTATATTAACTTCTATTACTGCTGACCAGCATACCAGCATCCAAAACACAGTATATGCTGGTTGTGCTGGTGACCAGCCGTGCTGGCCTGTGTTGTTTTTCTAGCAGGGAACTTCCACTTCTACCACTTATTAGCACCATTATCCGCGTGTAACTCTAAAGAAACACACCTCAGGTACCGAACATCGCTTAGGCTGATCGACCATTTTTGGGGTCACTCATCAAACACTCTCGAGAGTCTGTCGTGTCTTTGAAATATACGATGACAAATTACACACTTCATGGACTCTTATTCTGGAACGTACTACATTTACTGCGCGAGTAATTGCTGAGTCAGGAAAGCCCAGATTTATAAAGGAACTTTTGCTTCCCGTATAGTATATGACCTACACGACCATATGAAAGGTATATTTCACTGTTAAAGTCTCAACACAATTTCTTGTTTTTGTTTCTGAAGAGTTTTCTGGGGAAAGCAACGTTCCCGGGTTTTACACTGGGAAGCGCACTGGCTGTATGTGTAGCGCACAGTATTGAAACTAAACGAGAGCTACTGTACTTCAGTACGGTACATTCAGCAGCCAATTAAAAAAACATTTTATTTAGTAGATGTTTTATTAGCTGAGGTCATATGTTGGTTCGTCCCAATATAAACTTCCCCCATACACCGTAAAAGTTTTTAAACTTAAAAAGAAGCGAGTAAGAAAATTTGAGTTGACTGAATATTTAGTTAGCAACTGTAAAACACAAAATTATCTTAAAGCGCCGTTTACATGTTTACAGTGTACGGAAGAAAAACATATGTACCTGTAATTACTCATATTCAATATTTTTGTGATATACACTATTAAAAGCGCCTGGAGGAATTCATGTAACAAGTAACAAGTAACTGAACGAGTTTACTTAAAAATCCCTTTGGTTGGAAGAATCGGTCAAAGTATGCTGTCAAATAAAACTAGATCAGTTGCTTGCTGCCATATATATATATATATATATATATATATTGCTCCTGTCGGAACTAAACCTCGTATCTCCAAAATAAAACCAAACTTTTGTAAGTCAAGGTAACCTGACTTTTTCCATGTCATTGTGGTTAATTTCTTTCGGTCCATTTACCATGAAATTTACACACTGTGTAAAAGCTACAAGAGCAGCTTTCCAAACATGGCAACAATGGAAAGACGAGGTTTCGTATCGACAGTAGCGATACGCAGATGAAATGTATGTGGGCTATGGATATGGACATACCTTTCTTTTTGCGTAAGAGTCAACAAATAAAGAGTTACATTTTCGTAGTCAAACCCAATCTGACTTTATTATGAGGAATTAAACCTTAAAATCAATAGTCAGTAAATGCAAACACGCATGCGCAATTAAATAAAACCAAAAGATTAAATTAAAAAAGAAAGAGAGAGAAAAAAATAACAAAACAGTAAACAATAAAAGATTATGGACCTGATCGGAACGCCTCTACGCTAAAATCATAAATATAAATTCAAAGTGCGACTCTGATAGACTTCAAAGCACGAACTGATGGATAAATAAGGCGGAGAGAGCGCAAATATGTACACGAGTTCAGTCCGCTGCGCGTCTCTCACACAGGACCAGCTATTTCCAGCCACAGAGAGGATTAAAACTACAGTACAAAACCACACCGGAACGACTGGACCCTTTACAACACAGTAAGAGTGGCCTACACTTTACAGGGCCCGCGTCCCTCCGTCACTTCAGCGCCCTTTTTCCCCACTCCCCCAGAGGGAAACAGGCTCACATAGTGCTGCTCCTGCTTTGGATCAGATTCTCAGCGCGTGCTCACACAGGAAGAGTAAAGTGCCTCAATAGAACTCAGTCGATTAAGACATTTCATGGTAAACTCCCATATGCAATGTAAACATGAAAACATCACCGGTATTATTATTTATTATTTGTTTGTTTGTTTTTACTGAAGTTTCTTAGGCTGTATGGTTCAGTGGAAGTAGCCACTGCTAAGTGTCTCTAATCCTGAATACACCTGAGACGTACTGGCTGACTTCTCCCTAGTTACGTCATACATCTTTCCAGAGGAACTGACCACAGCCTTTTGCTTTAACACGGTCCCGAATGACTTCTGTACCAGCGCGCAACCGAATCCCCAACGTTTAGTCCCGCAGCTCTGCGTGGAGGTGCTTGTTTATATGGGTATACTTGTTGCTGTTGCTGCGCAGAGTTGAATGAACACTCGCGATGTTGCACTGTACAATTCTCATTTGCGTTCATGGGGGCTGAATTCGCTCTTAAAGTGCTGAATTGACCGCTATAACATATACAGCCGTCCGGTTACCAACAGCTCGAGGGACCACTGTTATAAAGGAATGAATGTGTCACAGAAAACGGTAGGTCACCAGTTTAGGAGTGAATCCAGCTCTGTAAGCAGGGATTTGTATAACCAATGTTAAGCGTAAAGCGAAATATATTGATTATTGAAACAGTGCGGTAAGTGATCGCTCCGTTACGCTCGTTTATAGCGTATAATGAAACGTATTCACTCAGCACTGTGTGATAACTCAACGTTAAGGGTTTATACAACTCCACTGTTTGTGTACATTCGCCATTTACGAGCAAATTAATTCAGCACTGTGTTAATTCAGCACTTCAAGAGTTTCCTAAACTTCTAGAACTTCTCAAAACTCGTCTATTCTGCAGATCTTTATTGTGGGTAAGTTCAATATATTCTGAGCGTCACTTTACCTAATCGTGGAGCACTGTGCATAATAATAATAACACTTTAGGAGCTTATAAACACTTATTAACATTTTATAAACGAATTCAACGCAGTTTTTTGCTGAAGTGTCAGTAGTGAATTTAGCAGTGCTCGCTGTGATAGTGAACTTCCCGTGTTCATTCAACCCTGCGGGATTACTTCAGTGTGGATCGTTTCCCGGCGCTCATGTCCGTTCTCCATGTGCAATATTTCCCGTGTCCCCCTCTCTCTTTCTTTCTGTTTCTCTATGCAGTCCTGCCGATGGAGCCGTGGCCGTTCACGCTGCCCGCGTGCTCAGGGCTGCGGCACGCGGGGCTGCCCGGCGCGCTCTGCTCGCTTTCGCTGTCGCTGCCGCCCTTCTTGCACCCGCCGCCCTGCGCTCCGGCCTCGGCGCCGCCCGCGCTGTGCGTCTTCACGTGCTTGCTGAGGTGATCGCTGCGCATGAAGCGCTTTCCGCACACGGGGCAGGCGAAGCGCTTCTCGCCGGTGTGCGTGCGCAGGTGCCGCTGTAGCTCGTCGGAGCGCGTGAAGCGTTTGCCGCAGAAGAGCCAGTTGCACACGAACGGCCGCTCGCCCGTGTGCCAGCGCAGGTGTGCTTTGAGGTGCGACGTCTTGCCGTAGACTTTGCCGCAGCCCGGGATGTGGCAGCTGTGCAAGCCCTTGCGGCGCAAGCTCGCGCCCGCCGGTCCCAGTCGCTCGGCCTCCTGGCAGTTAGGGCAGTCGCACGTGGCCCGGCCCGAGTAGCGGCGCGCGGATGATCGCGGGGAGCCGGCGAGCGGGAGTGCGGGCGATGCGCTCAGCGACGCTCCTGCGCCGGCGGTCGTGTCCGTGTACGAGGCCGGAAGCACGGTCTTGAATCCGTCCATCACGTGCTGCCCGCCGGCTAGGAGGTGCGGCGGCGGCGAGGGGCCGGTGCCGAACGCCGCGTGACCCAAGGCCGTGTAGTCCGAGCCGTAGGCGCCCAGCGGCGAGTGGTGCAGAGAAGTCTGGAGCGCGGAGGCGGCGCCGCTTGCGCCTTGCACGTCAATCCACGTCGCCGGACCCACATCCCACCACGCCGCTCCGGCCGCGCTCGCTCCCGCGCACGCGCCTCCGACCGCATCTCCCATCTGCGTCGACTTGAACCAGGAGTCGTACGGATGCGCCACGCTCATGCGCGGGTAGATCCCCTGCAGGCCGTCCACGGGAGCGTGCACTTTGGAGAGGTGGAAGGCGGGCTCCGGCGAGCTCGCGCTCGAGGACACCGACGACGTCTGGAACGCCGAGTAGTCGTTGGCGAAGGGGCTCGCCGACGCGCCGCCGCCGCTTGCGGTCAGGGAGAAGGCGCTGGACGCGGCAGGAGAGCCGCTCGTGACGAAAGGGGACGGGGAGGATGATGAAGAAGAGTCCGCGCGCACCAAGCCTGCCGCGAGGCCCATGCCTCCACCGCATCCGCCCGCAGCGCCGCTGCGTCTCCACGGGTGGAAGCCTTTGGCGAACGCGGTGCCGTCGGAGAGCGCCGGGGAGGGGCTCGCGCTCCCGATTTTGTTACAGGTGGCGGCAAGCATGGCTAGAGGAGTGGATCCAAACTTTGGCTCTTCCTGCGGGGAAGGCAGAGAGTGAAGATCAGTTGAAAGTTACTGTCAACTCTTGTCAAGGAGCTCTAAACGAAGCAGAAGAGTAGAGGCCAACGCCGCTTCTTCAAGCGTCTTCACTTCAGACTTTATAGCATGCAGACCCTTAAACTCTCAAGTAGAGCGAAGTAAACAACTTTCACTCACCCCTAGAAGTGAAGTTGCCATCCCAGACGTGTCCGCGTTTGAGAATAGCTGTACATTTATGAGTTAACTCGCCTGTTTTTGAGCTCTGCACGCTGCACTGATGTTTGCCGCCCACCTCGCCACAGTTGTAGCTCCACTCTGGCTTTGAAGTTCCGCAGGCTCCGGCTTGGCCAATCAGGCTCGTCGGAGCTCCCTGGGGCTACGTTCTGTCGTGAGGTCATCCCCCGGGAGGTCCGTCCCAGCCAATCAGATTCACCCAAGCTGTTACTCGTGAGGTCATCGCCCACAGGCTGCGGCTTAACCAATTAGATTTAAAGCAACTTCTTCCCTGCGCTGAAGTCATCATCTCTCAGGATCCTACCTGGCCAATAACATCAGCCGCGGAGTCTAATGTGACGCCATCGAGCGCGGAGTTCAACCAATTAGGTCTGTCGGAACTGTGTTCTCCCGTGACGCAAGCGTGAAGTAGCTCCGCTACATGCTACAGGTGGGCGGGGCTGAGTAAACTCTTCATCACTTTTCTGGAGGGGATGCCCGCCTATGAAGACCCCTCACAGCTGTTATAACGCACCATTAATACATGAGTAGATCAAAGCTTCCGGTGAGGTTTTGTATTGGTATTATAGCGTGACACTAACGCAGGGATTCCTAGTGGAGGCACTTGGCTCAGTCGTCAATCCTCCGTAGAGATGCTAAAAAGCCTCTGGTGGGCTGTACTTTCACACAGCCTGGCAGTTTTCTATCCAGTACTCATGCGGACATAAATGTTTGTGGGCAGAGTGTACACTGGGGCAGAGAAGCAAGGGTCCGTGTGTCGCGAGGGCGTGGTAGACCAGCCCAAGGGGCGGAAGTGGGTGTACACGTACTGAGACAAGCGCTTCACAAATAAAAAAGGAATTAACTTCATCCTCACTGCCCCTCTGCTTTCACTGCAGTGCATAGGTGCATGCATGCTGTCCTCTCGCCATTCTTTTACACCACTGTTTGACCTGAGTCTATTGTACGAAGCACTGTTTGTTTGTTTATACATGTATTTATATTTGGCTTAGAAGCATTTATCAATAAATCAGTCAGTCTTAGAACTATTATTATTATTATTATTATTATTATTGTTATTATTATTATTATTATTATTATTGTTGTTGTTGTAATTATGTCATAATAATAGTAATTATTATTACTATATACTATACTATTATAATATTATACTATATGCTATAGTACTATGACATATATATATATATATATATATATATATATATATATATATATATATATTATTTTTTTAATGACAACTAACTGAAGCATATCTCTCTCTTTTCCCCTCTTATTAGCATGCGGTGCACGCGCTCGGAGCACGTTTCATCTGAAATTCAGATTTAATAAAGTGGGGGCTTCTAATCGCGCCCAGTTTTTATTTGCCACGATTTAGCGCGCGCGGTGCTGTTTGCAGGATGATGGAGGAGGAGGAGATGTTACAGAGCGCTCCGCGTCCTGCCGCTGGAGTTCCGCACGAGAACACATAACCGCATCTGTATCCCATGTGACTTCAGCTTCTTTAGACCTGGACCTGGATTTTAGAAGATTTTGTATTGAAAGAATGCATGCGCACCTCTGGTCCTATTTTCAATCATATAAGCTTCTAAAATGCACCGAGAACATAAAACATTCCTCTGATGAACGGATTATAGTGAAAGAATAATGATGGTAATTATCTCAGTCCTCCTAGTTACAATTATTTATTAATTCATTTATTTGATTTATTTTTGTTTTTAGCTTATTTACAAAAACAGTCTCTCTTAGTCTCTCTTAATCTCTCTCAATATCTCTTAGTTTGCCTCAGTCTCTCTTAGTCTCTCTCAGTCTCTCAGTCTCTCTCAATATCTTTTAGTCTTCCTCAGTCTGTCTTAGTCTCTCTCAGTCTCTCTTAGTCTCCCTCAGTCTCTCAGTCTCTCTCAATATCTTTTAGTCTTCCTCAGTCTGTCTTAGTCTCTCTCAGTCTCTCTTAGTCTCCCTCAGTCTCTCTTAGTCTTTCTCAGTCTTTCTTAGTCTCTCTCAGTCTCTCTCAGTCTTTCTTAGTCTCTCTCAGTTTCTCTCTCTCTTTTAGTCTCTCTCAGTCTCCCCCAGTCTCTCCTATTTTCTCCCCGTCTCTCCTATTCTCTCCCAGTCTCTTTCAGTCTCTCCTAGTCCATCTCAGTCTCTTTCATTCTCTCTCAGTTTCACTTAGTCTCTCTCAGTCTCTTTCAGCCTGTCTTAGCCTCTCTCAGTCTCTCTTAGTCTCTCCTTGTTTTCTTAGTGCCTCTCAGTCACTCCTATTCTCTCCCCGTCCCTCTCAATCTCTCTCAGTCTCTATTCTCTCCCAATCTCTCTCAGTCTCTCCCAGCCCATCTTAGTCTCTTTCAGTGTCTCTCATTCTCTCTCAGTCTCTTTCAGTCTTTTCCAGCCTCTTTCAGTTTCTCTCAGTCTTGCTTAGTCTCTGCTAGTTTCTCTGAGTCTCTGCCATTCTCTGCTAGTTTCTCTCAGTCTCTTTTATTCTCTCCCAGTCTCTCTCAGTCTCTCTCAGTCTTTGCTAGTCTCTGTCTCTTTTAGTCTCTCTCAGTCTCTCTCAGTCTCTCATAGTCTCTACTAGTCTATCTCAACCTCTCACAGCCTCTCTCAGTCTCTTCCAGTCTTTCTTAGTCTCTCTCAGCATCTCTCAGTGTCTCACAGTCTCTTCCAGTCTCTGTCGGTCTCTCCTATTCTCTCACAGTCTCTTCCAAACCATCTCAGTCTTTCCCAGACGCTCTCGGTCTCTCTGTCTTTCAGACTCTCTCATTCTCTCATTCTTTCAGACTCTCATTCTCTCAGTCTCTCGTTCTCTCTTACTATCCCAGTCCCTGCTCTACAGGTCTGTGTGCTCCTCACAGCAGATGGTCTTCTTTTTACTCGGTCCTTTCCCACACGTATGGTGTGTGTGTGTGCGTGTGTGTGTGTGTGTGTGTGTGTGTGTCTGTGTGTCTGTGTGAAATCCCGTTTCAAACCTGTTCCATTGACCTCCATAATAAGCGCATTAACGCGGACCAGCGGACACGGACAAAGCGCACCGGGCATCGCGTGCAGCTCCTCGCTCACCCGCGCACACCAGCGACAGCACAGCTACGCGCGCACCTCTGCTGCCGTCGTTTGTTGTTTTCAGGTTATTTTTTTATTATTATTAGTATTATTATAAATATCGATCTTATTCTGTTACTTATTTAATTTAGTGAAATACATTTGAACACCTACAGTTACGTTTTAAATGCAGTTTGTATGTATATTCAATTTGTATATAATTACACATAAAAGAGAAATACATATTATAGATCACAACAATTAAAACATTTGCATTTACAAATTATTAGTAATTAATAAAATATATATTAAATAAAATATATTATATAATAGAAAATACAAGCATTTCTAAATGTAATGATAGTAAATAGTCAATAATAGTGTGGTGATTTTCCTCACTGGTTGTGAAGCAATCTGATGTTTATTTACGATGTTTGTTTATTTATTTACATATAATATTGCAGCTAATGTATGTAGGAAGAATGTCCTCCTAAACACTGCGCGCTGTTTGCGCTGTTTGTGTTTCAATATCTCTCCAGTAGCACGCGATGCTATGTTTTAAGGACCTCCCGAGCGCGCTGTATAAGGCACTTGTAGCTGCTCCATCCCTCGCAGCGCAATCACGCAGCCGTGCAATTAGCTGCGCGTCATAAAGAAATTAGCCGAGGCGATGTCGCGTGAAATGGTAAGAAATAGTGAACTCTGTGAAATGACGGGGTGCGAGTAAACTCTCACACGCAGCTCCCTAAGCACCACGGCACGCACAGACACAGAGATAAGCATATGCCACTCCGTGTTGAGCACGTTAATTGTGTTTCTGTTTGGATTTTTTTTTATCATTTCTGTAATTGCGGACGTTGTTCTCAAGATCTCTGTGAGCGCGCAGACCCTTCAGCAGAGACTGCTGAAAAACATGTTGAAGGCCGTGAACATGGCTGTTCCTGCATCACAAGCTTTTAAAGGTAAACTAAAAGAAAAGCGTAATTAAAAGTAGATCTTTTTACCTCATCAGTTCGACTGGCACATTAAGCCTGATTCACCATTCATTAAAATACAGCATTTTTGCTTTATCGTCAGAACGTAGTGATTTGCCTCTTAAACGTCTTTTGATTTTCCATTACGTCATCATGCACTAGCTAGCGATGAAAAGTAATATTAATCAATGAGATCATGTTTGACTTCCGTCTCCCTCCCTCCCCCCAAAATGCCACAGAGATAAAATGCTCCATCACTGTTTCACTCACAACACGTCCAAAACGTCACTATGATGAAGTCCTACTACCTCCCATCCAATCACATATTATTATTATTATTATTATTATTATTATTATTATTATTAAAGCAAAAATAAATACATTGTGATTTCTTATTTACAGTCACGTTAAAGCTCTAATATATACTTTACATATATATTTATTCATTTCCTTGCTTATCCAAAAAAACTGTGAATATAACAGTGTAAATACATAAACAGTACATGTAAATATAAATATATTGACAGTTTATTTATTAAAAAATAAAAAATAAACAAAACAACAATTAACAAGCTGGTCATGTGAAGTGTTGCTGATCGTCTTGTTTACAGTCTAAGTGGGTGACAGTGGTGCACCAACTTGTTTACTTTTATTACATAAAGGTTTTAAATGAATCCTTATTTAGAAACAGGGCTAACAGGTTTAAGAAGTAGATAAACGTTAATAGGTGTAATTTCAATTCAGAATTCTCAGACTCTCTCATAGTGTCATAGTTATGTACTGTTGAAGTAGTGTTGCAGTATTGTTTTCCTCATAAATAACTGACATCCTCTTACTTAATGTACATAGTTATACTGTATATGATATAGTACTGTGCAGAAGTCTTGAGCTAAGAAGATGATATATAAAGTCAGCAAGCATTTTTAAAGAACATTATAAACAAGACACATGAATAAATAAACAATGAATAGTGATTTTATGTGTGAGAGTTTTAGCCTAACCATTTCCAATGCTCACCTGAAGGAGGTTCCAGCATTTACAACTGCTACCCACTAACTAATTTTTTGCCCAACCTAACATTAAATCAAATCAGGTTCTGCTGATGATGGACGGGAGCGCAGCTTCTCACTGTATTCCTTTCCCCAACATGCCTCACTTAGAACAAACCCATCTTGTTAGGTTTAATTGTACTTTAAGGTATATACTCCATACAGTACTGTGCGAAAGTCACTCCTTTGAGTCATTAACCATTATGTAGGAATCATTTGTTTTTATAGTTTCAGGAATAAAAGCAGAAACAAATATAACCATTACTTATAATATCAGTGTTTAGTGTGGTTAATCTTTGCCTGTATTATAGCTGCCACTCCTTTCAGGAGACTTACGTTTAGTTTGTCAGGAATCTGCAGGGATGTTTTCCACACCTGCAAAGTTCAGTCTTAGGTGTTAGATTAGAATGTTCATCTCCAACTAATCCCAAACACATTCAGTGATGTGGAGGTCTGGACTCCAGGGTGGTCAGTCCATTGTTCTGAGAACACTGGCAGCTTCTTTATTTGGTTTCCTCAGAGATGACGCTTTAAGTGCAGTTTATCTGATGGGGGACAGTTTTGGTGGTCTTCCAGGTTTTGCAGGTGGTTGTTAGGGGTCCTGTTTTCTCTGTAGCTTTTAATCATTTGAACAGCAGTTTCAGAAACATGTATTCAGTTTTAGAGCTGTTGTGGATGGCTGGGTCAGACTTCCTTCTTGACACGGTAGATTTTGGTATGTGTGTGTGTGTGTGTGTGTGTTCTCAGACAGAAACAGGTTGGGCAGCATGTGTAAGCAAGTGTACGATTGTGCGTGCGTGTGTGTGCAGGAGACGGAGTGACAGCTTCCTGTAATTATCCTCTTGAGAAGCCTTGTTTCTGGTCCCGGGGACATAATGGTGGAAGTTATTCGCTGTCTATCATCATCGGGGAGAGAGGGAATGGTGCGTAAGGAAGCGGGGGAATGAGATGAGGGATAAAAACAAAGTGTCAGCTGCACAGTGCAGGGAGTATGCAATGCCATGAATATATCATATTCAGGAGGGCTACCTGTCTCCTCTGAAATATGATGAGCAGATACAGTATTTAACACACTGTCTACTCCACAGGTGCTCCTGCTGACATTTAGTATGAAGCATGCTGACACATATTGTGTTCCTATTTGTTGCATGACTTTTTCTCCACAGTTGACTCCAACAAACAGTAGGGAGCTCTCAGGGCCTTCTGTACCTTTAGTCAGTCATTATTTCATTGTAATGCTTTTGTTGGAAAGCAAAATCAAGATCTTATATAGTCTGTTGTGGCAGATGCAGCCATGTGAGCTCTTAATTATGAAGTGACAAAGGAATAAACTCCTTTGATTTACAAACTGTGGGACCATTTTCCAGACGAATTTGTGGACTTCAAGCCATAGTACAACTAGGTTTTGTTCAGATGCTAGAAATGGAAAACTGAGGCAGCACTATCTCAGGATGCTTTAGTAAATGTCTTCAAATAAAACATAGAATGTCTCAAAAACAAGCTTCAAATGTCCTTGATAAATTCACATGAATCATTGTTAGCTCAGCGCTAACATACTTCTAGAAGCCCATAGCAAAAAATAGCATTATCATCTAAATGTTTTCCATGTTTATGTCCCAAAGCAAATGCCTTGCTTTATCACCACTACCCTAAACTGCATGCTTGATATTCAGTTATAAGATAAGATAAGATAAGATAAGATAAGATAAGATAAGATAAGATAAGATAAGATAAGATAAGATAAGATAAGATAAGATAAGATAAGATAATCCTTTATTAATCCCACAGTGGGGAAATTTACAATGTTACAGCAGCACAGAGGAAAGAACAGAAGTGTCTGGAAAAATACAAATAATAAATAAGATCTATAATAAATAAATAAATAAGTAATAAATAAATAAGCAGTTTTATTGCACATAGTAGAAATAGAAATAGACTACTGAGTTTTATTGCACATAGTAGAAATAGAAATAGAATACTGAGTTATATCTGCATACAAGACTCAAGATTCCTGCCAATGTTTCTACATTTCTAGAATTTGTAATAATTCAGTCACTGATAAAAAAAAAATAATAATAAAAATGCTATTATATGTGCTATTCAACACCACCAGTGAACCTACGCATGTAGTATTTTTATACATGTTGGTGATGATGGTAACATTGAGTTAATTCTGGAAAAATATATTTTGCTTGGACACTATACATGTACCCCTGCACCATGAAAGGATGAATGGCTCTTATGCAAAACCTTTGTAAACCAGTGTTTCAGGCATCAGGCAGCATATTCATAACTATTCAATGTAATAACTTTATATGAGGGAGCTTTTGCAGTCAGATGAATGTTCTGTAGAATGGAACATTTCACACCAACCCCCTCTGAATGACTTTAAAATTAGGAACAATCAGTGGAATTATTTAGATGCACAAAGTATATATCAGAATTTTTTGACTGTAGGGGTGTAGAACAACTAACTCCTGAAATGCAAAGAAGAGATAAGAGATTTAACTTAAACATACACTTAAGGGAATTAAAAATAAGGTGGTATATAATTAAGAGCCAATGCAAAAGGAGCTCAAGAGATGGATATGTGAATATGTACATATGTGTAGGTTCTGAGGGGACTAGTAGAGTACAACCCCAAATCAGAAGAAACATGGAGAAGATATAGACAATCCAAATAAAATAGAAAATAGACCAGTAATTCTACTTTAACCTGCATTTCATTACAGACAGTAAGAGCCATTCCTGCCATTCAAGCCTGCAACACATTCCACATGGGGAAATTAGGGCAAGTAATGAGGTTAAATAAATAAATAATAATCTGATTTGGAACATGCGATGCCAGCAGGTTATTATAAACATGATTTGGTACAAAAGCATCCAGGGGCAAAGATGGGCCGAGGAGTGCCTAACATGACACAAAACGACTGATAGAATCTGAGGGAATTTCGGGGCATAAAGGGCACATGCCTGAGCTGAGTAACTGTGCTTTCCCATTCCCATTTCCCAAACAGCACTGCATCAAGAACCGACATTCATCTCTAAACCATATAACCACACAGGCTCAGGATTACTTTGGCAAAACTTTGGTACCACTACATTACAGAGGTACATCCACAAAAGCCAGTTACTACTTTACTGTGCAAGGAAGCCTTATGTTTCCGTGTCCAAAGGCATCGTCAAGCTCGGAGGCTCCTGGGATGGACCATCACACGGTGGAAACGTATATTGCGGTCAGATGAATCAGTATTTGGGACCAAATCAGTATCAGTATTGCTCTGGACCAAAGACAAAAAGGACCATCTACACTGTTATCAGAAACACGTCCAAAAGTCAGGGTATGGGGGGTGCATCAGTGTCCTTTGCAATGATAACTTACACTTCTGTGATGGCACCATTTATCACAAGTGTGTTCTCCTTCCACTGTCAGAAGACAGCTCAACACTATGGGTTTGGTGGACCTCCAGACAGGTTACATACTGTAAGAGAATTAAAGGGTTAAATCTGTCAAGCTCTATTCCCATACAGAATGAGGTGACAGTATCATTTCATTAGCAAACGGGAAACTCCGTAACCTCCTGTGGCCCGTCTGTGTCTGCCCAGAGTGAATAAACAGCCATCCGCAGGAGAGCAACAATGACTTAATTAGAGTTCAGACCCGTAGATTTCCCAGAGGACAAAGACTCTCTCTCTCACTCACTTTCACTCATTCTCTATCTCTCTCTCCCAGTTGGTTGCGTCATATATTAACCAGGCTATATTGTTTTTAATCAGACAGTGGCCGTCAGCGGCGGTGATAATTTACGCTGGATTGACAGGAGCTGGAGGTGGCTAATCCGGGCCGAATGGAGCAGAGGAGTTCCCGAGGGTTGCAGGGGTCAGCCTTCATCGGGACGTCCCACTGAGGGCGCGTGTAGCCTGGATAATGTAATTACTGCGACAGAGAGTGATCTCAGTTATGCTCATGCATATATGTACACATACACATTTGTACGTGCATGCGACAAGGTCTCCCACATATTACTATCCCTCATCAGCCCTGCTCTCCCCACACAACACAACACAGAGCAGACAGGAGATTAATGGTGTATGTGACACATGCATACATCATCAAGTACAGGCCTCATGTGGCTCCCTGTACTCTCCACAAGAATGCAATGATACATGCTTGTTGACGGTATTTGATGTCTATCTAAACGATTCAAAAAGCAAATTGTTTGCATACTGGGTTTATATGGAGTTGAACATTTTCTTTTACTGTGCCCTTATTTAGTGTGTGCTTGGTTTTTTGTTATGTGCAATGGGGACCAAAAGCCTGAGATTATTTCTGAAAATGTTTCTATTTTGCATTCTTTTCTAATTTAATATGGAGTTATATATTAAAAGATAATAGAATATTTAAAATTCTTGCATGAATTTCAGAATTTTCTTCATATTTGGTATGTGTCACTTTTGCTCTGTTGACAGTATGCATACAAGTTAGCTCTACAGGTTTGATGAGTAGATTTCAAGAGTAGATCAAATCTACCTGACAATTGTCTGATCATCTGAAAGGTTAAATGAAAGGAAGAGACTTTCAACACGGTCAACACAAATGTGTTTAAAGGAGCAGTGTGTAACCTCTAACAGTGAAGCTGCAGATTGCAAACACATGACTCCCCACCCTCCCTTTCCAAGAACCTACGGCAGCAGTCAGGTGTTCTGCCATCCCCCGTCCTGCGTTATAATAAATGCTGCACCATTCAAACTGAACTGCACTGTTTAAAGTTCAAAAGGAACATTTGAACTGGCTGAAACCTTGTAATTTTAATACTGGTAATATTTTGGATAAGGAGAATTTTGGATATGTACAGAATTACTGATAAATATTCACTACAGTTCGACATTTCGAGAAGAAAGTCATCAAATTCAAGTTGCCACTTCAAGTGGAAAATCTGAACAGCACTCTCTGCAGCCACTGTGTGCTTTGTCTCTTCTGAGCTACTACTGAAGTATGGTTGGATCTACATGGCAATCTCTGCCTGAGGATGGCTCCTATGTAGAACTGAAGGCTCATTCTAAACCAAAACACAACAATTTAATTACAGGTTTATATTAAAACATTTTATACTGTATTCCATTTCTGATAATAGATCTCAATAAATCTTCCACACTGCTCCTTTAAATTAAGGTGGTGGCCTAAATAGTGCAAAATTTTGAATATTTAGCTTTTCTTTGTTTTAAAATAAAAAACCAAATATTTATTTCAAAAATCTAAATCATTCTGTTTTACTGCACGGGCGTGTGGAAATAAAATCCCGGATTGTCAATGTGTACATGTAATATAATATTTAACATATCACAACATATCATATCATCTGGCACCAGAGTTAGCATTGCCCTAACACAAGATCAAAAATCCCATAGAGAGGCTAGCAGAAAAGTGAGCAATTCTTTTCTCATTTGTTGACAGAGTTTTGATATTTATGGCCTGAACTAAAGGTCAGGTCTAATAGCCACAGCCTGCCACCGCTGTTAAGTTGATAGTGATGTGACAAAGTAATTGTACTGTGTTTATAAATAAGCTCAGGAAGGGACTGTACATTTGCTGTTGACTGCCAAAATATTCAGATTAAGGAACCCATTCATTAGACCTCAGCTCAGCCACACACACTCAAACAAGGTACTTGTAGCAGATTCCACACAAACCGTTACAAGCCCAGTGCCTCATCTAGTTAACCTGTGTGTATCAGAGAGAAGTGATAGAGGAGTGAAAGAGAAGAGACAACCTGACCCTTCTCATTCAGAGCGAATCAGCCAGCGACCGCAGTGAATTATAGGTCAGCTCTAACAATCATAGGCCCAATCATAAGGACATCATCTCAATCAGGGGGGCTTGTATAGTTGTATAGTTGTAGACCCAACAAACGCCTGCATCCCCATCAACGAGCCTCAATTGAGTTTGGATAGTAGAGGGGGTAAATGATGTGCTTTAGAGGGGGTGCCGGAGGGGCGCTGGGGGGCGGGAACAAAAAGCGTGAATAGGAATGGGGGGTTCCGAATGTCTTGATTATCCAAGTGGATATGTGGCTATTTTTGTACTGTTGATAAAAGAGAAGGTACAAACACAGTCCTATGTGCAAAGTTTTGTTCATATATGTTTCTAAACACATGGGTGTAATTTCATATACTTTTAGTGTATTTTTTCTATTTATTTGCATTTTGGGAAAAGTTTTATTTTTATATAAATCTATTTTCTTATTTGTTTTTTCAGTTTAAAATGTAAACAATGCATTAAATGTATTGTTTGGTCTTCGTTCGAATGATTTAAAATATATAAATAATAATAAAAAATACATTTTTGAAACATTTTGAAACATTTTTTTTTATTTGTTATCAGAGGTGTTATAAAAGAAACTCTAAATACCATTAAAAAAAACATCTGAACATAGTCTTGTATTGGTAGCTTGAGGGAAGAAACAGTTAATTAACAGTTAGAGATATTTCTCTGTTATTACTGATCATTTAGATTAAAATGCCGACAGCTTCATGTGTTGTCAGTAGTGTCAGCAGTGTTACCAATGACACACTGAGTGGTGTTAAAACTGAGTTAAAATTAAAACGCGAATGCAGTATTTGTCCATTTGTATATATAAAGTGATTTTGTACCTAAACTGTAAGCAGACTGCACTTTGGAAAACTTTAATTTTCATGGTAAATGTTCAGTTTATCTTTCATTACCATCCGATCCATTATATATCTATTAAATATACTTCTAACCCTAAACCAAACACCCAACACTAAATCAACACCTATTCCTAAACCTAACCCTAACCTCAACATCAAACCTGCACCTACTCCTAAGCCTACGCTAACCTCAACACTAAACCTACATCTACCCCTGAACCTAACCTTAACCTCGACACTACACCTAACCTTCAACTCAACCTAATCCTAACCTTAACACTAATCCTACACCTAGTATTCAACCTAACCCTAAACTTAACACTAAACCTACACCTAGTACTCAACCTAACCCTAAACTTAACACTGAACCTACACCTAGTACTCAACCTAACCCTAAACTTAACACTAAACCTACACCTAGTACTCAACCTAACCCTAACCCTAACCTCAACACAAAACCTACAGCCACTCCTAAGCCTAATCATAATGTTGTTGAGTATTACCACAAAGTCTGCAGATCTATAGATAATTTATAAGGGACTAGCCACATAAAGTGTGACCGACAAGATTACATTTTACTGTCAGTGGTGTTATGGTCAGTGGTGTTACAGTCAGTGGTGTTACAGTCAGTGGTGTTACAGTCAGTGGTGTTACAGTCAGTGGCGTTACGGTCAGTGGTGCTACTAGTTTATTGCCACAAAATGACCCACATATGTTGATCTCTACAGTGTTTCAAATCTGAGGTACAGCAGCGCGGTCTGTAGTGAAGACTGGGATGTGTGTGTGTGTGTGTGTGTGTGTGTGTGTGAGTGTGTGTGTGTGTATGTCTCTCATTCTGGTTTAATCACAGCTTTCCCTCAGACCTTATTGAAAGTCGTCCCATGGAAGCTGTTAGCGGCGGCCGTCCAAGGTTAAATGAAATTGCAGTTTGTCAGACTTTCTGGGTACGACAGAACCCATGAGAGAGAGAGAGAGAGAGAGAGAGAGAGAGAGAGAGAGAGAATAAAATCTGAAAGATTAAAAGAGGAAGTGTGAGAAAGAAAGAGAGAAAAAGAGAGGGTAAGCTGAAAGAGAGGAAGCTGAAAAAAATGAGAAAGGGAAGACAGAAAAAAACAGAAAGAAAACAGAGAGGGACAGAGAGAGGGAGAGAGAGAGAGAGAGAAAGAGAGGTGCTTCCTCTCACTGGGCCAGTGATGAATGTGGAGGGCGATCAACACAAGAGCTTCATTAAGCCATACATCACAGGGGTAATTTAACATGTCATCACATCTGCTGTCTCTCATCCCCCCATCTTCTGCACCAGGCATGTGTGTCTGAAAGAGTGAGAGAGAGAGAGAGAGAGAGAGAGAGGGTGAGGGGAGACATTCCCTCTCCTTGTTGTCAGCGGGCAGAAATATTTATCTGCGGTCGCATTAACAAGCTTTCTCATATGTGTTGACACGTTGCTTTGGAACCGTTTGTGCAAACAGAATCTTTCACACACACACACACACACACACACACACACACACACACACACAGCTAACAGTATGTTGAAAGTGTATAAGACGGTTATGTATTATTAATCCATGTCTGTTTATTATGACTTTTGAATAATAAATAAATACATATATTTAAACAATTCATTTCACAAAAACATGTGTAAGGCCATTTATCAGGGCAGTAACTGTTTATGTTTCAAAAACACTAGCAAGAAAATAAATACAAATAAATAAACAGACAATAAATTCATGAACTGGTCTTCTGGAGGATGTTCAGTATTTGCAGGCATTATTACATTATTAGAAGAAATATTCTAATATTAATGTTTTTCAGGGGAAATGTAAAGGGTTTCTATTTGGAGCATTTTATTGGTCCAATCATGAAATCTTCAAATCTTCACACAGTGCAAAGGACAACTGGTGAAAAAAAAAATAAAGAAAGAAAAACAATGTCACCAGTTCTCCTTTACACTGTGTGTATATATACATGTTGCCAACGCCATATATATATATATATATACAGGGGTTGGACAACGAAACTGAAACACCTGGTTTTAGACCACAATCATTTATTAGTATGGTGTAGGGCCTCCTCCTCCTTTTGCGGCCAATACAGCGTCAGTTCGTCTTGGGAATGACATATACAAGTCCTGC
>CM067475.1:34999859-35128059 GCA_034552555.1 Semaprochilodus insignis
ATATATATATATATATATATATATATATATATATATATATAACATGTGATGCGCAACAACAAACCATTTATCTTGACACTGACCGCGGTGCCTCCACCATTGCAGTCTTTGTTGACGTTGACGTAGTTAAGGGTGATAAGGGCAGTCATCATAATGGTCAGTGTGCCAAATCTGCTAATGGTGCTGGCACTGACAGGACTCATGGAGGGCATCACTGCTCACTGAATGTCCACAATCGTGGTTGTTGGGTAACTCTGCTTATGTGACTCGCCTCCAACTCTTCCAACTTCCAGTATGACTTAGAATGGAAAGCACACGCAACAGGACTTTTTACTCTAAATAGTCCGTCAGGTACAGCCTGTCCTTGCCTATGTCTCACAAAGTTTCATTCCTGTCGGTTGATTACTTCTGGGTGCAACTATTCTTGAGGATGAGTGTGTGTATATATATATATATATATGTGTGTGTATGAATACTGAAATTAAGGCAGTGCGTCCAAGTGTGCACAGCTACCACATTGAACTGTGAGACCTTTTTTCTGCTTTACTGCCTACTTCTTACACACACACACACACACACACACACACACAGGGTCTGTTCTAATCACAGCAGGCCTAATCACTTTTGCTGCCCACCACTTTCATATAAAGAATGATCTGCTATTACATGCTGTTTATTACACAGGACATTAGTTTTAATGTGCGTGTGTGTGTATATGTGTGTGTGGCAGAACTTCCATCAAAATTACTGGCACTAATTAGATATCAGTGTTTTTCAAGGAATCATTTTGCCACAGTTAATTGACACTAATTGTTTAATATCAAAGCACACACACTTACACAGACCACACATTCACACTCACACACACACACACACACACATAGACACACACACACACTAGGTTACAGAAATAATCTGAACACTCAACAGTTCAATATGTCTCTGGAATTTTGTGCACAACAGAAAGTGTGTGTGTGTTTGTGCACCTCAAGATTTCCCCTGTGTGTGTCACACACATTAGACTGTCATTCACCTCCACTACTAACCATCTGGACACTGACAGTGACACAGTGACACAGTGACACAAACACACCACACACCATCACTGCACTGTGCAGACCCTAACCAGTCTGTAGTAAAACGCATACTGAGTACATATTGAACAAATGAAGCTGTGAAGAAGTGAATGGAACTCCATTAACCTTTAGAAATCACAGCTATTACCAGTGATAATACATTATGCATTATGTTTATAGAGATCATGTCTCACTCATGGCTCATTGACCCCAATAATATTAACAGGTATTAAATTCAAAATTTATATTACATTAGTTTTTGAAGGTGTTTTACAGATTTATATTAAGATATTTTATTATGCTATTTTATTATGCCTTGAATTTTATGAACAGTTCTTTTTGTGTGTACAGTCTTGTGCTGTACAAAGAAAAACATGTTTGTCATTTATAAACAAACAGTAACAACATAAAAGCTGTCAATGTGTGTATTCGTGTGTAAACATAGTTCATTATCTATTCTGGGTGTACAAACTACAGAGACACAGTACTTTAAAACTGTGCTATGTCTATATGTTAAGTAAGAGTGGAGGTATGCAGCCAAAAATATACATGACCTGAACTGAAAGATCATTAACGCTTTTGGTTTGAATTCTGCTACATAACATTGACTTATAAACATGACAAGGGAGGTATCATTAGCAACACAATTTGTTTGTGTGTGAGTGTGTGTGTTTCTGTTTGTGAGTGTGTGTGTTTCTGCGAATGTTTGTTTGTTTCTGTGTGTGTATATGGATGCAGGCATGTGCGGGTTTATGTGTGTTCCTGAGTGTGTGTTACTGTGTTTGTGTGTAACCGCGTGTGTACATGTGTTTCTGAGTGTGTGTTTCTGTATGCATGTGTGTGAATGTGTTTCTAAGTGTGTTTCTGTGTGTGTGCGCATGTGCGTGAATGTGAGCGTTGCTGAGTGTGTGTGTGTGTGTGTGTGTGTGTGTGTGTGTGTGTGTGTGTGTGTTAAATCATGTCAGCCCTGCATCACAGGAAGCAGATTAATGGGTAGATGACAGATGACTACATACAAACATGGCATCAGCAACCAGCATTATTACATTTAACTGCAATTACACACATGGCTTTTTTCATCAAGCTCTGACTGAGCAGTATTAATGACGGGCACAGCTGGTGGGAGCGCCGTCTGTATGAGTGTCTAAGCGCGTGTGTAGGAGTCTGTCGCTTGCAACAACTGGTTTCACTGATTGAAATTTGCTGAGCCAATTGGCTTTAATTCATGCCACTTCTACAGCTTTGTCACCCTAACACTGGACTTTACAAAGCCTCTGTGATTCGTTTGTGAGAATCACAGGCTGCCAGGCATGTTCAGGACAGACATGGTTTATATTTACATATTTGTCCCTCCATTTCATCCTACATGAATGATCGAAGCCAGAAGCAAAAAAAAAAAAAACTTGGCTTCACAAATGAAAGAGCATGTCCTCTTCTCTGAGAATGCTTGATGGAACTATTTGTTACCGGAAGAGTGGAGTCTGCCGCTGCCCAGGTCTCTGTATGAATAATGGATGCTTCTGAGATCCATTTAAAAGTCAATATGAAGTGGGAGAAAAATGGCATTATGAAAAACACAAACTTACAGGAGGGCGGATTAGAGTAGATATATTACCTTCCGTACGGACTGAGAGAAAAAAGATCTGTTTCCTTTCTGTTTTTTATTAAACTCAATATGTCAGGTTTTGCTAGAATTAACAGCTACATCTTTCCCAGTCACTTGTGGTCTCACACTGCAGTCTTAATACTGGATTATGTCAAATTGTATTTTAATATTAATGTTTTTAAATGTCTTCAAATTTAGCTTCACTGTACATACAACCGTAGTTATTCCCTATAGTTTTCCAGTTTTGGACATACTTTGTAGTATCACTGACCACCACTCTAGGCATAGACTTAATTTGAGTCAGTGGGACGTTAAGTCTCATAAAACCTATACTGTGAAAACGGTTCATCAGTTCAACTCCTTTTACTCACTCAGTCACTCATCTTCTAAACTATTCCATCCTTCTGGGTCACGGGGAGTGCTAGAGCCCATCCCAGTGCCCATCAAGCAGAAGACCTCGGACAGGCCACAAGTCCATCGCTGGGCAGGCACACAGACATACACATTCACTCACACGTAGGGGGCAATTTAGCACCTCCGATTCACCTGACTGCATATCTTTGGACTGTGGGAGGTAGCCGGAAACCAGGAAACCCACAGAGACACGAGGAGAACATGCAAACTCCACACAGAAGGACCACGGACATCCCAGCTAGCAATCAAACCCAGACCCTTTTTGCAGTGAGGCGACTGTGCTACCGCCTGCATCCCTGCACCTACCTGCCACATATTTATTGATGCCTTACCTGACTAACCTTTTTGGGTGGTCATTGAACTTTATATATTGACATTTTATATTTGGCTATTGAAATGGGCTTCCATTACTCTGCCGAAGTACCAAGTCTTGCATTTACAGAAACCACCAAAGCACATCTTTTGAATATCTGGAACCCAAAATATAAAAAAGCTTGATGGAGGTAATGACAGACCTATTATTATTGAAGGAGAAAATGAATCGGATGTTGAGGAATACATGGAGAGCTTCAGGATTATGAGGGGCATTATCCTTGCAGCTCCAGTACAAAAAGAAAGAAGCAAACTTCTGGGTAAACAGTATGTGAAACAGATTTCTCACCAAATTATTCTGTCTTAAAGCTTCTATACGATATTAACCCCCATTAGTGACAAACTAGCAAGATCTGAAGACCATTTCTTCACGTCGTTTTAATGATTAGCCTAAAAACATAGCTCCAAACTTAGCATTACTATGCCAATGTGTTCTCCAATGTACTGCTAATACATAGCTAGTACATACTACATGATACTTTACCAGCAGCGGAGCTGAGCAGTCTTATAAAAGCATCAACCACCACCATCTCCTGGTTTGTTTAATTGGCACTGTTTTCTCCTGGTCCCATTGATTCCTTAACCTCTCTCTTGGCAGTCGTGACTCTTTTCACAGCTAGAATTTAGCCGACATGGCTTCACAGAGCGATCGGGCCTTTATCACGCCTTACAGTCGGCTGATCCAAGGGCGTGCTCCTCAAGACTTATTTGCATTGCAATAAACTTTTGTCCTGTTCCTGTCGTTTTCAATAAAGTGTGCGTGTGTTTTTTTTTTTTTTTTTGCCTTTCAGTCTGATTTATAGCGGAAGCATTGCTTTACTCCACACACTCTTAATTGGATGTGACTGAGAGGATGAGTTTTATTGATTTGGGTGCGAGGCTCTCCCGCTCGTATGTAGAAGATCTGGATCGATGCCCGTGTACCTCCCACCTCCCCCCACCTCCAGCCCTGGAGACTTTGTTTTATTTACTTCTGCCTGGATGGATGGATTGATTGAAACCTGCAATAGTTCACTGCGGTTTTGTCACTTTTGTCACCACTGTAATCATTCATCATCTCGCTCTACGAGCCTGACAATTTTAACATCAATTGTGGCCAGTCCATGAGTAATTGTTTAGTGCTCAGCTTTGTGTTCTTTTTTTTTTCTCGCCCACAGGCGCATGCCTTGCCTAGGGAAGTAGTGACTAATATAAATTATCGCTGCATGCTCTGGAGTGGCCACTTTTAGAAACTTCTCATGGTTGGGGTTCATCAAAGCTGGTTGTAATCCCTTTAAACCTGTTGCCTAGAACAAATACTGAGAGCTGTTGAGTTTGGACTCACTTAGTGTACAATCCGGGCACTTGTAGAGCGCTTGAAATCAACGAGACTTCAAAGAGGCCCAATTGGCTTAAGGTTTAGCAACATCAGTCACTCATGTTGAGCTTCAAATTAGTCTGAAGCACTTCAGCATGTCTGTACAGTGGCCAAGATTAACACAAGTCGCCCTTAGCACCCCTCTGGGACGCGGCGTAGGACAGTAGACTGGACAGTGGTGTAGTGGCTCCACTGGGAGCTGTTGGACATCAGTAGCCTCTCTCATTCTCCGTCTCTACCCTGGATGTGCAGTCTCCCTGGTGACCTCAGCTGCAATAAAACAGTATTATCTGTCTGGAGCTTCCAGCAGATGGGAGGGGGCCAATTAGTTTGTGGAAAGAGCCTGAAGAGGTTAGAGTCTGCCTGATTAAAGACCAGATACAGTAGAAAACAAACGGACAGTCTGAGTTGCTTCCCCTTAGTCCGCTGCGTTATGACCCGCTCGTGTTTGTCCACTGTAGGCTCCCATCCTGCTCTTTAATTCAGTCCATACTCTTAAATGAATGTGCCAAAAAGAGTTCTTTTGAGCAATGCCAAAAAATAAACACTTATTATTCAAAAAAAGGGGTTTCTATTTGAAATAGAACACTTTACATCTTACTTTTACTCTTTAATCTAAACTCTTTAGCTCAGCTCACTCTCTGAAATATGAATATTCTATAAAAAGTGTTTTTAAGAGTCAGCAGAAGAACCACTTCAGGTCCCATAAAGAATTTCATTAACCATATAGTTATAGTATAGTGGCCTGAAGTGTAGGATGTAACCAATTTATTTATTTTGTATTAAAAATTGTAATTTAAAAAAATGTTTTATTTTTTATGATTTACCAGTGAGGGTTCTCCCTAGTCTTGACTTAGACTTAGTTCTGGGAACCTGTTTCTTGCACTGTAAAAAATGCAACCTAAAAAATTACAAGCAATTGAATTGAAGTTTTACTCAACTCAGAAAATGACTTTGATTGAAAAAAATGTTTGTTCAAAATCCTATTCGTTGGTTGAATAGACCGAATTAATTTACGTGTAACAAATTAGAGTCATTTTTTAGGTTTTTACAGTGTAGTCTATAGGGCTATATGTCTGCTACAAGCCCAAATATTAGTCTAAAGCGCAAATATGAGGCACGTAAAGAAGCTTTCATTGAGTTTTTTCTGGGGTTTCTGACCTCTTACATGGGTAGGACACACTGGTCCAAAGATTTTTTACACCTTTCTGTAACCTACAAATAACACTGCTAGTTTGCACTGTAGTCCTTGTAGGTACTGACTAATAAGCCTTAGTACATAGTATGCCTGTGATTTTAAGGGAATTTTGCTTATTCAACATTCTTAAGGGTATCAAAAATTATTATCTGGTGTGATGGCATCAAAAAGCCACTTTTCCCTGAAGAAACTTAGGGTCGATTCTTGGACGTATTGTTGTTGTGAGATGTATAACTGTTAAGAACATCTTAAAAGTTGTAAAAAATCATTATTTTCTCCCTGGAAGCATAATTTGAAGCCAAAACTACCAAGGAACCTTTGGAATGCAAGGTGTTTTCTTAACCCTCATTGTCTTCTATATCCCCCATGGCTCTATATGCCTTGACTTAAATTATGACCTAAAGGACCTTTCAAAGCTTTGAGATATTTTGAGATGAATACATAATGTAAAGGTTCTGAAGAAAAGCACTCAAATTGATGTAAAACCTTTACAACGTGTGACGATTCTTTAAACCTTTCAACCAGTGTACAAACCTTACATTATGTATAAGGTTCTTTAAACCAGTGTACCATTGAAACCCATACCAGGCACGGTTCTTCACGAAACCAAAAGTGCCCCTTTTGTGGCACCTTTTTAAAGATTCTAAGGTGTCTACATTATGTTAAGAGTCTTTAAACCTAAAAGGTTATTTAATCATAATCTGTTTTTGAACATGGTGCTTTAGGCAACCAAAGGTGTTTTATCCTGTCGCACTTCTTAAAGAACACTCACTTTGGCATCTTTTTTGAGTATACAGCAAAAGGACAATGATACTCTAAAGGTTAAAGGTTATCTACAGTAAAATATTCAGCCTAATTAGCTGTTCGGTTAGGTTGGGTGTGTTCTGAAATGTGTTCTCAAGGCTTCACACAACACAACTGTTCTGAAACACAGGCCACTCCAGTATTCAAAGAGGAGAGTAAAAGTGCTGTTCTAGGATCAGTTTCCTCTCCTGTCTGTTCTGAGCGAGCGGCATGTTTTTTGAAGAGGCGTCCCGTGAGTCAGGCGGCACCTCTTTGTAAAGGGCTTTTGTCTTAGACCGGGTCGAGGCATTGGTCCAGTTGGCTGTGGTGAAGGGAAATGCAGGATTATGTGCATGAATAGGAGCAATTCCCACCAAAAAAACAACAAGAATGCACCATCTGATACCCTGGAATTAGTCTCTTTTGTGTGTAATCCGCTCTAAGTGTGTGAGTAAGTAAGCCAGACTTCTCAGGTGAATTGTCGACGACAGCTTGAAAAAAAAGCATCTTGAAAAAAATAAAAAGCAGGTAACGCCACATTATACAATTTATGGTCCTTCATTTGTTGTTTTTGCCTTTATCTTTTAGAGCTCTATTATCTCAGTCTGCATATTTCCTAGAACTGATTTGGAAGTGTCTCTTTTAATTTACATCAAAGAAGCAAAATTATTGAGGTTTATACTTCTAAACACACACGCCACATATTTTATGGGGATCCAACCTCGGAAATCTCAGTTTGTAACTGTTTTTGCCAGGTCTTATGTTACAGTAATTGTGCTGATATAAAGCACCATGTAAAAGAACATCCTTCATTTATAACTCCAAAAAATATAGAACAGTTGGGACACGGCAAAAAAAACACAGTGATGTGCAAATTATTTAAACCCTATATTTTCTTGAAATGCATACAAAACAACATATTGAATGTTTTTAAATATTTTGAATTTGATGCCAGCAACACATAAAAAAATAAATAAATAGAGATTTGTGTTGTGTAAAGCAAAAAACACCTGGTGAAACAACCTACAACTAAATAGGTTAAGGGGTACAGTAGCATAATTGGGTATAAAAAGAGCATCTCAGAGAGTCACTGTGAAAGACTGAGCAGGCAAGGAGCGCAAGAATTCAAGAATAATGTTTTTAACTTAAAGTAGCTAAGAACCTGGAGATGCACACTACATGATATTAATAGCAAGGCACAGAAGGGTAAAAACCAGTAAGGGACAGCTGTGAATTTTTTTAGGCCCTCAAGCTGCACTGCATTAAAAACAGACATGTTTCTGCATGGAATCAGGAACACTTCCTAAAACCATCGTCTGTGACCACAGTTCATCACTGCAACTACAAATGCAAGTTAAAACTCTACCATGAAAAGAAGAAACCAGATATAAACAGATCATGAAACGCTGCCACCTTCTCTGGGCCCAAGCTTATTTAAGATGGACTGAGCCAAAGTAGAAAGTGTCCTGTGGTCCAACAAATCAAAAATTAATTCTTTTGGAAATTATGGACGCTATGTCCTCCAGGCTAAAGTGGAAAGGACCCACCCTGATGGTATGTATGGTATGTATGGTATGACTGTATAGTGCACTTGCCATTAGTGACCGGAAATGGGAAAAATGTAAATTTAATTTTAAAAAGTCTTTGTTTTTAATAATTTACCAGTGAAGGTTCTCCTTAGCCTTGACTTAGACTTACACTAGTTCTAGGAACCTGTTTCTTGCACTGAAAAAATGTGCAACCTAAAAATGACTTCAAGTTTTATTCAACAGAAAAATTCAGAAAATCGCTTTGATTGAAAGAATTGTTCATTCCAAGTCCTATTTTTAGGTTGAATAAACCTTATTAATTGCATGTAAAAAAAAAAAAAAAGAAAATTACGTTGGACCAACAAAACACTTTTTACAGTGTAGTCTCTAGGACAATATGTCTCATGGGACCAAATATTAGGCACTTAAAGAAGCTTTGATTTCATAAATTTTTTAAATTTTTTATCTATCTTACACGGGCAGGACACACTGGCCCAAAGATTTATTACACCTTTCCGTAACTTGTAACTAACACTGCTAGTTTGCACTGTAGGCCTTGTATGTGCCTTAGTACATAGTAGGCCTGTGATTTTAAGGGAATTTAAACTTTTTGCTTACTCAACACTCTTAAAAGTGCTAAAAATTATTCTCTGATGTGATGGCATTAAAGAGCCACTCATCCCTGAAGAAACCTAGGGACAATTCTTGGTAAGTATCATTTTTGTAAATGAGATGTGTACCTGTTAAGTACATATTAAAAGTTGTATGAATGTCTACAAAATGCAAAAATTCTACTAATTCATTATTTTCTTCCTGGAAGCACAATTTGAAGCCAAAACCACCAAGGAACCTTTTGGAATGCAAGGTGTTTTCTTAACCCTATATGCCCCATGGCTCTATATGACTTAAATTATGACCGAAAGAACCTTTCAAAGCTTTGAGATATTTTGAGGTGAATACAGAATACAGTTCATCAAATCAAAAATGTTTATTTTTTTGAAAATTATGAATGCTGTGTCCTCCAGGCTTAAGTGGAGAGGAACCACTCAGCTTGTTATCAGCACACAGATCAAAAGCCATACCCTGATGGTATGTATAGTGGGCTGTATAGTGCACTTGCCATGAGTGACCGTTAATGGGAACCATTAATGTTGAACAATATATATGGGTTTTGGAGCAACGTATGCTGCTGTACAGACAATGTCCTATTCAGGAAAGGACTTTCCTAATTCAGCAAGACATTCAATCACATTCTGCATATATTATAACAGCATGGTAGTAAAAAAGTCCAGGTTGTAAACTGTCCTTCCTGCAGTCTGTCACCCACTGAAAACATTTGGCACATTATGAAAGGAAGAATATGACATAGTAGACCCTAAACTGTTGAGCAACTGAAATCCTAAATTGAGCCAGAATGGAAAACATTTCACTTTCAGAACAACATCATCTGGTCTTTTCAGTTCTCAAATGCTTACACAGTAAACATGAACTTGTCCCAACTTGAAATGTGTTGCTGGCATCAAATTCAAAATGGGCTTATATTTTTCAAAAACAATGACATTTCAAAATGTTCACACTTGATATGTCATCTTTTCAACTAGAAATAGGGTTAAAATAATATGGTATATTTAATTTTGAGCCAAAACAATCTTTAGGTACAAGTGATTCATGTTTTAGCAACAGGGCAATGGCACAAAAACCTCAATAATAAAATATAATACATTTTCCCCCAGTATTTGCTGAGTCCACTCTTTACCTTTATTATAGATTCCATTCTTTTCAGGAGACATGCTTTCAGTTTTTCAAATCTGTAATTTTATCGTAGGTGTAATCAATGTACACATTAAAATCATGCAAATTCAAAGCAGCATTGTTTCTTTGAGTGTAAAATGTTCATTTGTGCATAACTGAAAAGTGATCTGTTCACTATGGGCCCTTTGCATATGCTTGCTCAGAGTCAGTCATGGCTCATGCCTCCAGTATGACTGGTGGAATCTGCCTCATTACAGCCTCTTTGTAGTAAGCTACTGCTTCTGTGAGCCTCAATAACCGGGGATATCCACAGTCGTTTCCATCAGGCCTTTATTCGGGCCTACCGTGCTCTATTGTCCCCTCCATTAGAGATGCAGAGTGGAAGCGAGGGACATTGTCCCCTTTGACCTCACTCAGTGGGACACTTCCAGGTTCATATCCCCCTTCGCAAGGAGTCAAACAAGCCTTGAGGCCACAACTGGGGCTGCTCTAGTGACCAGTAAATGAGAAGCCTTGCTTCGTTGGCCAAGTGTTCCGAATAGAGCACTGGAGAAGTCTTACAGCTGGCTGAGAGTATTGGAAGCATCAAAGCTGGGCATGGCAGGGTGCTATCACCCCTGTCACTCATCATGGCAAGGCTTTATTTTGGGCACTGGGCGTTCACGCAGTCCTCCGGCCACACAAGCTCTACATGGGTGCCGTTAGGAGTTAAGCGGCTGCATTTTGGCACACAAATAAACAGGGTTATATAGGGTGTTCACAGGCCTCTATGTTGGGACAGACAATGTCTGTCATTCAGTAAGTAGAGTAAACAGCTTGAGATAATTGATAGAATGTAGAGCAGGCTCTTCAGATTGGAACGGTCTTGATTTTTTTTGGCTTGCATCATACATGTTACCAAGTTGCAATTTGACTTTTATCAATTTGCATTTTAACAAATATTTGTTTTTATGAAACGTGCTACAGGATGGAAAACTGTGTTTACATTGGCATATTTGAATACAGAGAGTTCGGTACATAAAACTTAGAGACCGTGAACCTCAAACACTGTTGTTCCTCTTGCAAATACAAATCCTGCATTTACAAAAGATGGGTGTAAAGCAGATTGATTCTGAAGTCCTAGACTGTTATGTAACAGTCTTGACTTAATATTTAAGCCCCCAAAATTCACAAGCAACAACAGAGCAACAGCAATGTAAATGGCAGACTATATGGAGAAATCCATCATTCCAGGCTGTGAAGGTAATGTTGGCACTTTTCTTCCCCTTTCCATGGAACCAAACGTTTAACAGGCATAGTAGATGTTCATCAACATAACTGAAACTGACTTCCTATTCGCCAGCTTCTTAATCAAATGTTCTGCTCCACCTTGAATATTACAGCTTGTACAGACACCAAAATGAAACAAAAACAGAGCAAAACAAGCTGGTGAATAAGAGGCCAACTTTAACTCCCACATCTTTAACAAGATCCTGGACAAGTGTAATTTACAGTTGTTAGTTTGCACTGCACATTTAACCTCGTACAATATCGAGCAGACTTCGCTCAGCTCTGAAGAGACTGGAGAGAGGAGCAGTTCCACCTTAATTAGCATCACAACCCCAACAGCAGCCTGTAAGTAACAGCCATGCTGTGTGATTGTATCTTTGTTTGCTGGTTGAAGCAGATCATCTTAAACTGAAAGTTTCATAGTGAGGAACAACTTTCATTTACTTGTGTTGATGTCCAGATTGAAAGCAAATATAGTATTGGTAATGTTAGGTAATAGAAAACGCAGGTAACTAGCATAGCTGACTAAACAGTCTGATGACCTGATTCATCTACATCAGAGTGGCCTTACTGATAGTCTTTTAATATCTTATTGATAACCAAAGAGGTGTAATATTTCTTCGACCCCAACCTCTTCATTTCTAGACTCAACTGACCTTTTCATCCTCTGCCCACAAATGCATTTTGTAGCTATACTTCTCAGGTTGGATAAGCTTCACAGAATATTGAAATTTGCAAACAATTGCACCTAATGAAAAGCTGTAGCACACTCACTTATATTAAAATATCTAAATAATTAAGTTACAGCTGCGTCATATATATTTTGGGAATTTGGAGAGTTCTCTGGAAATGTATAAAATAATATTGCGCTGGACCCCCACGAGTGTGTTGAAAGGCAGTCAAAGAGAAGTTAAGACTTGGTGAAGGACGTGTCTTCAGAGGATGTGAGAGTATGATATACTATTGCCATCATATCTTCACCTGTGTGAAGCTGATTCTGCACATGTGATCTTAACTTCAAGCCAGACTTTCATTTTTCCTGCCTGTGCATGTGACCTTAATACGTAAAGAAGTGATGTGACAAAGGGTGCTGCAGTTTCTCTTTAGAACTGGATTTTTACAAGTTCTGTAAAGACCCAGACTTTGGGATTACTCTTCCTAGAACTCTGAATGTTTTCATGGGATACTATTAACGTGTGACATATTTTCTGATTTATTTTGTTGTGGTGTTCGTGATTAATATCTGGGTATTTGTGGATGACATTTTCAAATTACATCTCCGTTTCTGGAGATTTTTCTTTTTTTTTGACAATATGTGAAAAAAGCTGTTGTCAACATTTCATGAAAAATGGACCAACAGAAATCGGCAAAAATTACTTGGGAAAAATAACTTCTTCATTTACTTACAATGTAAGTTAAAAATGTTAATTCGGAGATCCAAGGTTTTGTTCTGACAGCAGCGGTACTGCATATTTTCTCTTTTTGGTTTGTAATAGCATTATGTCAATTTAGTATCCTGAAATATTGAACTATTTTCTTAAAATCTTGTAGTACTTCAAAATAATGACTTATTTTCTTAAAATATTAATTTAATGTCTCAGAATGGCGATTAATTTGTGAATATCTTCAGATAATACACTCAAAGTCCAAAAAAATAGTTGCAACCCGAAAGGAAGTGTGGGATTGGAAAGCTATTGGGAAGGAAGATAAAGTTACCAGGAACAATAAATGATGATAAATTTAGACTGATATGGGCAATATTTATGGAGCTACACATACAGAAGTAATGTCTCCCAGTATGGTGTCGGGCCACCATGTTTGTTAACACAACATGCCAGGCGTCTCCTAATGGTGTCCCGTGATAATCCATCCCATGCAGCTTGAATATTCTCACACAGTTCCTGAAGATTTTGCGGCAGGGGTGGAGGTGGAGTGACACCAGGCCTTCTGAATGTATGACGTGTGACAACAAACCGTTCATCTTGGTGCTGACCACGGTGCCTCCACACACAGATTTGTTTGTCATGTCCACCAAGACAAAAGCAGAAATGAAGATGACCCGCTGCCATTCTGAGACACTCCATTACAGTCTGGCACAACACCATTGCAGTCTTAGGAGACATTGGTTTGGTATTAATTGCAGTGGTCATAACGTCTCCATGCATGTTATCCTGCATCGTGCGGTCGTCAGTGATGCTAGCACTAACAGGATGACTCATGGAGGGCATCACTGCTCACTGAATCTCTGCAATCGTGGCTGTTGGGTCAGTCAGGTATAGCGATAAGGCCCATCCTTGCTTGCATCACATGTGCGGCCGAGCTTAAAATTTGAATCATTTGCATGTCTCACAATGTCAAACCTACCCACCAAGTTTAATTCCTGTGGGTTGTTTCCTTCTGGGTGCAACTATATGTGCAACTATTCTTGTATGTTGAAATAATGAGTTATTAACTTTCAAGCTCATAAGTAATCATATTGGAATAATGAGTCATTGTTATATTATCACAAGTCATTATTTTAACACTGTAAGTCAAAATGGTGGGCAAAAAAAGTCATTACTTCGACATACCAAAATCTGTCAGAATCGGAGAAGGGGCAAAAATTGCAGGTGACTTCGTAGCAGTCTCATTTTAGGCTTTAGCCAATTTACCAAAATCCACACATTAGGAAACCAAGCTTGTATTTATTGTGTGTGGGTTCAGAAACAGGATCAGACAGAGAGATAAAATTGAAGAGAGGGATTTGGGCCTCCGTCATCTCCTTGATGCGAGGGGCACAATAACCGTGTGTTTAAGATTGTGGGATCATTGTGACCAGACACGTATGAGTATACGTCTGTGTGCGTACATGTGTGTGATGGAGAGAGAGAACGAGAGTGTCTGATAAAGCTCCAGGCCTCTCTCTGACTGGAAGGCGCCCTTCATAAATATAAAGAAGCAGGAAGGAGTCGGCCTGAGGCAGGCCTTTGGCAGGGTGTTTACCCATCGCAGCCACCCTCGCGCCCTTCACTTCCACTCCACAAAATTGATGCCCCCACAGATTGAAGCGAGGAAGAGTTGACAGGTAATAGTTAGCATGATAACTACTCAGATTTCATCAACCGCCTGCTCTCTGTTGCCTCTCTCTCTCTCTCTCTCTCTCTCTCTCTCTCTTTCTCTTGCTCACTCGTGGGTGTGCTGTCTTTGGAGGAACTCTCAGCGAGATTACTTGTCAGGCGTGAGATGGGATGAAAACTGGGCTCACTCCTCCACTGGCTGGTCCTGATGGAGGAGCCATAAAGAGCACAAAAGGCATCGCCATCATCATCGTGCACTGTGCTGGATGAGAAAACTCAATGCCGGGACGCTCTCCAGCCTGGCCGAGCCTCGCAATCACTCGTGCCGTTATCATGTTTTTGTTGTTGTGTAATAGATCGAATAGAGATAGGCCTGTTTAGACCATTTCAGGACACATGAACACACACACACAGAAGAACCATAACGATGAAATACCCGGCCTCGGCAATCCGGTTAGACTTTCATATGAATATATGTAACCTTTTGACTGGCAGGTGTGCCGTTGCCAAGGCAACGTCACCACGGAGCACAAAAAAGTGGACTAATAGAGTGACACGCTGCACACGGTTGTCATGGCACCTGGAAGGACACAACTTTTCAAGCAGGATGCTAAAATTGAAAGGTGTCTAAACTGTTATTATGTGCTATTTGCCGGTGGAGCGTGTGCATGAAAGCGTGAAAAGAAAACGGCGAGGAAATGGCAGGCGGGAGCTGACAGGAGAAGTTGGAGCCCCTGGTTGGCGAACTCAGTGGCTGTTGCTGCTGCTGCTGGCTGCATTACTGTACTAGAGCAGGTTCTTGTCCTGGTCAGTCAAGTCCACGGTAGTCCACTGAGGGAACGTTAACCATTTGCATAAAGCTTACAACATTCAGTGCTACCCTATGATGTAGATGTAGTCGATCAGGCACGACATGTTTGGTGTGTTTGAATATTTCTTCTTTAGTCTTAAACTGGAGCAGTGAGGCTACTGTTGCTAACAAACACTAGAAGTCAATAGTCACCCAAATCCTTTCTGTAACGACATCCCACAAACGTCCCTCAAATCACATCCAGGTCTTCGTTAAGGTTGAGTAAACTTGTTGGGCACAGTATGACTTACTGTAAGCTATAAAACTGAATAAAACTTCACAATGTAACAGATGGTATAGCTGAGAGTTCTAACTTGGGGCAATCCAATTCCCTATTGCGATAATGTGCATCATGTCTCTACAGATTATAATTATGAAAACTCAAGATTAAATGTCATTCATAGACAAATACAGCAGAAATCTTGAACATAATATATGGCATCCCTACGTGTGAGCAAAGGAAGGGGAGTCAGAATTCAGTAGATGTTTCAGGCATGTATTTCTGGAATATTTTCAGATGTCTGGACATATATTTATGAAAAATATTTGGGGTGACTATTAATTTCCAGTGTCTTTTAGCTTTGTAATTGCAGAGCTAACATCAGACATTCTTGGCTTATCAACAACATCTGGGGTTAGTGCAAAATTGTGTAAATTAGACTTTTCACCAATCTACTTCTTTAATATGCCCAGTCACCAAACGTAAAAATTCCTACTTGGATATATGATAGATTATTGCCAATGGAAAACATTTGGTAAGCTCTGCTTTCATTTAAAAAATGACTTGGCAAAGTGTCTTAAATGAGAAACAAAAATTTGAATTAGAATTAGAATCAATGCATTGACAACACTCATTGTATTATTACAGGCAAATGTGTACTGACATTTTTAGCTCTGGCTTGCAAGGTTGCAAGAGTTCAGGTGAATGAAGTGTTTCAGTGCCTTACAATTCATCAAAATAGAATTTACAACACACTCCAACAACCGTTGTTTGTTAATCATAATGGTCATAAAAGTCGATCAGAGAGAAATGAAAGCGCACTCTGGCAGGCACATGCCACTTTTCCCAGAGCTATTAGTGCATTATAAACAGTCTGACACTATTACATAAAACATGTCGCTTTTTGACAGGCAGAGAGAGAGGGGAAAAGCAAAGACGGTTGGTGAGAAAGAGCCACTCTGACAGTGAGTTGGAGGGGCTTTTTCCCCCCCTCCCCACCCTAGGAAAAACAGCTGTGGGAACCCTTATAATACGTTAAGTATTGCAGGCCTTTCAGATGGTGAAATTGGGCGGAAAATGTCTGTGCTGCGCTTCTTTTTTCCTCTCAGAGCTGGAGCCATTACAGAACATCTGGTCCGTCCAGAATAATCCTCCCTCCCCCCTCTCGTTGGCTGATGCCTGCTGCTGTGGGTTCCTGGGACACGGGAACCCTAACGCTGAGCTTTAGTCCTTCTAAAGAAGTCAGGAAGAAAAATAGAAATTGTGTATGCATGAATGATTACAGTCTACACTGACTAAATAGGTAATAGATCAAACATTTCTCCTGTACCTTGTAAATAATATTCGGGTTTGAAATTGATAAACTTGAAGAGCGTAATTAAGTATTGACAGAGGGAGGGCGGTGAAAAATTTGATGTCTGACGAGATGTCCTCTTTGGAAAAGCAAGGAAAGCTGTCTTTGTTTAGCATGCTTTATGGATGTGCTGTATACAGTACTGTGTAAAAGTCAGAGACCACCCTTCATTGATCTCATTTTTCAGTCAAAATGATCATGAATTACAACTTTCCCCAGTAGCAGGAAACAAAACCCTCAACAAATGAATATAATATCTTTATTTCAGTATTTAGTGCATCCACTATGCATTTTTAAGAAGGAATTTCTACATGTCTAAAGTTCCGTTGTAGTAGCTGGTTTCTCATTATCCCGGTAATCCCAAACACATTGAGTGATGTTGAGTTCTGGATTCTGGGGTGGGGACCAATGGAGTCCGTTGTTCTGAGAACGCCACCAGCTTCTTTGTTTGCTTTAGATATTTTCTTTTCATAGTAAAGGCTATATGCTTACAGTCATGTGCAAACGATTGGGTGACCCGTCTAAATTACATGCTTTGTTGATTTTCTAAATGTGTGAATATAAGAGCTGTCCATTGTACTGTATTAATTTGTCGTGATCAGAGAAGCACTAGAAATGTGGCAAAATTACTTGGAAAAACATCTTGTTCCATTAACTTCCTTTCAGAGTTAACAACTTTTATGTAACCATTTTGGAGATTCAATGACATGCAAAAGTTTGGGCACCACAAGAGATTTCAGCTCTCAGATAACTTTTACCAAAGATCTCAGACCTTAATTAGCTTGTTAGTGCTATGGCTTATACACAGTTATAGTTGGAAAAGGCCAGATTTCAAAGCATTCTAAATACTCTGACTGCTCGAACCTTGTCCCAACAGCCTTGGACTCCTCTAAGCAGCTGCCCAGCACTCTGAAAATAATACAGCTGATGCCCACAAAGCAACAGAAGGCTATATGATGATAGCAAAGCATTTTCAGCTAGCCATTTCCTAAGCCAGTTTTAAAAATGGTGATGGAGGTCAAGTTGAGGACTGGAAGAAGTGGAATTGCTAGAAAGGCAAATCAAACCTGTTTGACTGTAAAGCACCTTCAGGAAGATTTAGCAGACTCTTGAGTGGGGTGCACTGCTCTATTGGAAGAATGAATTTAAATACCAGCAAGTTCTGACAATCCTGACAAGCAAACATCACATCTGTGGAAAAAGCTAGCAATGAAAAGAGGACAGGATAATGATTCTAAACACACTTCAAAATCCACAATGGTCTAATTCAAGAGGTGCAAGAAGAAGGTTTTGCTATTGTTCTCAAAGTCCCCCGATCTAAACATCACTGGAAGTCTGTGGATAGACCTTAAAAGAGCAGTGCATGCAAGATGGCTCAAGAATCTCACAGAACTAGGAATTTTTTAAAGGAGAGTGGGCAAAAGTCCCAGGACCTGGGAAACTCTTAGTTGATTACAAAAAGTGTTTACAAGCAGTGATCCTTGCCAAAGGGGGGGGGGGTTGTTCCCAAATTTAAAACAGCAATCTTGCTTAAAATGTTAAAGAAATGGGTCATCTTTAACTTCATGCCATATTTATGCCTTTTGGAAATCAGGTCATCTTTAACTCACTTACCTATTCACAGGACAGAAATTTTGACCAAGGCTGCCCAAACTTTTGCATGCCACTGTACATCACAAGAAGGGAAATAATAGTGTATGTATGTGCACTTTTTATATATACTCTTTCAGATGAACTCATTGACCTTCTCTTCATCTCATCCTTGCATTTACGCAGGAATGGCTGCCAGTTTGCGGCGTAATTTCGACCTGCGTGCAAAATTACATTGATATTTAGACTATGACCATAAGTATACACACGCTGTAGGACATGTGCACACTCTTTGCAGTGTTTTAGTGGTGCGGAGTCTGCACTCTCGGCACAGCTATTTGGCTTCGCGAGTGACGTCACAACTGCAAACTCGGGAAAATGTCAGAGCAATTGCCATGCGCTCAATCCGAGGGGACGCCGGGTAATTTCAGCGCAGATGCCACATCCGCCTCTCGGCCCTAGCCTGCGCATCTTTCCCTCTTCTCTTCTCTCCTCTCTGCGATCTTGTGTGTCTTTTTCTCTGACATTTTGAGGTGCAGATTTCTTGCAGCACTTATGCTAATTGTTGCGGTCACATGTCGTCCCTTTCTCAGTTGGCTGATATTTTCAACTCGCTGCCATTTGCGGCGCGCAGAGGCAGCTGAGAGTGAGGCTGAAAGCAGACAAATTGCGCTCAAATTGCATCAGATTGCCAACACGGCGCAAAGGTAAATTGCTTGCAAATTTATTGAAACCCCTGGCCGGCTCTCCTTCCACTGCGGCTCCCTGCAGAATGGCCTTCGAGGTCTTCAGAATGGCCTAATTGGTGACCTGTTCCCCATTGTGGGGCCTGGTAATGAGAGTGAGCACTTGCTCAACCAATTACCCTTTTGTACAGTGGATTTATTCCTTTCATATCTGGATAATATTTTTGTTTTGTCGTCTAATATATGGAAAGTGTTTCTTTTCACAGAGCTGAATGGTTTAGCCTGACTCCATTTTGCTAATGGCCAGAGGTTTATTATAATAGAGCGTGAAGGTTGATCACAGGACAAATTCAGCGGTAGATCCTAGAATGACCATTTGTTCATACAATTATGACTCAGTTGAAAAGGAAGTTCGTAATTGCAATTTAAAACCCATTTTTGCTCCATTTAGCCAGGCAATAATGCTCCAAATAAAATCCAGATTGCTTGGGCTGTGGACACTGTCACTAATGGATTACACATAATAATGATGAATAAAGATTTAAGGAAGATATACTGTATGATGTGCTTACCAATGTAGCATTTTTTTGCACTGTATTGTTATTACTTTCTTCATGAGACTGTCAAGTGGCATGGACATTAAATGGCATGCAACTCTCAGCATGCAACTAGTTGCATGAAAGTTTGAGTACAACCATAACCCAGTCCTAGAAGTTGTTGAAATTCAATAATGATCAGTTTCAGTTTCAAACCTCCTGTTTGACTTCTGACTAGCTCAGATGGAGGCATCGTAATCGGCTTGTCTCAAGAATAATTTCCAAGCCCACTTTACCCCAAGGCTGAGGCAAGACCATTGCTGAGTACTGCAACAATATTAACAAAGTGAAAATCGGACATTTTAATTTAGGCTGATATTAAACAAATACCACATACATTAAATGTTTAAAGCCATTATGCAAGTAATGAGTCAAAAGAAAAATGAAGAGCAGGAGGTCACGTTAACCAAATGTTATTGCAATATTCTAAGGACCAGAGAGACATGTAGACTTCAACTAGAGAACATACAGTTGTTATTTTAAAATGGGATTTTTCAGTAAGTGCACTGGTATAACAAATGTGCTCCTGCATACGTTATACTGAGTAAAGTATTCATTCCTGATAAAAAAAACAAATAACTCCATTCATGACTGTTGAATTTACTAAGATTGAAAACTTGAGAGATTTGTCCTTGATTGGATAGAATTGGTGATTTTACAGCTTAAACTTTGAAAGAGCTATAAAGTGGGGTTTCAGTACCGTTATTTAAGAACATGTTTCTGGAAATATATTAGCTTTTTAGTTTGTGTCAAATGTTTTGAGAGTGGTATATACAAAATATGCCTAACTCAGTGTTTCTCAACCCTAGTCCTGGAGGCACCCTGCCCAGCACATTTTATTGCTTTCCCTGCTCCTAACACACCTGATTCAACTCATCAGCTCATTAACAAAACCTTTCAGACTTGCAGGGGGTGTGTTAAAGCAGGCAATCCACTCAAATGTGCAGGGCAGGGTGCCTGAAGGAGCAGGGTTGAGAAACACTCCTTAAGGGCTAATGTGCACTCTGGGGTTCAGCTCCCAAACCTCCTGGATTTATACACCGGCCGCTGCCTGAGGAAGACCAGGAGGATTCTAAAGGAGGATTCTAAAACACATTCAAGCCACTGTCTGTTTTCACAGCTGCCGAGCAGGAGGAGGTTCGGAAGCATTAGAGAGGGTTCTTTCCCCACGCCAACAGGCTGCTGAACAGCCAGTAGTGCTGATGCATCGGTCAATGGGCCTGTCAATACCTGAATCATCATCATCACAATGATATCTGTGGGCAATCCACACCCTTACTCTGACCATCACTCTGCATATATAGGCAGAGTGATGGTGTATATACCCTGCATCGCTTTTGTCTACCTCCCTACTCCCCAAACTGCATATATCGTTGCTGTCCAAAGAAAAACAAGTATCTCCAAAATAACAACTTTACAGGAGTGGGCAAAAACCTCATTTAATTCTAATATAAGTCAATGGAACCACACTTTGTACCAAGCAGTTTTGAACCATTTCTGTTGTTCCATTCATCATGAAATTTTCACTCAGTGTGAACAGCTGCTGCTGTGTTTCAATGATGCATAAAAGTGAAAATGAACAAAATTGGACATACATGTTTTCATTGTACAGCAACGATATGGAAGTGTGCATATCTGTATATATCATAGCTTCTATTCATAATTTTATATTAGTGTTATATAAAACTGTATATTTGGATAAACCGAGCTATTCTGGAGTTTATTATTGTGTATATTTATTGTCTAATGTGTATATTCTTTGTACTGAGATTCACACTCACCTTCACACCTGTGTAAATGTGAGCTGACATTAAATGTGATTTGATTTGAACAGAGCAATCTCTTATTTGTTTGCTTTTCATACTGTATATAGATACAATTAACCAACCATTTCTTCTCTCTTCCCCTGTCTTTTCTCTCGCTCTCTCCCTACATACATATTCTCTTTCCCCCTACCTCCCTCCCCTCTTTCTTCCTCTCGCTCAGATTAAGTCTCAGAGGGAGCTGGGTTGTCTCTCTCTTTCTCTTCTCGTCCTTCATCAGGAGCGGTAGTGTTCGGCTCATTTGTCTTGGCTTGTTTGGAGGAATAACTCCGGCCATGCTTCTGCTCGCGTCTTCACTCACCCTGTCCGGTAAAAAGATTAATTCACTGCCTCTCCTCTTTCTCGAGCACTCTGTTAGAGCGCAGCATGTCTGCTCTCATCTGCCTCCACAACACAGCGTGCTTGTGTGTGTGTGAGTGTGTGTATGTGTGTGTTTGCTGGAATGATCAGAGTAATCAAAGCCCAGAATCAGTCATTTTTCACTTTCTGACCTGAAATGGTTTATCTGATCTGTGTATGTGTGTTCAGTCCTGGTGAAGCATCTAAAGTAGAGACTCACAGACCTGTGCAAATATTTAACATCATGCATCATTTATTCAATTTCTGTCAAATGGCCATTTATTGTTTTTTCAGGAGATATTTCTAAGGAGTTTCCACTTAAGAAAGAGGGAAGCCAAAGAAAAAATGAAACCTCGAAAAAAAAACTGAAGTAAAAAAAAAAAAACAATTAAAATATACAAATAAAATGGGAATTTTACTGAAAATATCCACAGGTGTGTCTGTCCATCCTTCCATCCATCATTGTCTCCTCTGTGAGAAGACAGCTCAACACAATGGAGGTCTGAAAGGATGTATAGCAGTCAAGAAATCCTCACTGAGAAAAAGAAACAGACAATAAAGAAGAAAATCTGCAGTTTAATCAAAGAAGCTGTGGATATTTTCCGAAGAACGGTCTGAACTACCTAAAGTCTAAACCTCAGCATCACTGAAACCATTTGTGATTATTTTGATAGTGAGAAGCAGAAAATGTAACCAACTTCTAAGATGTGTACTTCTAGAAAAATATCCCTGCAGATTACTTCGAATAAACTGAAAGCGAGTCTCCTGAAAAAAATGGAAACTATAATACATATATAACGTATATAACATATGTATAGGTACAGACATACACAGCATACATATGGGATGTATTATTAAATATTACGGGCATAACAAAAAATGAATAATTTTCTTTATTTGAAAATGCCATAAGTCCTTAACATGGTGTGAAAATTCCCTGAAGTATGGATCAATATTGAAACTTGCTGAGAAAGTTTTTTCTGGTGTGATGATGCTTATATAAATTATTTATTTATATACATAAATGGAACATATTATTTAAATATATAGAATATGTGAGACTCTATTATTACACATACATGCTGACAATATATATATATATATATATATATATATATATATATATATATCGAACATGTTATTAAAGAAAGGTATATTTAATGAATATGGGACATGATATTGTTACACATAACTGCTTACACATGCATATTTCCACTGCCTGAACAAAATCTTGTAACAGTAATATTAACTGTTCCCGGAGTTTATCATTACATAACAACAACAAGTTTACACAACAACAAGTTCATTTTGGATCAAGTTTATTTTGGTATTTGATCCATTCATCATGACATTTTCACACAACATACAAACTCTAATGTGTGTGTGTGGGTGTGTGGGTATGCGCGTATGTGTTTTAATCTCTGGGTTAATTTTCTCCGGCTCTTGCTTAGTCCCGTCCATCATATGCGACTTCTTGGTTTAGAGTGCCGCCTTGGCCTGCAGTCTCGTCCTGTGGGGGGTCATTAGTACCATGCGTGTCCCATGAGGAACATTCCCCCCTGGGTATAATCAACTCTGTGACCCCCCCTTGAACCACTCAATGGGCTTACTGCACTCACCATAAGGTCTCAGAGACCTGTGGCATGTGTGTGTGTGTGTGTGTGTGTGTGTGTAAGACATTAGGTTTGGAGTGATCAGTGAGGTTTCTAACATAATAGAGACTGATTGGATGAACTACACCCATGGGAAGTGACCATTGCCTTCTAGCCATCTAAAGCTGCAGTGCTATTCACACGTATAGTATCACAGTCTGAACACCACTAAAGATTTCACTTCAGCCTTAGCCTGCTGAGGCTAGTTTGAATAAAGGAATAAATGGTTCATTTTCATATTTTAAATTGCATGCTCACTTTTTAAAATTATTGGTTTGTAGTCATAATATCGGTTTAACTAAGTCTCTCTCTCTCTCTCTCTCTCTCTCTCTCTCTCTCTCTCTCTCTCTCTCTCTCTCTCTCTCTCTCTGTCTCTATCTCTCTCTCTCTCTCTTTCATATGCTTGGAAGTTTGTAAACCCATTATAATTTATGAATTTCTACATAAATGTGATATGATTGGATATAATGAAAGCCCAATTAAACTAATAACACAACAAGTATGTAGTTCTTCTTTCATTATTGAATAAACAAACAATAAATGTCTTTGTTGGCAAAAGTAAGTGAACCTCTTCCAGGAACTTTCAGGAACAGGTGTATCCCCGTTGAGCAGCGATGACTTCTATTAAATGGTGTCTATAACTGTTGATTGGCCCTGCATGTTGACTTGAAGGAGTCTTGACCTATTTCTCCTTACAGAACTGCTTCAACTTTATTATGTTGGTGGGCTTTTTTGGAGGAATGCCAAGCCTTAGGTTCTGCCTCAATACTTCTTTTGAATTAAGGTCTGGACTTTGACTAAGCCGTTCCAAAATGCAACCTTTCTTCTTAAACTATTCAATATATTATCCTGTCGAATTAATCGGTACAATCCAAATTTCAAAGCTCCATCAAATAACAACAGCCCCAAACTTTGATACTGCCACCACCATGTTTCATTACATGTAAGTACAGCACTATTTGGGGCAAATGACTTTATGTGCTTTTACAATGGGGAAAAAAGCCCCCAAAAAACACAACCCTTAGGATTATCATACCATGGTTTAATGGTAGCAAAACATTTGTAGTTGTCTAATTCTTTGAAAACCACATGGAAAGAGGGCAATGTGTCAAAGAACTTTTGATGGACAGAGTATTTATCTTTTTCATTATGGGGAGGAGGGTCAAGCAAAGAGTCTAAGAGAGAGTGCGAGAGAGAGAGAGGGAGAGAGAGACAGGAGTTGGCACTTTAAACGTTCCTCCTGACTGGAGTCTCCATGGAGTGTGTCTGAGGGAGTAGAAACACTCTGAGGCCGCTGAGCTCCTTCATTGTTGGCCCAACGTGCCCCCTCCACTTTAACCCTGTTCACACTCAAGGGTGTCTTTTCCCCTCTCGCTCTGCTAATCGCTTAGCTACTCTTTTTTAATGGTATTAAAATGGGGAAAATAGGCTCAAGAAGTCAACTACCCTTACCCCCCGCACCCCCCCCAACTTTCTCGCTACCTCCCCCCTCACAGACTCTGTTCACTGAATGCAAGCTGCGTCTGAGAAAGCAGCTAGCATCAGCCCAAAACTATGTATGTTAGAGCTGGAGAAGCTTCCGGGTGCCCGCCTGCCCTGGGGCGCCCTTCGACAGGAAGCAACAAGTGGGATTAGGAGAGGTGCGACCAGAGGAGAGGGGCGAGAGAAAGAGAGTTGCACAATGAGAGATGGCAAGAGAAAGAGAGAACCACAAAGAGGGGTAGGAGGGACCGGGAAAGGATTAGTGAGCTGTTTTGGTGCTATGAAGGAAAAAAACCTATTGATGAAGAGAGGAAGAGGGCTGTGGGATGGATAGGTAGATGGACGGATGGACAGATAGATGGATGGAAAGCCAGGGCTGCAGCTGGCTAGATGGTCAGGAGATCACAGTTGGCTGTTAGCTAGCTAGCGGTAGCTAGCTGAGAGCGCAGCAGCCGCCTCATAATTGACACAAGTTCCCCCCAGTGCTGTTTGACTCAGCGGCAGTGTGGAAAGTGTCATTGTGCTCCCCGAGTAATGGGTCACAGGCTCAGAGGGGGGCAATAAAAGGGGGTGCAAAAGAGCCGGGGCAGGAGAATTTATCAATCACTCTCCCTCCTCCTTTTGCTTTTTTTTCTGCAGCTGAATGAATGGAAGGCCGCCCGTGAAGCGACAAACTAGCCTGCTTTGCACCGCCGGGCTTGCCCATTCAGCTCCTCCGAATGCGGCCCAAAGCCGTCTATCGTCCACTAGCAGGAGGGCGACGGGGTAAATGGGGGGAGTGACAGTTCTGAGGGCCAAAATAGACTTCCGTGAAAAAAATAAAAAAACACTAAAGGTCTATTATTTGCTCAAAAAGTGCTTAGCATAACTGCTAGCATGTTGATCTCACACTGCGTTAAAACATGCTCTGCCCTTTGTAACCAATAGCATTAATACTCAGTATGATCTGTTCTACAAGACGTGGGTAGAGTAGCCTCAATCCATACTTCAAGTGAAAGTGTTCATTCTTCTATTAAATAATAACTTCAGTAAAAGTTAAAGCAGCCTAGTGAAAACGACTAGAGCAAATGCAATTCCTCAAAATGACTGCAAGCCAATTCCCCAGATGGACCATTCAGATCTATTCACATCTTAGGTATGTACAAGGATTTTATGCTATGATCCAAAGCAATAATAGAGATAGTAATAAGCTAAATACATACAACATCATCATTTACTGCGTAATTTCTGTTCCAAACCCAACCCTTTACATTTACACTTGAGAAAAATAATACTTCTGTTTATCATGAGTTTAATTCTTAAATAAAAAAAACTTTATTTAAAAAATGCTGCACGCATTGTCATGTTACTTATGAAACACAAAGAGTTTTAGTCTATAAGCAGAGCCTTAATTTAGACACAACCCCTGCATTTGGAGCAGGAAGTGAGATTGCAAGTTTCTGTAGTATCATCATTACTTACTTTAACAAAAGGAACATAATTTAAGTCGTAGGGACAATTAAAGCAAAAGGATTTTAGTATAAAGTCAACGTCAGTTAGAAGTCCAAAATGTATTTGGAATTCTGACTCGGAACCAGCGTAGGGGAAATTTTTGTATATCATTGTCAAAAAAAAAGATATTTTTTTGTTTTAATGTAATGTTGCTGTCCTTTTCCCAAGTGGATGAATATGACGATTGTGAGCACACTGATTGAGAATTCAAAAAGACGACTCAGTCAAAACTTGGTGGAGGACAGGTCTTTTGAGGATGTGAGTGAATTATCTAGTATTCATTAGATCTTTATTAGTACTGGGATTTTTTCTCCTTTGAGACTTAAACATCGACTCAGGCCTTCTTTCTGTGTATGTGATGTTGATACGTAAAGATGAATGACCTGGTATGGAAAACTCTTGCATGATTCTTTTATAGATACCATGTCACCGTGTTTTAGTGTGTCGTTTTTTAATCCTAAAAAATCGTACATGTTACATGTAGTGCAGTTTTAAGTACATTCAACTGAGTAAACACGTGTGCATATGTTTCTGTTATCATGCTAGCTGAATCCAAGGACTTCTACTGGTGTATAAAATTCAGCCCATGACCCTTAAACTGTAGCCAGTGTGAACCCTTTGGCCCTTAATGGTTGCTAGTGAATGGGACTTGATCCCTTCTGTGGCCCTGCACCCACCTCTGGCCCTCTTTATCTGAAAGGACTGTTTAAATGGTGAGGTATATCACTGAGAAAGGGAGAGGGAGAGAGAGAGAAAGAGAGAGAGCCCTTCAAGAGGCCTCTGTTGTTCATCACTTAAGGATTCAGACACCCCTTTTTTCTCTTTCTGGACGGGCACTTCTGAGGACAGCTGCTTAGGACCCAGCCTGACTGTTCATATGGATATGTATGGTAATGACTGCGAGAGACAGAGAGAGAGGGAAGGAGAGGGCGAGAGAGACCCGTTTCACTGCAACTCAACAAAGAGGGGGGTAATAAAAGGGGTCCCGGGTGTCGCTCCCTTGTGTGGTCTGAATAGGGCTTATATGAGACCCAAAGGCCCTGTCCCGATGACACAGAGCGCCCGGATAGGGAGGATAATTATTGACTGGTCCAAGAACGGCCTATACCCTCCTCCTCTCCTCCAAATACCTCCTCCCGCCCAAACCCCCACCCCAGTAGCTCATCGACTCAACCGCCACACGCCAAACGCACACTCAACCTGCCTCATAAACCCAAGGGTTTCTAAACTCTTTCAATTCCCCCTGTCCACTCGGAGCTGTTGTTTTGCTTCTGTAAAAGCATTAAAGTGGAATTCTGGAACAGATGATTGATTTGTTTCATTGTGATCAGTCCGAAGAAGACATTGATATATGTGGCCGTTTCCTGCTTCGTAATGGGCTCCTCAAAGAGTTTAGCTGGAAACCAAGCTCTCTTTCCACGAATGACAAGACGCAAGATACTGGCTCAATTGAATTGAAAAATGATCCAGTTTTTGATTGAGATGGTTCACTGACTTCTGAGTGGGGTTTGATCGCAGTGTTAACTTTGTTCGGAAAACTTCAAACAAAAAGCTTCATATTGATTGCACTGGACAAAGTGTAGTTGAAATGTTACAAACCTCTATTGAGTTTGCAAAGCTCAGATTTACAGTTCATAATGACTTTTACTGGAAAACAAACCTTTACTGAATGTTACAAAGTTCCTACTGACTACACTGAGCAAAAAGAGTTGCAAGTTCACAAATGTTCAAAGATGTATAAGCTTCTTATTGATTATACTGGATAAATAGAAATTTTACTGAATTAGACACTTTAAGATTCAACAAATGAATACTGATTACACTGAACATAAAATAAAAGAAAATGTTATGAAGATTTACTGAGTTCAGAGAGTTAAGATTTTTAAAGTTCATATTAATTAGACTGGACAAAAATAGAAATCTTACTGAATTTAAATGTTTTAGATTGCAAAATTAATAGTCCTTATGATACACAAGATATGAATCAAGGTTTATAAACATTACTGAGTTTGTAAAACTCAGATGTTTAAAGGTCATATTGATTATACTGACTGAAAACTTTTACTACACCAGACAAAAAAATTTACTTACTGAGTTTTAAATTTAAAATGTTAAGATTTACAGAAAAAGTCATACCAAATACTCCTACTCCTAATACTACGATCCTGTGGCCGTAATGCAGAGTAATGCTAGTGACTCTTGTTTTACACTTGCAGGGTTCCTGTAGCTGTTGTAAAGCCACTTGATGACACCTTCTTGCACTGACTAGCTGAAGTAGCAGATGCTCGTTTCTAAGTAAACAGACCTTGTGCTGAATAGATATGTATGCTGGTGTGTTATAGAAGTACATCTGCATTTATAACTGTCACTGCTGATGCTACTTCAGCACCTCTGACCAAACCAAAATTATGGCTTAAATCATCTTTCAAGTTTTAATGTGCTCAAGATATGTGAAGTTAAAAAATATTTTTATTCGATTTTGGTCTCTTGTGATTGCAGTCTTTTCTCAGATCAGTCACGCTTATGGAGAGTCTTGCTGAAATGTAGGCCCATTTGGGATGGCTTCAAGCTAATAGATGCTTTAGTGATTCGGTTTAATTGACTGGAAAAATGCTACCGCGATTTTATGCAAATTGAAACTGGGCTAATTGTTAATAAATTCCAAAAAGCCAGTGCAAAGGGAGCTAAGGCTTTTTTTCCTCTTCATCTGTCTTCATGGGGAATGATTTTTAGATCTGTCCTCACGTTGTGTTCACATGGTTTAAAACTGAAGGAAGAATGTAAAGCACACTCAGCTTTAGGACATGAATGAAGGTCTGAACGCGGGAGTTAATTGTGTTAATTTGTCAAACGGTCTTAAGTCTCTTTAATGGTTTCTCTATCCGGCCGTTGCAGGCTCTTTTGTGTGTTAATCAGAGGCCGAGGAGATGAAAGGATGAGAAGCAGAGTGCAGGTGGGTTTCAGTGAAGGGGTGTGGAGGTGCATAGAGAAAGAACGCTGTGTGTGTGTGTGTGTGTGTGTGTGTGTGTGTGTGTGAAAAAAAGAGAAAAACTGTATGTAATATTGTGCATGCCACAGAGTGTTAAGGAGAGCAAAAATAGAAAGAGAGAGGGAACACAGGAAAAGAGAGAGAAAGAGAAAAAAGAGAGAAAATAATGTGTCAGAGAGAGATAGAAAAGAGAAAGGGATAGGTAGAGTGAATGAGAGTAAGAAAAAAAGAGTGTGTTGGTAAGTGAACACAGTGTGTTAATAAGTGAACAAAGATAGAATGTTAGTAAGCAAAGAGTGTGAGTAAGTAAACATAGTGTGTTGAACAGAGAGTGGTAATAAGTGAACAGAGAAAGGTAGTAAGTGAACAGAGAGAGCGTAAGTAAGTGATTAAAAAGGGTTAAGAGAACAGAGAGAGAGTGTTACTAAGATAAAAGTGTTAATAGGTGAACAGAGAGAGTGTTAGTAAGTGGACAGAGAAAGTGTCAATAAGTGAACAGAGAAAGTGTAAGTAAGTAAACAGAGAGAGTGTTAGTAAGTGAACAGAGAGAGTGTTAGTAAGTGGACAAAGAGAGTGTTAGTAAGTGAAGAGAGAGAGTGGTAGTAAGGGAACAGAGTGTCAATAAGTGAACAGAGAGAGTGTTAGTAAGTAAACAGAGAGAGTGTTAGTAAGGAAACAGAAAGAGTGTGCTAGTAAGTGAACAGAGAGAGTGTTAGTAAGTAAACAGAGAGTGTGTTAGTAAGGAAACAGAGAGAGTGTGCTAGTAAGTGAACAGAGAGAGTGTTAGTAAGTAAACAGAGAGTGTGTTAGTAAGTGAACAGAGAGAGTGTTAGTACGTGAACAGAGAGAGTGTTAGTAAGTAAACAGAGAGAGTGTTAGTAAGTAAACAGAGTGTTAGTAAGTAAACAGAGAGAGTGTTAGTAAGTAAACAGAGAGTGTGTTAGTAAGTAAACAGAGAGAGTGTTAGTAAGTAAACAGAGAGTGTGTTAGTAAGTAAACAGAGAGTGTGTTAGTACGTGAACAGAGAAAGTGTCAATAAGTGAACAGAGAGAGTGTTAGTAAGTAAACAGAGAGAGTGTTAGTACGTGAACAGAGAAAGTGTTAATAAGTGAACAGAGAGAGTGTTAGTAAGTAAACAGAGAGAGTGTTAGTAAGTGGACAGATAAAATGTCAATAAGTGGACAGAGAAAGTGTTAATAAGTGAACAGAGAGAGTGTTAGTAAGTTAACAGAGAGAGTGTTAGTGAGTAAACAGAGAGAGTGTCAGTAAGTGGACAGATAAAATGTCAATAAGTGAACAGAGAGAGTGTTAGTAAGTGAACAGAGAAAGTGTTAATAAGTAAACAGAGTGTTAGTAAGGGGACAGAGAGTGTGTATTAGTAAGTGAACAGAGAGAGAGTGTTTGTAAGTGAGTGTGTTAATAGGTGAACAGAGAATAAGTGTTAGTAAGTGAACAGAGAATGAAAGTGTTAGTAAGTGAACAGAGAGAGTGTGTTAGTAGGTGAACAGAGAATGAGTGTCAGTAAGTGAATAGAGAGAGTTTTAGTAAGTGAACAGAGAGAATGAAAAAGTGTTAGTAAGTGAACAGAGAGAATGAAAAAGTGTTAGTAAGTGAACAGAGAGAATGAAAAAGTGTTAGTAAGTGAACAGAGAGAATGAAAAAGTGTTAGTAAGTGAACAGAGAGAATGAAAAAGTGTTAGTAAGTGAACAGAGAGAATGAAAAAGTGTTAGTAAGTGAACAGAGAGAATGAAAAAGTGTTAGTAAGTGAACAGAGAGAGTGTTAGTAAGTGAACAGAGAGAAAATAAGGCAGTGAAATGAGAGTAACCCACTCACCTGGGGCTACACAAAAGTCAAGAAAATATTTTTTATAAAAGAAGGGAAAAAAAGAAAAAAAAAAGAATGAGAAACAAAAAAAAAACGACAGAAAGACAGAAAGAAAAATAGAGATATGAATATGAATAGAGAGAATGTTTTTTGAGTGGTGAATAAAAGAGATCAGCATTTTGATGTTCTTTTATTACACTTTTCATGAACAAAGTATGTTATATAAATAAACAAATAAAATTTATATATATATATATATATAAAATTGTATTTGTTTATTTATGTTTTTATTTGTCTGATGTTTTATATCAGTACATGCACAGTGCACAGTAAAGTACACCTCTCTCCCACTCCCACTCCAGTTAAGTACACCTCTCTCGCACTCTCCAATCCTTCTCTTTGCCCCATCCCCCTCAGCCCCCCACAGAGTAAAGTTATGACTTAGCTGTAGCGCGGTGTCAGAGGGGTTACTGATGGCTGGAGAATGGCAGGAGCAGCCGGTGACCTGCATGTACAGATGTGGATTTATCGCTCAGAATCCTTCCGACAATTTCATCAAAAGCCCATTGGGTCCTGCATCCCCCGACCCCCCTCCCCCCAAACTCCATAATAAATCAAACTGTGGGGCGCGGACCGGGACGACGGTCAGTCGCACGAGAGACGGATGGGTTAGCGGAGCAGGGATCACCGCCCATCCATCCCAGCCCACACCACAGCAGCACTCAGTCCAAGGCTCGTCACCACAGCTTCACTGTTACGGTGTAACAAAAGCACTGCCTGAGCAGATTTACAGCCACATTTCTTCTGCAAAAAAAGCAATGTGTTTGAAATGTGTTCACGCTCTCGTGCCTCCGACGCCTACAGTACAGAAAACAAATGCTGAGTATAGTGATGGACAGTAATTACCATGTCTTCTAGTCCCATTTTCAACCGCTGGAATAATAGGCTGGAAGTAGATCCACTTTAGCTCCAGGTCCACTTTTAATGTTTATCAAAGGTCAACACATTAGTTTGGAATGAGGGAGCCGGGGGAATGGGGGTTAGACAGGGATAGCAACAGGCACTCATCAGTAATAGCCGATAGTGGTGGATGGAACTGGTGTTGGGATTGTTGAAACTGTCACAGAACTCCACCAAAATCACTGAAATGTACACTCGCTTTCATATGTGCTGTAGTGCTTGTGAAACTTGTGCAGCTTATATGGTGCAGCACATAATAAGAAGTACCGGACTGGATATCATCATTGTTTTATTATTATTATTATTTATTATGATGATAAAAAAAATATATGTAAAAATATGATGTAAAAAATTAAGTAATGAAGAAAAAGATGGAGAAGAAGAATAAAGATTAAAGGGAGAGAAAGACTAAAGGAGGAAAAGATGGAGATGAAGAGAGGAATGGGAAAGTAGGGGAGGATGTGCAGCGAGAGAAAGAATAAAAGAGAAAGAGAGAGAGAATGTAAGGGAAAAAAGGTGGAGAAGGAGAATAAAGGTGAAAGAGTAACAGAAAAAGATGGAGAGGAAGGATAAAGTGAATAAGGGAGGAAAAGATGGAGATAAAGAGAGGAATTTTAAAAGTAAGGGAGGAAGAGCAGGCAGAGGAAGAATAAAGGGGAAAAAGTAAAGGAGAAAGGTGAAGAGAAGAGGAATGAGAAAAGTAGGGAGGGAAGAATAAAGGTAAAAGAGAGAAAGAGGAATGAAGGAAAAGAGAGAGGAAGAGCAGATAGGAACAATAATAGAGGAGGAGCAGATAGAGGAGGAATAAAGGAGAAAGAGAGAGAAAGAGAATACGAGGAATAGAGGTAGAGGAAGGAAAATAGAAATGAGAGAAGTGAAAAAGAAAGGAAGAGAGAAATAGTGTGAGTGGAGGAGTGAGAAGGAAGAAAAAGAGAAAAAAGTGAAAGAGACAGAGGGAGACAAAGAGTAAGGAGTAAGAGAAATAGTGAGGGGGAGTAAGGAAGGATGAGAAAGGGAGGAAGAGAGCAAAAGTTAGTGAGGATGAAACGGGAGAGTAAGAGGGAAAGAGAGTAAAACCGAGTAAACGCAGGGAAGCAAAAAATAAAAGAGGGTTAGAGAGAGAGAGAGAGAGAGAGAGAGAAAGAGAGAGAGAGAATAAAAGGTAAAGGAAAAGAGGGATGGTAGATAAGGAGGGATAATAAAAGTAAGAGTGAGAGGAAGAGTAAAGGAGGAAGAGACAAAGGGAGAGTGAGTGAGGAAGAGTAAAAGAGGACAAGAAGACGAGAGAGTGAAAAAGAATTATACTAAGGGGAGGAGGAGAAGAAGAGAGAGGGGGAGTAAGGAAGGATGAGAGAGGAAGGGTAAGGGAAAAAGTGAGAGAGGAAAAGTATAAAAGGATGAAAGAATATTAGAGAGAGGGAGAGGAGGAATAGGGGAAGAAGAGAGAGGAAGAGTAAGAAAGGATGCAGAAAATAAGAAAGGGACAGGTGGAATAAGGGAAGAAGAGACAGATGAAGAGTAAAAAAGTAAGAGAGAAGAGACAGAGGAAGTTAAAGAGGGAGAGCAGTCTGATATGAAGAAAGCCTGAGGAAGCCGTAGTGCTGGTGGTTGGGGGTGTCGCTGGGGGATTGGGGTTAGGCTTATGATGAGAGAGAGTAGGCTGGCTGGCTGGCTGGCTGTGATTTAGTGCTGTGTTTGAAGTGGGACAGCGGTGATTCTCTGCCGGGTCTTTCCCCAGCAGAGAGCACCGGCTCCCAGATGAAGTCTGTGTGGAGACACGGACTCACTTTAATCACAACTCAAATATTGACATGGCTGTTCACAGACGTCCACCACTCTTAACCACCTCTACACAGTGGCACCTCCTTCCCACCGTGCAGGTCTAACACACTGTCCACTGACAGATCACAGGGGTGTTATTGACAGTGAGGACACTGGCAGCTACACGTACAGATGTTGAACAGCTGTTTTTGATGTGTTTATTCTGTCTGTTTCCCTGAACAGCTTCAACAGCTCCCCAGCGCTATGGCAGACATTGCTAACTGGTTGTCATGGTATCTCTGATGATTGCTAGGGTGCTGCAAACTGGTTGCAGTGGTTGTTATGCTGTTACTATTTGGCTGTGATAGTCCAGGTGGTTCTTTCTGTTGCTAGGTGCCTGATATAGTATCCCAAGTGGATGCTATGGTGTTCCAGGTGGCGGTCAGGGTGATGCTAATGTTCTTCTATCATGGTGACATAAAAGTGGTGTAAAACCTTTTTGCCACAGAGTTCCATCATTCATTCCTGTGGGAAACATCTGAAAACCATGAAGCCAGTTAAATAGCTGTAAACGGGCTGATCAGACTGAATATTCTAGAGTTGTTTTAGAATCAAAACTTTGAGAGTGGTGGGACTTATCTTCTTCTCAGCTTCCCTAGCATTGCATTCCCTTGCATTGTCTTGCTGGAATATTTATCATTTGGTGTGACAGACAGAATAAACACACCCAAAAGCTGCTACACATCAGTGTATGACACACACCACATAGTCTTTAGGCTCATTAGTTAATTATTAATAAAGGCTTATTATTCAGGAACTATTATGAAAGTAAGATTTAGTGTTATCTGTGTACTTACAAGAAGTGAAAAGAAAGTTCTTGTAGGTTTGTGGGGTTAAGTACATTTATTCCAGTACTTTCCACAAAATGTGCGAACTACAAACCACACACTACATACCATATACTATACACTATATACCACACACTACAAACCACACACTACACATAACATAGTACATACTATATACTATTTACAACATACGAGATACTATATGCCACATACTACATACTATATGACAGTACACACTACACTATATACCACACACTACATACTCCATACTGTACACTACATACCACACCACACACAGCATATCACATATTATATACTACACACTAAACACTATATACCACATACTTTTATTATATTTCCTGCTAATTTTAGTGCCCAATTTCTATTTGTTTGCAGGATTTAATATATTGGAAAAAAACGGGCCTTTATTATTATTACACAGCCCACATTTTATGTTATTGTTTATTTTCTCAGTATGTTAACTGCAGCAAATAAACAGCAGCTGCATTGAAGTGCATGCTCTGTAGATGATGTGCTAACCTCTTCTCCCTTAGAAAATCAACTAAACATGTCATTTGAGCAGGGGCGCCTAAACTTCACACACTACTACACAACTGATCAGGTTACTCCAACTAACCACAGCATTAAACGACTGTCTGAATCACTGATCACTGAATCAGTCCCATCCTGCCAAACAGCACTTCAAAACATCCTCAAAGAGCCCATAAAACAGTAACGGTATTTACACAGGACATCCATTGCTTTGCATCAGATTGTGATCTCTGAAAAGACACAGATATGCACTTGAGTGGACTGCTCTCTGGCTAACAGAAGGAGGAAGCTTGTGCTTTAGGCAGGCTTCTGCTGCCTGCAAGACGGCTGTGACTGGGGCGATAGCCTGTGGCCACACGAAGCAACCAGACGCATAGTAGAGGAACTGGCGTCTGGGTTATTCTCCCCAACCCAGCCGGGCAAGCCAATTCCTGCACACCAGTTAATGTGAAAAGGACGGGTTTTTCCTCCTGTTCTCTCTCTCTCTGTCTCTCTCTCTTTCTAGCTTTATCTCTACATCAATCTTTATGATGTGTGCTGCACCTACCACTTAGTGCTCCTGTAAAATGCCCTTCATGTGTTCTCTCTCTCTCTCTCTTTCTCGCATTCTCTCCATTGAGCGAGATCACTAACCTGGAGCATCTTCAAAGCCTTTTGAACTCTTTCAAATGCAGCTCAATTTGCTGGTTCCATGGTACATGTTTAGGTTGCTCTTCCACATCTTGTCACTGTCGGAAAGAAACCTCATTTCAAGTCAGTTGTCATAGCATAAAATTCCAGCTGTCGTTTATATATTATGTTTTAATGAGATATAATCTAATTACATTACTTACACTGAAAGCTACTTTTCAGTCTCCTCTAAAGTCTCTGGTAAAGTTAGGAAGGTAAAGCTATAGATTGTTCTGTGTCAGCAACGATAAACCGCTTTAGAATAGCCCATACACCTTTACCTGGTTCTTGTCTAACCAGGTTGGAGTCTCGGCCCTGTGACCTGCATTTGACCCTTGTTCTAATCATTCTGCTGTATGTTAGTGGAGCTTGTCTTAAAGGTGACTCCAGTCCCTTGGAACCTTAGGAACAGTGTTGTGCCTGCTAATAAGACTGGGGCACATGGTGACGAGGGGCCCCTAACATCTTTCTTGAGCCCCTCATATAGATACTGATACAATTGTGTACACATGACTCGCGGAAAGATCCAATGTCTTAACAATGTACCTCAGTAGTTAGTTTCTATTGACACAACAGGGAATGCCTTAATGTCTATTAAGCTCACTATTTGTGATGCATCTCATCCATGGTAACCGAATTCAAACAGATACTTGCCAGTGTGGAACATCGTATATTCATCCTACCGGAAAAATAGCTTAACACAGAGCTTCCCAGTCCTGATCCTCGCCTATACCTACCACATAACCATTAACAGCTAGGTCAGATATGTTAGAGCAGTGTTTCTGGACCCTGGTCCTGGAGGCACTCAACCCTGTATATTTTAGTGGTTTACCTGCTGATAGAAAGATCCAGCACACCTGATTTACCTCATCAGATCATTAACAAGCCCTTTTAGAGTTGTGGGGGAGGAGGAGTGTTAGAGCAGGAAATCCATTATAAAGGCCCGTGTGCTTCCAAGACCTGGGTTGAGAAACACTGTGTTAGAGTACAGAGAACCCAAAAATGTGCAAAGCATGGTGCACAGCATGAGGGACTGGAAACCCCGTGTTTAACACTGTGAAACTATATGCAACTTGTTGTGTGCTGCCTACAACATCATTTCAGTGCAACCTGTAATTTCACAAACAATAAAAGTGGTATACAACACATTCTGTTATACCACTAGCCGAATAAGCAGCTCACATTTTTGATACACTGTATTGTGCTTGCTATAAAGTCCTCAGACAGGTGTAGCTGATATATTTCCAGCTTTTCTGTTATTATTCATAGCTGTCATTAGCTTTATTTTCATTTATACATCCATATATCTGCCTTTGAAAACTAACCTTTAAGTAGCCAATACTTTTAACACTGTTATAGCCCTCTTTATGTCTCACTCATCATATCATAAAAAGTTCTATATAAGTTCTTAAATATAAAATAATATAAAACAATTTTAATCTGTCTGTAAATTAGGGGGTGTGAAAAGGGGGAAATCAATCTAGCTACAAATGGTAGTACAGTAGGCTACAGTAAAAATAAACAATGGCACAAGCAGCCATTTAAACAGCTGTTAGCTCGTTAGTTAACACAGCTGGTTTACAGAAAGGTTAGCTTCAAGGAAATGACTAAATGTAAAGCTACCAATAAACCTTCTGTTTTATTTTTTTCCCATGGTCTTTTGAAATCATTGGTGTGAAAGTATGTGGCATGAGGTGATAATGTGAAGTGTTAGACTGACTTTGACTGGCTGCTCCATAAAACTCACTTCAGAAAGTCATGATGCATGGAACTGTTGTGGCTGAGTTTCAAATAAGTTGCAGGACACTTTAAATCAACTGCAATTTAGTCTCATAGACGCATGTTTCACAGTGTAAAGTTAGCCCTATAAGTTGCAGTTATTGCCAGAAGATTCAGTATTTCTTACTCATAGTGTGGAAATTCTGTATGGATTCTAAACTTTCAACGTATCATATTTGATATATATACATCATCATATTTGATATATATAGAGATTTGATATGCAAAAAATAATTGTACATTACGTCTATTCTTCATGTTATCCCTGTTTTGTTTGTAATTTTATGATAAATAGAATAAATAGTAAAGGTCTGGAAAGCAGACTTGAACCTGTTGATTCAAACTGTTACTCATTGCACAACACTGTGTGTAATTACAAAGACAATCAAGTAATTACACTAGAATAGTAATCTAATAATTGGCAAATTTTGTAAATTTGAAAAGTACCCATGACATCCTTACTAAAAGGTCCTTCAGGAAATGGTTATATGCAGAACTGTGACGGCTCAAAGAACCATTTGAATACATAGATGGATTTCTGTAAGTTTTATTACCTCTTCTATATGATGGAAGACCTGTTGATGGTTCTTTAAAGCAGTGGTTCTCAGGGAGTCTATATTTTGCATTTATATATTGAGAGTTAGGTGGGAGCAAAAATGCTGACCTTCTGAAGGTCTCTGAGAAGCAGTTTGAAAAACACTGTTTTTAATAATTGATTAAAAGTAGTTAGAACCGAATTTGGGAAGATTATAAACAGTTATGTTTGTTTCCAATCATTATTTAAGCGCCTCACGTTCTGAGCGTTTAGGCTCTTTGATCTAGACTGACTCGTCCTTTACTGTCATTGCAAATGGTCAAGGTTAAACATCCGCAACAGGAAGAATGACTTTAAGATAGATTGGAAAAACATGGCCACCAGCAAAGAGCGGGACGCCATAACTTATGACCTGAGGAATTCTGAGAGATTGCTCCAGCATCATTTATCTAGAGGTGTCTAAGGGGGACAACAAGAGTGAGAGATAGAAAGAGAGAGAGAGAGAGAGAGAGAGAGAAGAGAGAAAGAGAAGGAGAGAGAGAGAGAAATGAAGTGGTTTCCATATAGCCTTTGGCATTATGACGCTGCCTTTTCAGCAACTGCTAAAGGGATCTGCCGGACAGCTCATTCCCTCCTCAACACGCTAACTTCAGAACAAGGTCTGGAGGGCTACCCAACCCTCTCTCCCTTCCTCTCATTCTTTTGAAGTGGAGTTGGTTCAGATGACTGTTGTAAAATAACTAACCCCCCTAACCCAATCCATCCTGACCGGCCAGACAAAGACCTCAAGGTGTCTTGTGAATACCGTGTAATTAGCCAATGCTTTTTTCCTTTTAGCATCACAATGAGCATTTAGCTCGTGAAAAGAACCCATTGTTTTGTGATTGCACACTTGTCCGACTCTCCCGACACCAGATTGGGTCTCACTACAACAGGAGGTCGAGAGGTAGAAAGGTGCATTTAGCAGGGCCAAGCCCTTCCCAAACTCTGAGTCTTGCGGCCTCTAGTGACACAGATGCCTCTGTGGACTTCATCATAATGAACTGAATGTCTCTGCTTCGTATGGAGTGCACCAGGCTTAACTTCACTTGGTCTCCAGAGGTTATGGACCACAGATCCCAATGCGTTCTTGAGTTTCTAATGCTTTTCAGCGAAAGTTCTTTCCACTCACCAGAAAAATCAACCATTTTATATGCAAGTTTGATCGTTTGTTTGTTTTTTTTTCGTTTTGGTTTTTTGCTAATTTTTGATTCACAATTTGTATTTATTTAGTCTGCTGGCTCTTCAGGTCTATAAAGACACCTCGGAGAGAACTGAGTGCTGCTGAGTGGTCTGGAAAGCAGAAAAGTTTCCCTTTTTCTTATGCTGACCTGAAACCAGTGTTATGGTGGGTTTCATAATGATTAAGACTTTGCTTTTGAGTAGTGTCGGCAAGGTTAGCGGAAACAGGGCAACTTATAAACTCATACATTAGCAGTTCCTGATGCCTGTTCTTACACAGTACTGGCATAGTGTAATGTTGATGGTGTGGTTTGTGAAAATGATGGGGCTACAGATTAAAAGGGTTGCGATTTGTATAGGGTTCACCTAATATAGACGTAAATACCCTGAAGTTAAAGCTAGTTAAAGCTAATTTTACACCATGACCTCATGTTCACACCAACATATAGTTAACTGCTTAAGCCAACTTCAAAAATAAAAATAGAAATAATTTCAAAAGGCTTGTCCTCATGTATCCGGCATTTTGAATACTACACACCTTTTTGAAAGCCGAGCTTTTACTGTAACTTACAGTTGAATGCAAAAGTTTGAACACCTTCAATCAAATTCCATTTTGTGGACTTAACGACACATTCTCACTTGCATTTTTCCACAATCTTTAGTTTCTATTTATCGAATGGCATTGAAAATACAATGTGCCAGAACTTCTGCACAGGCTACAATTTATGTTTTTTTAATCATTATAAGCAGTAACTGTGCATTAAAATGTGCAGACGTGTGTCTCTGCAGAAGTGTGTCTCTAGAGGATACCCCAGAAGACCCACACTGCCTCGTATGGATCTGCTTTCTGCTTCAACTCTCTTGATCCACTTGAAAAGTTAATTTTAGAGTTGGATCAATTGTGGAAATGGTTGGAACAGAAATTGAGAATCTCTGATCTTGATGAAGGAATGTTTTTCTTTATACTCAAATCTCTCCACTGATTTACTGTATATTACTGTTCAAGACACCTAAGCAGATTGCTTAAAACCATTTATCTTAACTGTAAGCAAATCTAAATCATAAATCTTAAACATGAATTCTTGGTGAGAACTAGTCGGAAGAACAAAGGTTTGGTTCCAGACTCCTCAGTGCCCCCAGCCATCACAATGGTTTGTTTAAATCCACCACCACTATTTGATTTAATTAAGCACTGATTAGTCAAACAAGGAATCAGATGACAGCTACAATTAATACTGGCTTGCCACAAGGAGTGATAGTAAAATTATCACTTTGACAGACATACAGTCATATGGAAAGCTTTGAACAAATGCTTCAACAACAAAAGTTCTCCAGAGAAGAAACTCTTACTTCTTAAAGAAGGCATCTTTCTTATCTTTATTTCTAAATGCAATTTTAGTACACAATTTTGGGGGCGTTCAAATCCTTATATATGACTGTAAAATCATTACTTATTGCATTAACATTGTTGAATTTATTGCCATATATGTGTCTTTTCTCCTAAACAAATAAACACTCACTGACACTGCACCAAATCCTTCTATGACTCCTCAGCAAAATCCCCTTACTTGCACGGTCTGAATCATCCACCTTAAAAGCAAAGGGAGGTTGGATTCTGTATCGTTCAGCTTGTCAACAAATGCATGTGTACAGCTGTCCACGAGTGGGGCTCAAAGTGTGATTTGTGTTTACGACAGTGGTGTAAAAGTGGCTTACACTCAACTTAGCAAATGACCTGCAATCACCTGAGCAAGTGTGACTTACAATTGTAAGCAAAAATGATGGAGTCCCCCATAATGCTGTTTTAAATTTCAGCTGGAAAGTAAGATGCTCTATGTACGTTTTGTGGATTTGGAGCTCTTTTGTGCAAATGTGTAATATATACTGCTAAGCAAGTTCTTTCTTTGGTCAAGACTTCAGGAGCTGAACTGTAGTCCCAGCATATAAGACTGACCACTAATATCATTAGGAACTAACACTGGAATCAGTCAATCATTTTGCGATTCACAGTGGATTGGACCTATTTTTTGAGAATCGAGAAAATGTCAGCTACCCAGTTAAACAGCCTTTTAAAGGCCATTTCACAGTACTGTATGTTAACTAACAATGTTTACATGTTTAGAAGAAAACAACATATAATTTATTTGAATTGATCCCTGCAGTAAAGCACTCTATGCTGCGAAGTTGATGGACCCACTTGGAAGAATAATGGTCACTTAATGGTGACTATATTTTAACATCAGTCAGAACTTTTAACCTTAGTGAAGTTGAAAACAAGTATTGAAAATCATGCTGAGATAAAAATTATGAGTGCAGCCAGTGCTGAAACACTATTTGTCTGTTCTCCGTAAACTCATTACGGTATGCCCACTTCAAACTCAATCCCACATCCTTCACGTTCGCTGCATCACAGCTGCGGTTTCAACTGCTCTCGGCTCGTCCTGCTGAGTAAAAGTGCACGTCACAACTTGTCCAGATGCTAGTTTTGTTCCCAAGGCAATTAACCAATCAGGCCCTCACCTGGGGCTAAAAGGTGTCTTGGGCAAAGAGGCCTCACCCAGTGAGAGGCACTCTAATGGGAGACAGGGAGGAAGCTTTTACCTGCAATGCTGGACTCCTTTATGGTGTTCCGCTGTTTGATCTTAAAGTACTTCACCTGGCGAGGTCACTGCAGAAGAAGAGAGGTGCTCTGGAGGGAGGCTAACAAGCTAAGCTAAGCAATGCTGAAGACACTAAAAGGTAAAGACCAAACGAACCACTAGCAAATCTTAGTGGAACCTGAATAGGTTCAGCAGGTTCTTATGTTACAGAGACACTTTGCAGTAGATTCTGGTATGGCAGAAGACAGTGCTATTGTGTGAACCATGTGGAACCATGGTAGCTCTGCATTTCGCAAGCTCTGCTAATTAAGTTGCATAAATTTAATAAATAAATCCTTTTTATTAAAAGTAATTGATGGAATTATACTCTTTGGAGAATCTCAACTACTTGAAATCCTGGAAAAGGCATTGTCTAGAACAAGTAAGGCAAAGCTGGGAATCTTAGCTGGACCTGAGATTTCTGCAATTTCACTGGCAGCCCGCCTCAGCTAATGCTGTTGACACTTAATGACACAGTTCACAGAAGCAGATGAAATGATGCAGTGCACATGTGTAAAGGTCCTTGCAGACCACTTAAAGCAGTATTAAAACACTATATACAGCAGGGGGTCATTCTTGGGGGCTTTTAGACCTAAAAGGGAAAAACTTAATTCGTACAGGAAGTTCCCTTGTATTATTTAGTTACTTACATTCACATCACAGCTATGGGTCATTATAGCTATAAGAAAAAGCTAGCTTGGTATTCCCAGTATGGATATCATGGCAGATGCTGAGACTGACCAAGACGTTGTAACAGTCACTTTAAGTGCCTGTATTAGGCACATGCACACTATACAGAGACAGAGTGAGAGTAAAAGGATGAACAGGTATGCATGCAGAGGGGTTGCTCCAGGTTGTAGCCTGTATGTTGTGTTGCACTGCTGCTATCCTGGATTATGATGAAGGAAGTGTGGGTGCTCCCCTCCCCAATAAATGGCCTCCATTATACCACCCTGGGTGTCTTCTGAGTGGTTTTCTCTATGGAGGACGGGACAAGTAGCTAGCCACCAGTTGCATCTCTCTCCACGGGAGCATTTACCCACAGCAACCATTCGTTACAACGTTATCGCAGAAAGTGAGGAACAGAAGAAGAGAGAGTGACCTCGCAAGAGACCAAAGTAAATCTCGGATTGGCGTTTATTTGTTGGCGACAGCTAAAAGAGATAGAAGGATGGTCTTGTGGCTAAAAAGAAAACAGTGAAAATCTGACAACAGAATGTTCATCCAATGCTAATGTTACTTATGAAAGATTGCGATGTAGGTTGTAACCTTATCTGTGTCACCCCTGAGTTTTGTAGTTTTTCCAGATTACAAAAGTCATATAACCTCAGACCTGTTTCAGGCTAGCTGCAAAAAAATACATCTCTTGTCAAATAAGCCCTTAGAGTTTATCGCTCTACCTGACTGACCCAACAACCATTGGAAGACGGCTGCACAACACAGGACTACATGCATGCAGACCGTTAGGACGACTGCCCTTAACACCATGTCAACGTCGCCAAAGACTGCCATGGTGTCGTGCCAGACTGTTATGGAGTGACTCAGAATGACAGCTTTTGTCTTGGCGAAGGCAACCAGCGGACCTGTGTGTGGAGGCACCATGGTCATGTAATTTATACAGCTAAGCAAGTTCTCATTAGTTACGACTTCAGGAGCTGAACTGTAGTATCAACATATCAGACTGACCTCTAATATCATTAGGAACTGACAGTGGAATCAACCAGTCATGTTGTGATTCATAATAGATGGGACCAATTTTTGAGGAAAAGGCCTCCTGGAAGAGCTAGTTATGTCACTGACTGTGAGTACGAGTGGTGCCCTGACTAATGCATTTCGGTCAGGACATGTTAGAAGTGGAAAACACTGGTAGCCCAGGACTCTTTACTGAAAGAGTCACTGTAAAACTGATACAGTGTAAAATATGCGTTCATGTCTGGTACAAGCTTTAAATATCTACTTTTAATCCTGAACAGCCAAAAAATTGTTGATGTGAATTACTGTTCTGCACTGCAAAAATCGAAGTGCTTACATTCTCTACAAGCGACTAGCACAGCATGCCATTCCAAGTTTTGATGAACAGCTACAATTCAGAAAGAATGGCGCATATTTGGATTTACGAGCTTTTGCTGATTCTGCAGCCTAATTTATGACTCAGGGTCCTTGCCCGGGGTGGTTCCTGCCTGCTGACGTGCAAATAAAGATAAATGATGAACAGTTAGTTTTAATAGAAAACTGTTGTCACATGTTCCGTCTTTATGCAGGACTGAATTAGGATCACAGTATGATTACATGATAACTTCGATAATAATAGTGATGAGAGTGATTTAATGTGCAGAGACATTAAACTTATGAAGAGAAATAAAGAGCGAGAGACATAAAGAAACCATCGGGTTCAGTCCAGTAGAGTTATTTTGTTTGCATGTGGTAGTTGTATTACATAAGAGACTGAAGCAAGAAGAGAAATAAACCACTCCTCACACAAACCTATACTCAGGATCAGCCAGACAGCTAAATTATTAACCAGCAGTATTCCTATTGTCAACTCTTAACAACATCTCATACCACACGTGCACACACACACGCATGCACACACAGACACACACACACACAACCCCATTAGCGTTTTCACTCAGAAGGTGAACCAGCAAGTTTTTTTAGAGTGACAATACAACAACATTAAATAATCTGAATGTTATTGTCTTAATCTGATTTACACATATTAGACAAGAATGAATGAATGTGTATTTTGTTCCGAGGAAAGTCTCATTACAGTGAAAGACAATAACTTTGCACTGAAAAGTTTAAATTCCATTGCCGATTGTGTTTTACAGTTGAATGAAAGTTTGGATGTGCCCAGTCAAGAAACAAATTTTGTGGATTTTAAAAATGAGTGAAAATAAGTGTGAGGACGTCCTCTAAAAGGAACACATTACCACACATAACACATAATTTGCTTTTTAAATGTTGAATTTAACATATTGAAATAATGTATTTATATTAATATTTTAGATATCCGAATATGGTATATTATATAGATCTGAGTATGCTATAATTTATATTGGATATATCTGACTGTGCTATATTTTTTATTTTGCTATATTTTATATTTTATATATCTGAATATGCTAGTTTATATGTTATGTTTATGTTTCAGTTTTTCCAGCACACCAAATAAATCCAAATTGAAAAATGTGGAAAAAAAGTTTATTCCGGTATAATAAGTAGTAACATATTTACACGCATATGCACAAACCTTTGCATATGACTGGTGATTGTTGTGTATGTTAAAGTGAAACTTATTTTTTTTATTCTACATAATTAAATGGCTGAGATGTAAACAAAGCCATTCGGAGTGGTTTGGTGTTAAACACTATTCTAGAGAAATCTGCCGAGTCAGAATTATTCACAGTGATGGTGATAGGAACCAGACGTCTGGGGAGTTTAATGCCACTGAAAGCTCCCTCACTGAATATTGCATTATGATAAAAGTTTTTGGCTTAAAATGCATTTTAATCTATTTATTTGAATGCATTCATGGCGAAAGGCTACATGCAGGGTGTTGTAAGGAGAAATAGTCCCCCAAGTAAAGTTTTTGGTTTTCAGATTTACCACTATTTTGTATTCAAAACTCTAAAGATTTGATTGAATGGAAACATGTGCCAAAATTTTTCGATAAGCCTTTACAGCAATTTTTGTATTATTAATTATTTTGGAGCTTAAAACATAAACATCACTCAAACCACACAACATCACCAAGCCAGATTTATGACAGGTTTATGACAGGTTTCCTAAGTATGATTTTACAGTAACTTCATGGACTTCATGGTCTACGACCTGGGTTATTAATAAGTTATAGAAATGTTTCCTGTACAGAACTCACTCTGTAAGCTGGCTACTTAAAAGATCATTAGATAAATAGTGTTTTTTAATGATATATATGTATTTGCTGGTGGTGGGCTTAGACAGAACAAGGGATAACAATGCCATATTTTAATTAAGGAGAATTTATTTTCAAAATGTCTTCATTATTCAGTTCTTGAGATGCAAACAAAGTCATTCAGAGTAACTTTATGTGTAATGGTTCAAAGCAGAGACTCTTTACCGTGGTGGTGATGGAACCAGAGGTCGCAATGCCTACAAAACCAAATACAGGCATTTTAATGTGCTAGCCAAAACCACCAGCGGACCTACACACACCTCCTGAGATTATATATGAAATGCTGCTGATGATGAAAGAGATGTAAAGAGAGAGACAGATAGAGAAATTAGAAAATACGTATGAAATTTAAAGAATGCATTTTAAGCCAAAACCTTATATTAGATACATCCATAAAACCATATCTCAGCCATCAGGCAACTTATTCATGACCATTTTGATGTAATAACTTTCTGTGAGGGAGCTTTGAGAGGCAGTAAGCTCATCAGACGTCTGGTTCCCATCACCACCACTGTGAACAATTCTGACTCAGTTTCTTTAGAATGGAGCGTTTCACACCAAACCTCTCTGAATGGCTTTGTTTACCTCCTAACTGTTTAATGATGCAGATGTTTTGCCAGATTGTCTGAATTTCCCTTTATTTCCATCTTTCTTAGAAAACAAAGCTGTTCATCAGCTGTTATTCTGCTCAGACCTCCTCTTGTTATGAAAGGATAAACAGCATGTCGTAATGAAACTCTTCCTCATGTCACCTACAAGATAAAGACAATGAAAAGCAGTTTCAGTAGAAGTCCATTCTTGGCAAACTTGCTGATCCGCACCCTTCCTGGCACCTGCTCAAATCCGAACACCTCAAGTGTTAAACACTCATGTTCTCTCATTTATGTTCCATCGAACTATTGAATGCTGTGAGGAAACGACAGCTGAGGCTTACAGTTGACTGACATTCAGCATTCTGCCAAACTGCACAGCACTGAGGCACTGCTGCTCCCCTCCACAGACTCTGTTTAAGTGTGAGCGGTGAGGAGAGACGCCTTCCCGTTAAGGAACTCATGTTATTCCTCAATAAATCAGAATACACACATTCCTGCGGTTAATCGCCCGGAGGACTTATCTTTAACGTCCTGTTAACACTCGCTCACTCTCTCTCTCTTTTCTTTCTCTCACATACACTCTCTCTCTCTCACTCTCACAATCTTTCTCTCTCTCTTTTCTTTCTCTCACATACACTCTCTCTCTCTCTCACTCTCACAATCTCTCTCTCTCTCTTGCTGTCTGTCACACACACTCTCTCTCTTTGCTTATTTCTTTCTTCCTCTTCCGTTCTCTCTCTGCCTCTTGCTCGTTCTCTTGCTCTCTTTTTCTTCTCTTTCTTCTCTTTCTTTCTCTATCTTACTCCCTGTCTCATGTTCTCTCTCTTTCTGTTTATCTCTTCTGTCTCTATTTTTTCTTCTCTCTCTCTCTCTCTCTTCTTTCTCCATTGTCTTACTCCTCTTTGTTTCTCTCCTTTCTTTCCCTGCTTCACTCTTGTTTTCTTTTTCTCACATTTCTCTCTCTCGTCTATCTATCTTTCTCTTTGTCTCTCCAGGTTTTCTCTCTTTCAATCTCTCTCTTTGTCTTTTCTCTCTTTTTGTCACTCTCTCTATATATCTGTTTTTCCATATCCTGTCAATCTCCCTCTCTGTCTCATTATTTTTTTTGCCCTCTCCTACCACCTTGTCTGTCTTTTCCTCTCTTTTCTTCTCTTTTCTTCTCTTTCTTTCTTTCTTTCTTTTTCTTTCTTTCTGTCCCTTACTTTCTATGTCTTTCTTCCCCTCTCTGTCTTTCTGTCTCTCTGTCTTGTCTATTTTTCTCCGTCTCAGTTTGTTCCCTCTCTCTCACTCAATATGTCTCTCTGTCTCTCTTTCTTTCTTCTCTCTCTGTTTCTTGCTCTCTGTCTGTTTTTGTCATTCCTTGTCCCCTTCCTTTCTTTCCCTGTCACCTTCTCTTCCTCTCTTTCTGTCTTTCTCATTTTCTTCCTTTCTCTTCCTTCCTCTCCACCCTTCATTCTTTATTGTTCTCTTTTACTCTCTATTCCTTTTTTACTCTTTCATTCTGTCCTTTTTTCTTATCAGTCTATTTCTCTTGTTATCTGTCTGATTTTTGTCTCTCCCCATCCCCTTCTCTTCCTCTCCTATCTCTTTCTTGTTTCCTTTTTTCTCTTTCATTTGTTTCTCACTTTCTCTTCTCTTTGTCTGTCTCTCTTGGTTTGTCTTTTTTCTTTTATGTATCTTTGTCCTTTAATATGTTTTTATCTCTCTGTGTCTCTCTCTGTGTCTCTCTCTGTCTCTCTCTCTGTCTCTCTCTCTGTCTCTCTCTGTCTCTCTCTCTGTCTCTCTCTCTCTGTCTCTCTCTCTCTCTCTCTCTCTCTGTCTCTCTTGTTTTCTCTGTCTCAGAGAAATAGTTTGCCTCTACCCTGAGGGACATGTCAAAGACATAGCAACTCTATTACATCACACGCTTCTTTGTGCTTTTACTCTCACACTGTGATGAAAGCTGGAGAGGAAAAACAAAAAAACAAACAAGCGAGAGAGAGGGAGAGAGGGAGGGAGAGAGAGAGAGAGAGAGAGAGAGAAAGATATGAATGGGACATCTAATCTGAGCTGCGCTTATGACTCAGTTTCCTTGCTACACCTCAAAATCCATTCACAGATCCGCCTGCTGACAGCATGGCCTGCACTCAGTGCACACAAATAAAGGGTTAATAAAAACACCCTGTAGAGGGTTAAAGGGTTAACAAAAACGAGCCCGTGTTCTTCTGTCAACACCTTCCACACGCGCTTTGTGAACAACACCGCAGCCTGCCAAAAGCACTGGCTCACATCAGCGGCAGTAAATCACCTGCAGCCTCACCCGCCAGTTAGTGAGACACCGAGACGCCACACACGCACAGGTACAGGGCCTACATACGCTGGAGGGAGCAGCCGGAGCTTTTACAGCCGAAAGTGGGTTACAACACAGGCACATTCATGAGCCGTGCCATCACTCCCAGTGTTTACTGATGTGGGTGCTCTCATCACCGAGGCCAGCTGTTTTTTTACTGCTCTGTTTTGTTAGCCTACACAGGAATTAATGTCTTCCGAGACGCTTACTTGCTTTAGTACAATGTTTGTCCCCTCTTTGCTGCTGTAACAGCCTCTACTCTTCTGATGAGGCTTTACACTAGATGCTGGAACATTGCTGTGAGGATTTGATTGCGTTCAGCAGTAAAGCTTTATATATTGATGCCAAATGATTAGGATCACAAATGCCACTGCAACCCAGGAACCCCCAAGATGTCCACAATATACAGAGAACGGCCATTAAGTACAAATGGCACAGATGTCTCAGGAAAGCCTCCAAAGTTCAGCAATGTTAAGTTCCGGACTTTGATTTCTTTCTCAGCAAGGGCTTCTTGACAGGCACTCATCCTTTCGAGGCCCATAGTCTTGAGTTGCCTACTCACAGTGGAAGGATGGAAAGAAAGACCTGTGGATCTTTTTCAGGTCTGAAGCAAGAGCTTTCTATTATCTCTTAAAGATAAAAGCTTGATAAGATAAAATCCTTGGAGACAGTTTTCTTGGTCTACCGGGTTTAGCAGGTGATTGTTAGGAGTCCCATTTTCTCTCCAGTTTTGGAAAACTCCTGTTTTTGTTTCATCTATTTCCTCTTCCTTTTAATTGTATTAGATATAATGACCTCAGAAATACATATACACATATATGTATACACTGGCTGGCAAAAGAAACGTATATGGTAAAACATGCTAAAAAAATGGATTTTTTACCTATGATTATGGTACGTATTTGTCCCGGCATTGTTTTAAGAACCTTATGCAATGTTGCACTATTTAATTCCAGCCTGGGTTACATTCATTTTTGGCTGAGATCTTGTATTCATGATAGGAGAGTCAAACCTCTTTGTAAGTTTTCTTAGCTCATCCCAAAGACTTTCAGTGGGGTTAAGATTAAGACTCTGTGGTGGCCGGTTCATGTGTGAAAATGATTTCTCACGTTCCCTTTCACTATTTGAGTCCAGTGAATCTGGAATATGCCCAGTGCCATCGGGAAAGACTAAATACACTGATGTGATAACCTGGTCATTCAGTAAAATCAGGTAGTCGGCTGTCTTCATTTTATTGGTTTTAATGAGGTGTTGAGCAGTTCTTAACCCAATTGGGTTCATTCCGGCTGCTCCTTAGCTGTTTTCTTTGCTGCTACAGGACATCTTCCCACATGATTGTTTAAGAAATGAGATGCTCCTCACTGCATCAGTTAAAAGATATTAATTACTAAACATATTAATTGCTGCAGTATTTATATAATCAAAGGCATTATATAAGGTATTATATAGGTAGGTATTCCCTTATTTAAATCCATATGGCACCTTTTTGGGCAGGCAGTGGATATATAGAGAAACAGAGGTAGAGTCACTGTCTGAAAACCTTCTTTTCATCATCACAAACACCAAACACCATTCTCTGTTACAATGTGTGAAAATGTTTTTATTTTTTCTGAGCATTTGATTTTATGTTAAATAGTCAAAAAAAACCCTATTTTTTCTTCTGGTTTTGTTTCCGAAAACATCATCATCCTAAATATATATATTTACATATATGCATCCATGTGATGTCTGGAGTGAGACGTCAAAGAACAAACTTCTAACTGTTTTCTTCTAACCAAAATTTTACTACCTTCTTAAAAACAAAAATAGTGTATGTTATATAACACAATGTATAAATATATATACTATATTTCTGTTTATTCACATAATCTAGTGTTACATAGTGTTAAATCAGGCAACTGCCAAATGATAAAAAAAAATCTTCACACTATTTGTATAAACAGTTTTTATAATGTATAATACTGTATTGTATACTGTATATATATACACACATACATAAATCTCTTCACATTCAGTGACTTCAATGGCTTCTTCCTCCCACAGAAAATGATTTAATGATTCAAATAGTGGCATGTGAATAAAATGTCTTACACCAACACAATGTATTCACTTGCTATTATATGCACACTATATGTATAAACATGTATAAACCACTTATATTTACAGTATATATATGTGTGTGTGTGTGTGTGTGTGTGTGTGTGTGTGTGTGTGTGTGTGAATGGACATACTTGAATCATTAAATCATTTCTTCACCTGTGGGAGCAAAAAGCCATTGAAAGCGTCCATGTGAATGTATTAAACCAACACAATTCCTGCCAAAAGAAACAAACTGACTGGCAGCAGTTGTGGCATAACCAGATTATTCACTTGCATCTGTTTGACATACAAACCACAAACCATTTTTTCAATGCATATACACATTTTAGATAATTTCAGTTTACCTTGGAATACTACAACATGTTCAGGCAAATTTCCAACACACGTATCACACAATGAAAAAGGAATCACAACTACATTTTCATCATCTTCAAGTTACTACACAGACAGTACAAACAACAAAGTTCACCTACAAATTTAGATAAAGTTTTTTTTTTGTGCTGACTTTTCAAAATGTCATGTCCCCTGAAGAAACCAACACACTATTGGTCTTGACAAGCTCTTAAAACCACTCACATGTTGATATTGAGGGGAGCCTTGAAGCCAGAGCTTTATTCCACACTCTAACTCCACCTGCTCAGGTCTGCAGATCTTGTTTTTCAGATTTACCCTCTTCAGAGTTTACCCAGCCTGTCTGTCAAACCCATGCTGTGTGGGCTCTGTGGGCTGCGATTTCAGGAGGCATTATTTTGAGAGTTAACTGTTGATGGAGTCTGTGTAAGTGTGATGGACGCTATCAGGCATTTTCAAATCATATACTGCTCCCTTGTGGACGAGGGATGAACCAGCCACTGAGTAATCAAGCAGCTGGTACGAAGTGCATGCATTTACATAACAGCAGCCTGCATGTGGTCTGTAAGTGCCGCAGCAACAAGTGAAATAGTTGAGTAAGCTGCACTTGATGATAATCATGATAAACACATCTTCCAAAACTCTTAAAGGGCCTATATGTTACATTTCTTTCAGGTCTATTTATAGCATTTGTGTTGGTTTCGTGCATGACAAACATTATAAATGGAACATACTTCAGTTTAAATGGCCTCTCTGCCCCATAGGATTCAACAGCCTGATTGGTTACTGTGCCTCTAAGACTCCATACTGATTGGCTGTCCAGCATTATGTCATCTCAGTCCAGTCTGAAACACTGCTTGTAACTTCAGCTTGAATAGGCGGAGCTATACTGCTGTAGGCTGAAAAATGGACATATGTAAAAGTGTTGTTTTTGGTGACATCACTAAAGTAATGAGTACAATGCTGTTTTTGCAGCTTAACTCCCTTATATGAACTGCATGGACTAGGGGGTGGAATCTTTAACAACGTCTACAACTACACCAAACTACTTTTCCCATGTTACAGGGTTTTTAATCCTGTGGGAAATAGTGTTACTTATGCCTTTTAGAAAAGATCATTCACATGCCTCTTTTTCATTCAGTTTTATACAGATTACAACATTAAAGGAGTAATATGTAAAATGATGCACTTGTTTTTTTTCTTCTTTTGTTTTCTAATGTGTCTTATTGTTGGCTTCTGCATCATTTAGTCATGTGGGGATTTATTACATACATCTATTGATGTTACAGACTCACTATCACCTCCTGAGGTACAAAGTGGTATTACAGACAGGACAGTCCAGTGTTAGCTGGTTAGCACGTTAACTTCATTAGATATTTCTGCAACATGATACACTGACATTTTTGACATAATGGCAAACTGGTTATTTTTTTAATTCTGTTGATAGTTTCAGTAAATTTTACAATGCTTAAAACTACAAAAAAAGCATTCCATACTGATTACATCATCTTACATATTCCTCCTTTAATACATTGATTTTAAAGCTGCTCCATCACAAACTTGTGATGTAGGTTCTCTTTAATAATACAAAGGATGTATCTGCTTTTCATACCTCTTTTATACTCAGTTATTCCTTTAATTTGATCTCTCACTTGTAATCCCAAAGGCCTTCATTCAAAAGTCATTACATCCCTACTCTGATGGTTTACAAGTTAGAGCCACAAACTTTGGTATAAAGGGAAATGGCATCCTCACATAAGTATAGATAAATATAAGTATGTTTTTCTCCACTCCATGTTAAACTAGGGGTGTGCCGATACTTAGTTTGAGAATTCCAGTACTGGCCAAAATGTCTAGATTAAATATTGAAAGAAAACAAATTATATAATCTGATATGATCTATTAGTCTAAACTATCACATAAATGCTTAATTAAACTTTTGCACTTTAAATTTGATTTGATGGAATGTTTGATGGTGTTGACATCAGAAATGTTGCTAAAAGTTTTGTGTGTGAAAAAGTTTAAATAAATAGAAAGAGCATTATTGCATAACTTGTCGTGTTGTGGTCTATGTGCTTCTTGCTTTAGGTAAGTAGAATATTTGTTTCACAGCTTGATCATGATGGATGCTTAAGCAAACTGCATACAGTCTAAGGTGTTATTAACAGCTTAGTCAATTAAGAGAGGAGGAATTAAGGTTCTTATTACTTTCATCTTCCCATAGAAACCCCTTTAACTATTTCTATTGTTGGATCTAATAAAAGCTATGACTTGAATGAATATCCAACTGATAGTGTTCAAAGGAATCCATCATTTTTAAGATTTAACTGCTGAACCAAAACATACAACTGTATGTAATGCTGACTGCACACATTTAGCTAATCCTTTTATCCTTTCTTTTATCACTTCATCATAAAAAACCCTTGCTTTCACAACTTCACTGATACTACAACTTACTATCAAATCTTGCAGGACGTTTAATTCATTAATTTATTGATTCATCCATCATCTAAACTGCTTATCTTCCTGGGCCACAGGGGGTGCTGAAACACTCACTGGGCAGGAAACACCCTGGACCGGTCACCATCACAAGGCAGATACTGACTGCATGTCTTTGGACTGGAAGAGGAAACACACACACAGACGGGGGAGCACATGCAGCCTCCACACAGAAAGATCCCTGTTTACCTGGCCATGGAATCAAACCCAGGCTATTTCAAGTTGTGAGGCAACAGTGCAACCCACTGCACGGCCATGCTGCCGAGGTAGACCCACTGCATTCAGAGGCATTTGATATACAGTGGGATAGGAACCAGAGGTCACACAAATATAACCATTGTCTTTACTACAAAATGACCACTGCATCTACATGTGTCTTCTGAGTTTTCATATGTGATTCTAACGAGAGTCAAATAGAAAGTAAATGTGAAAAAAATGTTTTCTTTGATGACTATTTTCCCTTAAACACAAGAAACTCTCTACCATGAATGGATTTATAAAATACCCTTTAGGGAAATGTACCTTAGCTTAGCACAACTAGCCACTGGGATTTTCAAAGGAAAAAGTTAGACTGGTTGCATTACTGTACAACCATCTTCAAGTCATGCCAGAAATTCTTAGTTGGCTTGATGTCAGGCCTGACCTGGCCATTCCAAGATATTTAAATGTTTCCCCAGGGTAATATGCTTAGGGTCATCATCCAGCTGGAAGGTGAACCTCCACCCAAGTTTGAAATCTCTGGCAGACTGAAACAGGTTTTCCACAAGAATCACCATGTATGTACTGCCATCCATCTTTCTTCCGATCCTGACCAGTTTTCTTTCCAAACCCTGCCAATGAAAAGCATCTCCATAGCATGATCCTGCCACCGCCATGCTTCACTGTTTGAATGGTGTTAATGGAAGTGTTGGGTTTGCGCCACACATACCATTTCCCATGATGACCACAAAGTTTAATTTTAGTCTCACCTGACAAGAGAACTTTCTTCTATGTGTTTGGAGAGTCTGCATGCTGCTTGATGAACTCCAAACAGGTTTTCTTTTTTTTTTTTCTTTAAGAAATTGCTTTTCTGGCCACTCTTCCATAAGGCCACTGTTACGTGCCAGTGAGGCGCATATGTTTTTTTCTCTTTTCTTTTTTTTTCTCTCTCTTTTCTTCTCTCACCTTTTTAACAGGTGCTGTGTTGGGCCAATGGAGAAGCGTTGTAGTTCTGTACACCAATCAGTAATCGCTACTGATTGCCGGTGGGGCAGGTCTTGGCACATAAAAGAACCAATCAGAGCAGACTCATGAGGAGAGTGTTCTGTGTGTTTGAGACTGTTGGTTGTGAGCAGTTTTAATTTGGTTACTTTGTAGGTTTTTATAAATATGTAACCAGTATCTGCTTGGTCTCACTTTGTTGCCCTTTTACCCGCTCTTTCTCTCTATCATTCTTCTGCTCATACTATCTACCACATCCTCCCCAGCGATGTGTGGAGAGGCAAGTATGGGGCACCCCTATATATCAACACGGTAGCTGTTTTGTTGTTTAGATAAACTAGGTAAGGGGCACTTGGGATGTTATACTACATCATTATTTACATTAATTCCATGCACTTCATATTCACCTTCTGTAATATTGCACTTGTGCACTTGGGATGTAAAGTAAAAAGCCTTGGCTTAAATAGCAGCTTTGGTTGTTCGTGTACATCCTTTCATGTCACTTCACAAGTTCATGTTGTTGCTCTCTCTGTACCTCTAGATCCATCTTAAGGGGGATTGTAATAGCCACACTAAGGAAAGTGTATGGCTTAAAGTGGTCCTATGGACAGATACTCCGATCTTCAGTGTGGATCTTTGCAGATCCCTCAGTGTTATCTTTGGTGTCTTTGTTGAATCTCTGATTAATGCCACCCTTGTCCAGTCTGTCAGTTTCGGTGGGTTACCTCATCTTGTCAGGTTTGTAGTGGTGCAATATTCTTTCCAATTTAGTTACAATGGATTTAAAAGGTGCTGTGTGGGATGTTCAAAGTTGGGATTACTTTTATAACCCAACCCTGATCTATACTTCCCCACAACTTTATCTCTGACCTGGAGGACTCTTTGGTCTTTGTGTTGTATTATAGGGGTGTTGGAGACTCATGGGTCTTTTAGAAAAGGTGGATTTATACTGACATGATGTGACAGATCATGTGACACTTGCACACACAGTGGACCTTCTGAAGGTAACTGGTTGGGCCAGATATTATTTTGTGGTGCCAATATTTTTTTAAGTGAAATATTTTGTTGGGTCCATTACATAAAATCTAAATAAAAAAACAAGTTAAATTCCATTTTGTAATGCAACAAAACAGCATGTGCATTTGCAAGGCACATATATACATATATTCTTAGTTGTAGTATTTATCAGCATTGGTTAATCTTAGTTCAGCACTTAAAAAATAATTCCATCAATGTTGCTACAATTCTGAGACTGAGATATAACCATAATCATTTATCCAATAGGAATACTTATTTTTAATTTCCCTTGAGAGCCATCCAACCTATCAGAAAAACTTAACTGCTGAGCCAAAGCATAAAACTGCATTTGATGCTGATCGCACCGAGTTAGCTAATCCTATTACCCTATCTTTCTTTATTACAGAAACCACTTGGTTGCACAGCATACCTGACACTGAAACGTACTAACCTCTCAGTGGTTAGATGAAAAATTGTACAGAGAAAAAATTGTATAGAGAAAGCTGCTGACTGACCATTTCTTACAGTGGTGGTGATGGGAACCAATTTTATTTACTATCCAAGACATATAGTGAAACTATACTTCATTCTTATGCAATATTGAGTTTTCATATGCAATACTGATGATAGTGAAATAGATGTAAATCTGAAAAAATATGTTTTCTTTGCAAGAATGCTTTGTTTTACAATGTCCTGGATGTACTCTGACTCTCCACCTCCATCAACAGTTTAAAAAGTTGTCTAATTCTTTTTAAAAAACAATGTATCAAGCATTAGGCGGCATATTCATAACCCTTGCATTAAAATACTATGTGAGCGAGCTTTAAAAGGCATTACATGCCTCAGATGCCTGGTTCCTATCACCACCACTTTGGTGGTGCTTTTCTAGAACAAAACATTTCATATCAATCCACTCTGTTTAAATCTTAACCCTTTAATCATGCATACATTTGGAAACGATCTCTGAAATTCTGCTTTTGATGCAAGAATTTCCATTACAACATGGGGGTTATACTTGTCATTATGCGTAATTGAACTGAACTGAGATATTCACAGGTCCTATTATGCTCATGTGACTGTCACTGAAACTCAGAATGGATAATGGTAATTAGGTAGCCGGTTTACAGTTGTCTTTTTGCTTCATCCCAACATGTCATGAGGCACTGTCAGGTGTGGACTCACGTAGTAGGGATCTTAAAGGAGAACCAACTTGAAAATCCACACACATAATGGATCGCCTCTCTGTTTGTGAACATAAATCTGCTCACTTTCTGCATGGTGAAAGCAACGCCATTGGTGGACCACGCCCCTCGGTGACGCTTTTCCTGTTCCCTTTCTGGCCTCCACACACGTGTAGAAACATGTCTTGGGGTGCTGCTGAGCTTCAGTATTGTTCCAGGACTGCGGTCAAAAGACACTGTGCGGGCTAACGAAGAAAGAAAGTCTATCAGAAATGCAACAAGGAGCACTATACCCACTGGCTTTACGGTCAGAGGAAAACACTTTAAAGCAGCACACATGGATGACAGCAACATCAGAACACACCCATTACTGTTGTTCTCTACTGTTTAATTATAATATTGAATGGGAAAAGACTCATTCAAAACACATTTAGCATTTTTCTCTGATTTCAGACTACAATTCTATGTTTGGACTGAGCCTATACTTTATTTCAGTAAATAAACAATGGAACGTTCCATTTTGTCACTACCAAAGCAGTCATAACACTACCAAAACTGCTCCAAATGTTTCAGCAGTGGCTGCTTTGGTAATGACTGTTTTAGCTCATTTTGAGGAGAGCTTATTATAAGCAGAACTCAAAGTCATGCTAGCCAGGCCATGTGCTAGTCAATGCAACACAGCTTTGAACAGTTGAACACACGTAAAATCTTTAGGGGTGTGGTATGCAAAGCAGTGCTACATGCCACACTGTTTGAAAGACTTTTATTGTCACTGTTGGTGTTGTTGTTAATGTTGCTATCTGTGTGTTTAGGATGTATTGATGTGTATTCTGCAGTAAGTAAGTGTGGTTGGGTGGTCACCATTGCCAAGTGTTTTATGGCCAAAGGTGACCTTTTCCTGCTTTTGCATCAGTAAAGAGCAAATTCCTGTGCAGAAATGATGGCATCCACTACTTCTTCTCCACCGTGATGCCACAATATCGTTATCTTAACTGCAGAAAATATTTTTCAGTAGTGATAATTACAGACTGAATTTCAGACTTCTTTTTCACTTTAAAACAATGGGATCTAACTGCTCACCATTTGGACATAAGTGGAAGGGATGTGGTCTCACTTCCTGCAGGTGGGTAGCTAAAATGGACTGCATAAAAAAGGGGGATTTTATTATTGACAGAGACAAAGTGTAAGATGATGTAACCTGCTGAATTCATACTCTGAACAATATGGGGAAACATATAACCAGAAAATGCACAGTGCCTCCTCCTCCCTCTTCAGTTCTTAGCAGTCTAGAACAAACACAGTTTAGCACCAGACTTCATCCCTTTAACCACAAAGACAATCTCCAGCGGAGAAAAGCAGGGGCAATGTTAACTCTTGTTTTGTTTCTATTTATATAACTTATTTTGTTTGCTGCTAAACATGCTTCTTGTGGGCAGCACTGGCCATTATAAGATTTTAAGCCCTCATTTCGTTTACCGCACCCTTTCATGGCAACTTTGTCTATAAATAATGTAACCCGAAACAGGGCCGTGATCCAAAATGACAAGAGGTAAGAATACACGATCAGGGCAGCAGTGATACTTCTTGATACTCTCATGTTGAACAGATTTGACTCAACACTATAGTGACTCACTATCGCCTCTTGAGATACAAAGTGGTATTATGAGACAGGACAGGCTGTGGCTAGCTAGTTAGCATGCTAACTTGAGTGTTTCACAATGTCTTAGACATGTACGGTGGCCGAGAAAGCCCAACGCACTGCAAGTTAAAAACGCGCTGCAAAGTCTCAAAACACAAGCATCAAAATGACACGACTTGCACAACATTAGCCAAACGCGCTGCAAGATCTGAAAACACAAGCATCAAAATGAGACCGCTTGCAAACCATTAACCGAACGCGCTGCAAAGTCTCAAACGCGCAGCAAACACTAAAAACACATGCAACTTCCAAAACACATGCAGAAAGCCTCAAAACACAACGGAAGTGTTTCCGAGGGACACTGAAAGTGGACGGACCCGGACCTGGACGTAGAGCCGAGACAGCCCCAGTTCCAGCAAAAGTAAGTTTTATCTGTTTATTAATGAATATTCAGTCGGGTTATTGGCCAGGTTCTTGTGTTAACTTAATAAACAGTTAAACCTTAATTTTAGCCACTCGGTGTGCATTGTTTAAGGTGGAACGAAATGTAAACACGAGAAACTGGCCAATAAACCGAATGAATATTCATTAATAAACAGATAAACTTTTCTTTCAGTCACTCGGTGTGCATTGTTTAAGGTGGAACGAAATATAAACACAAAAACCTGGCCAATAACCCGACTGAATATTCCCGGGTCCGTCCACTTTCAGTGTCCCTCGGAAACACTTCCGTTGTGTTTTGAGGCTTTCTGCATGTGTTTTGGAAGTTGCATGTGTTTTTAGTGTTTGCTGCGCGTTTGAGACTTTGCAGCGCGTTCGGTTAATGGTTTGCAAGCGGTCTCATTTTGATGCTTGTGTTTTCAGATCTTGCAGCGCGTTTGGCTAATGTTGTGCAAGTCGTGTCATTTTGATGCTTGCGTTTTGAGACTTTGCAGCGCGTTTTTAACTTGCAGTGCGTTGGGCTTTCTCGGCCACCATAGACATGCCATCAAAACTGTTACTGTGTTACCGTGTTGGCATGGAGTTTTAGAGGTTCCTAATGGTGTCCTGTGACAATCCATCCCATGCAGCTTGAATATTCTCACACAGTTCCTGCAGATTGTGTGGTAGGGGTGGAGGTGGAGTGACACCATGCCTTCTGGACATGTGACACGTGACAACAAACCGTTCATCTTTGCGCTGACCACGGTGCCTCCACACACAGATTCATTGGTCGCCTCCACCAAGACAAAAGCGGGACTCATCACTGAAGATGATCCACTGCTGTTCTGATAGTTCGATAGTTTGATTGTTGAAATGGTATCACTATGGCGAGATCCAAAGAGCTCTCTGACGCTTTTAGAAAGACCATTGTAGTTGCATATACAGTATGTTTGGGAAATGGTTTAAAACATCTCAGAATAATCCGAAATGAGCCGTTTCCCTGTGGAGAACCTTTAAAACAACTGCCAACATGGCCAGATCACGCCACCCCCAGCAAGTTCAGTCCAAGAGCATACCGCAAGATACGTATAGAAGTCTCCAACAATCTTGAAATGTCATTATGGGACTCACAGGTAGCTCACAGTTGCTGTCAAAGTACATGTTTTTACCATCAGAAAGAGACAAGTTTGATTTTCATGGGAGTTGTGCAAGGAGGAAACCCTCGCTGTCAAAACAAAAAAAAACATCAGGGCAGGACTAGAATTTGCCACCTGGGCTAGGTCTTCTGGAACAATGTGCTTTGGATATATATATCCAAAGTTAAAATAACAGAAGTGACAGAAGGTACAGCGTTTGACCACAAGAACCTCATACCAACTGTGAAGCATGGAGGTGGAAATGTCATGGTTACGGCTGCAGCAGGGCCTGTCAAGCTCTCTATGACAGGATCTACTAAGAATTCTTTATTGTATCAGAGGCTGATACAATAAACATCAGACCATCTGTCCAAAAACTGAAGCTGAAGTGGAGGTGAACCCTGCAACATGAAAATGACCCAAAACATTCCAGCAAACCCACCAAGCGATGGCTCGAAAGAAAGAAATGGCCAAGTCAAAGCCTGGATCTTAATCCTATGGAAATGCTGTGGGATGATTCCAACAGGCTGCACGTGCAAGAAACTCCTCAAACATCACACAGCTGATTAGAATTCTGCATGGTGGGTGGGAAAAACGTTCTCTTAGTCAATGTCAGAGACGGCAACGGGGGAAATGCCAGCTATTATGGCATGGGGCGTACAAACGTTTTCCTCAGTAATAATTGCCATCTTTTTAAATTTTTTATTCTATAAACAATATAGAAGTCAAATCTTCATTGTTTTTGCAAAGGTGACACAATCACATCACCTGTATCTATAGATATTCTTGAAAGAAGATCAAATACTCATATGTTCATATTTGGTAATACAGAACTAAGGGTGCCTCTCAGTTGAGCACCTAATACTAATACTAAGTAGATTTTAAGTACGTAGTATAGTATAGTACAGTTATGAATGTCCAAGTGAAGTATACTCGAAAATCCACAAAACACACTTTGAATTAGTCAATTTTTGATTACGGTAATGATGGGCACTGAACGGCTGGAAAATGTTTTAAAAAGTGGCAGGCGGTGATGCAACGGTGGCTGAGGTGGTGGCAGGACTATAAATGGTGTATAAATTTGAGTTTCAGCTTCAGCCAAAGAAAATGGCTGCAGGTAACATTGGGGAGCAAAACACAGCCAACTCAGAGTATAAATATGGGTATTGTGATTGTAGTGGGGTAAGTTTTCATCAGGATGAAAACTTGAAAAAATGAATTTTAAATATACAGGTCTGAAGTTTAATAAAAGATGACTCGCTTTAGAGGATCACTTTTAGAGCCAAATAGTCGAGGGTAGCTAACAGCTAGGCTAAAAGTATTTCAAGTGAATTGAGCAGCGTTAGCAGCAGCTAGCTGTAAACAGTGGATACAGTAATAACAGCTCTGAGGTAAATGTGAGGTAACTGATCATGTGACTGTATTATTATACTACATTATATGTCCAAATTTGTTTCTGTACTGCATACTATACACAGGGACATTGTGTAGTATGGCAGTGTGCTATTTCGAATACAGTTGCAGTCCACATATTTAGTGAGGCGTCCCAATTTGTTCACATGACTAGACACACACACACACACACATTCAGCAGAGGTTCACCAATAATAAAAGGGTTGTCATGTTTCTGGCCCAAATTTTATTGTGGCTACAGGTGGCCAACAGAGGTGAGAGTGGTGGTGATAGGAACCAGACCTCTGAGGAATTTAATGGCTTTTAAATCTACATCATGGAAAGTTACCACGTTAAGTGGTTGGTAATATTTTCCTTGGTGTCTGTGACTTTGTTTTCCAAAAAAAAAACAAATGTGGAAAATGGGGTGGAATTCCATAACTACCGTGTGCACACCTGTAACACCTAATTATCCTACATAGACCCCACAAACCAATGCAACAAAGTGAGTCTGAGAGACTGACATTAAACGACACATACAAGACACGGGAGTGTATTTAGTGAACGACACGGCTGGGTTGCGCACTGTTAACTGTCTCGAGCTGCCCTAGTGAGCGCCTGAGAGTATGTAGCTGTGACATGGGGGAACAGGTCAGCTTTTCTCCACCCGTTTCGACTTGCCCAACCCCCACATAGCACAAGTAACCGCCCTTCTTCATCCCCTTCAACCGAACATGATAACACCCCCTCGTTTTTTTCACACACGCGCGCGCTACGCCCTCTAGGAGTTGTAGTCCTCACTCCAGCTGAACGAGATACGCGAGATGGACGAGTTGAACTACAACTCCCATTGAGCCTTTCGGCCTCGGACGAATCTGAATATGTGGGCGGAGAGCGTCCGCCCACAAAGAGCCGTATATCTCTCGCTCTCTTTTTTCCAACTGTAGCGCTAATGCAATTGTGCATGAAAAAGTGTGATATCGAAAAGTGAAGGCAGGATAACGCCACGCACGTAAGTCGTCGGTGCGAGGACAAACGGACAGTAAGGGGAAAAATCACACATACACACACAAAAAAAGAGCGGGGCGTATTTTGGCGTTCACTTGATATTTAAATAGAAGTGGGTGGGCCTTAACGCAAGGCAGGAGCGTTAACTTGGATTTGGTGGCGTTTCGTCGGAGAGCCGGAAAGAAAAAGCAAAAAAAGTCACCGTTCCCGGCTTCGAAGGTATAACGCGCTTGAATTTTCAACCCCAGTTTCTGTTGTTGTTTTTTTTCTTGTCCACGCGCTGCCGTTTCTCCCTCGCTCGCTTTCGGTACCGCCCTTCCTTCCTGGCGGGGTTGGGTCTGTTCGTCACTGCGCGCCGTTTAGTGCTCGGCGCGGTCGGTCGGTGGAGCTACGCCACACCACCCAGCAGCCATTCGTGGGGAGGAAAAAAAAATAGGCCGTCCTTCTCCGGGCTTCTGCCTGCCTTCTGCCTCTGCCTCCGCGGCGTCCGGCCTTCTTTTTTTTTTACTCTTTTAACAACTCCTCTCCGGTTTTATTAATGCGGGATGAGTGGTACGTACCCTCCCTCCCCTATCGTCTCCACCCCTCTCTCCACACGCACCGACGGCCAGTCACCCACCCCGTGTTTCTTTTTTGTGTTTTTTTAACCGAGAATGGCTTTGTAAGAACTGCTGTCATTTTATTGCTTGAGCACTGTTTTGCTTGCAATGCCTGGGACGGACCAGCCCTCCCCTTCAGCACTGCCTATGCTGCTGTCTGAAACGTTGTTTTCATGAAGCTGAAGTTGGCTTCTAATTAGAATTTCCCCGTTCCACCTTAAATGGTGCGGTAGTTACATTCTGAACTGCCCCGGGCGCCAGAGTGTAACTGCTGCACCGTTTAAGGTGGAACGGGGAAATTCGACTAAGAAGCCAACTGACGTTTCCCTCCCGTCAGGATGAGCTGTTAAGATTCAAGTCTCTCGTTTTGGCTTTAAGTTGGAGCCGCTGCGTCTCTTTTAGACGCCGTTTTTTGCCTTTCTGACCGAGATGATTTCGTTTTTGCAGACCAAAAGAAAGAAGCCATGGCCACGGATGGGGGGAAATCGGGTGGAGGTGAAAGAACCACTAAAGGGAAAACGCCAGGATCCCAGGTATGACTGCAGTTTGCATTAAAGTTGCTTACAAAAGCCATGCAACTTCTTTATTTCCCCTCACTGTACTCACTTCCTGATTGTATGCTAGCTAGCTAGCTAGCAGGCTAACGTTAGCTGCTTTAACCAGCTTTAGCTTTAACTCCCGCTATAACACTGGCTAAAAACAGTCTGCACGGGGTTCTATTTGTCTGAAGTCGTTTTCTTTCAACTTGACTGCCACATCCTCTCAGAAATGTTAAGTTTGTAATGTCGTTTGCTTCTCAGAGACACAATAACTTACACACAACATTTTGGCAGGGCTGTGATGACGTCACGTTCACGAACATAACTGTACTTCTTTTTTTCCCTCTGTATGTGTTGGTTCGTTGCTCACTATTGCTGTGACCCACTTCTAGCAATAAATTGCGTGTTTCTCATGTCCCTCGTCGGGAAATGGAGAAACTGTGGTTCACACACACCCACCCACTCTTCCTGTAATCCCGCCCACATCTGCTGACACTGACAGCACTTTTTTTTTCTTCCCCTCCTCTGTTTGTGTGTCTCTGTACGTATGTGTACGTGAACAGGACGCACAGCCGTCGCCGCTTGCTCTTCTTGCAGCCACATGCAGTAAAATAGGAGGCGTGGGTGGGGAAGGCCAGGCCGGCGCGCCGCAGCAGATCATCATAGACCCCAACCAGGGTTTGATGCAGCTCCAGAACCCTCCTCAACAGCTGGAACTCCTGCCTGCCCAGTTCACAGGGAACGGCTGGCAGATCATCGCAGCGTCTCCCGCACCCGCTGCTGTCACCACCACTGTGGCTAAGGACACTGTGCAGGCGACTAGTGTGGCCACTGTAGCGACTGCTGCAAATGTTGTGGCTGTGGACAGCACACAAGGCCGGAAAATCAAATCGGCTGCCGCAAACAATGCGTCCTTGGGACAGCAGCAGCAACAGCAGCAGCAGTTTCAGATCATCCAGGTGCAGAACATGCCCAGTTCAACAGGAGGGATTCAGTATCAAGTGATCCCACACATTCAGACTGCAGACGGTCAGCAGATCCAGATAAACCCCAGCAACCCCACAGCCTTAAGCGTCCAGCCTGAGCAAATTCAGCTCATTCCTGCTGGGAACAACCAAGCCATCCTGGCCACTCCTCCGAGGTCGGCCTCCGCCAGCATCGTGGCCCAGAATGTTACCGGTCAGGCCATCCCACTGCAGATCCGCCCCTCCTTTCCGCTCCAGGTGCAGACAATCCAGGGCGCACAAGCCCCTATGGTGACTACATTACCCATAAACATTGGCGGTGTGACCCTGGCTTTGCCTGTCATCAACAATGTGGCTGCGGGTGGAGGATCTGTTCAGCTGGTGCAGACCAGTGATGCAAATGGAAATCAGTTGATAGCCACCCCCGTCACAAGCACAGTCGGTGGAGTGGAGACTACAGTTGTGGCCACGAGCACAACCACAGCTGGCGGTGTAGATTCTGTCGCCACGACAGCAGCTGATCTCACGGCAACCCCGGCTTCAGAATCAGGTACCGAGTGTCATAAGGATGGTCAGAGTGCAGACAGCCAGGGCATGGCACAGTCCAATGGGCTCCAGCAGGTGCAAGAGCAGCCGGCTCAGGTGCAGCAGTTCCAAATCGTTGGCCCCCCAGTGTTGCAGCACATCCAGATACAACAGCCACAGCAGCAGCAGCAACAGCAACAGCTGGTCCAGGGCTCCATCCAGCTGCAGCCTGGTCAAACCCTGCAGCCGGTCCAGCAGAATGTTCAGCTGCAGGCCTTCCAGAACCCAGCGCAGGTACTGATCCGGGCGCCCACGCTCACCCCCACGGGCCAGATCAGCTGGCAGACAGTGCAGGTGCAGAATGCCGGCATGCCTCAGCAGCTCACGCTGGCACCTGTGGCCTCCAACACTGGTGGAATCACACAGATCGCGCCACTCACCATCGGAGGGACACCCATTACCCTGAACACTGCCCAGCTGACCTCTGGGACAGGCATGCAGACCGTGAACATAGCAGGCCTGGGCACTGCTGGGGTGCAGGGAGTGCAAGTGCAGGGGGTCCCCCTCACCATCACAGGGGTGCAAAGTAAGATGCTGTAAATTTTTCTTTCTCAGACAGGAAATTTAAATTATCTCTCATTGCTAAAGCTGCAAGAGACCTTGTCTCATCTAATCAGGACCAATTAAACTTCAACAGCCATTTGCAACAGTTTGAACATGCCATCCAGGTCTTTTCACCTCAGACACTTTTTTTTTTGCCCAGACATTTGTTTGTTAGTTTATCCATGGGTGTCCAAACTTTTGCATATGACTGTTGATTATTAACAATCATAAGATGCATGTGCTCATTCCGGTAGATTGCAGTATATGTTTTAAGGGTGACGTAGCTTCTATTGTTGCGACACAAAGAAATCACTTGTTGCACTTAGGGAATGATTACACTGGTAAATGGAGACATAGGAAATGAGTCAATTAATAATGTACTAATCAGTAGTAGCGGTCCCTTTCGGTAGGGGGCTGCAAGTTTGGAAAAAAAAAATCATAATTTTGTATCTTGTGTTTTCATTCATCTGTATCCTCCCATTATAGCTCACAGCATGCATTACAGAAATATCATCAAGTGACAGTTACTCATCATTTCGACATAGGATCTCATTACCTTTAGATGATGAGTCATTATTTTGAGGTACTAAGTACATACTTAAAGATATTGCCCACTCCTACTGTCAGCCTTCATATGTCCACTCCAGATGCTTGTAGTTTTTCAAAAGTTCCTCTCACTTTACAGATACATCATTAGTAGGATGTTTTTCTGGTAAATCTTGCTGTAGAAGCTGTTTTAGCATAATTCCTAAAGAAGACCTTCGTTTGTTTCTCTTTTTACTCTTTCCTTTAGTGTGTTATGGAGCTTTTTGTGTGTATAAATTGTCTGCAAAGTTATAAAGCCCCTAGTGCATGCCAAAGGGAGAAAAAGTCTTGTACAAAAACTGTACCACTTTTCTCAGCTGTCTGAAACACCTTGTTGCCGTTCCAGCCCTTTTCTCTGTTACAAGGTGACATCATCTTGTGACACAATCCTTATTGCCCACATACTGGCAAGCTTTCACACAGTCTCACACAATGCACAAGAAAGTAAGAAAGTAAAAACGTACCACAAAATAATTGTTGTTTTAATCAAATAATGTGACAAATGTTGTAACACATGACAGTATTGTGGAATACAGTCAACAAATTATTCTTCACAGAAGAAACGTTTTAATAGTCTTAAATGAACTGCCTTCAATTAGAATTTTTGAAAAGACCCCTAGAAACCTCTCTGTTTCCTTGAAAAAGGTTTAATATTAGCCTATATAATATCTCAAGGTGTGCTCTAGCCAACTTATGTAGGTTGAAGGGGTTCAGCTGACACAGCATGTTGGGAAACCCTGCTTTAGGCTATTGTTGGGCTTCTTTTTGAAAATAAATTTTGATCAGTAAGCAGTTTGGTATGTTAGTAGATTTCTTAGGTTCTTGAGCAGTGGTGTTATTCAACGTTGACTCATTTTTCCTACAACAAATAGTCTTTTATTTTCAGTCTATTAATAGGTGCAGCAGTATTGTGGATAGCACATTGCCTACTGTAGAGCAGCTCTGAGAATGTCAAAAAAACGGAAGCCACAAAAAAACCTTGGAGTGCGCTACAGTTTACAGTGCATGAAAAGTGAATTTCTCAGACTCATTTTGGCTCTGAATTGCACTCCTTGAGTAAAAAGCCAAGCTGAAGCATTATTTAAGTGTGAGCTCCAGTTTGACAGTGCTCCCAGTACTGCAGTAAGCAGTTGCAGATGTCAGTTTGCTGACTATTTCTTCTCGCTCTATTGTAAGTGTACATGCACTTGCTTTTTCTCTGCTTTAGTGCAACCACGAAAGCAGTTTCAGGTTCAAACTAGATTTGTAGTCATAATGGGAGTAAATGTGGTTTGCCACAGACAGGCTCTCATGTTTATTACCTACTATTAGCACTTCATTCTTGATTACTTCACCGTGCTATTTTTAAGCTAAAGTCACTTCCTTTTATTTTGCCGCCCAAAATGTCAGACAAGTTCTCATTTCTGTCTCAGGCTTGTCGCAGTTTGGCCTTGTCGTTCACTCCTGATTTGTGAGCGCTCTTGTCAGAACGTGAAGGATAAAAAAAGAAATCAGCACAATGTGTCTGAAAGTTTCCTTTTCTTCCCGCAGGTCAGCAACAGGGTCAGGCAGGTGTCAAGGTTCAGCCTGCCCCAGTGACGGTCGCTGTGGGGAACGTAGCCAACGCGACACTAAATGCAGTGAGCCCAGAACAGATGGGCCAAGCCCAGAGCCCCTCAGAGCAGGAGGGTCAGCCAAGCAAGAGACTCCGCAGGGTGGCCTGTTCGTGTCCCAACTGCAGGGACGGAGAGGGCAGGTTCGTCCAGACAACCAACATCCAGAAAGCAAGCTGGACCACATGCCGTGATTTTAGGTTTATGCTTCCAAGTGGTTAGGGTTGGGGCAGTGGTCCGCAAGTGGAAACAATCGCAAAAGTTTAGGCAGGCCTGGTCACAATTGTTGATTTTCTAAGTGAGAATAAGTTAACGCATGCTCTACAGAGAACATACTTCTGCACTTTTTTAATGCACAATTACTGATATTTTAATATATGGAAAGGGGGTGGGACAAACAAAAAATGTGGTCTATTTTTAGATTTGTCCACACCCAGAACCGATTCTGGGCTCGTTTTGGTGAGGGGCTCGTTAATGCAGGTTTGCTTTCACACACAAGAATTCTACCCAAACTGTGGATCAATAGTACAGCATTTTCTTTGAAAGAACAACAACAAAGAGCAACACTTATTTGTCCACAACAAAACCTAAAAAAATAATGGGATAAGTCGAAGCAATCATGTTACAAAATGAACTAATCACACATGAGGCAGCAGGAGACCATAGCTTCCGCACACACAGTGGACGTCACAAGATTTTGCTGGAGGCGAGCACCAGGCCAGCGATTTCAGGAGGACCAGAGATCGGTTCTCTGGAATGCTCTCGCACACGAAAACAGGTTTCATACTTGACCAGGCATACCAAACTTGCAGAGCAAGCGATCGTAGGTATTGGGGAAAAGCTCTATTGTGAAAAAGCTCTGTGTTTGTTCCCTATGCTAGCTGATTTTCACTTGGGCTACGTTCACATTACCAGCAAATGTTCACCTCAGTGTGACGCAGATCTAATGTATTTGATATTTTCAAATCAGATATCAGCCACCTTCCTCTGTGATCCCTGATCAAATACGTACTCAGTTCATAACCATGCGACCTCAGTGAGAACAGTCAAATCGGAATTCATGTTGTGGAACCACTGTAGGATGTTAGTAGTTAACAACCAGTTAGAACAGTATAAGAAAAAAAATAGCGATTTCCACCCAGCAGCACTCAGTTCGCTCTGAGATCTGTCTGCAGAGATGGGGGCCATCATTTGGCTTTAGAGTCTGCGTGGCTGAAATAATACTTTGAAATCAGTTTCATGGTGAGTTTCATGATGATTAAAGATGCGGAGTTTGAATAGTGAAGGCACGGTTAGTGGGGAAAAAGCAGCTTGTACGAGGAGTGAAAGAGCGCGAACACAGATTAAATCTGTGGAGAGAAGTGTGAAAACTTGTACTTCTTTCCATTTTAAAACTGCACTTCCTGCTGCTAGTTATCACACAGACTGACATAGTGTGTAATTCTTAGTGGGGTGTGTGTAAATGACGGGGCTACAGATTAACTAATACAGTTGTAAATACTCTGAAGTTAAAATATGCAGGCACAGATGATCACAGGCGCAGTTTTATGGTGTTTTGTCACATGCACTTGTGTTGATCGACAGTAATCTGAAATCTGAGGTTTTACTGTACCCAAAACTGACTTACCGTCATTTACAAAAATTGGAATGCACACATTGGCCGCATTATAGTGCATGATTTCTGAGTACAACATAATATAATGTTGCATTCAGGAGATAAACAGTAATTGTAGATTAACATATGCAGTCACTAGAGCAGGGGTGAAGTGTGGTCCTGGAAGGCTGGGTTCCAGCTACATTTGGTGATTTCCCTGCCCCCCATCATGTCAGCTAAAGCTCGCAATTAATTGAGGAGTTGAATCAGGTGTGTTGAAACAGGAAAAGTGCAAAATTGTGCAGGACTCAGTGGTACAGTGTTACAGATGCAAAGCAATGACATACAAATTTTCTGACTGTGACAGGTCTAACAATTATCTGGTTTTTTGGACTTTTCGAACAGAAACAGTGACCCATCGAAAAAGAAACAGCACGTGTGTCACATGGCAGGCTGTGGTAAAGTGTACGGCAAGACGTCTCACCTGAGGGCGCACTTGCGCTGGCACACGGGAGAGAGACCCTTCGTCTGCAACTGGATCTTCTGTGGCAAACGCTTCACGAGGAGCGATGAATTACAGCGGCACCGCAGGACGCACACAGGTATATAAACTCGGGCACATGCAAGAATCACAGTAGTATGTACTTTTAGGTACATACATAAAAAGACTGGAGAAATAGCTGTATAACTTCAAGAATGACGTTTGATGAGCTTGATAGGAACCATAATAATTACCATAAATACCATTTTGCAAATGTGAGACACGGCTGTGCTTTTCTTGGATTTACATTAGAGCTGGGCAATATTTACCATTATGCTGATGAATTGCTTTAAGACATGTCACAACATGCATTTCTGTTTATTGTGGATATTATCAGTACCTACAAATGATCTTTTGATTACAAAGAGAGCATAAATAGTCTTGCTGAATTGGATTTAGTGCAGCGTGGTATGTGCAATGTTGAATACAAATCGTTGGATTCATAACGTTTAGTAGTATTTTTAAAATGTGGCACTTCTTGGTCCGTTCTAACCTGGCAGTCTAATTTACATGGGACTGTAAGCAACACAATACTGCAAAAATACAATGCCTGTGCCATGTTCCAGATGTATGTGGTGCTGTACTTAAAGCAGCTACTTTTTCTTTCAGTCCAATGAAATGGCAAATAAATTGTATTTCATTTTATTGGAGCTTTAGGTTTTAATCCTATTCTTTATTAACAAAGGAATTTAGTTTACACAAGTGAAAATTACCTTTTTATCAATGACTATCCATGTCCAGGGTCAAAATTGAACAGTGCACTAATCACCACCACAGTGACTGTATGTATAGGTCTTGCTGCACATTTTAAAGCACTGTGCTGTGGAGCAGTGGATGTGGGTGATGGAGCTCCATCCAAAACTAGTACCAGATTAAGGCTGTCACAGTCATGAAAGCTTAGTTGATAAATGTCATATAAATTAACTATTTGTCTTTTTGCTATTAAAGCAGCTAAAGCAGCTGATTAACAAAATCTGGCTTCTTAGATATCAGTACTTTGTAGCCAACAGAAGGTCATACTGACTTAAAATTGTGTTCTGCACTATAGGACTGTATATTGGCAAGAACCTGGTAATATATGTATTATGATACAGGGGCTACAATTCAGTGTATTGCGATACATTGTGATACTGTAAGCAAGATGATGATATGTTTTTATTTCTACTTTTAGGAAAACTGTTGTAGGTTAAACAGTAGTCAGTTAGGTTTTCTAATGCTAACGTTAGCATTCCACTACTTGTTTGCACTGGAGTGAAAGAGTGTTATAAACTGTTAAAACTATTATTTAAGAGTCAATACTCTGCTTTTGGGAATCAATACAGAATCACACATTATACTCTGATACTCAAGTGTATCAATATTTTCTCACACCACCAGTTCACACAGCTTCTACAGTTAGACAAAATCATATGTAGAGTCAACCATAGCTTAGATGTTTTTACTTGAGAAAACACATACAAAAATTAGCATTAGCTATCTAGCCAACAAAGAATTTCCCTAAATGCCTTATGAATGTGTGTTGTAGCATCTGGTTAAGAACTTGTGGTGTTTCAGTGAACGTAATTCTTGCTTCCTATTACTGATGAAAACACATCAGTTTCATATTTCGCATGTGATACAATATGGAAAGTGACTGTCTGTTGAAATAATTGCAATTGGACTCTGACCTAAAACCTAAACCTACACTGAAACAGATTTTCAATGGCCATTCTCCATTGGCATTGCAATTTAGACTAAGACTTGGTTTAATTCTCATCCAAGAATTGATTGCATATATATATGATTATAAATATTAGAATGCTAAAATTTCCTTTGGTCTTCATTAGGTGAAAAGAGGTTTGAGTGTCCGGAATGTTCCAAAAGATTCATGAGGAGCGACCACCTGTCAAAGCACATCAAAACCCATCAGAACAAAAAAGGAGGCACAGCACTGGCCATTCTCACCACCGAGGACATGGAGGATGAGGTGGAGGAAGGCCTGGGGTCACCCAGAATTGTCACAGTGGCTCCGCTCTCCCAGGATTCCAATCCGGCCACACCCACAACATCTAACAATCTAGAGGAGGAGTTTGAGTAGCTCCGCCTACAGCTCCTCTGCTGAAAGCACCATGTTTTATGTTAGTTTTTAGTTGTACGTTTCTTTCGTTTGTTTGTTTTTGTTTTCTAATGAAAATGGACAGCTGTTTGAGTGCACCTGATTTTTCATATGAAAATGTTAAACTATGGAAAATTATAATACAAAAGAATAATCTAAAGAGTATGGAGAGTTACCATTGGTTTTAAGAGACATACAATGACTATTGGTAATAATAAGATGGAGTATGTCCTATTTACAGTAGCACAAAGGAGGGGTCTGTTTGTTCCCAGTACGAAAAATCCATTATAAAGAGAATCTGTTTCTATGCACAAAAACTGTATATCTTTTTGTCAAATTGATTATCGGTCAATCGTACAACCTATTCAGCTTATTGGGATTGAGGAGGAGATGTAATCTAGTTTCAAGGTAAGGTAGATTAGTTTGGGTCCTATGACTGAGGTCAGCGGTGATTTGTGGCTTTGAATAGAGTTGAGTAAGGGACTTTAATGCCGACTGTTTGTGTAAGCCACACAAGTTACTCGACATCTAAACTTGTTGTAGAACGCTTACTGTTCTGCTTTGACCTGAGCTAACTGTCTTCACATGAGAAAAGGACAGCGCATATTTCACAAAGCAGGATTTCTGAGTAAAGCTGGTTACCCTGTGTCCAAAGTGAGGATTATCCACTAGCGAAGTTCCTTGGTATGGTCAGTTATCACAGACAGTAATTTCTCTGGACTTAACTGATATTTTTGTTTGTCTAGCTAACTCTAGCTAACAGAGGCTATCAAACTGGCTGCTGCTTTATTCAGTTATCCATCTATCTTATTGGTAACAGCTTTATGCAGTCATCCAGATATCTCACTGGCAACTGCTTTATTCAGTTATCTAGCTATCTCATTGGCTCCTGCTTTATTCAGTTAACTAGATATCTCATTGGCTACTGCTTTATTCAGTTAACTAGATATCTGATTGGCTACTGGTTTATTCAGTTATCCAGCCATCTGATTGGCTACTGCTTTATTTAGTTATCCAGCCATCTGATTGGCTACTGCTTTATTTAGTTATTTAGCTATCTGATTGGCTAGTGTTTAATGTAGTAATGATAATTGATTGGCTACTGTTCTACCCAGTTATTTAGCCAGCCGAGATACAAACTGTTTGACTAGTGTTTTAATCTGTCATCTAGCTAACTGAGAAGCTAGTTGTTTGGCTGTTGCTTTATTCCATTATCTAGTTAATATAAAACCACTGTTTTTTTTGGTTATCTGATTAATGGATGGTAACTGATTGGCAGCTGACTGTTGGTTTATTGCTTTATCAAGCTAACTGATTAGCCACTGCGTTATTTATTTAACTAGCTATCTGAGAAGCTAAGTGATTGACTTTTATTTTAATCAGTTATCTAAGTGAGATGTTCACTGTGTGGCTGGTGTTTTCTTCAGCCATCTAGCTGATTGGTTACTGTTATATTTACTTACCTGGTTAGCTGCTTGATTTTGTTTTTGTATAGTTACTTAGCTAACTAAGAAATCCTGTTTTGCGAAATACCCAAACAGGACTGTTCAGTGTCACATTCTTAGCTGTTATACGTTTATGCAGGTATTGAGCTGTCAAATTGACCTCCGAATAAAGGAACCAAGGACAATAAAGACACACTGAAAGGGTCATTAAAAAGCACATATAAAATTTAAAGATGTATAAAATGATGCATTCCTGTGTAATAAAGGTTGATGTTGAAAATAAGGTGATAAAGGATGGAGGGGGGGGGGAACAATCTAGCTTTCTACGACTTGCTATGTTAAATGAAAGCAATACTATAACGACAATCCTTGCGAAACCATGTTTACATTAGAAAAGGGGCAGAATAGGTTTCTTTAAGAAATGAAAAACAGCCAGAAAAAAAAGCTCTTTGGTGTCTCTAAGTCATATAAACTGTACTACAATGCCTTAACACAGACTGCAGTACCATTCTAGAGTGAGTGAATGGTTTCGGTGGGGGGTGGGCTTTACCAGACTACACGTCATGTACAGTTGCGCACAGTTTGTTTCTCTTATTTTGTATGATGGCGAACACTGTGGCCAGTTAACACAAGCTGGGTGCATTGTTTTTCATTCTCATTGGAGCAAAGATTAATGAGTATCAACTTTCTTGACATCAGCGCTTTATTTCTCTCCTAATTCCACCACTTTGCAATATCTGTTACATTAGTAGCGGTAGTGCCAATGCTTGCCCTGCCTCCCTTTTTTTTTTCCCCCATCAGTTTTACACCGACTTTCCATAATCAGCCATCTCTGCCCCATCCTATACCCCCCATCCCCCCTGCACTTCTATAAAACTGGGGCCACTTGCTTCTGCTTCTTTTGCTTTGGAGGGGGTTCAGTCCCACATTAGCTCAGTTTGGTGTTCTGAGATGTGTCTGGTGGCGTTTTTATTCGTGGATGTTTTGTCAATTTCTTTTTTTTTTTCCCCCCCCCCCCCCCCCTCCTCCCTTTAACACAAACTGTGTATATCTCTAATTTATTATTTATCCTTATTTCAATATTTGCCTTTGCAAATCGCTGATGTGTATTGTACGCTGTTGAGTCAGATTATGTGCAGCATGTTTTTCTTTCTGCTCTGGTATTGATTTATTATTTCTATTTGTGGTCCTTTTATAAGTATAACCATAGCTTTTTTAATTTAAATGAATATTTTTTTTTCCTCACACCATAACATGTTTCAGAAAAAAGAAGAAAAAAAATAATAATAAGTGGAAAAAAAGAGTTCGAAATGAATGGTTGATACCAAACAGTTTAGATGTTTTTGGTAATATTTTGTGTGATGACCGATTCTTTTTTTTCTTTGATATTTTCTAGTGACATCTCATTTGTAAATCTTTTTCTAAGATGTTTGTTTGTCCTCATGGCATTTGATAATGTTTTTTTGCCAGGTTAGCCTGAAAGGCTGCAGTTTATTGATATTTTTAAAATAACTTTGTACAAATGTGTTATGTTAATGGGTAAAAAAAAGGAAAAAGGTCCAAAAAAATATTTGCCTGCATAACACTGGAAATTAAAAGTGAATAAATCTGTCTTAAATATACCACGCATGTTCCTATCACCTTATATCACCTGATCCACTCTGACCGCGTGTTGAACATGGGCTGCTCACTGGCTCTGATAAGGCAGTGGACTTTAAACGTGTGCTACAAAGTGCAAACCTCAGTGTGGAACAGCTGTTGCTCATGATTTTGGTGAGAACATTTTGCTGTTTGTAAGCTTCGTTTTATTTCCTGAAATCTGTCCCAACATTATTCAAATCAGTGACATACCCTTGAAGGGTAATTCCAACCAATTTTCAGATTTCTGCATGATTCAGTCATGCTGACGTAGGCAGACTCAGTGGTTCAGTGTAGAGAACCTCAGTTCATTACAGTGGTGGTGATAATAAGCATGGGTCATGGTGTCTACATCACAAGTATAGCCATTTATTCACTATCCAGAACTCTCAGTTAACCTGCACATGCCTTCAGAATTTTAGATGTGACGTTGATGATGGTGGAACACACGTAAAGCTGGAAAAACTAGTTCTCTTTAGGGGCTATTTTGCCTTACAACTCCCTGCATGTACTGCTATGAATGAGTGTAAAATGAGCTTAAGGCTAAATGCTTATTATAAAACCATGTCTCAGACATCAAGCAGTGCATTCATAACCATTTTATGTGATAACTCTCTGTAATGTAGCTTTTAGGGGTGTTAGATGCCTCAGACATCTGGTTCAGCACCACTGTAGACTATTCTGACTCAATAGAACAGAGCGTTTCATACACAGCCACTCTGAATGACCTTGGTCACATCTCAGAACTTTTATAATTAAGGAGAAACATTTGTTATTACTATTATTATTATTATTATTATTAATAATATTGAGAAATTCTGAAAAATGGGTGGAATTTCCCTTTAACCACAGTGATGAGCATAAATTGGAGGTCAACACGTGGCTGTCTTTTAAAGCTCAGAAACAACGCCCTCTGGTGGTTGTATGCAGGAATACGTCTGTTGTCACATTCACTGGCCACTTTTATTACCAACACCTACCTCGCACAGCTGCAAGCTGGACACTGCCTCACCTACCTTGATCTTCCATTCACTGGCCGCTTTATTAGAAACACCTACCTTATACTTCTATTCACTGGCCACTTTATTAGAAACACCTACCTTGTACTTCCATTCACTGGCCACTTTATTAGAAACACCTACCTTATACTTCCATTCACTGGCCACTTTATTAGAAACATCTTATTCTTTCGTTCAGTGGCCGCCTTATTACAAACACTTACCTTGTACACCCACACACTGGCCGCTTTATTAGAAACACCTACCTTATACTTCTATTCAATGGCCACTTTATTAGAAACACCTACCTTGTACTTCTGTTCACTGGCCACTTTATTAGAAACACCTACCTTATACTTCCGTTAACTGGCCACTTTTTTAGGAACACCTACCTTATACTTCCATTCACTGGCCACTTTATTAGAAACAACCACCTTATACTTCCATTCACTGGCCACTTTATTAGAAACACCTACCTCGTACCGCCATTCACTGGCCACTTTATTAGAAACACCTACCTTGTACTTCCATTCACCGGCCACTTTATTAGAAACATCTTATTCTTTCTTTCACTGGCCACTTTATTAGAAACATCTTATTCTTTCATTTACTGGCCGCCTTATTACAAACACCTACCTTGTACACCCACACACTGGCCTCTTTATTAGGAACACCTACTTTATACTTCTACTACATGTGTTTCCATATAGATTTACAGTTATAAACTATGCCCCATCTATGGCCCAAAAGGGGTCATTTGGTCACCTTATCTTAGACTTACCTAATATCCATTGAATGAATACACGACTTAAGTGATGTTTCACAAACAGGACTCATGAAAGTGCTTGTAAAGAGCTGCTGGCTGTGTATCAGAAAACTGGGGGGAAAACAGTTGTTTCTTCTCCAGCCAGGTTCTCTTCAAAGAGTGCTTTCATCCGACTTTCAATAAACGCTTGCTTATTTCCTGAGTATATAATGTACACCAGCAGTCACAAACTCACAGAGTGCAAAGCCTCTCATGGGCTCCATGCAGCCTCTATGAGCACTGCTTCATTTCCAGGCCTTTGGAATTGGCCAAGAGCCCCCTCAGGGTGCGAGACAAAACACAAACAAACAAACAAACAGGAGCAAGAGTGGTTAAAGAAAGAGAGGAACAGCACTGCTTGTCTGTGTCACTGTAAATGCATCAGCAGGCCCTTTACATATCCTGTTATTATGTGGGGGTGCACCAAACACTTCGGTTCATTTAACCGCAGCATTGAGAATGACACTCAGGAACCTCCTGTGGGTTTTCAACAGCATTTCAGTTCCATCAGTGCATATGAATCAGACACTCCATAATATGTAATCATGTACTATGAAGGTTATTTGAAGAGTGAATGAGTACATAAGCCTTGAAGAAGTATAACTGTACTGTAATTAGTCTTTTATCAGGAAACATGAGAAAAAAATATCGTCGCTATCCAAAGAAAAAATAAGTATCTCCAAAACAGCAACTTTGCAGTAGAGGCCTGATTTAACTTTAATGTAAGTGGAACCAGACTTTTTTCTAAGCAATTCTGGGCCATTTCTGTTGGTCCATTCATCATAGAAACTTTCACACAGTGTAAACAGCAGCTGCTATGTTCAAATGATACATAAAAGCAAAAATCAACAAAAATGAAGATACATGTTTTTCTATGAGTGACAATATGTTACAGCAGCATACAGGTAGTGCATCCTATTTATTGAATACCTTTAACAATATTTTTGCTACTAAAATAGCAAACATAGTACAAAAATACAGACTTAAGTTATATAAGTTACGGTTAAGTTATATAGTGTATTGTTACCATATGGTAATGTCATTTGCAAACAATTTGCAATGTATTAGATGGGAATTAACCAGTGTAGTGCTATTGGACACTTTACCTCATCCAAGTATTAAAAAGCATGAACAGCCATATGTGCCTAATCTTTGCATTTTGTTGTTTTATGTAAAATCTAGCATTTAAACTGGTTTATTCATTAAAATGATTCGGAACTTGCCCCAGCAGAGCAACCAAACCTCAGTGTGGGATGCAGGTGTTATCCACTACACTATATATTCACTACAAGCCGACTACAAACAAAAAGGCAACAAACCACAGTCAAGGGTAAAAGCTCAACTACAATATATGCTATTAATTGCACTAAGCCATTGTGAAACATGTAGAATTGTAACCTAGAGTTCTCATTTGCTTTTGACTATGCGTTTGTGTAGCTCTGATTAAAGACTGAAACAGTTGGTGCTACGTTTTTACTTCACAAAGAAATAGTTTTTAATATGTCTGCTTTGAATTGCTTTTAGCTTTGTGGGTTTGGGGTCATTTGGTTGCTTTAGTTTATTTGTTTTTTGACTCACATGGCAAAGTAACGGTATTTATCATACTATAGAATCACAGTGCAGTCTGAAGAACGTTGTTTACTGATCATCACTGTAGCCTGACATGCATTTATTATCTTTCATCCAATCAAGGATAACAATACAAGCAGTAACACATTTATCAGGATGGTTTTATTTTAAGACGTTGTACAAGGGATTTATATGTTCTGTAACAAAACAAATGAAATCAGGTCCATGGTTTTTATTGAAAAGATAACATTCCACAGATTCCACAATATCAGTATCATCAGCACAACATCAAACAGCATGAGATACATGCAAGAGTAAACGCAAGAGCTTTATTGGGACAAAAAGTACATAATCATATTGGATTAAAATGAGTAAAAGGCTCATAAAGCAAAAATCAAGGATGTTACCAAATTCACATCTGGATTGGCTGCATTACTTTTTACAAATACAGCATGATCCCCCTCGCGTTCTTCTCCGGTACATATTTACATTTCTTCCCTTCTAACCTGGAATTGAACCTCCTCATATACTCTTTAAAACAAACAACTGCCAGCATAATCAGCCTTATCTAGGAGAATACTTAATTTACTGATTAGTTTTTTTTAAAATGCAAAGTGCATGAGCAAAGAGTCAAAACAACGGAACATTTATCATCTCTAACTATGTTACAATAAGCAAACAGAATTTGGAGCCCATTTCAGTTTGAAACATGGGGAAGTACTTGTGCACTCTCATCCAAAAGGCTACAGAGCTCAAATAGAAAAGGCTTCATGTTTTGGGTAAAATAGTTTCAACATGTTTTGTGAAGAAAACAGATTAGGAAGAATAACGGTTTAGTCTGTTTAAATTTGAAAACACTAAAGTATAAAATAGACAAACTTCTTTTTTTCTTACTTGACTTAAATCCAGTGCATTCTCTTTACCATTAACTACAGTGGTCACATTTACTAAGTCTTTTAATCATACAGTAATTCTGACTGGCTTCAAAACCCTTTGCATATCTGACCATATAATCCTTTACCTATCAACAGCTATGCATAAGGGGGATTTCTTTAAACGCTACAAGGCTAAAGATAAAAACTAAGAAAAGGATTAAATGATTCAAGTTAACAAAGCTCTACAGATCATTCAAAGTTGTTTGGCTTTTCTGTTGGTAGACAGCAGGCTTAAAGAAACGAATCAGGACTGCTTTTCATCAATATCTCTGCAGTCTTGTGGACTTGGAAGGACACTGAAAGGGAAAAGAAACTCCATCTCTAAACTCTTTGACTAACACCGATAAAATGCTGCTTGATCTCAACAGCAACCAGGCTTCAGTCAAGGTTCTTCTGTAGACTGTAAAAAAACCCAAAATGTCAGACATGTTAATGCACAATATATCAGAAAAAATGGGAATCAACAGGAAGCCTGATTAAAGACAGAAAACCCTTTCATCTGCTTAACTTGAAACCTATATTTTACATACATGTTATTATATATACACACGTTGTTTAATTCCTAGGCAAAGCGTCAACCAAGAACAAGATATCCCATTTTAAAAGCATGTTTCTAAGCAGATTAATTACAACATAATCCACTTTCATAAGAACAAGAAAATAAGTAGGGAAAAACATGTTCCTACAATTGGCATTATATTAAAAAAAAAGGGGGGAAAAAAAAAAAAAAAAAAACAAGAATCATAAGGACATTGAGACTCCCAAAAAAAACTGCTGCTTAACCTGGAAGATCACCAAAACTGTCCCCAACAGAAAAACAGTACTCTAAGAGATGTGATAAGAAGGTGCTCTGAAAAATGGACTGGCCACCCCAGAGCCCAGACCTCAACATGACTGAATGTGTTTGGGATTACTTGAATTGTGAACTGCAGGAAATGTAAGCAACAAAGAGCTGTAGAAAAATATTCTTGTAAATTTCTGCAAACTGAAATCACTCTTCCTAAAAAGGATAGAATACGGGCAAAAGGCCCACTGTGTAAAAAACACAATAAGAAATGTTTACTGACACTAAACATTACATAACAATGGCTGTTTTGACTGGAAATTTCAAACAGAAGGGTGATCTCTGACTTTGGCTTGATGCTGAGAGCATAACACCAAACATTATCATCCACGTTACATACCAAAAAAAGCAAAGTGTACATACCTTTCTAGATAATCTTTGACACTGTGATGGCCATAAAATTTGGCCAAGCTGGTAAGGGCACCAGTGGCACAGCGTCCGTCTCGTTTCCGACACAGACTACAGTTACACACACCTCGGCAGAGGGGACACTCCCATGTCTGTGGACCAACAAAAAAATAAAAAATAAAATAAAACATTTCATGTACAAAATACAATGATATCTTATTAATGCAAATTTGTAACATTTACTATTTAAAATACCATTACCAGGATTAGGGATTTTTGAAAGTTTTTAGGACTCACAGGGTCTAGCAGGGCTGCACGAACGTCTTCTCCATAGCGGTTCCGCAAACAGGGGCCACAGAATTGGCCTTTGACCCCTCGACAGTATAGGTTCCTGCACTCCGTCTTGGTGTCTAAGGTCTTCTGTCTGCACTGATGACATGTACTGCCCTGAGAACAACACATTATCTTGTTTGAGTCAATGCAAAATACGCATTTCATCAAATCAAACAGTTTCTTTTCATAAAAATACGCAGTCATATTCAGGTTATACATCTAGGACATTTGCACAAGAAAGGGATGGAAAGCCATAAGACTTTTTCCACACCAGGTTTTACACACAAACGTGCCATCATACAGAAGGGAGCTAATTGCTCCTGCAGAGCTCATTTTAATAGCACCTAAACAGAGCCATAAGCTCCATCACACACTGTACGTCATCCTTCATAGTGATAAAAAATAAATAAATAATAAAACTCTTAATTCTACTTGCTGATTTAATGGCAAGTCAATAAAGTGCCCAAACCCTAGAAAACACATTCATACACAGGTCTACTTGACATAACTTCACACAGCAGTAAGCAAGTGAATAATAACTACAATCTTGATTGAAGCATACATTTTCTTTGTCCAGAATTTTGTCTTTAGCACGGTCAGCTACGTTATCCAGCTCTTCCTCCGTGATGTCCTCTGGCATTCGCACAGAAGTGCGCTTTGCGTATTTCCGTTTCTGCCTGTGACCATCTCCTCGCAAGTCTATGTCCACCTGTGAAAGAACCAAGATAAGTAAAGACTGCAAAAAAAAGCCATTTATTTAAAAACCTAAATAACGTAAAAAATAAAAAATAATATATATATATATACTTATATATATATCTCCTTTGTTTAGTCAGTCAGCTCAATGTTTTCTCTAGAACATGTGCTTGGAAGCGGCCACCCGTAAAAGAAGGCTAAGTTTTGCCTCGCTGTAACACTGAAAACATTTACTCTTGGCTTCGACAGCATTCAGGAAACTGCACTTGGCTAGTAGAAAACATGCATTTGTAGCGACTGTATGACAGGAAGAGTCTGTATAGGCATTTTCACCTCCATTAGTTTCTTGAGGTCTATTGCCAAGCTCCTTCCTCTTGGTTTCGCAGAAATGACCGGCTCCTGCTCCAACCCAAAATGCTCCGGGGGTCTGGCCTTGCGGCTGGGGTTCCGCCTCTCGCCTTGCACATCAGAAGCATGCTTTCTCGGAGTGTGCTGCTTCCTTTTCTGCAGTCAAAGAGAAATAACGACATTATTAAAGTGAGAAGAAACCAGTAACTGAAGTGGCAATAGCAGGTGATAAGAGTTTCAAAAAGAAGCCCTGACATCACTTTAAAGAGGGTCATATACCAAATAGTTTAAATAAGTAAAAAAAAAAAAAAATTGCCATGCTGGTAAGTTTTAGGTAGGGCTGTGTACTGGCAAGAACTTGGTGACACGATGCAAATAACGATACAGGGGAACAATTCAATATTTTGCAGTACCGTAGGCAAAACAAGACTTTTTTTTTAACTCACAGTATATTATTTTAGAAAATCTATCATAGTATTACAAAAATAATAAAATACACCACAATGTGCATAGGTTGCACATGTTAGCAGTGCACCTTTATGTTAATTGTCCAGTGGCTGATGGATTAACGGCACAATTATGAACCACTGTCTGCCTCCAATATATTATATATATTATATTATATTATATTATATATCACACACACACACACAAAAATAATAATATAAAAATTCTATATTTTCTTACACATCTACTTTTAGGCCCTCCCTTTTTTTAACACTAAAGTGTAATAGAGACTCCTAATGGAAAGCACCTGCCTGATGGAAAACGTAAATATAGAAGTTTTCAGTACATAAAACGATACCAATCTAATAAGAGGACCTCAGATCAAATTCAAGGACAATGCAGGATATGGGCCCTTTGAACAAACATTATATATTACTAGTGCTATTTGGATGCATCCCTAAATTTAATGCATGGTTACTGAAAATGTCAACAACAACAACAACAACAACAACAGGCACTTACTGAAGGTGTCGTCTTGGAGGAGAGTTCTGGTAAGGTATTCAGGTCTGCAAATAGCTTCGCAAGCTGTGAGCATGAACAAGCATACACAATGATTTAATAACGTTCCCAGTTTAGCAAGGACTTTGAATACTGAACTATGTCATTCAATCTATTTACCATAGCTTTGTTCTCCTGAATATTTTTAGCTCGTTTGCTTAGTATCTGCAAGTCTGCTTCAGTCAGTTCATCCTCCACATCCTCCTCCTCCTCCTCAGATTCGTTTCTGGTGATACAAGGTCTTTTTTCAGTTTTTCCATTTTTACACGCCACAGGTGCATCTGCTTGGCCACCTCTCCTTTTTCTGATACTCGCTGTAGGGTGACTACCGACTGGTGGAACTCTTGATGTTGCCATCTTGGAGATTTTTTTTGGCACTGGCTTTTCATGGTTGGAGCTTCGTCTGGCAGGAAACCTGAATGCAACACACAACCCAGAACTTTGCCTTCTTTGTGGGGCTGGGTTGTCATCATCCGAATAAAATCCAATGTCATCACTGTCTTCCTCTGACTCCAAAACCTACCAGAAATAGTAATGGGACTGAATTAGTATGCATGTCTGTGCATTCATAGAATGAAGAAAATAAATAAATAAATAAATAAAATAATCATGCTCACCACCTTACCTTGGAGCTCATCCAGTGGCTACGTACAGAGCTCTCCTCCTTACCGAAGCCTTCAAATTCTTCTTCACTGTCTGTGTCCATGAAGATGTGTGCCAACTCATCTGTGATGAATTTAGACTTAAAATGAAGGATCTATAAAAAGAAGAGACATTAATCCAGAATCTAATCCACAATACTGCTTGTAATTTAGAGTTGCAGCCCTCACTCATTAGCCCATTCACATTACTTTGAAGATACACAGAATATCCAAAAATGTATCCAAAAATGATACTCACGGGCTTCCAGGAGGTCTGTGAGCGGAGGCTGTCTCGGCTCTCCTCAGAGATTTCCTCTGAAGAATCAACTCCAAAACCAAGAAATTCTTCTTCATCACTAGGGCTTTCAAATATGTCTGCCAAAGCTTTCTGAAAATGTAATACAACAGTGACGTCTGATCAAGCTTAAGCACAGCCCCTGAATTAACAATTATCTACACTGTTATTCAAACGCATTCTAAAAGCACATGCTTTAAAAACAAACTTAGGGCGCTGGGGAAGAATTGGGACAGACCCATTTATTAGGTCGACTTCTACAGGCACATTCTGGAGTTCTACAATATGACGACATCATTGCTGGCTGTGTTGCAAATGATACACAAGACACTTAAGAGCATTCAAACCAAGACATCTGTAAAATGGGAATCCCATTTCAAACCCTCACCAAATTTGACTGGCTGTATAGATCTGGTCCTGGAGGTACCCTGCCCTACATGTTTTAATGGACTCCCTGCTTTAGCACACCCCCTGCAACTCTGAAAGGGCTCCTTAATAAGCTGGTAAGTTAAATCAGATGTTTTGGGAGCAGGAAAAGCACTAAAAAGGTGCAGGGCAGGGTGCTGAAACACTGGTCTAAACTATCAAAACTCATTCTGGATATGCCGAAAATCGGATTTGGGCTGGTAGTCGGAACATAGACTTGTAAACAAACTGTTCTGGACTCTGTCCTGCAGTCAGTGGCCAGTCACCGATTCGTGTAATCCTCGCAATATCCAACAACTGTATCGCAGATCAGTTCATATCGTGCAGCTGTACGACCACCCACACATTTCAGTTCCAATGGAAAAACACAGCAAGCAAAACCAGGCAGACTTTACTCAGAGTGAAACGTTCAAATCAACGGATTCATTGCACTGCGTTAAAACGGCCATTTCTCTCGAATAATAACTTATTTAGCATATCAAAGCAATATAAGGACTAATTCTTACAGAGCAACCGGGTTCACCTCGACTTCATCAAATGTAACAGTTACTTCATACTGAGCTGTAACGTTTCAGGATTACCTGCAGCTGCTTGTTCCTCAAAGTTTCCCGTTCCACCTTAAATGGTGCAGCAGTTACAATCTCGCCCTGTAACTGTTGCACCATTTAAGGTGGAACGGGGAAACTAACAAGAAGTTGGCGAATAGGAAGCCAACTTCAGTCTCATGAAAGAAGGGTCAGCCGCCGAGTTAAAATAAATGAGTTCACATTCACTACGCATGCAAAGTTTTCGACAACTGTACACTGAATAGTTTATTCAACGTACTTTAGCTTAGCTTAGCTAAGTAGCTAACGTTAGCTAACGAAATAACTTTAATAATGCCAACATGCCTGGCTTAAACATACACACCCATAAGCCACATTTAAGGCTAATTACGGGGGAAATAACACTAACAATATCGACCTTACCTTCACCGGTGTGGCCATGTTTTATATCAAAGGAAAAAAAGAAACGTTAATAGTTTAAACGTATATGGGCTCTATTAAAATCCCATTCATACGACTGAGAGTTTAAAAAACAACAAGAGCGAAAGGGCACATATACTTAGTGCGACAATGACAGGGGTGGCAGTGCAACAAACTAATCGTTAAGATGTACCTCTGAAAGACTGTTTCCACTAAATACACTACTTCACTGTAGATCCCACTGAAACAAATATGGGCTGTAACTGAGCAGCTTAGTTTCTCGTGAATACAGACGGATTTTCTACTTCTCTTTTGAGTCTCGCCCCCTTTTCACGGCTGCATTCATAGTGGAACAGTCCACGGCGTGCGCCTTTGTAGTTTCGCGGGAAATTCTTCCACGAGGTCTAAACTATCCGTGAGTGAATCGTTCTTTTGAACCGATTCCAACTGAATCATTTTTGTGGCACATGCACAATAAGGAGTGTAAGTCTGTTAGGGATAAAAGATAAAATCCGAATTAATTGCGACGTTTAAACAACAACGTTATTTACTACGCTTACAATTACTCTCTGCAGATTTTATATCAGGGGTGTTCAATCCTGGTCCTGGAGATCTACCACCCTAGAGAGTTCAGGTCCAACTCATCTGGCTCACATAGACAGAAGCCCCTGAAGGTCTTGATTACCTGGATCAGGTGTGTTAGATTAGTGAAGATGCTAAGCTCTGCAGGATGGCAGCTCTCCAGGACCAGGATTTCCCCCTTCTCTATAGCTTCCTTTATTGGAGGGTTGTAATTTGTGCATTCTGAATCTGAATCCACCTCACTCACTGAGTCGAATCATACTAAACTGAGGAGATTGGAATAGACAAGAGTGCGAAAAAGTAGATAAGATTACACTGTTTAGTGGCTGACATCAATCTGCTTCTGGCACCTTTACACAAACGCGGTGCTGTATCGTGTCAGAAGATAGTATACCAAGTTATTAAACTGGCTACTCGATTTATTTAAATGGTGACTTTGGAAGGAGCAATAGGTAAGAATTTGAGTTCAAAACATTAAATAATTAATTCTGGACAGGATTAAATTTAAAGCTGAACCTGGAATGTTTTTCTGCACTGGTAGGTAAACAGCTGCTAATACTGTTTTGAGTATTTCCATATAACTGCTGACCGACTGAGATTTTCACAAAAGTCAGTCTCTAGAGTTTATTCAGAATAGAGCAATAAGGAAAACATCCAGTAAGCAGCATTCCTGAAAATTCCTAGCTGATGAGAGATGTCAATAGAGAACTGCCAGACTGGTTCAAGCTGACGCAAAGACAACATAAACTTAAATAACCACTCTGTACAATTGCAGTAATTAGGAAAGCGTGTCAGTATGTACAACACACTACAGGTTTTACATCAACCAAGAACAGAAAGTTGCGGCTGTAATGGGCACAGACTCACCAAAACCGGACAGCTGAAGACTAGAAAAACATAGCCTGGTCTGCTGAACCTCGTTTCTGCTCATGACATAGATAATTGGATCAGCAACCCAGGCTGGTGGAGGTGGTGTAATGGGGTGGGAAATGTTTTCCTGGTATACTTTGGGCCTGTTAATACTGATCAATCATCACTTGAATGCTATAGCCTATTTTAGTACTGTTGATGACCATGTGCATCCATTCATGGATACAGTTTACCATCTTCAAATGGCTACTTCCAGAATGGTAATGCACCATGTCAGATAACAAAAGTTGTCTCAGACTGCTTCATGAACATGACTATGAGTTTAGTGTTGTTCACTGCCATTCCCAATCACCGGATCGGAATCCAACATGGTATGAATGTCCATGCCACACAGAACTGTGGCTGTTCTGAGAGCAAAGGGAGGTCCTATCTAGTATTAGTGTAGTGTTCCCCATAAAGTGCTAGATATGTAGACACTGACTCTCAAAAGCACAGCAGCCTGGTTTTTCCGTTACAAGCCGCAGCATTAGGAGCTTTGTTGCCAACAGCCCTGCACGTGACCAGTCAGTGCACATGGTCCACATGTGCATTGCTCAGCTAGGCGCATGCACAATTGTTTTGGTTAAACGCGCGTCTTTCTTTCTCCGATGACTCTCCCAGCAATTCTTTACCCATCTTTCTGCTCAGTTGGCACCTATAGTGGCTCGCCCCCTCCAACCCCCCGTCCTCCGCCGCCAACCACTCCGTATTTGTCAGCACAAGCACCTGCATCCGGAGACAGTGGCTGGCCCTCCCGAGGCGCTTTCCGTCCGTCAAATACTTCTTTATTTCCCGGGCGCTCCCATTAGTGCGCGGAGCTTTAACGACTCCTTCGATGACAGCGAAATGATACGGTGCAGGGGAGCGCGCGCTGCGCGGGAGGAGAGGAAATCACAGAGCCGCGCGCTCACAGCAGGTAGCCGAGCTGCAGAGCGCCACATAAAACGCAAATTACAAACAGCTGCTTAAGCATTGTTTAGCTCGCTGTCTCGTGTTTTGTGCACAGGCACTTTCTTGGCACCGTGGACGTGTTTGTAAGCTTGACTGCATGCAGCCGTCGACTCAGTGGGCCTGGGAAGTGGGAGATGGATGGACTCAGCTACTAATGCGAGACCAACAGGGAAGCCTAAAGGGGAAAACCACCGATTTTTCAAATTTCATTTTTTGTGCACCGTTCAATCATTGAGCTGTAAACAAGGGTCATTCGGAGTGGTAGAATGGGAAGTCTCCATTCTAGAGCAACTCTAGAGAGGGTAAGATTGCTTGACAGTGGTGCTGATAGGAACCAGGGGTCAGAACACAAATATAGCCCATTTATGAGGAGTTATCAGGTTTTAGGAGCCCTGGTCAGACAGCATGTGAAAATAAACTAACACACCCTCTACAGGACACACGCTTCTGTACATTGTAATATACACTTAATGTTTATTTGCTATGTGTTAAATGTGTCCATAGCAAAAGTTATGGCATTTTGTTCTGTTCAGGAAATACTCATCATCAAAAGAATAGTTGCACCCAGAAGGACGTGTCGGACTGCAATGCTATTGGGAAGGAAGATAAAGGCTACTAGGAACAATAAATGATGATAAAGTTAGACTGATATGGGCAATATTTATTGAGCTACACATACAGAAGTAGTGTCTCTCAGTATGGCATAGGGCTGCCATGTTTGCAACATGCAGATGTCTCAGCATGGAGATGTAGAGGTTCCTAATGGTGACCTGTGATAATCCATCCCATGCAGCTTGAATATTCTCACACAGTTCCTGCAGATTTTGTGGTAGGGGTGGAGGTGGAGTGACACCAGGCCTTCTGCACGTGTGACGTGTTTCAACAAACCATTCATCTTGGTGCTGACCACGATGCCTCTACACTCAGATTCGTTGGTCGACTCCACCAAGACAAAAGCAGGACTCATGTTTGTAGTTCTGTGTTGTGCAGCCATCTGCCAATGGTGCTGGCACTAACAGGATGACTCATGGAGGGCACTGCTTGCTGTCTGCAATCCTATTGAGTCAGCTATTGAGTCAGTCAGGTACAGCGAGAAGCTTGCCACTAGTTATATTGGTTAGTCTAGTTTGGTTTATCAAGTCAATTGATGCCTTAATAAGGTTTATTTGAGCTCAAGGAGAAAGGTTTATACAGGTGTGTGAAATTGGTTACTCAATCAACCAATTAACTAAAGTAGTTAATAATTACAGTCAACTGAAGTAGATACACCCAGGCTTGATTTCTCCTGGGCCCACCTAATCTGATCAACAGTTTAATAGAACCTTTACAGCAATGTGAAACAGGTATGAGTGGTCTCAACAAGCAGCACACTGACACAAACCCATTTCTGAGGCTCTGGGTCTCCAGCTTGTCACAGTGAGAGTCATTATCTCCAAATCTAGAAATCGAAAGGTGGTGACTCTACAAGAGACTGGCCTATCAGAACTCATTCACAAGCTCTGACTCATTTAGAACTCACAATAGAACTCAGATGAACATTTAAGGGACTGAAGACCTCGTTCACGTCAGATAAGGTCAACTGACACGATTACACCATCACACAAAGACATGGCTACAATAGGAGAGCTGCAAGGCAAAAAAACACTGTCAAGCAAAAAGAATAGAAAAGCTAGTCTTAAACTTACCAAGCAACACCTTGGTAACCTCCAAGCCTTTTGTGATAATGTTGGGCACACTGATCAGTCAAAAGTGGAACTTCTTAAAATACCTGACTCATTTTACTTGGCAATAAAGATAACACAGCATTCAACACCAGCAGTCAAACATGGCGGTGGCAGTGAGATTGTGCACAATGCTTTGTTCCTTCAGGGCCTGTATGACTTTGGAACCATGAATTCTGATGTCTACCAGAAATTCCTGCAGGAATGTCCGCTCATCAGTCCAGTCTCTCATCTGAAGCTCAAATTCATTTGGGTTATGCAGCAAGTCAACATTCCCAAGCACAGGAGCAAGGCTACATTTGAACAGTTCAGAAGAAACAACATTAATATTTTGGAGTGACCTAATGAAAGTCCTGACTTGAACCCTGTTAAGATGCTATAGCAGGACATTAAATGAGTAGTTTACACTCAAAAGGCCTCCAATGAGGCTGAATGGCGGCGTGAAAGACTGGTCATCAGTTTTAGGAACAATTTGGTTGTAGTTGTGTCTGTTGAAGATGGCACAAGCTTTAAGTGTTGTTTTTTCATGAGTGATATTCTAAATTTGTGTTCTATTTTTTTTTCCTCCAAAAAATGTGACATACAGTATATGCAAGAATAGGGGAATTCAAAGTGGGCAAATACTTTGTCCCAGCACTGTACAAAAACTACGGTACCTAATCAGATACCACTGATTTTCCATTTGATCTGATACTAAGTAATACCAAGGCTAATATCCTGATACCAATACTTTAAAGTATGTGATTTACAACAACAATAAATGGTATATGTAAATAAAATTATAACAGAAAGTCTGACATTAATATATTAAATATACATTCACAAATCAGATTTCTCTCTGTGCTTCTTCATTAATAACATATTTCAATTCAGTAATAACAAATATCAGTTTAGTACTTGATAATATTCAAATCATATGTTCACATTAACTAGTGCTGTCAGTCGAATATTTATCCCCTAAATGTGTATTTATTACATTAATATTGGAATAGTTACAGTTAAAAGTTAAACATTATCAAAACTATGCCGGATAAAAGTACGGATAAGTAGATCTAATATGCTGCTTGGTGTTTTCAAGGTTTGTAGCATGTTATGTAGAAGAGCCATGTTAAATGGTCAGACTTTTGCTTGTGAGTCTTTTGATAATTCACTCAGAGTCTACCAATTATAGATATACAGTTCAGAGCCACTTCTGTACGTTATGTTTGAAGGAGATTCCTACTCACCAGCTTTGTTTTAGGAGCAAAGGAAGAAGGTGGAAGTAAAAGTAGTTCCTATACTATACCATCACTTACAACAGCACTGTTCATCTTTATTGAGAGACAGGATGCACATTCATCCTACTGAATAAATAAACAAATGATCCATATTTATGTGCCCAAATCAATTCTCAACAGTAAATGCCAAGATCGGAAGTATCGATATTTAGGTGTTGATGTGCCCATCTCTAACAAACACTAGTTAATCACTGCTGTTTGAACAAAACCTCATGTCTACAAAACAACACTTTTAAGGCCAACCATACCTTTTTCCAAGTATTATTTCTTTAGGGCAGAATGGTGGTGCAGTGGGTAGCACTCACGGCTCAGAGCAGCTGGGTTCGATTCCCCAGCTGAGGGGCCAGGGTTTCTTGTTGTGTGGAATTTGTATGTTCTTCCTGTGTCTGCGTGTGTGTCCTCCCACAGTCCAAAGACATGCTGTCCTGATTTGTGTGTGTATGTGTATGTACATGTCTGCCCGAGTGATGGACTGGCAACCTGTCCAGAGTGTTTCCTGCCTTCCGCCCAATGAGTGCTAGAATAGGCTCCAGCTTATTTGTTACTGGCATGTAACATGTTATCCAGGCAAACACAACAACAGCAACAGCAATATTACAAAGGTCCAGTTTGATAATGATAATAAATGTCCTCATATAAGGCCGACCTTTGCACTCGCTCTTAAATTATCTCAATATGACATCAGACCCATAAGCAGCTGCTACGTGTTTTTAATATTAGGCATATCAGGCTTGACATATTCAAGACATTTTATACAATACTTGTAAGCATTGTGCATGTGACGTCAGCTGATATTCAGAATCTGTGCTAGCGTTCTAAAGAGTTGAATGTGATGGAGTAGCGCCCTCTATTGCTAGCAGTTGGATTTTCATTAAGAGAAAATTGGATAGACTAGATTGGAATTGGATACTCAATTTTGAATTTGATGTTTTTGAGACATCATGAAAACCAACTCATGTACACACACTGACCGCTTCATTAGGTACCCCTTCTTGTATCTGCACTCACTGTCCATTTGATCAGCTCCACTTACCATATGGATGCACTTTGTAGTTCAACAATTACAGACTGTGGTCCATCTGTTTGTTACTCTGTTATCCCACCTTTAATAGCTACAGGACCACCACAGAGCACGTACTGTGTGGGTGGTGGATCATTCTCAGCAGCGACAATGACATGGTGATGGTGGTGCGTTAGTGTGTGTTGAGATGGTCTGAGTGGATCAGACACAGTGTTGCTGGAGCTTTTAACCACTGTGTCCACTCACTGTCCACGCCATTAGACACTCGTACCTTGCTGGTCCACCTTGAGGATGTAAAGACAGACACAATGTGTTGCTGCACATTTTGTGTTGGTCACCTTGGGTCATCCTTCGTGTGGGGGTCCTGACCAGGGTACAAGGGTGCTAATAAAGTATGCAGAGAAACAGATGGACTACAGTCTGTAATTGGAAAACTACTAAACCCTCCTCTGTGGTAAGTGGAGCTTATGAAATGGATAACAAGTGTAGATACAAGTCTTGTCCTCTTCAGTCCGCATCAGTTTAGCCCCCCTCAAGAAAAAGAGTTGGGCATGGACCCATTCATAAATAACATGAGTTAATGTGAGTTAGTGGTGCCCTCTACAGCTGGAAGTCGGGTTTTCATTGCGTAGTTTAGAATACAGATTAGAAAGCTCTGATTTGGAAATGAGCCTGATTAGAGGTGAAGGTGTACATGGCTCTGTTCTGGTTCAGGCGATCCACAGGCCAGCCAGCGTCGACTTCAGTGCACTGTACTGTCAGGCAAAGGGGTTCCTGGAGAGTAATGATCCCCGTGATTTCGTGGACAGTAACGGGTTTGGCACGGTGAATTCCGCTACGGGGAGAACCTCATGACGCGTGACATCATCGCGGACGAGCAGGTTTCTCTTTCCTGCACGAGCCCTTCGCATGACTCTTTCCTCCAACTCACCATGGGGGTGATTTTCTGCTGCTGTTTCTCGGGTTCTTCTGTTGAAGAGGTAGGACCCTTACTCGAGAATATCTGGCGAGGTCTAGTAGAATAGGACGAAGCTGAAGTTTAATGTTCGAATTTTCACTTTAAATGGCGCATTTAAGGTGGAACGGGTATATTCGATAAGGAGCGTCGTTAGAACTAGGCATAACTTTCCTAAGCTACTAACAACTCAAAGCGGCTTGCGGGTTTAAGGTAGCACCATAGAAGTAGGAGCGGTCAAAGGACTCTGGGTCAGCTTGGTCAGCTTGGTTATTTGGGCTACTTGTTATTGACGTCCAGCGAACTTGTTAGGAATGTAGGTCATGAGAAAAAGCTGGGGGGAACTTTCCCAAAGAATACAAACCAGCTTTTCTCTTCGAGCAGGTAGTCTGCTTGGCCTACTGTTTTAATGCACCTGTTCCAGCAAGCATGAACATGACGCACTACATTTCCACACAGTCACCAGGAATAGGAACCATGGTAGAGCAGTGGGGCAGTAGAGCATAGCTAGCAGCTGGGTTTAAAAGTTACATTTCACGAAAGACAACAAGTGTCACTTTCCTCACTGCTTCATCTCTGTCATTTCTGTCCATAAGACCTTGTCTAATAACTGTATGTCCTGTATTAAAGTAAATCAATCAAACTGAATTAAAGGAGCAATATGTAAAATTTCTTGTTAAGAATAATGACAAAATTAACTAAAATTATTAACAGAATGTGAAGAAATAACAGTACATCAAAGACGTCTATGTTTCATGCTGCAGAAATATCTACTTGGATTAGCATCCTAACCAGCTGGCCTCGGCCCATCCTGTCTCATAATACCACTTTGTGCCCCAATGGATAATAGTGAGTCTCTGTAGCCTCAGGTCAAATCATGAGTGGGTGAAGAAGTTACACTGCCTTGTTGGTGTTTTGTTATGTCTTCTTAGTCATGTTGAAGCTCCTGCTCCAGGTTAGATCATTTAAGGACAGGAGGGCAATGAAAGGAAGCGTGAACGGAATGATGGCTGAAGCTTTTGGCAAGGGACCACCTCTGCCTGGCAAGAAGCACATTCGGCAGCAAAACAAGTTATATAAGCAGAAACAAAACAATAGTTAATATTGGCGCTTGATGAACTCTTGATGAGTTACGGGATGAAGCATCATCTTACAAATTGCTCCTTTAATGTCGTGTTTTTTATCATAAAAGTGACATATCCTTTCATTTCTGTTCTTTGAAGCTTACTAGTGGTCTCCATCTGAGATCATGCTTTTACTCTTTATAGATATTTCACATTTATAATATTCGTGCCTACATCCTGGTTTATGTTCTTGATCAACTTAACCTGGCTGAAATCCACTGTTGTGGTCTTTTGTGCTCTGTCAGATTGTTTGCTCCATGTTTAGACAACAGTCGCTGCAGATGTGCAGTCAGTGGCACTTTTAGAATCTTTAGACTACCTGGCTTCTGTCAAAACAATGCTGCACTTGTCACTGTCACTGAGCAACATCCGCCCCTGTCCAGTTTCAGGCTGAACTATACACCCACCTTGTATCTACATTAATTATCCGTTTTATCAGCTCCACTTGCCATATAGGTGCACTTTGTAATTCTACAATTACAGACAGTACAGACAATTACAGACTGTAATCTATTTCTCTGCATGCTTGGTTAGCATTGTGTTACCCTGTTCTTCAATGGTCAGGATCCCCACAGGACATGTGGGTGGTGGATCATTCTCAGCATTGCAGTGACACTGACGTGTTGGTGGTGTGTTAGTGTGTGTTGCACTGGTGTGAGTGGATCAGACCCAGCAGTGCTGCTGGAATTTTTAAACATATTCGGCAGCATCCTGTGACCACTGATGAAGGACTAGCAGATGACCAACACAAAATGTGTAGCAACAGATGAGCTACTCTCTCTGACTCTACATCTACAAGGTCGAAGGAGTGTCTGTAGGAGTGGACAGTGAGTGGACTCAGAGTTTAAAACTCCAGCAGCACTGCTGCGTCTGATCCACTTACACCAGCACAACACACACTAACACACCACCACATACATCAGTGTTACTGCAGTGCTGAGAATGATCCACCACCCACGTAATACCTGCTCTGTGGTGGTCCTCTGAGGGGTCTGACCAGAGTGAAAGGGGCTTATTGAGTATGCAGTAAGCAGGTAGACTGTAGTCTGTAATTGTAGAACAAAGTGCTCCAGTAAGGCAAGTGAATCTGATAACCTGGTCAATGAGTGTACATATAAAGTAGGTGTATCTAACATAGTGACTGGTCAGTATATAACAGCAAATTGATATTTGTCATATGCATAGAAACCCAAGCACTAAATGTAGATAACTCAGATATTGTTTTTGTATGAATATGGTTTAAGTAGTGTCTCTTTTTCCAGAGAGAGCCTTTGCTTCAGGAAACAGAGTCAGCAAGACAACCTCGTCCACCTCCTAATGGTCAGTGTGGCTTTTAAAATATAGGTATTGGGTAACACTTCTCTGAAGGGTGACAATTATAAGGCTAAATAACACTGTTTATAATGCAAATAATCTTTTAGCATATTTTATAATATTATAATATTTCTTAGAAGAAAAACTACACTGAAGTATACTTAATGTAATTTTCGATATATACTTAAATACAACTAATTGCACTTAACGATACTATTTTAAGACACTAATAAGATTCACTGAAATATAATTAAGATCATATTATAATTATATTTAATACCCTGTTTCTTACCTGGAAGTGCAAATTAGTATACTTATATTAACTACTGAGGTAAAACGTACATGTAATCATTACATTTGTAATAATGTGTATATTGTACTTGTATTTAGCACACAAAAGAATAATGTGCTTGAAATGTACTTGCTGATATTAACGTACATTTCTAGTTCAATAAAATATACTTAATTGTTACCCCAATTGTCAGTTGTCATAAAACGTGCTTCAATCAGTTTCACCCCAAGCAACTGATGCTTGTTGGAATAAGTCTTTGTTGTTATCATTATTATTATTATTATTATTTATATAGGTGTATGTCGGGTTGCCATGAAAGGCTTATACAGTCAGTATAACGTTTCTGAATGTTGTATGCTATACATTTCTTTGGATACTTTGTGGTGTGTCCGCTGCATCTGTAAGGTTTTATTGTTAGTTCAGTAGTAATATAAAAATATAAGCATGTTTTAAAACTACTATGGCCGAAGTTTTTTGGGGGAACAAGTGGTTACTATAGTATACTAAACTACAATGATCTATATTATTACTTTTTGTTCGTTTTAATATAGTATATTCTCAACTTATGCAGCTCTGGGAAAATTTAAGAGACCACCTCAAACTGATCAGTTTCTCTAGTTTTACAGTTTCTGGGTTTGTGTTTGACCAAAATGAGCAGTTCTGTTTTATTCTATACACTACTGGAAACATGTCTCCCAAATTCCAGATCAAATATTGTATTTTAGATCTGTTTATTTATAAAATCACTAATGACGCCTCCAGAAGCCTGTTTTTAGAACCATGCTCGCTGTGCATTTCACCCCAGCCACCGCTCGCCAGTCTTTCTGTAGGTCACTTGAGGTCATCTTACAGTGGTTAAGTGACATTCGAATGAAGTGGCGCTCATCACGGTCAGTAGAGAGTGGTTTTTGCCCTCTGCCAGTCTGTAGCTGTGTTGTTCTGTGTGTTTGCTGCTTGACCTTGTTCTTATGAACCAGACGCTTACTGTATCTGCCAGTAAAGCTAGAACCGAACCTTCTGTTCCTCACTAAGAACCTGCTGTACATGCGGAGATGCTGATTTAAGAAGAAAATGGAGTGGTCTCTTATTTATTTTCAGGGCTGTATGTATTATTATTACTGCTAATGATTTGAAACATGTTACATTGCAAAGTACTAGCATCATATTAGAATAATGTGTTTTATATTATAGAAAACTTTAGTCCCAGAGTTCTGAAGGGTACTTTGATGTGGACTCTGCTCTTGCTCAGGTTCGGCACAGAAAAGTGGCAAGATATCTGCCCGACATGTCGGCGTGTCAGATCTTGACCAGCGCTTTGAAGATCTTGCGGAAACATTCAACAAGCAACAGGAACACTATGAGGACATGGAGGATAAGAGGAAAACTCTCATGTACCGCTATCGCTGTTCTGCTGACGCCGGCCTGTCCGAGTGCCTGAAGAAGATCAAGGATGAGCACGGTGAGTTGGAGGCTCTTACACAGCTTCTTAATGATGAGCCACTGTCTCCAGATGGCAGTAGCAGCTCACAAACTGGAAAGCAAGGTCTGCTGTTATACTGTTATATCAGTTTACAACCTATTTACTTCCTATTATTTATTTAGATTTATGTTTACCAGGCAGGTTAAAAGTCAGAGTTGGAAACTTTAACTGACTTTAACTGATTGGACGAGTGATCTTATACATTAATTATGTTAATTCTAATAAAATAAAAAATAATAAAAATGTAGGTGAGGCCAATCCTTCTCTGAGTAGAGAGCTGTTGAGCCATTTCTTGCCATTTGTGTTTGCACACAGAGGAATTTATCTTCCACATTTAACCCATCCTTGAAATGAAACTCCCACATACACACACTCTAGTGAACAGATACACTCAGGGGCAGTGAGCACACTTGCCCAGAGTGGTGGGCAACCCTGTCTATTTGCCCAGGGAGCAACTGGGGGTTAGGTGCCTTGCTCAAGGGCACTTCAGTCATTGCCATCGGTTCAAAGAATCGAACAGGCAACCCTCCGGTCACAAGGCTGGTTCCCTAACCTCCAGCCCACAAAATAAGCGATTGAACATTCCGTTTTGTCACTACTAAAGCCACCATGACGCTGCCAGAAACTTTTCCAAAGTGACTGTTTCGTAGTCATAATTGTAGCTGAAAAGGACTATTAAACACAGCTTTGAGCAATTGTACACACAAAAATTGGTAATATTTTCCATCAAAATGCAGAAAACTTATTTGACAGCAGAACATATGTTTTTCGGTAATGATGATTCTCAGTGTTACATACTGATTTTTTTTAGACTTTGGAACAATGCGATCTAACTGCTCACCCTGTTGGCCATGAGGGACAGGGATTCAGCCTTTATTCCTGCTCTGAAATGCAGGGGTGTGGCTAAAATAAGGCTCTGCCTGTGGTCTAAATCTGTTTTGTTCAGTATCAGGTCCAGAGTTATCGTTATCGGGGTGGAATGATTAGGGCTGGGTGTTAAATACTTCGATTGTTCTGACTGATTATTAATGTTCTACTCTTTAAATTCTGCTGAGTAAAATTTTCATTCAGTTGTCATCATATTTCCATACCTAAGCAGTCAGTAAGAATCAATTAGCCGATAGATAGATAGATAGATAGATAGATAGATAGATAGATAGGAAATTTAGCAGCCAGTAGCAGTTTCACAATACAGCACAGTAAAACAAAACAAAAAGGGTTGTACAGTATGAAACCTAAGTGGGTAGGTACCGGTAAACATGCTTGTTCCAAAATCTGGACTGGTGATTTAGTCAGGTGATTTCGTTAGATTTAGAAGGCATTAAAGTACCATTCTGTTTCAGTTTTGGTATGTACTGTATATCTAAAACCTGTGAACGACACCCAGCCCTAGTGATGCTTCATGGTTATACTCTGTTTATAACCAGTACAAACTGGTTCAGTGTGTTCAGTGTGGTCTCTTTATCACTGTAGACACGCATGACGTCAGACTGGAGATGAAGGGCTACGATTTTACCTTGGTTGTGATGCCGGAGGATCAAGTCCCTGATAAGCTGAAGCGGACAAAGGAAAACGTCAGTGAGCTGTGCCAAGCTGCCAAAGCTGTTGTGTCAGTTAGTACCATGCTTCAGGAGATGATCAACTGGTTTCTGAAGGCAGAAGACTTGCTGACCAAGCAGGTGAAGGAGGCAGCTGCAACACACCAGGACCAGAGGCGTCTGGTGGGAAACCTTGAGGAGAACTTGAAGGAGGCTCGCAGGGCTAAAGAGCTGAGCCCTCACTACAGGGAAGAGGCGGGGAAACTTCTCAATGAGGCAGCCCTGCTTTCAGGTGTCACTCCATAAACTGCCATGTTTCCTCAGCGCTGCCTTAGGTATCAGTGCTGTTACTAACAAGCCCTCGTTGATTTCCCAATTGCACAGCTTGTTCTTCAGGTTTTCTGTTCCACCTTGAATCGTGCTGCAGTTACATTCTGCTGCTTGCTCAAGCTGTAGTATTTAAGGTGGAACATTAACATCAGCCATGCATGTTGACAATTCAGTTCCTTGGAAAGTCATTGCGTTCACATCCAGCCTGGAACAGTTGATCCCCTCCCCATAGATAACCGTTTTAGTTGCTGTTCCTCCGTTGTTGTATGTGAATGAAAACCCGTTGTTTTTGCAAATGTGAGATTTGTAACAGTCCATTCAGTTTTCCAAGGAACACCAAGAAGAATTTTCAGTAGGAACACTCTTGCCCTTGGCATCAAACACAAAAATGCATCTAGTTGACATTTCCACAATGATGTTGCTTCAGGTTGTGTAGTGGTGAGAAAACAACACTGTTAACAGATGACTGCAATACTTGATCGTTGTTGATGTTCTGCATTGTTAATAACATGGCAATTTTTTTAGGAGTGGACATAATGCACTGTATGTTGGTAAAATAACTGCTTTACTGCTTTATTCCCTAAATTTTCTCTACTGTTTTTTGTTTGGCCATAAAAAGGAGATTCTGATCCTAATGATTTCTCCTACTGAAGTTCACTATTTCAGTTAGTGGTTGTGCTACAAGGGGAATTCCAAAATGTCTGTATGAAAGTTAAGCAAATCATTCAGAGTGGTTTGATGTGAAATGGTTTCTTGTAGCAAAATATAATTACAGATTCATTTACTGTGGCAGTACAGGGGATCGGGGATCCACTGCGCAAACGTAGCCATTGTTTTACTACTACTAATAGTGATAATCATTATATAGATAAAATGTTTTTAAATGTTTTAGGCCAAAACCTTCACAGAATTATTGTAGAACATCTCATACATCAGGCAGCGTATTCATTACCATTTTCATATACCAGATTCTGCGAGGAAGCTTTAAACGTTAAACATCTGGTTCCCATCACCTCCACTGTGAACAGCTACTCCCAAAATTTCACATCAGACCACTCTGTATGCATTTGTTTACATTGTAATTGCTAAATTTAATATACTCTTTGAGAATGGTGTCTTTGTTGGACAGGTAGCCAATGTTATCACACATTCAGGTGTGCCCTATATGCCTTTTAAAATCCTAACATGTTTCAAAAACAGAAAGCACAGAGAATTTTTGTCATAATGGTGAACAGATTAGGTGATAAGGTAAAAAAAAATGGGACAGCATATACAAGCTAAATAAAACAGATGCCGAATTCCAAATCTCCCCCGTTATCACATGACACAAATAGAGCTGGATAGTATGCACACAATAGAAGCATAGGACTCAAGTCACTTAAAAGAGCTTAAAATGGAATTTAGGGAATAATTGAAAATGACACTAAAAATGGGACTAAAAGAGGTAATTCCAGCATGGTAATATGAAGGTTATTATTATCTCAAAACTTTATAAATGACTTAACCTCAGTCATTTGAGCATAAGGGCATGTATAGCATAGTATGGAAAACTGAAATTTCTTTTTGGAATAGGAGTTTGTAGTGTATGATGTAGTGTGTAAATGCTGCTAAGGTAAAGTGTTTCATTCATACCCTAATCTATAGTCTGTATACTGAAACTAAACTGCACAAACAGCCCACTGTGAATACGTTAGACTGGAATAAGATGGACTGCAAGTGTGTTTGGGAACCAGAAAGCCACACAAATATCTTAAGTGGACCATAAAGTACAGGAAAAGTGTAGGACATGGGCTCTAAATACTGTACAAAGAAGCACAGCTATGTAGTTTTATACATAATCTTAATGTAGTGTTGAACACTATTCGTTTGGAAAAAAAATACACAGATTATAGTGTTCAGTGTAGGTTAAAACAGACGAGGGAGGGATGCAACTATGGAAGTAATTATGGATGTTTACATACTGGAACACTAAAATGTTATATGTTATTTTCTTTTTTTTAAGACTATCAGCTCTTAACTCTAATTCACTTGTATCCTAAATGTATTACTTGTATTTAGAGGTGTCTCAACACTGATCTGAACACTAATGTACTGTTGAATGATTATATTGACTTTAGTTTTGTATTGTAATGCATATCTGCAAATACACTTGTAAAATCAATTGATAGGCCTCTTTTGTGTGTTTGTGGAGCCCTTTACTGTTCATACTCATGACGTGGAATGTGTAAGTAAGGGATGACTCTTCCAGGTGTGTGTATCTCATATTGTGTATGAGAGAGAGAAATCCATGCATTTGCTTTTGGGTTGCAGAGGTTGATGGTGATGCTAATTATTTTTGTTTGATTTATGGCAGGGTTGCTCGATGTGTGAACTGGACACTTGTCACATCGTAAAAACTTATTTTAACATGCCTTTGCTAATGTGGATTAGTCAGAATGCTCTAATTTTCTGATTAAAATAAAAACAAGTAGTGAATTAGGTTTTCAAAGTACAAATTAGCTTATTATTAACATTATACGCTCTCATGAGAACCATGAGATGTCTGAACTTCCCTGTTCCCTGAACACTGTTCTTCCCAAGTGATCAGTGAGTCAGCACCTTACATTCTTTGTCTGTTTAGTCCACAGAACTCTGCTGAAAAATGAGCTTAGCTGGTTAGTGCTGGTTGACCAGCAAAAACTTCCTCAAAACACAACAAAAGACCACCATCATGCAGATCATTTGTTGTGTTTTTTTGTGTTTTCAGCAGGGAAGGCTGCATAGAAAGGCTTCTAAAGCCGGCTAATGGCTACCACACACAGTAGTAGTCTGTGGTAGTAGCCGGGATATTATAGAGGAGACTGGTTGGAAAATGAATGAGAAAGCCTGTGATGCCCAACATTGTGTCTTCTTACAGGAAAGGTCCCACCTTTTAATGAAGTGAGCCAGAGCTCAGCACTTAGCATTAGCCAGAACAAGCTAGAAATACACTTTGTGTATTACTTGAGTCAAACACTACACACTATTTATGATGTTTTTCTCTGTTTTTTATGGGTGATTTTATGTGATTAGTTTCTGGTTTATCTGGTCTTGTGTGACTGGGAATTAACGTTAAAGGATACAGCTACCACACATGGGAAGCTTCAGAGAAAAGTGCCTATAAATATCAGGCTGAGCTCATTTTACACCTCCTCAAATAGATTTAATGGAATAAAACTTTGTTGTTTGGTAAGGGCTGACCAGCATTTCACAAACTCAGTCTTCTGGCCAAAAACTATACGGTAAACAATGTTGCTAGGCTAATAACATTAGCTGAGGTGAAAAAAGATGATTAAAATGTCTGTTTATCTTACAGACTTTAACTTGGCTGCCTTTCTCAGGCCATTTCAGGCCTCATATCATGTACTATAGTTTGTGTTTATTATAGACGTGGAGTGGCGTCACTGACACGTGCAGCGTGCAAAAACCTATAGTCTTAATTATCCCACACTGTTTTTGTTTGTGGCCCTGCTAGTGGTTCCACTAGCTAACCTCATACCTCCTGTGCACATCACATTAGAGAAGATCAGCTCAGGTAGAAGTAATTTTCTATTGGCCATTTCAAGCTCAGGAAACAGGCTACAGTGAAAAACACGGTCAGAAATCTTAACTCTTTAAAAAGTATCATCAAACAAATTAATTTACAGGAATAGTTCAGTAAATTGTATACGGATACGGAGCATCATTAGCTTTTTCACACTTAAATGCTCTTTAAATAGTTAAGTTCCTTTAAATATTTATATGAAAAACAGTGCATGGAAGCATGTTAGCATTATACAAGTGGTAGTTACTACCTTCCATTCATTGTTGCCACATTTCAGACCTTCTTATAACAATTGAGGAAGGAAAATATTGATGTTCCTCCATCTGGTGGCAAAACTATGTGGCTGCACACAGTCATTCGGTGTTTTTAATTTAGCAGAGCAATTTAAAGTCAACTGGACCTTTTTTACTTGATTTCTGATCATATTAAGTAAACTTTCATCAAACAAATTAATGGTGTTTGATTCCTATCTAGATCAGACTTTTGAAACCCAGGTATTTAATGATGGAAATGATGGAAAAGGCTAATGGTGTTAGCCTTTTAGCCTTAGCTTCCCTAGCATGCTAACAACTGTGTCCACCTTAGAACATGTTCTGTTCTGGCTAACTTCTGGCTGTATATATAACGATAACAAAATCTCCTATATCCAAACATTAAAGTGCGAGTAAAAACAAGCTACTTGCTTAAAATGCAAGTCAGTGGAGCCAGATTTTTTCCAAATATTTTTGGAAGTATTTTTTCAAGTATTATTTCTGTTCATCATGAAATTTTCACACAGTGTAAATGGCAATAGACATTTTTAAATGACAAACAACAAAAATAGAGATGCAAGGTTTTGCCCAGCAATGATATAATATGAATTCCTCTGTTTACTGGCTCTGTTACAAATTATGTGACAAATTACCAGGGAACTACAGCATTTTGTGAAGTGTTTTTATTTTTTTAATTATTTTTTTTATTAACAATTAAACTAAATAAAAATATTTTGGAAAAAAACAATGTCTTTGGAAAAAGTATTATTTTCACACGTTTATGTTTTTTTCTCCATATTCCACTAGAAAAAAATAAAAACATAATTGATGATCTTCTACGTATTTAGCTTCTCAGTTAATGTCTTGGGTTTAAATAGATGATAACATAATCTATCCACATATATCTTAAATGTGAAAAATGTTATATATTAGTGTGGGGCTGCAGCTTGAACAAACGTTAAAATAAGCTATTTGGGATTCACAGTTAAGCTTTTCTAGTGCGCTATTCGGGTGTGGAAGCCATAGTTTGATGTCTTACATAGTGCACTAGATAGGGAATAGGGAGCCATTTGAGATTCAGCCTAAGATTTCCACACTTCTTCTGATCCCTGAATGGAGAAGCCGGGACAACCTACCCTGGTCGTGGAAATAACATGGTCCCGCCTTCAGGACAATCTGATTGGCTGCTATTTGTGGACGAGGCGCGCGCTCTTTATATAGTCCTCGCCATTGGTCCATAAAGTTGTCCGTTCCCAGTAATGCCCCCAAATCTAAGGTAGTTTGAATTGCGAAAGTAATGAAGATGAAGGACTTGATGTAGTTCAATAATTTAGCGCATTTATGAAGTAATTGATATCCATTTCTCGGGCGAGGAGAAAGCAAACGGAAAGGGCCGGCGGAACACACGAAGATAGCATGACTGTGAGTGTATTTCTAACGTTGTGAACGACCTTAGCTGGCTAACTAGCTAACTTATTTACTAGCCAAGCACATGGATTGGCGAAGACTGCTTAAACAAAACTAGCCGGCTAGCTGCTATTTAGCTATTGTATTTTTAGGGACGTTTAGTAGTTTAAAGGAAACTTGGTGGATTTTCGCAACCATGGTCCAGTATTTAAGACAACTGGCTGCCGGGGGCTCGAAACGGAGCTGTCAAGACGAAGCTGAAGTTAGCTTCTTGTTTGAATTTTCCCGTTCCACCTTAAGTGGTGTAGCAAGAATGTAACTGCTGCACTATTTAAGCTGGAACGGGAAAATTCGAATTAAAAGCAGGCGAATAGGAAGCTAACTTTAAACCTGGTGCTGTCAAGAGAAGTTATGGCCAAAGTGAAGGCTAAATGAATGATTGATAGTCGTATTAAGCATGTACTGAGAGTTTGAAGTCTGTTTGTACAGGTTTGACTGGGACATATTTACGGGCTGCTGTCATCACTTGCTTTGAACAATAGAAGCAAAATAGACTGCGTCCAGAACCGAGCCACACTTAGCCGTGCATTCATTAGTGTCGTATGTGGTTTTGTCCGTGGACGCCCTTTCTGTAGCTGCCACTGGTGATGAATTTATTTCTTAAGGCTGTACGACATGAATGCATCCTCTTCCTCTTTCTTGATAAACGGCTGCCTCAGACAAACCACATTCACTTCAGTAACTGCCGCTGCTAGACGAGGAACTGGTGATGGGGGAGTGAGCAGAAGAATTGGGCGTCTTCTGATGTGCAGATGAACCCACTTTGTCAAATATTGTGCCGGCAGAGCAAACAGAAACGCTCTTGTTTAATATTTGAGAGATTTGTTAATTAAAAAGCCTCTTACGATATAAAGCTGCACTATGTTATTTAGTCTTATTCATCCCTTCTTAACTGATAATACCATTTGCCTCCTACTGTTAGTTAGTAGTTGGGTGTAATATATTGAGTAGTGATGCAGAGATGTGCAAATTGTGGACCAGTATCTGGCAGTTTTATAATTATGTGCATGCAGTGCTATGCAGAAGTCAGAGAGTGCCTTTTATTTAGTTATATTCCACTCAAAATGAGCACAAATGATTTTTCAGCAACAGGGGGAACAAAACTTGGAAAAAAAATCCATTAATGGGAAAACCTGGTCATTGAGTATATACAGGAAGTCAATGGACTTCATTCTGTCGCTACGTAATGTTGCTGAGCATCATCCTGACCAATTGAAGCAACCACAGCTCATAGCACTGCCTTCATAGTCTTGTACAGTTGGCGCTATGCACAATGGGTTCATCACTTCATGCACTTCGCTTTCACTCTGGAATAAAGTAAATCTGGCCTCACCAGACCGCATGACGTTTTACCATTGCTGTAGTGTCCAATCTTTGTGCTCCCTAGTAAATTGAAGCTTTGGGGTCGCTAACAAGTGGATGCACAGCTGTTCAGTCCCAATTCTGTTCTTGCCACATTGTGCGTGAGGAAATTCTCTTACTAATAAACCTAATAATTAACTAATACTAATATTTTTTTTAACCATTGGATTTTGCCAGGTGTATAAGTGATCTCTGATCATGATCATGTGTTTTTTTTTTTTTTTTTCCCTCTTCTTTTTTTTAATAAAGCATTGGATAGTTCTTAACCAAAGTGTAGTCATTTCAGCTTCGCTGTCGCTTTCATTGCGTGTTGCATGTAGTAATTTGTCCCATTTGAAACAGATTAATTTCTTTTCTGTGACAACGGGATACGTCCCTCAGCATTTATTTATTTAAGAAATGAGAAGCTACTAACTGTGTCAGGTAGGGTGCCTTTATTGAAGGTTCCATTTTTTTCAGACTTGCTCTCACTTTGTCAAGGATATTTTACACGCCTTCAGTTCAGTCTTAGAAGTTGGGTGCATTTTCAGCTAAACCTAACCCAGTCTTGGTTCTGGTGATATACCGCCCTGGACAGTTCAGAAACAGCGCACTTGACTCCAAATGTCAGATGCCTCTTAATGTCGTCGTTACCAGGAACAGGTGTGATTAGATTAGTGCACTAGCTAAACTCTGCAGGATAGTTGATCTCCAGTGTTAGGACTGAGCACCAACATATTCACTGATGTGCAGGATCTGGGCTCTGGCATAAGCAGTCCATTTTACTGAGAACCCCAGCCGCCTCTTTGTGTTTTTTCCAAAAGCTCGTTGTGGCTATTTGACATCTACACGTCCTTTCAGACTCAAAACGAATCATCATTTCACTTGATGCATGAACTTAACAGTCGTTTTGACTAGTACAGCACTGACAGTAGAAATCAAGACTAGGTCTATTTGGAGTAGCAGTACAGGGTAACAAATACAGTAAAAAGAATAAGCCCAGACATTTTGACCCAGAGTAAAAGGAATGACACCAAATGTGGGTTTGAATCAAATATTGGTTCAAATAAATATCTGTCTAATATTAATGCCTTTGTTCCGGAAAGCAAATTCCTGCTGATCCCAATACAGCCATCTTGCATCCCAGATTCTGAGTGAAACTGGGGATTGGCCTTTTCAGATCTGTTCTGCTGTTTTGCTGTTCTGTTTGTTGACATCCAGATCCCCCCTTTTTTGCCATCACACTTTCAATAACTGCTCAGTGGCCAGTTTTGTAGCGTTGATTTGCTCATTCTTGATTGCATTTTGATTTCTGCCAGGGAAATGCAAATGTAATTTGTTGCACTTGGCCAGATTCCTTATCTTGTAATTCAGTCTGACAGCAGCTGGAAAGTCCAGAGGGTTCAGTTGCTGAGGGCACGGTCGTCAGAAACCAGGCGTCTGCAACTGCACTCAGAGGGAGGAGGCAGCCGCTCACGCCTATACGTTTCTGGAAAAGGTTTGTTAAGCCTTGCTAGGACAGCCATGTGACCAACTGCCTTTTCTGAAATGGAGATTTGTGCTTGAAGGGGAAATTGAGCTTGCTTTAAGAGGATTCTGGGAGCGTTTCACACCTTTTTATGTAAAGGTATCTCGCATTTTCTCTCATCATTCCAGACAGCGTGGCAAGAACAGTGTCCCCACACGGATTTATTTTTTGCTCTCGTGGTTGACTGATGCTGTTTGTCAGTACTGTGGCATGTGTTTGTTTAGGCTATTTTTGGTTTTGTGTGATAAGATCAGACAGAAAAGGACGACAGTGGTGCTGAGCGTCATTATAAATGGCCTACTAATATGTGGTAACACTTCAGGTGAAGTCTTTTAATAACCCATTGTTTCACATTCAGTCCTTGTATGGTTTTAGGTTTTGTGCTGAGCATTGTCATTTTTGTTTTGTGCCATGGTACTCTTGAGAAAGCACTCTCTAGAGTCTCCCTGTGACTGCAGTATTACTCATTGTAGCTGATTCCTGAGTTGCATAATTATGTAATTTGTGCCTTCAGTGGAGCTGTCTTCAGAGATTATAAAGTTGAACCTGAAACGCATTAGCAGACTGGCATGAACATGGAGCAGTGTTCTTAAATCATTTCTGTCCTAAAAATGTAAATGTCCAGAAAAGCAGACTATCTGATCATACAGAAAGATGCCCCCACTGCATTAAGGGAAATATCTGGTGAATCTTTCTCTCAGTGCAGTTGTAGACAGTGCTCATTAAAGCAGGTCTTCCCTGCCATGTCAACCTTACCAGGAGGGCAAAATTGTTGGGCAATATGACAATATTTTAATCGTTATCGTGACAAGCTGTTCACAGTAGGCTGTACTCGGTATATGTCTGAGCATATTGTGGATATTGTCGGTATTTAAACACAAACCAACTGCATATTTTCATGACAAAGAGAGCGTGATCAGTCCTGCTTAACTGAATGTACTGTAGTTCAGATCATGATAAGCGGAATAAACATCAGCGTATTCATAGATCTTGATACTATTTATAAAAATATGGCTTTGCTGAAGTTTTTTGTCTGTTTCAATGTGTAAACCACCAGAAGACTAAATATTCTCATAACCACATAACGTATGTCTTCAGTGTCTACATGTCCTGTTGTTGCCCACGCTTAGTTTGTCCTCATCATTTCTTAAGCATATCGTCACTTAAAGTGAAATGGGCACATTTTCAAGAGAAGCGGAGGGCGGCATTCTTAACTTTTAACGTAAGTTAACAGAGATTTTATTCCAGTTGTTGTTCCAGCAGTCTTCTGCTTTTATCTTCTGCTTCATAATATGGTGTTGCATCTCTAAAAGCAGTTGAAACTACATTTAACACATCCAAGATATACAGTTGAAACCAGAAGTTTGCATACAATGTATAAGACACACAACTTTTTTTTTTTTCCTCACTTTCTGATCTTAAATCAGACCAGTTAGAATTACCAAATTATTTCTATTTGATAAATTGAATAATGAGAGAGAATTTTTATTTTTATTGTTTTTCTACAAGGTCACAAGTTTACATACACTTCCTTAATATGTGGTAGCCTTGCCTTTAAACTGTATGACTTGGGTTAAACGTTATGGATATCCTTTCACAAGTTTTTCACAATATTTTGCTGGAATTCTGGCCCATTCCTCCTGACAGAACTGGTGTAACTGAGTCAGGTTTGTCGGCCGCCTTGCTCACACAGGCCTTTTCAGTTCTGCCTGTTGTGTATATAGTTTTGGTGTACGTGTTTGAATACTTCACATTTTCTTGTTTATTTGTGTTGCATTGTTGGCTATTCTGCATAAGGGCTTGCTACTCTCGTCATCAAAATACTTGCACCCTGAAGGAAATGTTGGATTACAATTGGGAAGGAAGATAAAGGTTACCAGGAACAATAAATGATAAATTTAGACTGATATGGGCAATATTATTGAACTACACATACAGAAGTAGTGTCTCTTAATAACGTGCCAGATTGTGCGGTAGGGGTGGAGGTGGCGTGACACCAGGCCCTCTGGACATGTGATGTGTTAAAACAAACTGTTCATCTTGGTTCTTACCACAGTGCCTCCACACACGGATTCGTTGGTCGTCTCCACTGCGACAAAAGTAGGACTCGTCACTAAAGATGTCGCGCTGCCGTTCTGAGTCACTCCGTGACAGTCTGGCACGACACCATTGCAGTTTTTGGTGACAATGTGGAAGGGCAGTCGTTGTAACAATCTGTGCGCGTGTAGTCCTGCGTTGTGCAGCCGTCTGCTAATGGTGCCGGCACTGACAGAAAGACTCATGGAGGGCATCACTGCTCGCGGAATGTCTGCAATCGTGGCTGTTGAGTCACTCCGCGCTATGGTAGTATCGATACTAGCACGACCAGTATGTGTGCAATACGTCAATATGACCATCCCGCTTCATGGAGTCATATGATGCGACCCCTCTCCACCTCTTCCAACTGCTCGATTTGCTTTCAAATTCTTCTCTGAGGCGTACTTCGCTTGCAAAGGATGCTACCAACACAACAACATGGGTCAGAATGGAAAGCACATCAGTCATGTAGTCAGTCAGGTACAGAGATAAGGCCCATCCTTGCTTGCATCACATGCGTGGGTGAGCGTGAAACTTGAATCATTTGCATGTCTCACAATGTCAAACCTACCCACCAAGTTTCTTTCCTGTCGGTTGATTCCTTCTGGGTGTAGCTATTTTTTCGATTATTGTACTTCAGTCTTGCTCCTTTTTTCATTATTTATTTAATTAATTTTTTTAAAACAAAATTAAGGATTTTTAAAATTATTTCTGAGCCAAACTAATCAGCATAGAGTATATGATTATAGCCCATTTAAAATTAAGACACCTTAATAGGCATGCACTTATTATTAATATATATGGCTGATTCTGGCACCCCCCCCCCCAACTGGCAAATCAGCTGCCTATTCAAATAACATTAGTCAAAGGGCCACGCCGCACATAAGAGATAACTGGCACTTTTGCACAATGAGTCATGGATATTTATGCTGCCATTATTTTAATACAAGTGTAGCAGAAGCATTTAAAAACAGCACAAGTGCTCTTACCTGCCTTAACTGTAACACAGATCAGTCATAATAATCCATTGGCTTTTTTAGCAAAAAAAACTGACTCTGATTATGCCTCCTGATTATTAATATTGTTAACTCGTTTGAACAGAATCTTATAGAAAAATCTTATTTATTTCTGTCCCATACTGGTCTTCAGTATAGTGTATTAAAATAAAGGTCAATTATTTTTTTATTTTTTTAATACATGCTTGTTAGTTTATGATTGTTATATATCACAATTCTTGTATATCACTATGACTGTGAAGATTCTAATGTGGCCCAGATTCCCATCTCACTGGTTTGCTGTATTGCTCCATGAAAAAACTCTCATTCTCTCTTGGTTAAAATGTGCATCTCTGTAGTGCTTTTAGTCAGTGTGCCCTCGAGGTTCTTGATGGTCCAGGAACGAGGCTTCTATCTCTCTGACTTTACATCTGATCTCATGTCACAGTAGACATCTCATCTGGTTTGTTCAGATTACCCATCTTAACCCGTGCATTGAACTGGCCTCGCAGTGTCCATTAGGCGTGATTTTCTGCTCTCTGGAGTGACTTTCAGCCTTACATAATGTGCTAGGTTTGATTCTCACTCTCCTCCAGGGCCTGCGGTGATAGATGGTGTGACTAAGAGGGAAAGGGGAAAAATGGAAAAGAGATGTGGGGGAGAGCTGGGTCAGGGTCTGTGTAGAAGAAAATAAAAGGTGGAACCTGAATGGTATGAGTGGGCTGCCGCAGGATATGACAGGTCACTGAATTTTGAGTGTGTGCAGAGGTGGGTAATAACTAGTTAAATGTATTCAAGTAAAATTTTGATGGATTGTTGTGTGCGTGTGTGCGTGTGTGCGTGTGTGCGTGTGTGCGTGTGTGCGTGTGTGCGTGTGTGCGTGTGTGTGTGTGTTTTGTTTGTTTGTTTGTTTTGTTTGTTTGTTTGTTTGTTTGTTTGTTTATTTATTTATTTATTTATTTTTGTTTTCAGGTCATTGGCTGTTTTTCTTGTTTACAGCTTGTTGCTTCCATAGGCTTCAGAAGCAGCTAAATGCATTCCTGGTGTAAGCAGGTTTTTTTTTTCCGACTGAGTAAGTGTGTGTGTGTGTGTGTGTGTGTGTGTGTGTGTGTGCGCGCGCACGTGTTGTGTTCAGTTAATATCGCATATATGGATCTTTTGGAGAGTTTTTTTCATCTTTTTTGCCTCCGTTTCAATAGCCTGCATATCTCCATCCATATTTGGGAAATAGTTGCATTTGTGTGTGACTGGTGACTTTGTATCTGACCAACATGGAGTCAGTAACACTTCTCTTTGTGAGCATGCCAGTTGGAGTCGTTTGTTAATTAGCACGTTTAGCATCATGGCATCAGCTGGTACCGGATGTTAGTAACGCTGCATTTTTTGAGGTCCAGTATGTGTAAAAGAGCATGGTATCGATACCAGTGTTGGTACGTCCCTAAATATAACTAATGCAGCAGTTAATTGGTGGCAGATTTACAACGTATTTGCCAAGTTAAACATTAGTCACAAGCTGGCATGTAATTTGAAGTTGAGGTGAAATGATCTTGTGTAGAAGTCCAAGTCATGTTGCAACGCTTATCTGACAAAGCAGCCTTCCTCCCTCGCTAATGTCTCCTCCTAATCAGACATAACAACCAAGCAATTTAACCTCCAGTATCAAAAAGGAATCTTATTTTAGGCACCGCTTTAAGGGGTTCAGTTAAATACTGACCAGCTGAAATTGGTACAGACCAAATTCCATTAGTATTACAGAGAATTGAAAAAATGAGATGTAGTGTTTTTGGCGGTGCTTGTTTAGAGATGGGGAACACAATAAGGTTCACTATCGCATTTTAGTTGTTCATCCTGTCAGGTCTGCAAATGGTCTTGTGAGGTTTGTTTTAGTTATCTTTTTTATTCTTTAATAAAGTGTACATTAAAAAGAGAAAAGTCTAAGAAACTTGATGGTAGATGCTGAATGCTGAAAGTTCATCATGAAATTTACACACAATGTAAACAGCTACTGCAGTGTTCAAATGATTAAAAGCAAAAATCAACAAAAATGGAGATACATGTTTGTCTTTGGACAATGATATATATGGGCAAAGCATAAAATTAATCTTTATGTATAGTATTCTATAGTGGCTTTGAACATGCATCAGCCAAATTTTGAAACCATAACCATAATCTCTTCTGCTGATGAAGAATTGACAAAACATGTACATGTACATGTGGCTGTGTCGGAACAGGATTGAAATTTGTACCAAAGCAGATCTGCAGAGGTGACTCTTCAGTATGATGTCCCATAAAGACGTCTTGGGTGAGCGTTCACATGTTATTTGGTGTATGTCAGGGTTTAAATCAGTGTTCACGCTTTTAATGGCAATAACCGTGTTTTTGGTACATCCCATCTATTATGCAACAGAAGTAGGCCAAGTTCTAGGGACGTTCTAATGTTCATTTGATCTCTCCTGAGTTTACTGCTTACAGTAAACATAAAAACAACTACTATTTATAACGACTCTTGTTCGACCAATCATTGATCTGCATTATATATGGCTACACATGTATATTAGTGATCAGTAATGTTGGTACTAGGGCTGCCCTCTAGAAGTCGACAAGTCGAATCGTCAGTCGGAGACCCTTTAGGTCGACTGAGAACCTTCANTATAATAATTAAACTGTTTCAGGTCTACCATTCTTCTTTTCATCTAAAAATAATTTAAATATTGACTAATTTTAGGTTTTATTTAGGGGTTTATTATTTATGAGAGATGAAAGACGAAGGGTCATCCTACTGAAGAAGCTGTTAAAAGTGAAATTACAAAGACAGACTATAAGCGCTCATTTTAGCATAAATACGTTGCTTGCTGCCCGATGCTATATTCTGTAAATCAGGCTCCAGATCATTCATCATATGCCACGTCTCTTTTAGTTCAAAAATATGTTCCTGTGACTCTGCTGACTTTCTAAATGAGGAGGACATCAGATCTGAAACGTATTCCAATTGATTTACTGATTACTAGATAATGTATATGGAGAAAAAACATGAACGGATTGTCAAATCGTCGGCCAGGACGGGCGAATCCGATTCGACTGACAAAATTCTGAGTCGGGTACAGCCCTAGTTGGTACACTAACAAGAAGAGAAAGAAGTGCTCAGGTACATTATGATTCACTATGTAATGGAAAATGTGACAAAAAGGATGAACATGAGTTTGTTTCCATGCTGGGCTGGTTTTCTCAAAAGCATCTTAGTCTTGAGATCATCTTAAGTAGTAAAGAGATTGTTCAGTGTGATGCTCGCTTCATCATTTCATCATCTTTCATCATTTTTGGACTCAAATCCATTTGGGAAACCCAGAACTGCCTGGGAGAAGACGTCGTAACAGGTCACTTAAACCATGATTTGTTTTACTGAGGTCATTATTCCACTGAAGTGGAGTTGGGCAATATGACTACATTTTACTGTTGTTGTGAAACATTTTACTGGTTCATGCTACTTTACTCATCTCTTGTGTGTGCGCTGCAGGAAGCATCCTGGTATATCCATAATGGTCTGGCCAGGTGTGTTTCCTGCCTACACTCGCTTTTCATTCTCATTCATTTGCCTGTATGAAGATTGTTGCTATGTTTCCGCTGCAGACGGCCTTGTGATTCAGAGTCAGACGGTGCGTGTGCTTGAAGACAAGTGTTATTTTTATTTATTTTTATAATTTTTTTTTTTTTTTTTTTTTTTCCCGCATTCAGGTGCCCTTCCATCACTCAGGTAATAACACTCAAGTCTCACGTGGCATTCTTGGCATTCTGTTTGTTTTTGAGTGGGTGCTTTTATGTCTCCCATCCACTCAGACTGGGAAGTCATTCTGCACTGAAATAGGGACTTCACCGTTGTTTTAGTTTGATCATGCGTCATCGGGTCAATTCTGGCCACAACAAGAGAAAACATCTGAGCCTAAAACGTATTTGGTTCCAAGTTTATAGTACAGCTTTAGAGAGGTGGTGGGGAGAGAGGGGAGAGGACGCAATAGGAGCTGAGTGAGGTCATTTTGGGTTGTGGCAGTACAGAAAAGCCTTTAGAGAGAATCTGAGAAAGAGTGAGGCATATTGTAGGGGCGTGTATGTTCGTTCATGGATCACATGCATCTGGCAACACAGGAAAAAGCAGCCGGGGCACATTATTCTCTACTTCGCACCATGTCGCTGCTCTGCCCCCTCTTCCAAAACTGACGTGTGCTCTCTGATTGGCCTCTTCGCTTCCTGATGGCCCTGCTGGACTGAGGTTGAGTGGGTGGGGCCCGGAGTGTGCATGTGCAACAGGAAATAAGAAGAGGTTTTTGTGTTGAGGAGGGTTAGTCTGTGGGCGTGCTGTGGCGTTCTCGCAAGTGTTCTGCCTTCTCGCATCTCTGCTCGGCTGGACTCGGTGAGTATATTTAAACCATCAGATCCCTCAACCTTCAGCTGTAGGAATTCTCCTCAGCCGGTATGAAGCTGTCAGGCTGAGCAGCGTAGGAGTGGGTGAGTGTGAACGTTCCCACCCGGCGTCTGCGTGGTGGAATGAGTCACATTCTGAACTAAGCCTGGGCCGGCAAGTAAAGTGCTTTTTCTAAAGTGCTTTTCTATAGGATACGGAACGTAAATATTGACCTTGGTTCTGCTTACTCTTTTCTACATACTTCCCCTGGAGGAAGCTCAGGCTGGAGAGGCTTTTTTTTTTTTTTTTTTTTTTTTTTCTTCTTCTTTTCTTTTTTTTTGGGGGGGGTTATTGAACCGCTGCCTCACGATCGTTTCAAATGACAAGTGATGTGTGCGTTCTTCCTCTTTGGGTGAAATAACCTGCTTAATGTACTACTTTGTCACTCAAGCAGGCTTCTAGTGTGGGCTTAAGTGGAGGGAGGGAGAGAGCGAGCAAGAGGCAAGAAAGAAAAGTAGCTTTGGGTTTGGCAAAGATTAGCTCATTGAGAAATTTCAATGGGACAGAGGTGACAGTTGTTTTTCCAATAGCTTCAGATGAAGTCGAGGTGAAGTGAGTGCAGATTTGTGGCGCATGCTTGAGATCATACGGAAAGGGGCACTTCTCACCAGGAGTAGAGGAGCACATACACATGTATGAGTCTTTCAACTTAACTGTGTTGAAACCGTATTTTGGACTTTTAATTAACTTATAATTTAGACTTTAAATCCTTTTGCTGTGAGTGGCTGTACTCTACGTGTATTATGTTTATTTTATTAAAATAAATGATCAGATTTTCCTTTTAAATGTTCATCATAACACTGCTGAAACTTGACTAAATGTGTCAGTGGACACTGTTTAAGTAGTTTTTGGCTTATTTTGAGCAGAACTCAAAAACACCAGCCAACCATCTTTGCTTGTGCACCCCATAGTTGCTTGGGAGTATATTTGATTTTGATGCATTGCTGTTGTCTACCGTTATTAATGGACAAGTAAACGTTTGACTGTTTGCACTCAGAGTGCCTGCACTCTAAATGCAGTGTTTGATGAAACTCATCAGTGTTATTGCATTAGGTTGGATTGGCTTCCATTTCCAGGATGAAACATCCTCTGCAGTATAGAGGTCTGGCCTGGTCTGATTTATGTTCCATTTATGTTAGGGTTCCTCTTCTTGTAAACGCCTCGGTGTTCTGCGGTTTCCATGCTTGGTGCACAAAAACTGGTTTTCCAACGAAATGGAAAGACTCACAAATGATCTCAGTGGAATAGGATGGTGGCCAGAAATAGAGCTGCCAGCAGACATGCCATTTTAAATGCAAGTTTTTGAGCTGGCTACACTCCAAGCTACCCAGGCTTTGGATTGTGTTTTAAAGGGGAATTCCACTGATTTTTCCAAAAGTCATTATTTCAAGATATGAATGAAGAGATTACTAAATCTTTACCAAGTGGGTTTGGTTCACAGTGGTGATGATGAGAACCAGAAGCCTGAATAATGTAATACCTCCAAAAGCTGCATCGCAAAGTTATTACATTAAAATGGATTTAAATACGTTGGCTGATTCCTTAGAGATGTATGTAGCGTGCTCTTTTGTTTTGCCACTATTGCTCCACTATCAGTATTAAATCTGAAAACTCAGACAGCACAGTGGAGCTTATCATTTGTTTTAAATAGCATATTAAATGGCTGTATTTGTACTGTGGATATTGTGACCCCTGGTTTCTATCACTACCACTGCAGTGAAATCTGAGTCAGTAAGGTTCACTACAGTGAACTTGGACTGGGATAGTTCACGTTTCCATCAGAGGGGATGTATGGCCTCTTCAAGTTCAAGTTTTGACATGCACAAAAAAAGTGTATTCTGACTTTTAAAAATGTACACATTAACTGCTGTCTTTCACTTCAGAGCTCAAGCCAGTTGGTTTTGGTTTTAGTTTTTGGCTGAAAACCTTTAATAAGTCTACAATAAAGTATTAAACTCTAAAGCTTAACAAATTGTGTGAATGATTATGGAAAAATTGTGTTTTTTAAGAACTCTATGTCCTTCACAGCCCTGCCTTGGTCGCCAAAGACGTGTTTAAACGGTTTCAGCATCAGCAGATTAACAGTGAAACAACCCACTGAAGTCCACTGCAGCTATTGTCCTATATGATGATTACATGCTGTTTAGTATTAACTGGTTTAGTGAAACTCTTTAATGGAAATCACACCAATAATAATAAATCAGCCAAAGCCTTTTGTTTTGCCTCTCATTTTGACAGTTGTCACTGCAAACACATGCGTCCTGTGGACCCTGCTGAGCCTAATAGCTGTTTCTATTGTTTAAAAGAGGAAATTTCAGATGTGCTAATAGCTCTGAAACTTAAGACCGCTATGCAGGAAAGCTAGTGACGGGACTCTGGAATTCAGTTTTAGATGACTTTGGAAACCCTGCAGCTCGTCTTTCTCTTTCTCAACATGGCCATGATTGCCTTTTGAAAAAAAAACCTCAGAGTTATTGTGTTAATACAAAAGCATAAATAAAGCAAGAAATCCCATGCAAAAGAAGTATTATTCAGTTTCGGTTTTGGCTGTGTGTGTCCTGATTTTTAATTTCAGTGCACCACTAGTTTTCATCTGTTTAAAAACCTTGTTTGCGTGGCGGAAGGGAGTGATGGCGCTGCAGAGATTTTCGAGTCTGTAATGAGGACAAAGTCTGAAGTGAAAGAGTCCTCGTCTTGACCACCACCCTTTATTTGATAGTGAATCTGTTCTGACAAATTATGCTACCTTGTCGAAATGTCATACCTCAGCCCATTTTTGTAGGATAGGCTTCAGCATCTCCGGCGACCCAGAAGGATTAAAAGGTTAAGAAGATAAGTGAGTGAATGAGTGAATATAAAACCTGGTGACATTATTTCAGTTTATGTGTCAGTACTATGATAACACTGATACTCGTGATTTAATTTTGTTCTGTAGGTTTGACAAGGTCAAGGTGTTGTATTGTAGGTCCCAAGTTAAGAATTGTATCTTGCATCCTATCAAGTTAGGAAATCATGAATTACTCAATCAAACTTGATAATCAACTGTTACATCTGTTATTACGCATCTAGTATATAATCAGAATGCCAAAAAAAAGTTGGTTTGCTAGCAGTCGGTGTAAACCACAGTGCAGTGAACTGGGTGTTCAAAACTGTTCAGAATACTGTCACCTTGCTGTTTGACAAGAAGCTGCAGCTCACTAGTTTCAGTTTCCATTTCCCAAAGGTTTAGCCACTAACAGCTTTCGCTGCTGACATTATTCCTTAAAAAAATTCCACTTCCAGTCATGGTCATTGTTAATGATTATCAATAAATGGTCTGTTTTCCCAGCTCTGCAGCGCACCATTTCACATTAAACACTCTGGATGACTTTGTTTACATCTCACCAATTGAATTATGCTGAATTAGTAAATTCAATTAAACTCAATTACCTGTTGGTACTTAATACCAGCATGTCAAGTTACGCTGTTTTGGTCTAATCAATGGATGGTTATCGAGAAGCCCTGCACTGTTGATGCTATGTTTATTATGTTATAGATTCCCAGTAGATTTTGACTATAGGACTGGCTAGAAACCAGTGTTGTCCTTTCATATTGAGGCATCTTTACAAACGTAATTGGCTAAACCCAGAGCTCATTGTATGAAGCCCTCCTGAACACTTACTGTTCATCAGGTGGCATCTCTGCTGTGACAGGCAGTGAGAAGGTCAAACGGTGGGGCTTAATAAGGTCTCTGCTCATCTCTTGTGTTCATTATCATCTCATCCATCCTCATTACCCAGTCTGTCATCCTTGGAGTCTGCCGAGTTGCACAGCGGGGCCTACAGACTGGTCCAGGTTAGGATGGGAAGCTTTTTCCTTTAACTCTTATCATTCAGTCTTTCTCATTTATTCATATGCTGCCTCCAAGCTTCTGGCACGTGGTTTTGCTAATCTTTTTAACCTGGATTAATTTTAGCCTCAATCGAGTATTATATTGCTTACTTTCAGTAACTTATAGCTGTTATGAGTTCAGCAGTGATATGTGGATTTGGTACAGTTTTGATGAATTCAGAGGAGCCAGTGTGATTGAAAACCAGACTGGAAAGTCCAGCCTTATCACATCTCGGTGTTTATTTGATTTGGTAGATTAAACTGACTGCCTTGTATTTGAAACATGTTCTCCTTCCCCAAATGAGAGAGCTGATTCCATTAGCCATGGATTTGTTTGCTCAAGCGATATTGTCGCCTGGAAACGAGGCAGTGTCTTGCTATTCTGTCTGTGCGGATTCAAGGATGGCAGTGTGTTTTGAGAGACTCCAACCCTTTATTCCTTTCTTCTGTCAGTCAAGGCATTTACAGGTATTGCTCACTTAAAGGAATGTTTTGGTGAACAATTAAATTTTCTGCTCAGATGTGGTCGATTAACCAAAACAATTGTTGTGTAGGTTGTTTTACTTTTTGTAGTTTAGTGCTATGAGGCTAATGTTGCTAACAGTAGGAGTATATTAATTGTCACCCAAATCTTCAAATACGTCCCAAAACCATCTCTCAGCCTTCTCAAACTGCACTCAGGCCTTTTATTAAGGACACGTGCCTGGATTGCGAGCATATGTCGGTCCACTTTCAACTTGATCATGTCGGCACTGTTTGCTACTGTTGATCCAACCTTGGACCACCCAGATAATAAGATCTAACTAGTTTTTAACCTACTCAAACTGATTTGAAATGTACGCAGGAAGGGGATGAGGCCTGATGTAAAATGATTAAGTTAAAAAAGTTTCTGACACCAAAAATATTAACTAAACAAACTTATAAAGTATAACTAATATAAGAAAGAAGGAAATTAGTAAATTGAACTGTTAGTGGAACACAAGCGATGAAAAGTGGCATTTTTCTAAACCTCTCCCTAACCACTGGCCGGTCACCCAAAAAGCACTGGGCAAAACACTAGTGGACCGCCAGCTTTGGCGTTGGTGGGCCAGTGGTGGTCTGCCGTCCTGTTGCCATCAGGAAGATTTGTCAGATTGTTTTAGGGTGGGGTAGGAATTGATGTGAACTATACAAATGAACAAAGGGCAGCCATTTTAGACAACAGGTGTTAAATTCTCTCCCCCTAGAAATTCATACACATCATGCAGATATATGGCCTCTAGACTCTCTCTTTTCTGCTGGATGATGACGGTTAATGTTTTATAGTGCACAGTTAGCCATAGTGTCTTAAACCGTATGGTTAGCAACACTGGCCTTGTAGTTTCAGTGTTAACCTTCAGAATTAGAATTTAGGCATCAAACATGTCTTGGCTGATTTACTCTATTTAAAGTAAGTGCATAATTATGTACACCAAAATTTAAATCCTTGTCCAAAACTGAAAACAAACTGACAGTAATTACAACCGGTTTAGAGTATGTAGGCTACACATGTGACAAAGTCTAATGTGCTCAGCAACAATTGTTTTTTTTTTTTTTTCTTTTTGGCTTGTATTTTGCACTTGCAAATGCAGATGGTTTTAGCGTTCTGGTGTTGATGTGGATGTTTTCTCTGTATCAAGCGGAATCCGTGTTGGTGACAAACCTGTAGTGGAGAAGTTCCTGAGGGTTGTGCTTCCTCTTAATACGTAGAAAGAACAGAGATTGTACATTTTGTTTGTCTGGTGTCACTTATAAAACCCGTAAACACAGCTGCCGTTTTCAGTCTGCTGTTGGTCAGACTGTATGAATTGGTCAAACGGTGTTTTTAATTACATTACAGAGTTGTGAAGTCTTTAGGGTGGCTTTACATGGTGAAACATTCATGCAACGTTTGTTGCTTTAAACTTATTTGAAATTAAATTGCATCTGAATTGCACCAGTATAAAGTGAAACTCAACTGCAGTAGTAGCAAGCTACTCAAAGTAAAAGTGTAATTTAATTTCAGTTGAAATTTTCAATTGTGTCCAAAAATACAAGCTGCTAATTCAGCTAACTATAGAAGTAACTGAATTGCTTCATGTAACTTGTCAAGTTTTGTGTCGTATAATTCAGCCAGGCATTTTTAGTGGCTGAAATCTTGGTGCATCCCATTAAATCAGATTTTTCGCTATACTATTCTTTTGATGTGGCAACATATTGCAAATTGAGATCATACGTTTGGTTTATTATGCATGAAAAGCAGAAGTCATGGCATGGTTATTCTTTTACCACCACCAAGTGTGAAAGTAGAATCACAGATTGCCGTGCAGCACTGACAAACAAAAACGCATGATTGAGCTTGAATTAGTTTCCTTCAGTGCAAAGCTTTGTATACAGGTTCTAAGGTTCCTGACAAGCCTAAAGGCCTAGCAATACTGCTCATGTAATCCAGCTCATCTATTACTGATCTCCAGAGCATCTCCGTAGAGAGCTAGATCAGTCAGTGGTCATTAACGCCAGACTGCTCTAATGAGTCAACTCTCCTCTGAGCTCTGGCCTCTTCTCTCGCTTACCCAGAGAGGCTTGGTGTAATTAGGCCTCTTTAAGTGTTTGTTCTGCCATCAGAGCTCTCTTCTCACATCTCAGCCTCTTTAACGACCGCATGTTCTCATACAGCGGGATGCGAATGCTAAGGCCATTTCAGCATTTTCAGAGGCCTTTTATGTGAAGGACTCATCTCATTCAACATTTGAATCTCCAAATAAAACAATCTAAAAATAATCTTCCTTCATCATGATGTGATTGACGTTCAGGCCTCCATTTCTTGTCTTATTTAGTATGACATGGTGGGCTATTTTAGGAGGGATGTGGTTATGTAAAGCAAGATGGGAGTGTCTGGTTTGGGTCCAGAGTGCCGGTTTCTGCAGTGCAGTAAGTAGGGTATGAGGAGTTAGGTTATGTTCTTCCAGCTCCATTTCTCCTTCCCTGAAACCCTGGCTTTGAGAGAAGTTAGAATTTAAGACTGAATATCGAACTCCAATTACCTGCACAACATTGTTTGACTAAGTTCTTTAAAACTTGCACTGATACTGGGTTGCATTTGAAGTGCATAGTGTAAGGCATCTGGTGGGAAGAGGAATAAACTGTTCTGCTATGTCACCAAGATCCACCTGGCTATCCCGAATGCTATCCCTTTTTGTTTAACTTCAGTTCATGATAAGGTAGGTGTTTGACATCAGACTGGGAGAGTATTTCTCCAGAAAAACAATGATGTGCTTCACTTTAACATAACTATTCGTTCTTATGTTTAAATGGTGGTTGTTCTTCTGTACAGGTGTTGTAAAGCATTGTATTATCCTAAGCAGAACGTTTTGATCGCCTTTGTTTTCAATGAACAAAGAACAAGTGGCATTACGGAAGATTTCAACCAGCAGCTCCGAAACAGACCTCCTATTATTCACGGTGCAGTTGCCAAACTTGTTGCCAAATTCTGATAAACACGTTCTTTTAGCCAATAAACCAAAACCTGGACAACCAAAAACCACTAAAGATGCAGCAACAGCAACAAACCCTGACTGGACTAATCCATCTAACATGGTTGCCTTGCATGGAGTACTTGGATTGTGGGACCTTTTTTCATTGATGGGTCAGTAAGAGCATAGGAGGCCTGTTTGGGTGGCGTTGGTTGAAACATTATGCGTTGACTTGTGTGCTTTGTGCAGTGGAGATGATGATGATGATGATGATGATCTCAGCACATTGTGCTTGGAATCACACCATCCTTCCATCACCTCTGCAGATAAAAAAAAAAAACCCTGTTTGAATATGAGACTGAATAAAGGCATTGTTTTTTCTGGTGAAATCAATTTGATGTGTCACACACCTACCTTGCCATTTGGCTTAGATTAGAATTTGTGCTTTTGAGACACCTTGTGGTTTGATATTGCGTTAAAATACATGGCCTGTTTGCTCCGTAAAGCTGTGCCAGTGCGTTTCTCCTCCCCTACACCTCTCTGTGATCCCTCAGATCCCTGCCCCTCCACTCGCTCATAAGTTCTCCTGTACATAAGGGAGATGCTGTGCTGGTCTGCACTGCTGAAGATGACCTCGGGCGGTATTTCAGAATTTCCTGTCTTTAATAATAAGTTAATAATAAGTGAAATAGAAAGGGATCAGTGACAGAAGCAAATCTTATCTTTGTTTAGGAATCTTGCGGCATCTCATCACAACTCTAAGAACCCCTATACTACTCGATTAAAGTTGACAATTGATTTATGTCCGAGTTATCAAGCAATTGGTCATGCGCGCACAGTTGAAACAAAGGAACGTTGAGATTGTTATCTATAGCTGCTGTTACTGATGTTAAAAAGTTAAACGGTCGAAACGAAAGTGTGTTAACCTGTGTGTTAAGATTGTTGTGACCATGCACGCTGCAGTTTATCAGAGCATCAGTGCTCCTCACCTAATGCTTTTGCAGCCTTGTTGGCCGGCCTTCCTTATAACGTTATTCCTCCTGATAAACAGCCACATGTCTGTTTATCAGCTGTCTCCTCATTCTTCACCCTCATCAGTGTAATATTTAATCTGATAATTTTTAAATATGATCCCTGTAGCATAGAGGGACCAAGAAGGCTTCGAAAAGCTGATACCCGTTTGCCCAGTCGCAGCTACTTATTTCATAAAATTTTTCCTCTGTGTTAAAGGAAACCCAGTCACTACATTTAATTTTGATCACACTCTGTTTTAATAAAAGTGCTTGTGACCTCTCACACAAAGCTTTGCCTTGCAACCAAACGTTTAGCCTGCTTCATGGAAAATTTGTCACCATTCAGCCTTAAAGTACCAAGATTTTTAGCCAAAGGCTTAAAGAGCTTCTCTGTATTGGACTGTTGGTCAAGGATGATGTAGTGTTGATCCCAAAAACAGGTCCAGGGTCACCATGCCTGTGCAGGATTGCTACTGAATGCTACCCAGAGTCAACATACAACATACCTAGTTTCGGTAGAGGTGAGCAATATGATGTATGTACAATGTATGTAACACAGTATTTAGTTATATATGCTTTGTAAACAAGTTAGAATTAGACCATATGCACTGTCAGAGCAGTAGTTACACTTGGGCAGTAGTTTCACTTTTTTTTCAGCCCTGTTAACTAGCCAGCTAATAGTGACAGCTGTGTTAACATCTCTATTCATTTTTCTGCCAATCATATTTCCAATGCTAGTGTAGTCATAGCTATCTATCTGCTTTATGGTGTATGCATTTTAAATGACCAAATTAATAGGTGAGTTTATATCATGAGAACTATACAACAGATCAAACAATCATTTGGCTAACTAGTGGGCTAACTGATTGTGCTGTATGTGACTTTGTTTTTGAATTGCTTTGTTTAACTCTCAGATTGCATTGAAATGAGGTTGCAGGCACCTTGTAACCTGGAACTTGTTGAATGAAGGTAGCGCCAAATAAGCCAGCCTAAGAAAACAGATAGTTTCACAGTACAAGTACAGTTAGTACATGTATACAGCTGTATAGGTGAAAATACAAGTTCATTCAGTACTCTTCCCGTACCAGTGACTGTTGGCTCAAACAGATTTAAAGCCCCTCTTAAGACAATTTCAGATGTTTATCCTTTTTGCTTTAACAGTAAAGGTATGCTATGGGAAAAAGCTCCTGTTACGAGCTGGTAAAGTTATAATTGCGGACGTTTTATTCCTATAGTAAAGGTGGACCTCTAGCTGTCACAGTCTTGACAATAAAGTTACCAGTTTATTGTAGGATCCTGCAACAGGTGGCTAACAAAAGTAGGAAGCAGCGTTAAGATGCGCTGCAAACAATAGTGTAATAAATCATCGTAACAAGCATCAATAACAAATTTAGAAAAGCTTAACCTTCTTGCTGGGAGTTTCATCTTGGACTGGAAGCAGTGGGAGGGAAGTCCATTTAAGTGAGGAATAAATAAACTTTTAAACGGTTTACATTTGGTGAATTCCTGGTTTCAGAATGTACTGTTGATTTCTAGGCTATATATGAAAACTAAGATGCAAAACCAGCCTGTTTAGACTTCATTGATTTTGTGATGGCATAAAGTGACATATTTAGTCTACAGGAGTTTAGCCATTTCTGCTTAACTATAAAGTAATGAGAAGTATTTCAGCTGGAATTGATTGTGTGTGTGTGTGTGTGTGTGTGTGTGTGTGTGTGTGTGTGCGTTCATGTATTCAGTCTTAAAGGCACAGTAACCAAACCAGGCTTCAGATTATGCATTCTTAGATTAAGAAAGGAATTGTGCAATGTTGTGATGCAGCTTGTTGCAGTCCCTTGGCCTGGTATTAACAGATGCTAATTCCGTTTTCGGTTCTTGACTGGCATTTCGCAAGGTCAGTATGAAACTGTCTCTGCTAACGTTTCAGATATTTGGCAAGCTCTAGCATTAATACTACACCCAGCACTGATCTTGTTGCGGTTCTAATAATAGTGCAGTTTTTTTTGCCAGTGAATGCCCATTTTCTTCAGGGACCGAGGAGCTGATTGGTGGTTTAGTCTCTGAGAATGCCCAGTAGAGACGCTTATCATTGGGTTTATGATGAATAAGTATGTGCATTCATGTGTGCTTCCGGTTGTGGGGGTGATTTTTATACAACCTGGCAGACTGTTGAGTCTTTCTCTTTCTTTGGGCAAAGCAGCTCTCTTTCCTGCCATCCACATCAGGACGTACACAAGAACGACACGCATGACCAAGCAACTGCATGCACACGCACTCAGCCACAGGGTCCCATCCCGTTTTAAATTAATCTCACTGTTTAGCGAGATGATGGAGGGATTAATGGTGGGTGTCTTCTGGAAATAGAAATCAGTGCCACACAAATCTCTTACCGGCCTGAGAGGCTTAAAGAGCTTCTCTGTATTGGACTGTTGATCTAGTGTGATGTAGTGTTGATCCCAAAAACAGGTCCAGGGTCAGCTTGCCTGCTGTGCAGTAGGGGATTGCTACTAAATGCTACCCAGAGCTTGACAGCATCACTAGTTTCGGGACTCTGGTAGTTGGTAGCGGCAAGCAATATGGCACAAGAGTTCTGATAACCTAAAGACATTTTTATGATGTACCATATAAGTTTTGTGCACAAGTTAGAATTACACCATATGCACCGTCACAGCAGTAGTTTCACGTCAAATCGCTATAGTTCACTGACTATGATTCAAGCAGTTTTTATGATTCATGCAGGTGTTCAGTGTGCTAGAAGTACTGACGGTACCAAACATAATACTCTATCTACGGCCCAACATACTGTAGGTGAAATGCAATGCGATTCTAAATCGGTTCTTTTAGACAATGATTCAGTTATGTCCAGTACCTCACTTTGCTGTGATGTCATTATATAATCATTCAGTATATAATCATATGATTAGTCAGTATATAATCATATGATGAAATTTCACACAGTTCAGCCACTGGCTTTAATGCTATCTTGCCTTATAGTATCTTATTTCACACTTTTGCAGGCTGTTTATGCTATCATATGTAATCTAGGCTAATAAACCAGTTTTTTTCCTTCAAAGGTGATAGAAATACCTTGAGTAGGTTAATGTTGTGTACTTGCAAGTGTTCTCTGTGAGGGCACTTCCTCATTTGCTATTCAAACGATGCACTGATGCTGATCACTACAATATTTATCATGATGACCAGAGTTTATTGTCTTTGCCCACCCCGGTCTTGGGTTTGTGTTCTGAGTTCTATTAATTTAACATGTATTTATTTAATTTTTTTTTTCAGATATTTATTTATTTATTTAACTTTGTAGATTTTGCACACTCTTGTGTTTACTTTCTTCATTGGCTGATTCAGTCAGATTTGGGTAGAAATTTGTTTTGCTCTAGTCAGTTTTGAACTGTAGATCGCAGATTATTGTATTGTTGTGTTATTTTGTATTATTATCTCTCCAGTGTGTTAGCTTGTGGCTTAAGCGTTTATATTGGCATGATAAAGTATGGCTTTTAATTTGAAACATTCAGTTTTATGAAGTTGAATACTCTAATACACTAAACATTTAAACATTCAGATGTTAACAGGATTTCAGCCACAGCTGAAGCAAATTGATTCTCCACTGTACCATAACAAATCAAATCATTACTTTTGTGAATTGTTACACCTTTACTACAGATATAGATATACATTTTTAATCATTGCTCCTTGTTCTTTATGCATCAAGAAGACAATCCCTCACCTGATTCTGATGTGTTTACTAGGAGCAGATAAGCCATTATTAGAAGCAGGAGTAGGAATAGTAAATCTTGTTTAGAGGATAAGGCACATACATAAACAAAAACAAGCTTCCACCAAGCTATTTTTCTCTATAATTGTTTCTGACAGCACATGGCCCTTCACGCCTTTAGTGGATCCAGTATTATTTGTGGAAGAATAAAAGGCTTGGTGTTTTCAGTTTGTGGTCAATTTTTGTGCGATTCTGAGTTTCATTATAAACAAACCCTCCATTGCTGGTTCTGAACCGAAACAAGCATGTCAGTGAATCTGTTTATCCAGTGGTTCTCAGATCACTTCCCAGACAAGCCACATTTTTGCCCTATGCTTGTGCATTGTTATTAAGCCTGGTGCAAAAAAGTCTAGGGAGACCTGGAGGACCTTTTTGAGAACCTTTTGTACTAATCAAACTTGCGCCTTCTTTGGTTTCATCTCACTCATCACTATGCAGCTTTGTCACACGCTACACTTCCGGTGGTGTACTGCAGTCTGTTGGGGTGACTGAGACTATTGTGAACTATATACAGTGTTTTTGTTTTAGGTATAGGACACATCAACGCATTGACTTTTCCACTATTAATACTGCTGAAGACTAATTGACTTTGTCAGCTAGTTGTTAAAGCCCTGTTGCCAAGTGAAATTCCAAAGTGAACACTTCTTCAGCATCAGACCTGAACTTGGGAGGAAACTTGAGAGGATGAGAACTGAGCCTGTGGTTTGGTAAACATCCCCAGGGTCTCATTTAACCCCGCACTAAGTGCTAATCCAGCAGTCTGAGCGTGGGCGCAATCCACACCCAACTAGATTAATCAATACGCCCTGAACTGAATGAGGGGCTCATTTACAGATGTAGTGTCTCTCTCTCTCTCTCTCTCTCTCTCTCTCTCTCTCTCTC
>CM067475.1:35128393-35153337 GCA_034552555.1 Semaprochilodus insignis
CTCTCTCTCTCTCTCTCTCTCTCTCTCTCTCTCTCTCTCTCTGTCTGTGTTTTGCTCGCTCGCGCACTCTCTGTCTCTCGCATGCTCTCTCTCTCTCTCTCTCTCACTCTCACTCTGTCCCTCTCTCTCACTCACTCTCACTCTGTCCCTCTCTCTCTCTTTGTCGCTCTCGCTTTCTCACACACTCTCTGTAGTTACTCTTTCTAGTCGAATAGGCTCTTATGTAACGATATTGACCCAGTGGGGGAAGAACCGCTGAGAGCACCTCTCTGCTGGGGCTGCCGTGTAGCATTGAGGATTGAGGAGGGAAAGAGGAAAGTGGGCTTCAGGGAAGAGGAGAATAGAAATGGATGGAGAACGGATGGAGATACAAAGTGATGGAAGCAGAAGGTACTGCTGAGAGACTGAATGAAAGACTCTGGTGTTGTGATGTGAAAGATTCAGGTGTGAGTAGAGCTTACAGAGGCTTGTTGGGTAAAGACTACAAATCAGATGTTGAAACGTTAATAGCTACAAATACAGTAGTAACACATCTGGATTTTGTTGGGACACATTTTAAAGGTAAGGGTGACTGTTTTTGGTTCGGTTCTGAGGTAGTCAAGCATGCACTGTGATTGTAAGTGTATGAGAGTGCTATGCGGCCAGCTTGGCTAAATTCACAGTGTAACCTCGTGTGCTCCACCCACAGCTTTCGCTGGCGTCCCCGCCTCTCTCGTTAAAGGAGAATTCCACCGAATTTTTAAACCTTTCTGCATCATTGAGATGTAAACAAAGCTGTTCGAAGTGGCTTGTTGTGAAATGGTTTGTAGTAGAGATACTTACTGGCTAGGATTTCTTTACAGTGGCGGTGATAGTAACGTCTAAAGAGTTCAAAAGCCTATGAAAGGTCCCACACACAGTTATTACATGAAATGGTTACGAGTTTTGCCTGGTGGCTGATACATCATTTTACAGTAGGTCTTTCATCCTGAAATGTGTTTTTTAAAAAGCCTTTTCGGGCTAAAGAGGTACATGCAGGCTGTTGTAAAGCAAAGTAGTGCTGCATGTCTTTTCTTTACCCTCCTCAACATCCCATATAACAACCCAGACAAGTGAAGGTTTGCTAGTGGTTTTATGTGGTTAATAAAATGGCTGTATTTGTGTTGTAGACCTCGTGACCTATGGTTACCCGATATCAATTGATTTTACACCAAATCACTCTTAAAGACTTTGTTTAGATCTGAACACATGAATTATGCACACAAGTGTTCAACTTTTCAACATTAGCGATCTCTCTAAGACCTTTTTCAAAGCAGTATAATACATTTTGGGTTCATTTGGCATTTGACTCAGTTCTTGCACGACGAGAGGTGTATGATGCAGCTCCTCAGAGAGATGTGCACACTCACACCTAGAAAAAATGGATGGAGAAAGAGGGAGAGAGAGAGAGAGAAACCTCTGCGCTGAGGTTTGGGTTTTTGTGTGTGTGTGGGGCATTATTTCAACAGCCTGTGGAGTTGTGACGGATTTGGGGAGTCTGGGCAGCGGTAAGAGCGTCAGAGAGAGCCTGTTGTCTCCTCCTGAAAGATAAACAGCCTAATGTCTTAACTCGCAGCAGCTTTGATTTGCAGTATGTTTACCTACACCGGGGGGATCATTCAGATCACTCATGTAGCTATCTGTTGGCGGTGTAATCCAGTATTGTATGCGTGTGTTCGCTGACTGATGTACTCCCTGCGCTCTGATACTCCTGTAGGCTCGTACATGGCAGGTAAACTGCTGTCATTATCGCTCGATTTAATTTAGAGCCCCCAGGAGAGGAAGTGCTGGCTGGAGAGTGAGTGATTCTAGCGCTGCTAGCGTTAATCTGATTTTTGCCTACCGCATGCCACAGTCTGAGAGCCTGTGTGTCTGTTTTTAATGGAATTGAAAGCATTACTGCAGTTATGAAGTGCTCTTCAAGGTTGTTGATGTGGCATTTTATATATAGATTTAGAAATCGCAGTACCTCGCCTTGCCTACAGAATCGCAGTGTATTGCTTATTGCAATGTAATAAAGCATAACCCCTGCACCCCATACATATCATATTGCCTGGTTCCTGTCATTGTACAGCCCTACAGTAGGCTAAATATCTGCTATGAAATCAAAAAAAGAACGCTTTCACCTTTTTCACCTTTCCTCTGGTAGATGGTTGTTTTCTGCACTGGTGGTTGGTTGTTTTCTGCACTGGTGGTTGGTTGTTTTCTGCACTGGTGGTTGGTTGTTTTCTGCACTGGTGGTTGGTGGTTCTCTGCGCTGGTGGTTGGTGGATCTCTGCGCTAGTGGTTGGTTGTTTTCTGCACTGGTGGTTGGTGGATCTCTGCACTGGTGGTTGGTTGTTTTCGGCACTGGTGGTTGGTGGATCTCTGCACTGGTGGTTGGTTGTTTTCGGCACTGGTGGTTGGTGGTTCTCTGAGCAGGTGGTTCTCTGCGCTGGTGGTTGGTGGTTCTCTGCGCTGGTGGTTGGTTGTTTTCTGCGCTGGTTGTTGGTTATTTTCTGTGCTGGTGGTTGGTGGTTCTTTGTGCTGGGAAATGTTGTTATGCATATTTAGTTAAACTGAGTGTACAGATGATGTTCGAGTGCCAACAAATACTTTCTTTGTTTTTTTTTTGTTTGTTTTGCTGTGCTCTGCATATCCAAAGGGATGGTGTTTTCAGATGGCATAAAACCTGTAGTGAAGGAGTAGAGAAACACATGACATGAACAGAGATTATGAATTGGTGTCTCTGGTTGAAGTTGTGAGAGTTACACATGGCCAGTTCTTTGTGTGTTGACCTGCATCTGTGCTGAGCAACACAGGAGAGTGAAGGAAAGCATGTTTTTAGTCCCTCAATCTCAGCATTACAATTACAAAGGTTTGTTAGTTTGTTGGGGGATTTTGTGTCCTTGTGCTTTTCTGTGTGTTGGTTTTGTAATACCTCTGTTGTCAGTGGCAGTGAATGAACAGACCGTTTCTCCTGTTTTACAGATTGATATCTCTTCGTACCAGATGAGGAACAATGCTGGCCATGGATCAAGGTGTAGTGGAGGAATGGCTGTCTGAGTTTAAGGTCAGTAATGTATTTTTCCTTCCCTACATTTTCTTTCCATTTTGCCTCCTCACGTTCTGTTTGCTGAGTGGGGACAGATGGATGTAGAGAGGGCTCTGCCTCGAGCATATCAATCAGACTCCTCCAACAGCCGCAGTGACAATATTAAACGTGCTTGCTCAACACCCCACCTTCCTTTTTCTTTCTTTCTCTTTTCCTCTCTCTCGCCCTTGCCCTTCTCTCCTCCCTTTTTCCTTCCTTCTCTCTCATACTCTATCATTTATGCACATGCACACACACGCACACCTCCTCAAGTGTTTTTGTCTGCTGAAGTGTTTGGCAGAAGGTCTCTCTCCGCTGTCACGTAGGCTGAGGTGGAAGTCCTGCTGGATGGTGGGAGGATGTCTGCGGAGAAAGAGGAGGGGGAGTGGGGTGGCTGTGCCTTACTGATATCACATCCTCTTGAATTCTCTTTTCTACTTGGTGCTGGTTTATAGTATATGAATAGTGATTATACTGATATAATAAATAGTCGATGCTATCAAAAGTTGACACGTTAAGCATACGCCTATGTTTGTGTAGAATATATACAACTAAACTTTCATACTTGTGTGCATTTCAGTGCTCCTAAAATATGCTATGGCTGGAGATTAAGATGTTATTCTTTTATGTGCTGTTTACGTTCTGAGTAATGATCACTGAGAATGCTGTAACATTACTTTGTCACTAATCTAGCCGCAGTTAGGCCTTGTTAAATCACAACCTATTTAGTTTAATGTTATATGAGAGGCAGTTTCTGTTCTGCTTAATGGATGATGTAGGCTTCTCGAGGTAACAATGAAAACGGAATAGTATCTTCTAACTTCAGCTATCATGGCCTAGGCACACACTTTCACTGTTTAGTCATGTCTATGGGCAATTAGGCACTTGTTTTATTGTGACATTAGCAAAGTCGATATAAAGTAATATAAAGACCCCTCAGTGTTCAACTGAGCTGTGTAGCTAATAAACAGCAACATAAGATTAATACCAGGTTGCTAATATGTAACGATATTACTGTGGAATAAACATTTGGATGGGGTTTTTCATGTGATGTTAACTCTTTTTAATTAAAAAAAAAAAAAAAAAAAAACAAACAAAAAAAAAAAACCTTGTCAACTTTGGACAGTCTACAATTTTTTTTCATTACACTGGTATGTCGGTGTTAATGTCCCATTATACTGGTTATTAGTTTTAACACTACTGATTTTAGAGGGGAAAAAAACAGTTAAATAGTATCCTTTCTGGAATTCTGGATTTACCAGAAATGTGTAAGGCTTGCTTTATTTTGTTATACTTTATTGATCCTACAAGGAAAATGTCATTTTGCTGCCTAGCTATGCCAGTTTGCGGGGCAGCTGACAGCAGCCGGGTTAATTGCCTTGCTGAAGGGCATGGCCAGAAATGATTTGAAGCCACAGCCTTCTGGTAGCAAGTTTAGCCGTTTTGGCCAAACCCATTGCAGACAGATGTGTCAGATGAAGCATACAGCCATGCAGTCTCCATAGACAAACAGTTGCTGTTGTGAAGCAGAAGTGGCTGGAAGCAACAACAGCTCATCCACAAAGCTGTAGGCCGCACAAGCTCATACAACAGCACTGCCGAGTGCAGAGTAGACATCCATCCTTGGATGCAGCACTGTACAGTTTCAAACATTAGAAGAAATGTGTGCTTCCGACTTGCTTCAGCAATGGTTTGGCGAAGGCAGTTTTCCGCACTTCAGCATAACAGTGTTGCCGTGCACACAACAATAAACGGCGACCACTTTAAGCCAGACTTCAACACCCTACTGTGGTGTTGAGTCTTCTAATGTCCTTGAAATGTTTGTCTGAACCTTACAGGACCTCATTTTTTTTCAAGTATGTGTCAAGCACAGGTCAAACAGTTCAAACTTCAGATTACCGATTCAGCAGATTTGACCTTGTTTTCCCCTTCTTCAGGTCCTTGCCTGATTTTATTCCTCGCTGCTTTTGCTTCCTTAAATCATTTACAATTTAAGGTGCATGAGGCCCAGGGTAGTGAACAAATGGAATGTAAGCGATGAATGAATGCATCTTATCAATACAAGAAAGTGTAGCAAATATATGTGTGATTTGTTTGAATATATGTGCAGTATGATCTCTTTAACAACAAAAAAATCAGAATTCAGACATAGTTATGGACTGCTTATTATTTTGGTGTTGCATATTAGTTTCCATTTTTTTTATTTGTTTTTTTTTTATTTGTTTTTTTATTCACTCTTACAGATTCTTGTCTATTCTTGTCACTACATGGTTTTCAGTGCTGCCCTGTCTGGTCAAGTTTTACTGTACTTTGGGTGATGGATAGACAGAATAAAGCTCTAGTGTAAAGACTTCCCAGAGAAGTGGCGCTCCTATAGCAGCAATGCCTTTTGGCTGTTGAGTGCATCATTTAAGACCTCAATTTAGTATAGTATGGAAGTACTTGGAAAGCATGGGCATCTTATGATATCATAATATATTTGGGGCATATTGTGATACTGAATTTTATCAATACCATCCAGCACTAACTATGTTCATAAGAATCCCGAACAAGCAAACTGTCAGACTTGCGTATAGAAGTCTGGTCCCTTGGTGCTGTCACTGTTATTGCAGGATGTGTAAATGTTATTCTGTCTGTGACCTTTAACCGTGGTGTGTGTTGCAGACACTTCCAGAGACGGCCATCTCCAGCTACGCTTCGTCTCTGAAGGAAAAGGGCTCGCTGGTTCCTGCACTTTACAAAGTTATCCGGGAGAATTACAGTGATGTAAGGCTTGACCTTCATCTTTGACTTTGTTTTTTTTTTTTTTTTTTTTTTTTTTGCCCCCAGGGTTTTCTCTCCGTCTCTCGCCTCTGTCAACATCCTTGTTTGGGTTACTTAGAGGGGTCATATGATGGAGAAGTGTGCCTGATGAAAGGGTATGCGATGTGGCACAAAAATATGGCACAGTTATACTTGAGGCGTTTTCATGGTACCTGGTATGTGCAAAATGGCTAAATTGTTAATTCAATTTTTTAAATATAATTATTTAATATGTTTTTTCTGAGTTGCGTGCCTTAAATACTGAGTATCCGTCGTTTTTAATATTGGCCACTTTAATTATTTCAGTTCTACAGTGTTTCGAAATATTCTGGCTTTCAGTGCTGAATTTGGTTGATTAGGATCCAGTGGCTAATATGCGTTGGGTTACAAATGTCAGCCTTTCTGATTAATCTGTAGTCCATTTTGGTCAGTAAATATACAGACTTTCTGCACCTCCCTAGTACTACACATACTAAAACACTTACTAATACTAAAATAGTGGCCTTTGGTATCAATAGCAAAAAAATGTTTAATGATACCCAGCCCTGGTCGTAAATAAGAACTACTGTAAATGTACATGATCCAGGCAGAAAAGCACATTGTGACATATCACAGTAACAATATCATATTGTCCATCATAATTCTGTGAGTCTGGGCCATATAAACATGTGTGTGTGTATGTGCTTCACAGGGCAAAAGTGTGTTGTATGTGGGGTTGTTTTGTTGTGTTGTTGTTGTTGTTGTGTGTGTGTGTGTGTGTGTGTGTGTGTGTGTGTGTGTGTGTGTGTGGTTTTTTTTTGTTGTTTTTTTTGGTGGTAGGGGAGCGGGGTGGCGTTTCCGGTGGCCTATTCCCAAATCCGGACCCACTGGAGAGACTTAAACATGCTGTCCACCAGCACACCATCTGCAGAGCCTCACACACACACACTCAGGCATCCTGTTAACACTACCAAGCATGGTCATATTAAAACTGATTTACTCAACCTTGTTTTTTAAGTGTTTGATGATGAATATGTTGTAAACATGATTGCTGTTCACTCCAGAGTTCATGCAGTGTATATATGTATATATATCTCAGCCTGTTTTGTTCTGCGCCTGCCCCTTCGTGCTAGAGTGAGCACAAAGCCAATCACATTTACATTACATATTACACTTATCAGTCTTAAAAGGAGAGTAACAAAACATTGCCTGAAAAGGGATAATGATGGGTTGGAAAATGGTTGTATAAGAATGAATTATGATCTCAGGGGAGAACATTAAATGCAGGAAAAATGTAGGATGTAGCCCTGTTTTTAAAGTTGTGTATTTTTTATCCACAGTAGCAGTTAAAGCAGTTTTTAAAAGCAGGCTAAGAGTACTAATATAAATTAATCCTTGGTGAACTTCCAACAAAAAAAAAAAAACTTTTAAAAGGACCACTTCAGGAAGGCAGAAAAGTAGGTAGCTGTTTGTCAGTAGTATTCTAGATTAAGGCAGAATTTGTGAATTTTCACAAGGTTTTTATAGATTAGTTATGGTTACAGCTAGGCTTTCGGTATGGGCATTAAATATTAAAACTGTCAAAAATTTAAAGAAAAAAAAGATAAAAAAAAATAATAATAAAAATAAACAAATAACCTTTGTACGTAGTAGTAGTAGGGTTTTGGGGTGTGGTGGTATTAAAGTATCACAGTTCAGAGTACCACTACAGTACTACCACATTTAAAAGCAACAGGCGCAGTAATGTTAATAAATAGAAATTGACCTTTGTTTTAATTTCTTAATTTTAATTTAGGTCCATTTTAAGATCATAAACACTGTAGAAACTTGGGATGGACGAGGACATACATGAGGCTGACCTTGCTAAGAGTGGCTAAATGCAGAATGCTGTCTCATTACATTTAGCAGCTGTCTGGCCTCAGGAGTGAAGGAGTGCCAGACGGTTCTCCGGTGTTCCAGTATTAAGGGAGGCCCACAGTGAGCCATATGCGACACATCACGACACACTGAGCATTATGGGTGATTGTGAGGAACTGTAGCATGGTGCGACCTGAGCACTTTTGTGTGGGCAGCTACGCTTTTGAATGAAGACAAATTACCTCCTCCTGGCTTTTTTTGTGTGGGGAAAGGTTACCAGTGCAGACAGCGGGCTGTCATTATATGGGCTTATATAAGTTTATATTATGTGAACTTGTAGGTAAAGCCTTAGTCATACTTTCATTTTCAGTTTCTCTTTCTCGCTGTTTCTGTGTCTCAGCTACTGGAGCCGGTATGTCACCAGCTTTTTGAGTTCTACCGCAGCGGGGAGCCTCGTCTTCAGCGCTTTACCCTGCAGTTCCTGCCGGAGCTGGTGTGGAGTTACCTGTCTGTTAGTGCTGGCCGGGACCCCCACTGCAGCGGCTGCATCGAGGCCCTCCTTCTTGGAATCTACAACCTGGTCAGTTTGGTCTTCACTCAGTTCTTCTGCTTTTGTAGTTTTGAGGCCCAGAGAGTAACGGTCAAGACAATTGACAACTAGTAAGCTTTCTATTGACCTGCTGTGAGATTTTGCCTTGGCAGTCTACATGTAGAAGGGAACCTGACTGTGTAATACATAGTAAAAAGATTTGAGGTAAGTGTAGCTGTTAGATGGGCTAAATTTTGTATTGTTTTGTGAGCCTGGCTCGGTTGGAGGAGGCGGAGGAGGAGGAGGAGGAAGCCCAGAAGGGGTGTCTCTGTCTGGGGCCTTTTATGCTCCCTCCTCTGCCTTCTCATCTCCCCAGCACTCTGAATAACAGAGTAGGTCATCTGCCAATCAAATGCTATCCTTGCTGTCAGGGGGCGTTAATCATCCTGACATTATCGGCTCCACAATCAGCTGCATGCCCTGGGGACAGCAGACCAATGCTCCTTGTGTCCGATAAAGGCCAAAAGCGGATGTGTTATAGACACAAATTCACACAATCAGTTCTCGGTGTCTTGGAGATGTTGGATCTGACACACACACGCACGCACGCAGAGCTGTCAGTTTGTATTTGTGGAAACGCTGCCCTCTGGGCCATACTCTTGGCTGGCCATAATAGCTTACAGTGCCCTAGAGGGGGAGCTTTTCTTCAGCTGGGTTTCAGTTCAGATACAAAGATGCATTGTTTTGGTTTGTGTTTGACATGCACAATTTTGTAATTCATTAGCCTGTGATTAGCAATTGCATCAGTGCCTCAGAAGCCTGTTTGCTGGAACCTGAACAAAGCCTGTGCCCCATTTTATGCCCAGTTTTCTTTTATGTACATAAAAATACCAAGGCATGACTGCTGCAAAACATGCACTGGCATATGTATGCATGTATGCATGTATGCATGTATGTATGTATGTATGTACATTCATACTGGAGATATTTTTGAAGAGATTAGGTATAAGATAATCCACTTGGGTAAATCAGAGTGGAGAAAAAGAGAGAGAGAGAGAGGGAGAGAGAGATCTACTACAATCCTCAAAATGATGAAATATGTTTGAAGTTCCGCCAATTTCCAAAACTGAAGTCTGGAAAGAAACGTTACTGCAGATTTCTTTTAGAAACTGAAAGTGAGTCTTCCAGAAAGGATCTGTAATAAGGGTGGAATAAAGTGTGGACGCACTATATTCTAAAAATATTTTTATTATTGACTTCTGTTTTCTTCATATTTCTTTGTGCTCTAAATTGAATGGCTTGTACTTGATGTCATCAACAACGGTTGTTTCTGACTTTTGCAAGAGGAGCTCTTTAAAGTTGGGAGCATGACCTGTCTCAGGACTAGCTTAGCTGGAGAGCATAGTAAACATACTGACATGATAGTGGGTGGGGTTGTGTCTATATAAAGACTTCTGTTAAACAGGCTCGACTGGCTGGTCAGTTTTGTTATTGGATGCTCGTGCAAATAAGTTTCAGCATGTACGTGCTGTGCATTTACCAGGCCCTGTAAGTTAAAGAGCTATAACGAGGTGTGACATTGTTGAAGAGCTTGCAAAGTTATTAAAGGCATCTACATCTAATTCCATTGTTTCGCATCATTTAGTTTCAGTGTTTTTTGCTCTCACTAATGATTATTATTTACTTTTCCTGTTTCAGGAAATAGTTGATAAAGATGGTCAAAGCAGAGTATTGTCTTTCACCGTCCCCTCCTTATCCAAGCCATCAGTATACCATGAGGTATGTTCAGGAACTATTTGTTCTTCATCTTTGTATTTTTCCATTGATGTCATACTAGAGCTGTTCAGTCAATTTTCGTTGCCTTGTTCCATCTTTTAGCCCTCTGCGATTGGTTCTATGGCCTTAACTGAAGGAGCTCTGGCCAATCACGGGCTGAGTCGAGTTGTTTACAGTGGACCCCACCTCCAGAGAGAGACGTTTACGGCACAGAACAGGTGTGGCTGCTCATCAAACATTCATCGTTTTCACTGAATGCTTTCATTTGTGCCATCTATTATTAATGCACCGATGAGGGCTGTTTATGCAGGCTTTAGACAGCAGGTCTCCAACCCTGGACCCAGAGTAGCGCTGCCTTGCACATTTTGTGCTTTCCTGCTTTAACACGTCCACTTCTGACCTAGAAATGGCTTGCTAATTAGCTGATTAGTTGGAGCAGGTGTGTTTTAGCAGGGAAAACACTAAAATGTGCAGGGCAAGTGTGTATGTGTGGTGTCTTATTTCTGCAGCCTTTAATTAGCAGGTTATTATCGATGATCTGGAGGTATTGCTGTGTGAGGTTAAAGCCTGATGGTGTTTTGTTCTGTTCTAGGTTTGAGGTGCTAACATTTTTGCTGCTGTGCTACAATGCTGCTCTGAGCTACATGACCAGCTCCTCCCTCCAGTCTCTGTGTCAGCTGAGCTCCAGGTTAGACACACTAAAAGGCTCCATGATGGGGACAAAATCCAGTACTGCAGCTTTATTGTTACATTCTGTAATTGTGATTAGGCCTTCTTAGCTGAAGAGTAGTTCATATTTGAATAACTGAGAAATCTAAAGTGGCTATATTAACTGATTTAGGCGTGCCGATTCCTAGCTGTCGACATTTAGTTGGTCCCAACTGATGACTGAAGCTGATGACTCAAATAAACAAACACTATTCTCTGCCACCTTCTAAAGCCGTTGCTAACCAACATCAAATAAACAAACATTACTCACTGCTGCCCTCTAAAGGTGTTAACAGCAGACAGAACCTTTTTTGTTTCATGGAACGTGTACTCTAATGTAATAATTGCGACAGGCCTTATTAAGTATATTAAAGATGTTGGTGAAGCCTCTGTGTGCCAAGATTGGTCTGCATTGTTGTGACTAAAATGTTGATCTGTTCAATCTGATAGTGAGTAGTCAGGATGTTCACAAGACAGACAAGTGTGACATTTTAGTATGGCAAAGGTCAATATTGTGATAACAACTAACAACAAAATAGTAAGCAGCTGTAAATCACACAGAGCAAATGGAAAGATGCATGACTAATGCAGCTCTGTTGTAAATCAAAGACCAAAACAAGGAGGGGGAAAAACTTCCTGCTTTCCCTTTTCCTGACTCGTCTAAACATCATTAAAACAGCCAGTGAGCAAACGCTGGTTGTGCAATACGCAAGCAAGTTTTCCATATTTGGCTCGAGCACTCCCTCTCCTGCTACCTTTGCACATTGTTCCACAGTCAGACCCACAGAGGTGCCGGCACAGCTAAAGCCTCTCCCTCCTATCCCTTCTGATCCTCTTAAAGACTTGAACCTTGGAACAGCTCCAAGCTGCCTGCCTGGCCCCAAGAGCCAGCACGGAACTGCTATTGGTCTTTTCTCACCCTGATTACAGCAGCTTAATCTGCATTGCACAGCTGAACAGCAAGCGAGTTGAACCCTGAGCAATCGAAGCCACTGAATACAGTGGTTGCAGAGAGCAGAGATCACCCCACACTGCTGTGCTCCGACACAATACTGAGCTGGCCAAAGGTCCTTCTAAATCTCCTTTGTGAGGTCCGATAATGAGGCACACATGACTTCTCCACAATGAATAGAACTTGTGTGCGTTGGCATGCCGGTGAGAACGTTCTTATTAAGGGTTACTTTAAGGTAAAATATTAACAGGAATTAGGAAAACAAGCAAACAGGAATCTGAAAGCCACTGCGTGCTGCCTTGCGAAACCCTGCCGTTTTACTAAATTGCATTATCACTTATATTTTACTGTTAAAGGTTTGAATGGTTAGTGATGCTCTGAGGGGTAGTCGATGTCGTAGTCATCGACGTTACATCTGTTGTTAACAAATGTCACTTTTTATACTGGTAACCACATGCAAAGCATTAGCTGTGTTATCCAGTACCTGTGTTATATGTTCTTGATATACATATATCAAATAATCAAAACAAAAAGCTAGATTTTTAAGTTGCAAACTCACAAATCGACCAGCTAAAAGATGACAAACTTGCCATGCAGCCTCGCCACTTCTGGAGTAAAAACAGTGTTCCTAGGTTTCTTATGATACCACAGTATTGATGTGTTTGATGCTTATATCGGGTATCAACTAAGGACCTAAATAATAGACAAGATAACTTCATTGAATATGTTCATAACATTAGGTCACGTCTGTTGCTGAATAAAAGTCCTCACCTGTCTCTGTCATATTGGCCTAATTAACAACAGGAATGATAAAATTGCATGTTGTAGTGTTGTTCAAGTCAAGTGATGTGGACCTACTAGTTCAGAAATGGAAACATAACAAGAAACACTATAGAGAATGGATGTAATGCTCTGTACTGACTTGTATCCTTTTTTTTTGTCTTCTCAGAGTTTGTATCTGTGGCTATCCAAGGCAGCAGGTGCGGCGGTATAAAGGCATCAACAGCAGAATGATGGTGACATCAGAGTTTCTTGTCCAGTTGATCACAGGCATCCACTTTGCACTGTGAGTAACCTCTCAGCCAAAGTTTATTTTTCTTTGTACAAATTAGTTATTCACCATTCGCAGAGCCCAGATCATATCTTGACATGGTGGTGGGGGGGTGATGATGATAAATGATTGATTACACAATGTCAGTGGATGAGAAAGTGAATATATTTTATTGGGTGATTGAGAAGTGCCAGTGCTTCAAAATAAAATGCAGAAACTTCTACAAACCTTGTAAATTACTCAAAAGCAAGGATGATATGGTGTACAAAGTTGCGAGTTCATAATTTGTCTAATTAGGGGAGCAATCGATTGTGCTGCATGCAAGATTTGCTTGCAAGTTGCATGGAAATTCACTTTTAGGCATCTAACTACATGCACATTGCTTGAAGGTTTCACCACTTGAAATTAGACTGATAGGCCCGGTTTAAACCAAGAGCTGTCATGAATATTAAGATTTTCTTTTTTTCCCTGCTTTCTGTTTTGCATCTGTCTCATCCTTGATCCTCTCTCCCCGTGTGTTTGCTGCAGGTGTAATGGAGAGTCAGAACTGGGTTCCAAAGCTCTGGATGACGTGTTGTATCGAGCCCAGCTGGAGCTCTACCCAGAAGCCCTGTTGGTAGGATCACTCCCTGCCTCATATGAAGGACTTGTGTACATTTAACCAAATGCATAAAATGTTTTTTGCGTGATTTCAGTGCGTTCTGTAGTTGGTCTAATACGCTTTACCTTGCAGTCTTGCTGCAAAGGTTACTTTCATGCAGGTGCATGACTTGATTATCAGTGATATTGTGCATGTAGTCTTATGTTATCAAAGTGTTATCAAATGTGTTCAGTCAGCCAGCAGTTTAGTTTCTGTTATTGATATTCCTTTGTTTTTGCACATTGCAGTGCAACACAATCGGATGCCTTTCTAAAGGTCATTTATGTGCTTGTGTTTAAAATGTGAGATTTAGTATCCTTTGTATTTATTTATTTTTTTTGTGTGTGCGCGCGCAAATCTCTTAGGTGGGAAACGCCATCAAGTCCTCGCTCCATGGAGCTGCCCTGAAGTCAAATAAGGAAGGCACACGGTCCATTCAGGTTGAGATCACACCAACCTCCTCCAGGATCTCCCGGAACGCAGTAACTAGTCTTTCCATTCGTGGACACCGCTGGAAACGGCATGGTGAGGAGGAACCTGTGCCAACGTGCCGTCTCACGGCAACTGTGGCAGTTACCACGGCAGCAGAGCTGCTCGCTGTGCAGATTTCAGATTCGTTTTGCCTGTTTTACCCTGATCAGGTGCTTTTAGGGGGTTCCTGGCCACAGCTTCTCCTGTAGAGCCCACCTTACAGATCACAAACCGTGCCAATGAGGGTACATTCGGCTGGTTTTAAAGGGCAGGGTGGTTTAGTCAGTCCATTCTGTCCTTCTATCATGTACCATAGACATCCCATCTGCATTCTCATTTCCATACCGATACCTCATTTTATTCTGTGATTAGTTGTATCATTACTCATAATTGTCTAGCCAGTTGTGCACAGTGAAATGGCTTTCCAGTTGATCACAGCTGTATCTGTGTGCTGCATGGCGATAGTATATGGTACAGGCAGCTGGCATATTCAAGGCTGACAGCCATTAGAGCCTGTCTTCATGTCCCTACCAAAACATTCCAGTAATTACAGCTCTGTACTGGCTCTCAGCTGCCCTGCTTTAATTAGGGCATGTCCCAAAGAAAGTGCCAATTAGGCACAGCATGCAGCCCTTTATTTCTTTACTTTTAAGTTTAAACTTTGTGCTAGAAATGGCTAAAGATTTTGAGCAGTGAATCATGGTGTGAGTGTTTGCATAATAACTACATAGCAATTTAGAAAGTGAAAAACAAGTTGACTTAAATGCCTGCCTTGCATTTCAAAATGTCACAAAGACTGCTAATTCTCTTTTAGCTTGAACCAGAGTAATTGCCGTTGAGGTTTAGAAGAGCTCCCTGTACCATTTGTGTTTCATTTTCACCCATTTTGTGTGTGCGTGTGTGCGTGCGTGCGTGCGTGCGTGTGTGTGTGTGTGTGTGTGTGTGTATTCATCCACTGAGGTTTTATTTTCATAATCATTTCAACCACCGTATGTCTGTGTGTTTGTGTATCTCATGCGCATGTATATATGTGACTGTCATCCTCCTTCAGAGTCTCAGGAGAACAGTGTAGACTCTCCCGACTCGACTCCGGTCGGGCCCATCCCCTCCATTAGTGTTACAGGGGTGAGCGGCGAGCGGGTGGCCAACGGAGAGGCGCTGCGCAGCCGGACGGAAGGCGAGCCGCTGGGGGGCGCGACTGAGGTGGGGGTGGACCCTAGAGGTCAAGAGGTCAGGAGACAGAAGTCTGTGCGGAGGCACCTGGAGGACGGGACGCCCTCTGCGGGGAGGGTCCATTTCTAGAGCCCCTCCCCCCTCCACACACACACACTGCGACCTGAAACCCCTTCACCCCTCCCCTCTCCCCTTGGGCCCAGAGGTACTACGTGTGGGGCATGGGGCAGTTTTGACTGTGTGTATTTATTTATTTATTGGGAAGAGTGTGAACTTCCCCATTTTGCATACTTTAGTTCGGCATGATGGAGTATGCCTGCAGACACTGCAAGGAAATTAAAAATAATTTAATAGCAGGGCTGGGTGATATTTTCTGCATCACATGCTACTAATAATTATGTACAAAACCTAATACTCAGTTTAAGTCTGAATAGTACAGTACTGTGCAAAAGTCAGTCATTTATTTAATTTTCGGCCATTACAATTTGCTTTGCTTTACATTTTACTAAATCTCAGAATAGAATCAGAAAACACAGAAAATTAAACAAAAGCCTCTACAACAATAGGCTGTTTCGTCAGTATTAGACTATACACCCTTTTCCCACTATTATATTTCTTGTATATATTGTACCAGTAGCAGGTACAGTAGCAGATGTTTAAAGTTTAAGCCTTTGCTGTCAATGCCGGAACAGAACAGCCAGAATGCGGCATCAAACAACTCAATCATTAAACAAAAAATGTCACCCAGACCTACTTAAGCAGAATTTACTGCAGCTTGAGCTGTTGAGTTATACATTTGATCCCACATATTTCAGTATAAAGCCTCTAAGGTTTAATATAGTGCCTATATTGAATTTTACTGTATTTGTTTACTAATGTTGGATAGGAGTTATTTGATTATTTCCTTGTGTGGATAAAGGCATGCTTGGCTGTGTCAGGACTTTTACTTTGGATGCTGTTGGTGTTTGCCTGAAATTTTATCCTAAACTTTGCGGCGTGTCCTGCATCTGCTTTTTAATCATTCCTTCTTTCAATTCCGTACTAGACCTCTGCATTCTCTTTCTATTGCATCTCTGCATTGGACTGCTGTGGTTTACTCGGCTAGGCTTCCAGAGCCAACTAACAATTCCCCCAAATTACAAAAGAGCCTCCTTGCTGCCAACAGAAGAAAAAGACCTTATGAAATATAATCTGCTGTCGTGCTTCGAGCTCCAACACTTAACTGCTGGGTTGCTATGGGAAACAGTCTTTCTGAAAACTGGTTGTAATAACAGAGGCAGATAGGCAGCTCTAGATGAACTCGCAGCAGACAATTTGAAAATCTAAGCAGATCTGGCGTAATCTAATCTGTAATCTTGTTTACATCTTATAACTAGCCATGTCTGCTAGCTGGTATTGCATAGCTGCCTATCTGTCCTCTATCTGGAGTGATCTGATGGATTGGCCTGGTTTGTGATGTGCTTTCCTCCTTCGCTCTCTTTTGCTACCCTTCTGTCCCAAAGCTTTCTGGTAAGGTGGTACTAGCTAGATCTTGAGCTGCTAAGAGTTTTCAGTTACTCATTCATCTTCTCAGAACTTATCTATTTACTTAGCTGTAAGTTATAGTTTTTGTTACATTGCTAGGTTGGGAATGCGTAGCTCAGTTATTGACCATGTTAGGATTTGTTTTGAACAAACCAATTGATCTATTCTGTGTTATGGCTTCATGGGTAGCTGTGCAGAAGTCATATTAGTAATTGCTAAGGATGCACTAAAATGTGGAATTTTTGTTTAGATTGTTTGTAACAGACATGCATACAATTGTATGCTGAAGTTTGAATACCCCTATTAATGCAACAAATAAAATAACAATTACAAAATAAAAATTAATCTGTAAGTGTAATGCTTTCCTATGATTTTAAAAATATGGTATCAACCATAAATTTCAATTTTGGTGCATCACTAGTAATTACAGCTAAAAGTATTGGGGCAACAGTGACTGACTCCCTTCTCCCTCACAGATGCAGTGGATCTGGGTTCCCCGGACGAGCTGATGGAGATCTCCGAGGTGGATGAGGGCATTTGCACACAGCCTGGCGCTCAGGGGGGCAGCCCTCCCACCATCGTGGTCAGCAACGCCACCACGGCTGTTAGTGGAAAGCTGATGGGGAAGGGCCTGCGCCGCCTGGGAGGCAGCCGATCCAGCAAAGAGAAGGAGAAAGAGAAGGAGAAGGAGGGGGGAGCAGATCAGCCCTCACGCAAGCAGTCGGGCAACCGGGCCATGAGCGAGAACCTGGAGCTGTTGTCCCTCAAGCGCCTCACGCTAACGTCCAGCCAGTCGGTGCCTAAGGCAGGCACACTGAGCCTGTCCCGCACGGCCAGCGCAGTCTTCTCGCGCTCCTTTGAGCAGGTCAGCAACGCCCTGGCTGCGGCTGCTGGCGCCCAGCAGCACCCGGCACCGCCTAACCCGGCTGCGAGCCCCACCCCCAACCACCACCGCATCTCTAGGGAGAACCGTTACTCTGCCTGCAGCCTGCAGGAGGAGCACCTGAGCCCCACCCAGCATCATCAGCAACAGCAGCGCTCACCCAGCATCAGCCTGCATCTCGCCCCAGACATCTGACCTCGAACACCTGACAGTAAGCCCTCCTCCCAGTTTCTGCAGAAGGTGTGGAGTTTGAGGATTGGTGATAGCACTGAAAGCCCCACCCCCAGCTGCAGTGGACCTCTAGCCATACTCTGCAGAGAAATGACTCACGATTGGTTTCTATTAAAAAAGCCACTTTTTGAGGCTGCTGAAGAGAGAGAGGGTCCTAGCACTCTTGCCCCTGGTGGCACTGAACCAAAACTTTTGCACCTTAAAGAAAATGAATAAATAGAAGTCTGTTTTTTATTTTTGTGAATTTTGTCAATGGCGTGTTAATCACTAAAATGTTCTTTTAAAAGTGTATTTTTGAAGTAAGTGTATAAAAAAAAAAAACACACAAAAACAAAACTCCCTTTTTCTCCATTTGTACTTCAGGTTGTCTGTGAACTTTTTAACGCTATTGACTCGGTACTGAGGATTGTACGTCAAGTTGTTGAAGGTATTTTTGATGCTGTATTGATTCGTGTGAGGCTGCGCTCGAGTAGCTTTTCAAATAGGTTGTTGATCTTGTGTGCAAAAGATGATCTGTTTTTTTGTTGTTGTTGTATTTTGTCCAGGAAGAGCACAACTTTGTGGAGATGGAATATCCTTCCCCTTTTTTAATGTGCTGAGCTTTTATGAAAGCAATCAGTATTGGACTAACACTCCTGCCACCTTGACTATATATGTGCGGTTTCTGACCCAGTCAAGCTCCAAATTAATATCAGGTGGAATTAGAGCCTGAGATGAAGAACTTTGTTTACATGTTCATGTTTCTGAAGCAATATCGTTGTTTTGACAGCAGATCTGAGGGCCTGTCTCACAAAGCATGTTCAGCTGAGTTTCATGAAACCTAAGAAATGGATTTGCGGTTAACTTGTTTTAGCAAGGCTGTTAACAACTTCCTGCGTTAATTCAGGTTTAGATACTCAGGCTTAGATCAATCTCTGTACCCGTGCACATGAAAACAGCCAATCTCATGACGCACTACGATGAGCCAGAGAAAGAAAATTTATATCCACGTAAATTTGTATAAAGTAGTAAAAAAAGCACCAATGCTATCGTGTTGGTCCTGACTGGATCAGTCATTGCTTTGTATTCTTGCATACTATCTATGTTGTATTGTTTGCTTCCTCTGCTAAAAAGTGCTGTGTGATTGATATTGTGAGCTTAAAAAAACTGTCCCTGGTTGTATCGAGCTGAATTTAACCTTGTGAAGGTTTGGTGTGCAGCCAAAGTTGCCATGTTGATGTAGGCCAGAAAGTTAACCAACTAAACTTAGTTAATTGACTTAGAAAGATATCCTGCCTTGTGAGACAGAGCCTTTTACATCTGTTTGGTAAACAACTTTGAATAGCAAGTCGTTCCTCCTCCTTTTCTACACTGTATAAACAAAGGTATTGCCCCATGACAGCAGAATGCAGTATTGACAACATGATTTGAAACCAATATGATGGGAAAAGTTGGTCTTACAGCCGCAAGCAAACAAACAGGAAAAAAAAGCTTCCAGTCATTCAGTATAATGTGATCTGTACTGTTTGGAAGTGGATCCAGTGTGATCCACTTTGTTCTTGGATGATCACATTAGTCTTTTTTTTTATTAGCAACTCTGACAAAACACTGTGGTATTGTACCGAGCTGTTGTCTATTTCAGGATTTTTTTTTCCACTTTTGTTTTAGAATAAATATCTGGTTAAAAATTGTTGGTGCTTTATTTATTTTTTTATTGTTTGTTCCTGAATTTGAGCAGTAATAATCGTTGGGTGTATTTTTCTTTATAAAGGATGAAACTGTGCATTATATTGTACTGGAGCCTTTTTGTGACAAAGCAACTTTGATAGAACATCTTGGACAATAAAAGTGACTTTATTTGAGTTCGTTTGTGCAGGGAACGTTGACCTACTTGCTCCTGTGTTTGCCCTTAAAAAAACGGATGGCCAAAATCAGATTCACAGTTTCCTTCCTTTCCGTAAATGCAATTGATCAGCTATGGCAATTTAGTGTTTGAAGTTTGCCTCTTTATCTTTACACTGGAGCTGTGAGGCTAATGTAGCTTACAGAACCTTCCATCTTCTCATTAGCACTGCTCTAAAGGCATGTTTAAACTTTGAGTTGTTCAGTAGAGATTCCATCAATTGGACACCAGGTATCCATATCAGCACAAAGTGCTAGGTCAGATATGAGAGGGGGGAAAGACTTCAGTTCAGTGTAGGCAGAAATAGCACACATTCACATTGAGGTTGTTTATATATACTTTAGTGTGACCAGACAAGGTCAAATCTTATCTGAGGTATCTACAATGAAGTTGATGGGGTTAGTAACCCTGCTGCAAAGCTATAATACTGACCAAGTCATATACTGAAAGGTATAGAATTTACCCAGATCTCCTCTTACCCCTGGTGACTAGGCAAGATCTTGTCTCTAGTTCACATTTTGTTCTGTTAGTTAGAATGGGAGCTTCCCCAGAACTCGCTTTCAGGTCTTCATTAAGGCTTCAGAGACTTGATGTGATGTGGTTTAAAGGACAGCATGGCTTACTGCGATCAATACAGATAGACAAACTTCACCATTTAAGCCAAGAAGAGGGTACTCACGAAGCAAGATCTGACCTCGGGTCAGATTCCTCTGCACTTATGATGGCCATCGGCATATACTGCTTCTTCCAGCTGCTGCAGAATACACTTCTGTTCTAGCCATCCTGTGTCCTAAACCACATCAAGTCTGTACAACCTCCATGAAAAGCTGGATGAGCAGGTTGAGAAAGGTTTTGAGGATGTGTTTTTACAGAGATGGTTTGGGTGATTTATTGAGTTCTATTGTTTGAAAGCAATGTTCACCTCGTAGCTCCAGTTTTGCAGTAAAGGATCAAAACCTTGTCTCCAAGCAGTCTCTGGGATGAGTGAATAATAGAATAATAGAGCTCTATATTTATTTATTTATATTTTGCCAAACTATTCCTTGTAAACATTTCCCACTAGCAAACTAAACATCAGCAAATTTTGGTCATGTTTACAAAACAGAAAAATATCAAGTGTGCAGAAGATCTATGTATACCACATACCCAAAGGTCAGTATCTGCTTACATAATAAGCACTTTGGTCTACAGGCACATGCAGTAAAAACTGGCATCAGACAGTAAAATGAGGATCAGATCTTACAGAACTGACTGAAATTAGTCTGCTAAATGCTGTTATATATGAAATACATGCACGTTTGTTTTTTCATGTAAGATGCATATTAGATAAATACATATTAGATAGAAATACATAGATAAATACAAGTTATTGTTTGTGACACTTTTAATATGATGTGATGAGGTGCACCTTTTATTAGGGGTGTAAATTTTTTGATATATTGGAACATGATTTAATTTAAATGATTTTAGAATCAATCAAATGTAACCACTCCCCCCCCCCCAGTGAAGCTTGCATTTTATTTTTGTGACGGTTTATTCACTGTTACGTAAACCATTACTCCTGTCACGTCAACTATAGAGAGTCTTTAAAAAATAATAATTCTTATTGTACAAAATATGGAATCAAATTTGAGAATTTCACTGACGCATTGAATTGTTTCAGGATTGTAATCAGGCCATAGACCTACAACCATACCTTTAAAAGGCCACAGGCTAGAATAATAGTATCAAGCTCCAGTCTCTAATCAGAGAAAACAGAAACCATGATATGATTTAAAATTTGCAGGTAAAACGAGAAGTACAAAAACAGTGGATATCTGTTCTTCCTGGATTGAAGGGAAATTACAGCATGTTTACAGAGTTTGCATAATTTGAATATTGAGCTGCAAACAAAGTCATTCAGAGTGGTTTGATGTGAAAGGGTTTATTGTAGGGAAACATGCAGACTCAGATGTCCTTACAGTGGTGGTGATGGGAACCAGAGGTCCCCGTGTCTACAACACAGCCATTTTATTTACTATCCAAAACCACCAGCGAACCTACACGCATCCCCTGCATGTCTATATGTAATATTAATTATGGTAATAATAATATGAAAAATTATTATACAATTATTACTACACCATCCTACATGTACTTCTCCAATGTTATCAGCCTTTTAGAATGTTTTAGGCCAAAGAATGTGTCGTATAACTTTCAGCTTACACAAGCCTTCCCATTACCCATTGATCACCATTACCCATGGGTCATGTCATATAACAGATAAGCACAGATCACAGGTGAGAAATCCATGAACCAGTTCAGCCAACAGTAAAGCTTCCCAGAGAAGGTGGCACCATCTACTGTTACAAAATGGCCAGCACAACTAGATGGAGGTTTAAGAAGAGTTTTAGGAATTTACTGTAAATCTAGATTTGCACTAGAGATGCATGGCCAATGGTGCTAACGAGTAATGGAGGCTTATACCCCACCAATTAGCTTTATGGGAACTGGATACCTAAATGATCACACACTTGCCTGAAACAATTATGTCAGTGTATAAAAGAATATTGCATAGCTAAAAATAGTAGTGGCAGTCAGCTCAAAGCCTGAACTTGTCTGCTTTTAGCATCCTGTTTTAATAGATAACTGTAAGATATTGTGTCAAAAAAAATAAATACACACCAGTGTGACCTTTCAAAAATTCTGTATAAATAACATATTGAGAGGTTAAACTATTCAGAGTAGTTTAATGTGAAATTTAGTGAAATTTAGTGGAGGTGATGGGAACAAGGGATCACAATGTCTGCAACACAGATATCACAATATCTCAGGCATCAGTCAGTATATTCATGACTATTTTATGTCGGGGCGTTCAGCACATTCCTAATGCCACCACTGTGAACAGTTCTAGCTTGGTAAGTTCTTCCAGAACTAAGCATTTTATATCAAACCACTCTGTATGTCTTTGTTTACATGTTGATCATTTAATTATGCAGGGATTTTGACAGGTTGGTGAAAGAGCTACATGTGTGCTGATACATGCACACAGGAATGATAATCACCTTTAGAGTCTGAATGCATGCAAGAAAAAGGTATAATACTATAACACTATTGCAACTATTTGCAACTATTTGCAACTACTAATTGCAACTATAATTCTTAAACTAACCCCATTCAGTGCCACTTTCTAGCTATGGCTCCCTACTCCCTACGTAGTGCACTGCACAGCAGTCTTCCAACCCCAGATAGAGCACTAAATGTAAGACAGAGAGTCGTGCAGCTTGTGGCTGAATATAAATGGCTTACAATTAGACATATAATGTTCTATTTAGGTGCAGAAGCGTCATGATCTTCCTAGTGCACTACATAGGGAGCATTTGACTGCCTTTCTTACTAGAGTTGATCGCTAGGGAGCGCTACACGACCGCACTCCTTCACGTGAGAGTGTCGCAAAACAGCTTTGCTTTACGGCAGCGTGGTTCTGTCCGTTTTCCTCCTTTCTGTCCTTCACGCCGGCGCAGCTAACAGCTCGAGAGCCAGAAGGTCCTCACATCAGCGCAGACATGGCCAAACTGAGCAAAGAGACCAAACAGCGGCTGCAGCAGGTCTTCCAGTGCGGGCAGTTTGTCATTCGGTGGGGGTTCATCCCCACTGTCCTTTACCTGGGTTAGTAACTTTATCATACGCTGCGCTAGCTCGAGTTAGTTAGCCTCCTAGCTAGCATGTGTGCTCTCTGACAGCGTTAAAAGGTTTGTAGTTTAGTGAACTAGTGAGATTGTTTGGTGTCTACATGTCTTTTATATATTCGGTTAATTTTAGTGTCAGTAGCAAAGTGTTTTTACAACAGACGTTTCTTACTATTAGCTTCTTGTTAGCTTGCTGCTTCTGGGAATTCTCCGTTCCACCTTAAATGGTACCGCAGTGACTGTCTGGCTCCCCGCCTCGCAAAATGCAGCGGATGAATTTTTAAGGTGGAACTGAAAACTAATATAAGAGATGCTAGTTTTAGCTTCTTTGCTTCTTGAGTACCGGTGCCAGTGGTGTCCGGTTCGAGTACGGATCTTCGTATTTGGAACCGTTTACATTCTGTTTACCATTACGTGAATAAGTCTAATACACCGCGAGTAAAAGCACTTGTTTACAAGGTTGTAGTAGTCTAGGGCCTCTTCCTTCGTGCTGTGTGCCGTCCACGCCGCTAGGGGGCGCCCTCTGCTAAGAGACTGTGTCCATATTACTCATTATTAATGTAACACGTGTGAGATTTTTCAGCACTGTGTCAACACATAAAGCCAGATTTCGGTCACTGTGGTTCACATTACGTTCACATTAGCATGTTGAAGTGGTACAAATCTGATTCTTTTGTGTGACACAGATCTGGTGTTTTAGAGCTGTGTGGACACAAAGCTTACACCTACAGTTACCATGTGGATCAGATACGTATTAAATTCGTATGACCTCTCAGGAATCAGAAAATGAGGACACAACAGCACCGTTTGGGACAGCTTTAAACTAAGACATTTGATTCATTAAATCTAAATTTGGTTTAAAAATGACAGAGAGATTCTGTAAAATGAACTCATCTTCCCATCACTAGCTGTTTCTGCTTGAACTGTGTTGCTTTAATCTCCTATAATTGCACCAAAGAGACTCAGACAGAAAACACATGTACGTAGTGGAAGCTTTAATGTTAATTCAGAATGCACCAATGTATGACACAAATCTGATTGCCCATAATTTCATGAACCTATCTGCCAATGTCAAGAAATAAATCTTTGTAGAATAAAGAAACCAAGACTTTAACCCTGTTTGTATAGTTCAGTGCCGTAGTCCTGCACTGGCTAAACATGCTACTCTTCCAGGGTATGATAAATACCTCAGCAAATATTCTTTGTAAATATCAGTCAAATCCAAACAGCATTCTGTTGGTGATCTTTATTTTACGCTGTTTATCTGCTTCAGAGGAAAAGAAGTCACGTCAGCCAGCGTTATCAGCGCTCTGCTTAAATAAACTTAGCCATTTCCAAACTGCAGTATCGGATTCATCAGGGTCTTGTGGTTAAAAGTGCATAATTTGCTGATGCACCATTCACAGTTTAATTTGCTAGCAACAGTGCACTTAATCCCACCAATTTCTACATTTCTGCACCACCGTTGAAGTGTAAACAAAGTTAGTAAGGTAGGAAAAAGGCAAAGGTAGGAAAGGAAAACTTGGAACCAGTCTCGAGGGCAGATTAACCTTGCCAAAATAGCAGATCACCCATAACGCACTGCGACATGACATCTGGTTCCCAAACCCTGTGTACGATTCATTGGTCAGCATAACCGATGAATATGACATAGGATATCAGATGTGATATCTCTCTCTCTCTCTCTCTCTCTCTCTCTCTCTCTCTCTCTCTCTCTCTCTCTCTCT
>CM067475.1:35153489-35193905 GCA_034552555.1 Semaprochilodus insignis
GAAGTTTGAAAGTAATATGCCTTATGGTGTTCAGACTGCCAGCCCAAATCCTGCATTTCCAGATTGTATCCAGGTTAATTTTTGGCCATCTGAACTTGGAAAAAAACAAACAAATGCAAATCAAATCCAAACCACATTTGAAAGTTATTTGACATGCAGTTACAAGCAGATTCTTACAGATGCATCTCAGTCTGAACACTCTAGCCATTCAGATCAGATTAGAAAGTGTCTTTTGCAGCACTTGCAACAGGCTAAGCAATGACAATGTCAAATCCGGAATGATGGAGGTGCCGGGATTCTAGAAGAGTGCCCATGAGCTCTGAACCCCAATTTGACATGGTGATTGTTTGGAGAGTAAAATGGTACGCCTCCATCTCTCCTGCATCTGCTTGTGAAAGCCACATCACCAGAGTGACCTCCTAGTTACTGCAGTCTATGTCCTTACCACCGCAGATAGGATGGTGATCTAAATGGATCTGAGATGAAGAATAAATCCAGTATGTCTGCAGGCTGATCGTAGGCTGACTTACAGTCCTGGTTCAACTAATGAGTTAATTATCCCGACAAACTAATTTTATTGTTGTGTATCTTCATTCTAAATGTTCTAAATGAACTTTGTGTTGGTGGTGGTTGTGATAGTCATTTCCTTTTTTAGGCTGGAAAACACAACCTCCATTATTTAAACACAAAAAACATTTTAAAAGATTTTTTATTTTGTTTGTTTGAAAGATTGTGAGATTTGCGCTCATCAAACCATAGCATACACTTTCAGTCCATCTCAGATCATCTTTGGCCTGGGGAAGTGAGTGGTGGATTCTGGATGTCTTCTGCTTTGCATAGCAGAGTCTTAATTTGCATTTATGGGTGCAGTGACTGGCTGTTTGTTGACAGGGTTTTTCCGAAATATTCCCAAGCCCGTTTGATTGTATTAATTACAGAGACATGTCGGTTTTAATGTAGTGCCGTCTGAGGGATTGTCACAGGCGTTCAGTATTGGTTTTCGGCCTTGCCCTTTACATTTCTCCAGATTCTCTGGCTCTTTTGATGTTGATATGCACTACAGAGACTGAAAACTCTTTTCTTAAACTGATGATTTTTTAAAAACAATATTCATTTTTTACATTTCACAACAGTTTCTAGTGAATCCAGGGCTGTGACATTAACTGCATTACTGCTGTACCGCGGTCATGTGATGCCTACCGTCACGTGCAGCTCATTATCATCACCACATTTTTTTAATGTAACTTATGTATAATTTTTTGCTGGTGAAAGTCATTAATCAGGCTTGGTACCAGTTTACAACTTACTAACATCTCTCTGTTAGTGAGAGATTAACTGTGATGCTATCTACTGTGGCTTTCTGTGTCTTACAGAGGTCACGTCACGTCACCAAGCGCGGATGTCTTACTGCTCCAAACTGAGCTTAAAGCGTTCTCTTTATACCGACCGTTATCATTGAAAGGTGTTCAATCCAAGATTTGCAGCAACAAGTTACGTCTTTAGTTTGTTATATTAAACTAAACTATCACTGTTTGCTGTGAAGGAAAAGTAAGAATGAACTGTTATTTACGCAGAAACAACCGCAAATGTAAACCACCTTGGGCGTGTTGCTTTATGACTCCGGTGGCAAAAATTCATACCAGCATAGCCCTACTTGTATTGCTCTTTTGGAACATGTTGCAGGCTTTTATTTTAGCATATATTTAACATATATTTACAAAAATGCTGGATTTCGAAAGGCAAAACCCTACATTACTTAGGTTTATACTGTTTTTATTTGAATATAGGTCCTTTTACCTACTGTCCCAGCTGCTTTGGGGTTGAGTTTGTAAATAAAGTCTTTAAAGTATGCGAGTACTCACAGCTGGACTGACACTTGGCTCCAAAGTCAGGAGCTGTAGTCTTGGATATAGACTGTGCTTATGGTTGTCAAACTTCCATGGTGACAGAAGGGAAAGTCCCATCAACGGCAGAATTAAAACATATAACTGGCGGAGGCTGTGACATCAACCTACTCATTTCCAGAATGTTGCCATGCCTCGTTCAGTTTCGCTTGTCTTTCACTTCTGACCACATTGTCTCCTGCTCATACTGAGTAGTGAAACTTTACCTGTGTACTACTTAATGTTGTGTGTGCGCGGTGATGGCATCTTCCTTATTATGGTAGTGTTGTGCTTCTGTAATGTTCCTTAGTTACTAGTAAACAAACAGCATATAGGGCACTTCTATCAGTAGTTGGGATGCAAATAGTGGTAAAATCTTTTGACCAAGAACACCAGGAGTGACAAACAATACTTTACTAAGCTTACTCGTACAGTTTACTCTCTGGCTCGCTCCATGTTGTTGTTGTTCCTGTATGTAAGTCAAGTCTGCAAGGTAAGTCTGTAAGGTCTCGGGGTCCTGCAGGTTCCTTTTCGTTTAAGGAAATCGTTTTTTTGTTTTGTTCCATTGAGCGTGCCAGTTTTTCCTCCTGGCAGCCTTTGTTTGTTCCCCGTTTGTAACTTTGCTGGGGAGCTCATAGCTCACCTCGTAGCGCGCTGGTCTGTGATCACTGTGACCACGGTTCGGTTCAAGCTTTGCTGAGGTGCGACAGTTCACCGTTACATCTCACCACAAACATGCTAATGACGGCATAGCACACATCACAAACGAATTAGAATGGGGATCGGCCTAATTATCCAATAACCAATCCAGCTAACTTACGTAATATCGGAACCAATATCCAATCCTAATATCGGATCGGTGCATCCGTAGCAGTAACTCCGCCCGAGGCATTCAGAGCCTCTTACTGCTGGTCTAAGGTATACTGTATGGTCTAAGAAACTAGTTTGCACTTAACTCACAAAGTTAGTACTGTTGCTGTCACTAGTGATGGAGAGAGAAACCTAAATAAACATGCTGCAGTCAGAGCAAAGCAACAGCTCACAGTTCAAAATTCTGATACTTATGGTTGCTTCATCGATGGATTTGGGTTCTTTTCAAATGTCTCAAATATCCAACGAAAGAAGAGTAGCCTCTAAAAGCCTGGGGTTGTAATTTGATTGAGGGTTGGCAAAAGGTAGTTATAAGGACTCTGGTATTGGCCCAGAATTGCGTATGGGGTCATCCCTAAAAGATACAGCTTTTGGAGTGTCTTGTGTTTCGTTGATTGTCTTATGTATCACAAATAAGTTTCTCAACAGGTGGCGCGGTGTGTAGTGCTGTCGCTCATATCTGTGGTGGAACGCTGCGATAAGCGTTACCTGTGTAGTATTTGGATGCCATTACTCGAGTGATGGAGCAGAAGAGCTGGTGCTGCTCCTGTTGCGTAATAGCTCTTTAGACAGTTCTTTTCCGAATGTGCATATATTGGCGTCATAGGCATGTTCAGTGTTCAGTGAGCACCACCCTAGTCACTTCCGGGCCCAGCTATTTTTGCTCTGGCTGCACATCACTTTAAGTACTTCATCATTTGAATGTGAAAAATTGTGAATTTGGGTCAGTATTATTGCGCCAGAGCCCCAATAGTTCCTCCCAAATGTGTCCCCAGCTGACTGTTAACTGCTGTAAAACTGCACTCTTCATTCTTTCAGCGTTTCTCTTTCCCAGGCACTTTTTGTTTTCTTTTAGTCCAGTCTGAATCAGAATCACACTCATTGTTGCATCCTTTTTATCAGACGTCATTAATTCAGAAGATTCACTGTACGATTCAGAGCTGGAAATTTTGTCATGTATTATTAATTTTACAGGAGATATAAAATTTAAAGAAGGGAGGGATAAATAAGAGGAAAGAAACAGGAGTTTCCAAAATGTGTTCAATAAATGTGTAATAGCTACAGAGAAAAACACCGCTGAATGTCAGATCTCAGCATCATAGGTTGTGTTTGGGGATTACTTGGACTGTGTGAAAAAGAAAATACCACCAGTCTATAAGACCTGTTAAAAAAAATAGTTGGAAAAATATGTGGAAAAATATCCCTGCAGATTTTTTTTCAATAAATGAAGAAAAGTCTGCCACAAAGAATAGAAGCTAATGCAAAAATGTGATATAGCATTTAGTGGGTAAGCACTGATCATGGTTTTATGTCTTATATATTTTTGGAATGACCAATTTTAAATTTACTTTTTTTGGCCCAAAATCGCTTGGCGGGGAAAAAGTCCATTGACTTGATGTCGCAGAGCATGTGTGATTAACAGTACTCCCTTTACACCGAACTAGCAGGTATGGGAGATTGTCCACTAGTTAATTAATTGTGGATGGTTTGCCAGATAAATTTGGGAGGCTGTTAATATACCTGGGCGGGATGTCCATGTAAAGTCTAAGTGTGTGGGATACACTGCAGGACGAGTACCGTAACCTGCATCATTATACATGCGTTATTTACATCAGAGAATAGTAACACATAGCCAAAATAAAAACAGTATATTGGCCGAATGCCAGTCTTTGTATTTTGAATGCTGATCTTCATTTTGAGTAAAGAATTGCAGATTCAGATCCTGATCAATTCTGGTATGTAATGGTTAAGGCATTCACAGTAATGATTCTCCGTTAAAACAGTTTGTGGCGGTTTAGGATGGACATTAAAAAAATGAATGGTGGTATCTGAGCATGCATGCTTACGTGTACGTACATTCATGTGCAAAAGTTTGCCCCTTTGTCAAATTACATGTTTTGTCGATTAACTTGGAAAGGTAACATGTACACAATTATTACAATTATAATTATTACAATTATGCTGAATTAAAACATTGAGAAATATGTAAAGCAAAAAAATGTGGTAAAATTGTGCCACATTTTAGGTTATATCTTATGTTAAATGATACAAAGAAATATAAATGTGTACCATTTACTTGTTCCTGTGGAGATCCTTAACTTACTGTCACTTAGAAAATCAACAGATTCAGACTTTTGCATGTGATTGCAAGATGCAGTTTAATGTGCTTATATCAACTGAAAATGAAAATCTTGATTTAAATCTTAACCAGTGAGACTGTTGCTGTAGAGTGTGAAAGTGGGTTTATGAGAAGTGAACGACTCATGGAAAGTTCATTTTTAGAATTACAGGCAGTCTTGGCTAAGCATGGCCACATATTACTTGGAAATTTCATTGAGATTTTTTTTTTCAGTTTCTTTTGCGGGGAAGGATTTTTTTTTTTTTTTTTTTTCCCCCCTCAAAGCTAGATATCAATCCTCATTTAGACGGTAGTGAGAGTCAAGCTTGGTGTTATAACTGAACATGCATGTTTGCAGACTGTTGACTTACAAGCTGCTGGCAGTTAATCTGTAATAGTAAAATCTTTTTTTTTTTTTTTTTTTATTATTATTTTATGCAGGAATGCACTTATATAGCAATTGTGGGTTGATGTCAAAATCTATCTGTAAATATGTCTTGCAGCCAAAGCATAAACATTTATAAAAATCATAACTGAACATGTCCCTTTATATATAACATTTATAAAAATGTTTATGATTGGGACTTAATCTACCTAGGTTAGCATTAAAGCTTTAGCATTCAGTTGGCCAGCATCACCTAACCAACTGCTCTTCCAGAGTGAAATAAATACATCAAGTATTGCCTTGAACTATCAACCAAATCTGAATACCTGTTTTATTGAGATACAGTAATCTGTATATATTCTCTATATATGAACATTATTCTGATATTGTGCGTTCCTATTTTCAACATTTTGTGCGCGTGTAAATAAAAATAAAAATTAAGGTCATATGCACTTGGGAAATTCTCAAAAAAAATTGTGGTGCTTAACATATCGTACTTGAAAGTATCTAGAACATGTATGTGCTGCATAAATAAAGGTACATGTACACTTCTGAGAAACCATACCTGGGTACTGGATACATGAATAAGGTTAAAATATGTTGTTCTGGTCGACTGTGAACGCGGTCACTTCCTTTAGTTCTTCTGCAATAGAGGATTTTTTTTTTTCATAAAGCTTAGTCAGTGTTATGTTTTGTGGTTACTGGAAAGCATTTATCAGTTACTCACTGAATGAGAAATTGAGTGTTTCAGAAAGACGTCTTCTAAAATGTGTTGCAATAGTGGCGTGAGGGCAGAGGCAGACAAACCATTCAGTAGTCAGCGCAAGCGAAAGGGCAGGTTTTGGTTCTGCAAAAGAGCTTTTGAATGATATTGCTGCAATATTGCACGCAGAACTTGCACACTCTTCTTTCGAATGACACGTTTGCTCATTTCTTTGCAGGGTTCAAACGGGGAGCAGATCCTGGAATGCCTGAGCCCACAGTCCTAAGGTACACTCCTGCCCATTCCTCTTCAAGTCGGGATGACCCCAATTAATCGCGGGTGGTATACAGCAGTGGTTCTAAGTCCAGATCCCCGAGTACCTCTCTGTTTTCATGAATAGACAGCAACTTTTAACTTCAGAAATGAACTGGATCAGGAGTCCCTGCAAACCTTTTGAGGGCCCTAAGCAGTGTTTTCTGGGACCCCCTTCTTGCTGGCTGACATGCTGCAATTTTAGAGCTTAACTAGTAACAGAGACTGCAACAAGCTTTTTAAATGACATGACTTTAGAACTGTCTGTTCTGTGTATTTTGTTCTAATGAATAAAATCACTGATAACCTTTCACAGCAGTTTCGGTCCAGGGCTTCCTCTCACCATGCAGTGTTTCCTGCCTAACCCGTTAACAACACTGTGCTTTCATTTGAGCACTAGAGTTAAGCACAACCCAAGTATCTAAATCTGGATTAACAGGCAAAGTTGTTAACCACAGTTGTAAAACCAGTTAACTGTGTCCATTTGTTGCAAGTTCTGAAACTGAAACTTGTGTCAGGAAGCCTGCACAAGTCTAAACCACTACTTCTTGCTATCCCAACTACAAGCCAAAACACAGAGCATTATCTCAACACCAACAATAAAACATAACATACCTTTGGCTTTCAGTCTCAACATAATGGTACAGTAATAACCCAGAGGATGTTATTTATTACCTTAAAAAATGAAGGTAATAAATTGTCCAAAATGTTTACTATTAGAGGTATTAAATGTGTGTCTAATCCCAACATAGTGTAATATTTTACAGTTTAATAGGATATTTCATATTTTAATAGAGGAGTATTGTGTGCTGCGGTACAGCTGCCATAAACGTTAGCCACTCGCAGCAGTAAGGCACGTTTTCAGAAGTTAAATATTGGTGTGAATGTCTGTACTGTTTAAAGTGGACGTTTTAAACTTGTAGCATCTTCAGTGCCGGTGTTTCCACTGTGGTTCAGCTAGCCACATTTCTTCTAAACAAAGGAATGTAAAATGTGAGCATGTAACTGTTACACCTACAGTTTTCTGCCTCTTACCACAAGCAGCATGCCGCCAAAACCATACTAAACACAATCCCACAGTATTTACCCACAAGTTGCATCTGGAAACTTTCCGCTTTAACAGCACCGGGACTGCTTGCGGTTGTTACAGTTCCACAGAAATTGAAAGTAAATGGTACCCAATTTTGCATTAATTACATAGATTAACATTGATTAGATTAGATGAACAGCATAGCTGTTGTAGATGGACTAGAATTATATGAGGCACAACACATCTACATTGTTGGTCTTCTGTTACAGCAGAAAAGTTTGTTTCAGTATTTGACATTTCGAGAGATACTTGAGATTTGGTACTTGGAATTGTGCATTGTTTTTCCCAATAATGAAAACGCTAATCTAATTTTAGAAGTAAGTTTGCACATAAGTGAGTCTGTGAACCACTTTTTGGATAATGTAGTATACACAAATAATATTGGGCCATTTTATGAAAGCACATACTAATGCACATACTTTGTAGATTTCTAGTTATTGTAGTTCCGGTGACTGTAGCCCATCTCTTGCTGCACAATTCCTCAGCCCCCTTTTACTCTGTCATTGGAACGAGATCACTATAAGACCACTGCAGACCAGTTATAATTGGGTAATGGCTAGAAAAGGTGTTTTTACATGCCCTTACATGTTTGCTGCTCTTACAAGCCATGTATCTAAAATGCGTCTACAGTGACCACTTACTATTACAGTTTGTGACTTGGAGAAGGGTGTTGTACACTGCTTGCATGGGATCGTTGGTCATTAAAAAAGGAATTCCCTAAAAACCATTTTGTGAAATCTCTAAGTTATAGAAATGCAAATAAATTAAGACTATTTTATAGACGTTATTTGTAGTTATCTGTCCAGGCGTTTCTTTGACAGGGATCATAACGATTACAAAAAAAAAAAAAACCTGGGCTCTTGGTAGTAGTCCAGTGACACATGCATACCTACCTACACATTTCCGAAGGCAAGGCATTAGTGGATAATGTTGCCAGAGGCTTATTATTGATGTTGCCTTAGTATGAGCATGCACTAAATGTGTATTGTAAAGCAGAGTTGCTGTTTTGTCTATAATAATCTATATTTCCTTCATCAGTTTGCTTTGGGGATGAAGACTGATGATGGAGAAGACTCCTGCAGAAGAGCAAACCTTCTCAATGTCTTTGTCTCCCAGAGACTTTCTGGACTGTGAAGGGAGACTCGTGCATCACCTCTAGGAAACCAAGACTACAGCCACATACTTCCATGAACGTGTCTCAGAAGTGATCTAGGCCTCTTACTCTTGTCCACACCACCTGTTATTACAGATGATAAAGAATTGTCTTTTTTTTTTGGATGTCTGCAAGTTTGTATGTTTGTGTGTTGCATCCATTCTCAGGCTGTTTGTTTTGATGAGATGGTAGAAAACAAAACAAGTATTGAAATATAATTAATAAACTTTTATTTATCCTGTTTCTCAGAATTATTAAGAGCAGCATACAGTAGTTTACAAATGAGTTAATGTAACTCAGCTCACTGTCTTTCATTCAGTTGTTTTAGAAATACTGTCAACCTTTAAAAAAAAACAAAAAAAAACAACAACAATAATTTACTTCACATCAGGTCAGTATATATTAATTACATATATAATATATATATATATAATATAATCCCCCTCAATAAATAGATAGATAGCTAGATAGATAGATAAATAAATAAATAATTGTGACCAGAATAAATAAACAACTGTTTTGGCTGTTCTTCCTATAAGAACACAAGCTCACTACACTACTCGTGTGAGTTCTTTGAAGGCCACTTGGACTCCTTGATCTCCTTCACAATGTGACTTGGTCTTTTCTTGTTGATGTAATAGATTGCCCTGGTTGTGTCCGTCAGGAACGCTGCTAAATTGTAGAGAATGGAATGTGTGACCACCCTTTGTGTCCACGCAGAGCCGTCAGGTAGCGCGCTGATGGATTGGGGTTGGATCGGAGTGGCGTCCACCTGTAGATGCAAGTGAAAAGATGGAATGAGGTTACAGGGCCTACTGCCTTAAGTGAAATACACATGTTGCCCGGTCAGTTTATTCTATGGTTTGTAACAATGACTGCAAGGAATGTGACTTTGCTGTGCTACAAAAGGTGAAAGTTTCTAAAATAATGCCAAAGTCGTTTAGTGTGAAAGCAGTTGATGGGTTCCACTTATGTGGTTCAGGTTCTTTAAACCACGAAGGTTGTTTTTTTCCCTGGGAAACTAGAAATAAGTGATATGTGGCCAAATAGCAAGCCACTGGAACCAGTATACGATAGCACGCAAATGTTTGGGTGCCCTTGGTCAAATTACTTTTTGTTGATTTCCTAGATGAAAATAAGTTAATGCATCCTCTGCAGCGAACACGTTTCTGCATGATTTTAATGCTACGCTACTTTACTTTTTTCTGTTTTATATCAGTTTAACATGTTGAAGAGAGAAGAAAGTGGCCTGTCCAAATCTATGGCATATTTTATATTTTGTTTATTTCATTCCAGTATGTTAAACTATTAAAAAAAAGGTCTAAAAAACTAAAAGTCAACAAAGCATGTTTATAAAGCAATTTGATAGCGGTGTTCAAACTTTTGTCTTTGAACAGAAAGTTCATATATAATAATGAATGAAAAAAAAAAACTAGAATACTTTTCCACTTATACTTTTAGAATACGGTCCAAATTAAATGAGCCCATTTAAATGTGCCACTATTATTGTACTGCACTACATCCATGGAGCCTTTCACAATGGAGGGTTACTCAGTCAGACACTTAAGCACAGTCAAGCCTGTCCAGTTGTATGTTCCTATTGGACAGTCCTCACTTTGTCCTGCTTTGTTGAATGAACCCAAGGGACTGAGTGTACAGGTGTACTGTTACTGTCTAAAGACGTGCACCAAATTACCAACTTTACAGGAAAAAGAAGAAACATTCTTAACTTTTAATGTGAGTTAATGTAAAGAGATTTAATTTTCTTTATTCTATTGGGTCGATCATGATGAAAGGCTCACGCTGTGTAAAAGACCGCTATAGATATGTGTAATGTTTAATGCAAGTTCAGCTAATACAGTGTTTAATAGGGATTAGTGCTGCATAGTAAAGACATTACACGTAACCCTAATAACTGTACCTCAGCTCAATCTACGTACCTTTTCTTTGATTATGTTTAATAAGCTGGTGGTCCGCAGTTTGATGTCGGTGAGGTGAGCTGCAGTCAAGTTCTCTCTCTCCACGTAGCTCAGGTGCTCTCTGTATGTGCTTAAACCGGCGTAGATCCGCCTCAGGCATTTTTGCTGCAGAGCACACACGTACATGACAAAAGGGTTCAATTAAAAACATGCTTAATGTGTAAATGTACATACTACCTATCTGTAGGTTAATGTACACATAAATATATTACTTACTGCACTGAAATTCCTTGAAAAGCACCCATCAGGTGAGCTGATGAGAGGTGTCTGGATCCTCACAGGGTCATAATTTGTCATATTCGTTGTTGGTTCCCCGAAGTCCCTTTGGAACTGCAAAGATAGACAAGCAGTTATTATTATACGAGCAGAGAAACCTAAACCTGTCTTCAGGTAGAAGTGTTACTTTAATGAAATGATGACTCAAGTAAAAATGTTCTGCATAATACGATCATTAAGATATAAGCAGTCATGCAGGGAGTGGCTTTCTCTGTTCCAGAGAAACTTGCAGTCAGAATAAGTAAACTGTTTTACTGTTTAGTTTAATGCTTCTAAAAGCTTCTTGCATATAGTTGTCAGACTGAATGCTCACAAACATGCAGAGACTCCTTTTTAATTCACTATTTCAATTTCAGAGATTGTTTCCAGGGGGTGTAAGACAAAATAGCACCTAAAGAAAATGTATTGTTTTGGATGTATACGTCTTACCATTATTAACATTGCATATAAAACTCTATATTTACTATTAAACTCTATAGTGACCCCTGGTTCCGACCACCACCACCACCACTGTGACAAAGAAAGTCAGGAGTCAGTAAGTTTCTCTGGAGTGTATTATTGCACACCAATCAAGTTTAAATGACTTTGTGTACATCTCATTAATGCCAAAATGGAAGAAAACAAATAGTGAATTCCCTTTTAATAAGGAGTAAAAGTCCAATTTCAGGTGTGGACTGCCTAACAGCAGTGGCTCTCAAACTGGTTCCCAGGTGCACATTTTTGCTTGAGCGCAACACAAAGAGGTTTAGTAATATGGTCTGTATATGTAATAGACTATGTATATCTAGCTGTGTTCAGTCATAGACTATATACAGAGTCATATAAAGTTGGGGTTAGTTAGTATTAGGCTTAAATGCCTCCTTCCTTCTGGTCTAAAACAAAGACTAAAGCTCAAACGTGAGAGGTGTTACTAACAGTAACACAGGGACCTAAAGGAACACTGAGCAATTAAACACCAAAAATAGAATTGTAAGTGTAAGCTCAAAGTGAAGGACTAAAATAGGAACTGAGGGAGGGAGAGATAGAGTCAAATCCGAAACATACATGAGTTGATATAACTGAAATACAGTCTAACGGGAATTCCACCAACTTTTAAAAAAGTCCTACTGTAAACAGGCTCATTCAGAGTGGTTTGATATGAAATGGCTCATTATAGAGAAACTCTAATGTCTTTACAGGGGTGCTGATGTCTAAAATATAGCCACTTTATTTACTATCCTGGACCACCAGTGAAGCTACATACGCCTTCTGAGTTCTTCTGTGTAACGTTGATGACGGTAAAGTAGTCAGAAATTGGGGACTACTTTGTCGTACAACGCTATGCGTGTACACCTCCGCCATGACTAGATTCAAATACATCCTATCACAGAACCTAATCACAAAACTGTCAGAAAACAGTACATATAACCCCTTCATTCAATATCTTGGTGTGATGTAGCTTTCAGTGGCATTAAACTCTCCCCCAGACGTCTGGTTCCCATCACCACCACTGTGAACACTTCTGCTCAACTAAGTACCTCTAGAGTGAAGCATTTCGCACCAAAGCACTCTGACTGCAGAAACCTTAGTAAAGCTGGTGAAAATCTCCTTTAACTGTAGCTATAGTTCAAACATTAGTGAAGCACTAGACTTATTACCTCACAGATGTACCTGTGAAGAGAATAGCACCGCTTGGTCCGTCACAATTCGGACAGTGACCAGCTACGAGTCTGAAATCCCGTACCTGCTCGTCCCGGAGTCTCATGATGTCAATCTGCAGGCTTCTCGCGAGATAATGCCACTTGCGGTGCTCGAAAGCACCTGCGGAGTCTTGCAGCTCCTCTCCTGAGATTTCGGGCAGGTCTCCTTGAGCGCTGTAGCCGGGCAGTGGGTCACTGAGGGCGGCCAGAGGGAGCAGGACGGCCAGCAAGAGCTGGAGATCTGCAGAGAGAGAGAGAGAGAGTGAGAGGGAAGTGAAGGCGGGAAATGAATCCGCGAGCATCCCTGGCGCCTCTGAGCACTTTCACTCACTCTTCATAGAGGGCATGCTGGAGCTGCACACACGTGTCTGGCTGAGGTCTTGCTTCGCCGCTTGCTATTCGCTCTGGTCGATGTAGCCCCTGATTCGCGGCGAGTTGATTTATATAGCACCTCGAAGGAATTTCCACTTCATCTTCATCTTCATCAGAAGTTGGGGGGAGTGGGGAGGGGCTGTTGGGACTGGCCCCATTTTCATACAGTTCATTATTATACACGGAGGGCACTTCCATTATCCACGCTGGGAAGAAACACTTATTAGTGGCTAGACTGAGTACTTTTTACAGAATTTACACTCTTTTATTATCCTTTTTCTTTGCTTGAGTCCAGCTTTCACTTTTGGGCTACTTGAGTAGCTTTCAGTTTGAATGTAGCCTGGTCACCCACTTGAAGTGAGACCGGTAGTCTTGTCTACAGTAGGTTAGTTCCACAGCAGTGGATGGATTTCTTTGTGGTGCTGAATGGAAGTCAGCCTAAACACCTGGGCAGGACCCTGTGTTAAAGTAGCATGCAGTACATCCCACTTTGTTCCAGTTGTAGTTGATATTTTGCACTAAAGCCCGTGTAAAGCAGAGAGGTGGAAACACTGGTATCTGGGGATGTTGTTTCTTACAGTGGTGTGTTAGTAAGATTGTGTTTTTTGAGGGGATTATGAAGTCTGAAGTGTACAAAGGCGTTCTGGATGCAAATCGTCGCTGTCCAATGAAAAACATATCACTATTTTTGTTCATTTTTACTTTAATGCATCTTTTGAACACAGTGGCTGGCAATTTCATGATGAGTGGACAAACAAAAATCTCTCCAAAAGTCTCTCCTGTAAAGTTGCCATTTTGGAGACACTTGTGTTTCTTTGGGCAGCGATGAAACATACAATATACAATACCAGTCTGAGACTGTCTGAAAAATGTAATGGACTGTTTTAAATAAATGTTTCCTAAACAGTGACATCAGTGCATTCATAATTATGGCAAAAAATATATTTTTGGGCCACTTATATATTTTGTAATTCTGGGTTTTCTTCTTTGTATTTATGGTGTGTTATTTAACAGTGGGTTAGTAATTATATTATAATATAATAATTATATATTGTAATTATATAATAATTCTAATAATAATATATGGCTTCTCTAAAACTCAGGGACACAAAACATAGTAAACAAAACACACCCACACACAGTTTCCTTGTTGGTAAGGAGAGAGAGAGTCTTCCGTTTAGTAGTCCGGGACTTGGCCCAGCCAAACTCTCAGGTCACAGCTTGAAGTCTCCTGCTTACAGTCAAATTTAACTAAAGAGTGAAGTTCCCTGCTTGCAGGCAACTAAACTCTGTTGTCACAGCGTGGAATCCCCATTTGTGGCACAGCCAATTTCTGCTGTCATGGCAAGCATGGAATACCCAAAGAAGTCCCCGGCTCCCAGCCCACCAAACCCCGCAATCACAGCATGATGTTCGCAAGTAGCAGCCCACCCAAAGTCAAGTGTCACATCGCAAAATACTCAGCTCATGCCCAAATCAAACCTTGCCATCATGGCATAAAGTCCCCACTTAAAGCCCACTTAAATCCACCATCACAGCAAAAAGTCCCTTGCTTGCAGCCTAGTTAGACTCCGTCAAATGGCACAAAGTTAATGGCTCATGGTCTAGTCAATCTCCATCATCCCAGCACAAAATTGCGGCCAAGTTAAACTCCACTAACAGGATGCAAAGTCTACACCAAATCCAAGTGTTGCTGTACCTGCTCTGGCTCACATACTCTTAATCCAGTGTCCCAGAAGCTGTCACATATGCATATGTCCAAAAACAACATACCACCATGCTACTACTAGCATGTCAAATGTTACTGTAGCAAATAGTGCACCGCCATTAGAAGTGCAATGATTAATAGAACATATATGTATGGTGGTTTTGGACTGGGTGCATTAATCCATTAATTAAAATGACAGCATTAAATGGGATGCAAAGTGGGGATGGAGATTTTACGGCTGGGGTAATTCTCGCCAGAGCCATGATGTCACTGTGCACCACCACCCTAATGCTGTAAATGTAGTTGGCCAAAAGATTTTGAGTCATTCCGTATAACAGTATCATTTATGAAGCGGTGTGCAAGGGATTTCTAAGCTCAATGTTTCTTCCCGTTCAGGGAAATGAATGTATGACTGGATGATTTGACGTATTGTAACTTGCAAAGTCTAAAACCAAGTCTTGCCATTAATACCCACTGTTTCAATACTAAAAACTAGCATCAGTTATGCAACATGAGCACAAAAAATCATTTGATTAAACAAGCAGTGACCCCAGAATAAAAGGTCTCTTTGGTGTCCAGTGCTCGAGTGAGAAGCCCAAATTTGACCTCAGTGCCCCAATGCTTATGGGATACTTATGGATACCTGTATCAAATCCAACATCAGACCATTAAACACATTATTACATTATAAAATATTTGGCAACACTTTACTCTAGGACAGTATTCATAAGGCTACATGACACCTATAAAAGCTTGTGATGATAAAACCTCCATAAACATTTATAAGAGCTTTTTTTTCCAATGGGCATCATTCATCATAAAGGTAGCATTTGGCAATTTTGATTGTAACCCCAGTAATTTTAGAAATGATATTGTACACCTCCTTCTTCATGGCTTTATTTTTATGTTTTACAGTCCGTCAAACAGTGTTTTCTTATCTTCCTGCCATTTATCAAAAACGAAGCTGAATTGTTCTTGGAAGTAAGGCCTCTGTCTTCATCTTCTCACAATCTCCATTTAGTTTCACTCACAGTTCTTTAGAAAAGCTTTCTGCTGATTTGGTAGCTGTTTTCCTGTCTCATTTCAGATTTCCTGTACAATGCAAGAGCTGCTGATCACTCGGGCTTGATTGCACTCAAAAGTGAGCTTTGGAAACTGAATGAAGGGGTATTTGTGGAGTAAAGAGAAACACGAGAGAAACACGAGTTTTAAGAAACGGCCAGGAAGTGAACAAACCCCCCCACCCGACACATTTACAAGAAAGTAGAGTCTGACTGTTGTTAGTGATCCTTTCTGAAAGGATACATGAACATTGTGTGGGCAATTCAGGTGAGCTCTCCAAAATGTAACACAGCAACGAATAAAGCTTCTGTGCTCCATGAGAAGATTTAATTGATGTGGTGAGGCTGCGTTAGTGTGTGCTGTGCTGGCGTGAGTGGATTAGATACAGCAGTGCTGCTGCACCTCAGTTTTATGTCCTGTAACCACAGATGAAGCACTAGAGGACGACTAAAACAAACTGTGCTGTAACAGATGAGCTGGTGTCTGACTTTGCATCTACAATGTAAACTTTGCAAACAACACAGTAACACAGTGACAACACTAACACACCACCACCACCACGTCAGTGTCACTGCAGTGCTGAAAATGATCCACCACCCAAATAATACCTGCTCTGTGGTGGTCCTATGGGGGTCCTGACCACTGACGAACAGTGCAAAAGACAAAGTATGCAGAGAAACAAATGGACTTCAGAATGTAACTCCAAACTTTGAACTACGAAGTGCTTCTAGATGTACACCGGGACATTGTGCAAAATGTAAAAAACAACAGAATGCACGACGACATATCAGACGACATATCAAATGTTGAAACTATTATCAAACTGAGACATTGTTTTTTTTTTTTTTTTTGACCATTTTGAATTTGATGCCCATTTGTTGTTGGAGGCCTCTTGTTGCAGTCTTAAAAGTGAAATGTTTTCCATTCTTCCTTGTTGTATGATACTAGCTGTTTAACATTTTGAGTTCTCCTTTTATCATATTTTTACTTTCATAATGCGCCAAAGGTTTTCATTAGGCAACAATTCCAGACTGCATGCCGGCCAGTTTAGCACCAAGACACTTTTACTTCAGAGTCAAGCTGCTGTAATACCTGCAGAATCTGGTTTGGTATTGTCTTGCTGAAATAAAAGACGACATCTGGATGGCAGCATATGTTGCTTCAAAACCAATATACATCATTCAGCATTAATGTTGCCTTCACAGGTGTGCAAGGAAGTGTTTCTGACCCCATTTCACTATAGAATCTGGCTTGTCCTTTACATACAGACATTTCTCCAGATTCTGTAGATCTTTTCAGATGTTCAGAAACATTATTCTTGAATTGTTGCACTGTTTACCTGAACCACTTCCCATCTTTAGTTCTGAAAGACTCTTCTTATTCTCAGTCATGTTACAGACCTGTTCAAATGAACCCGAATAGTAAGTGGTATGTTCCACTGGGCCTTTTGTTTCTCCTGTCCCAACTTTTTTGAAACATGTTGCTGGCATCAAATTCTAAATGGGTGTATATTTTCCTCAAAGCAATAGTATTTGTTTCAAAATATGATATTTTGTGAACTATTTACTATTAAGTATAGGGTTTACATGATTTCGGCATAATTGCATTCTGGTTTTTTTTACTTTTTTGAAACCAGGGTAGTACAAGACCTTGTATCTCCAAAATGGTCATTTTGGACCACTTCAATTTGGCAGTTTGAACAACAATGTGTATACAAATATTTGTACTAAATATGTACAAAAGCCAATAAATAGACTGTACAATTTGTAGAGAGTAGACAGAGAACATAGAATAAACTAGAGACACAGAAGAGTACTGGTGTACAGACAGTGTGTATAAGTATGTGCAAAATAAAATAGATTCAATATAGAAAACTAGATTACTGATGTTCCTGTAATTGTCCAGTAACATAAGTAATGCATTAGTTAACATGATATAATACATTAGATAACATGAGGTAATACTTAAACAATGGTTACAGTGCTTAACTAATCTTAAGTAAACATATAACAACTACATGTTTACATGTTAAGCTGCATATAAGAGTTGTTAGTTAGTTAACCTTTGTTAATGTATTACTTATTAGTTAATGCCATATTCCTCGTAAATATCTAAGGTCTGAATATTTCAGTTGTGGGACCACAGTTTGAATGTAAAATGGTTTCAGCAGAATGGTCCATGTAAGAATTAGGGGCTATCTAAGACTGTAAGCCATTCATGGAAAACTAAATGACTAAACTACGATTTACTTTTGGTGCAGTCAGTGACTATGTTATGTATAAAGCAAGAGCCAAAAACATCAGATAATTATATATACAATAAAACTGACACTTGAAAAACTATTGTGAACTGCCCTGAAGGTAACGCTATAGCTGTCACTTTTATCCTACAGAGCAGTTACAATGTCTGACGGACAAAACACGTGCCCTCGTATGCAGTTTGTAAAAACTAAGTTGCCCTGCTTTGTGTCTGCAATAGTGGAAAACACTAGGCAACTGGGGAGTGCTGAGCTCACAGGATGGTACTGTTAGATCACAGTAAATATAATATCACATACAAGGGCCTACATTAAACAACAACAAAAATACACAGACTACTGTTTTTGCTTAAAATGGATCCTCCACTGTAATTTGCCTGTGTATTACACAAGTCTATAATTAGAAGAGATGATGTATATAACACATTAATAAATGCAAAAAAGAGGGAACTCCAGGATTCAGTCACCACTAATTTCCTCTTTTTGACAGAATTTTTCTGTGGTGGGTAGATGAATCAGATAATGAAACCATAAAGTTACATACTGACATGATCTGAAAGACACATCCAGCGGCTCGGTAAACTTCACAGTCAGCTTAAGCTGAAAAAAGCATTTGGAAATTGTTGATTGTTTACTGTCCTGTGCAATAGTCGGAGACCACTTTCACTTTATTTAATTCACCCATTAAGTACAAGTTACTCAGGATATATTTCCGAGAAGATTAGACACAAAACAATCCAGTTGCATAAGGAAGGGGAATGGAATAGGAAAAAAACAGTTTCCAAAACTGGAATTAAAAAATGTTGTTGAGACTTCTAAGAACCACGCACAAGACCCATGAGACCCCCAAACGTCAGATAAATCCTACTTAAAGCTTTCATCTTTGAGGGAGAGGAGACAAAGAGAAAATCAAGCTCCACTCTTTCTTCAGATCTGAAAACATCCACAGGTGTTTCTGTCCATCCTTCCAGTGTGAGAAGACAACTGAGAAATAGAAAGAAAAGGAAAAGGAAATAGAGAGAAAAGAAGACTTGGTCTGTGTTGTAACTTGTAAGTCAGGTAAGAGCCAGCTTAGACCATATAGCATAATTATACATGACTTACTTTTGATGCAGCACTTTGTTATTAAATAGGCAATCAAGTATTTATTTCACCAGATGGAAGAATACTGAATACTGTTTTATGAGTAGAACTGTGATGCAGAATAACCAGCCTGCCAAACCAAACCATATTGTTTTAATATATGCAAGGTTAGATATTAGGGGGGATGCCAGGGGATGCCATGATCTTTGTAATGTCATTCCCACCTTGTAAAATTTCCATCCCCACTTTGCATTCCCTTTGTCATTGTGTCTTTTAAGATTTCTATTATAAATGTTTCCATAAATTCCATCAGTATTTGAGATTTACACAGAAGTTGCCTTTCATGTAACAGGAGTTCTTCATGGCAAACGAATAGCAAAACTTTGCTGTCCAAAGAAAAATGTTTATCTCTACTTTTTTTCAATTTGGACTTCTATTTTATTTGAGCATGACAGCGGTCCCTTACATTGCGGGAACATTTCATGATGAATAGATGAGTAATAATGCTCCAAAATTGCTTGTAATAAAGTTATGAATATACATTACCTTATACTGAAGATAATTAAAGTTTTTGTACCCTCCTGGAAACTTACTGGTTTAGAGGTTTTTTGGACAGCTGCAAAATATATAGAATGTTATCCGTGGTCTGAGCAGTATAAGATGGCAGATGTCTGAAAGTCCTGATTCAAAATACTCATTCAATTCTACCAACCTGCCTTCGAATGTATTTTCAGTTCCCCCAAGGGATCATGGCTGCACCCATAACCACATACTATTATGTTATATATTAGAGGTTTACAAAACTGAATTAGACACATTCAGAATTGGCTCATTTTGGCTCCAAATGGACCTATTTATTGAATTTGTTGTGTTGAAATTTTGCAAATACTGTAAGCAGACAAGTACATTCATAATAAATTGGAGTGCTGTTTCTATGCCTGTACCAAAATGTTGTAGTATAGTTATGCATGAACCATTATGTTAAATAACCAGTTACTGCTTACATTTACATTTAGCAGATGCTCTTATCCAGACCGACCTACAACCGTGCTTAGTGTTCAGTCAGAGAATTTTTCCTAGCTAGTACAAGAAGGTTAGGGTCTAAAACTCGCCTTGAGCTCAGACGCTTCCCGAACAAGGCCGGTGCTAATACCTAGAAAGAAGAATACAGAGTTAAATACAGCATAAGAGCACTACCTACCAATCCCAAGCCACTGCTCTTAACTAGAGAGAAGAAAACGTTATCCTTAGTATTAGTGCCAAAACAAAGCATTTCAATATATACATCTGTTAGGAGATGAGTCTTTAGTCTGTGTTTGAAGACCACACAAGAGTCTGCTGTTCGGACAGCCAGTGGAAATTCATTCCACTATCTGGGAGCCAGGACAGAGAAGAGTCTGGACGCTTCCAAGCATCTTGAGGGATGGAGGATCAAGCTGAGCTGTAGTTGAAGCTCGAAAAGCTCAAGGTACTGGTTGACTCTTAACCTTTACCGAGGAAGAGAGGGGCTGGTCATAAGAGGCATGGCATGAGAGTTTTAAATCTGATGCAGGAAGCTGTAGAAGCCAATTAAGGGAGCGCAGCAGTGGAGTGACATGACACTCATGACAACCTGGAAAGATTAAAGACAAGCCGAGCTGCTGCATTCTGGACCAGTTGCAAGGCCCTAATGGCCTACAGAGAAAGATCAGCCAGGAGCAAGTTGCATTAGTCAAGCCTTGAAATGACAAGAGAGTGGACTAGCAACTGAGTGGCCTCTTGAGAGAGGAATCCTCTGTATGTTGTACAGGAGAAATTTTCATGACTGAGTCAGGTTTGCAATATGGTGCACACTTTTTTATGAAGCACCTTATTTAATTTAATTTAATTTAATTTATTTATGTTATTTTTAAAAAGGCAGATGTTTTTTTTATGGTAAATGCCAGTCTGGATTTATTTATATTGCAACTTTGGTTAATAAAGTAAAAGTTTTCTGTATTCACTTAGCTCTGAGGATGAATTTCAAGCAGGCCTATTAAAGTAAATAAATAAACTGCCCAAAAATCCCAGTTCGGACAATTTGACTGTAAAGAAATCGGAATGAAATAACCCACACCTCCACCTCCACTAAAATGTGTAGAAATGGCCCTGAGTTACTTATAACTGTCTCAACTGTCTCACTGTGTCATAACCCAAAGTAGTACCAATCATCGAGGCATTTTGACTAGATGATTGGTATCCTGCTATTAGATGTGTGATGTGAGTATGTTGTTCCCTTTGCAACAATCGGAAGTTTGAGACTTAAGCAAATGCTCATGACATCAAACGGCTTGTGGAAGGAAGCTGTACTGGGCACAGGGAGGAGGGGCAGCAGTGGTGATTCCCCTACGCACATCAAGGTCAAAGATCCCAGTCTCTGCTATGCATCATCACTTTCACTCTTCCTCTGAACCAGAGAGTTCTGCGTCAGACGTTGTCTCAAAGGCCTCCTTTCCCAAGAATGTCTCACAAGCACAATAAAGAAAGAAGATACAGCAGCTAAAACTTTCGACACCCTCTGATAGTCAGAATGATCTCGACACACTTTCAGGAAATCATATCTTCGCACCTTGCTTTTCTGTCTGCAGGAGAATAACCGCACACAGGCTCACAGCAGTCAGGCCCACCATAGAAATACTCACTGGCCTTTTAGTATTATACCTGAAATTCTTGTAGATAGTGAAAACTCACTCCTCAGTCTAAATGTCTGGAGCCTGAAACTGAGGATGTAGCTGCAGCTGCAGTCTACCTCCTAGCAGATGACTATATGGTCCACGTTTATGTCCATGTTTAGCTAAACCTCTGCACCCATACTGCCCTGTCCATACACTCAGGACTTCTGACATCTGTCCTGAAATACAGACTGGTCACTAATGTGGTGAAAAGGGCCTGTATGTGGTCACACACTAACACTCTTATTTACAGGGGTTGGACAATGAAACTGAAACACCTGTCATTTTAGTGTGGGAGGTTTCATGGCTAAATTGGACCAGCCTGGTGGCCAGTCTTCATTAATTGCACATTGCACCAGTAAGAGCAAAGTGTGAAGGTTCAATTAGCAGGTAAGAGCACAGTTTTACAGTTTGCTCAAAATATTGCAATGCACACAACATTATGGGTGACATACCAGAGTTCAAAAGAGGACAAATTGTTGGTGCACGTCTTGCCGGTGCATCTGTGACCAAGACAGCAAGTCTTTGTGATGTATCAAGAGCCACGGTATCCAGGGTAATGTCAGCATACCACCAAGAAGGACGAACCACATCCAACAGGATTAACTGTGGACGCAAGAGGAAGCTGTCTGAAAGGGATGTTCGGGTGCTAACCCGGATTGTATCCAAAAAAGGACTTGTATATGTCATTCCCAAGACGAACTGACGCTGTATTGGCCGCAAAAGGAGGAGGAGGCCCTACACCATACTAATAAATGATTGTGGTCTAAAACCAGGTGTTTCAGTTTCATTGTCCAACCCCTGTATATATATCTTTATAGTAGTAACCAAAGAATGATACTTACTGAATAACAAGGTTTGTATATATAATTGAACAAATAGTCCATGAGTTAAGTAGTTCAAATTGTTTTATCTGTTAAAGCCAAAGCTTTAAAAATAAACGCTTCACAATTACAAACCAATTACAAACTGTCCAATTCATACTCCAAACAATAGGGGGCAACATACCACTAAATAACCTTATAATTAGTGTTATAATACAGTCATAGCTTTGCATTGTAGCTGGAGACAATAGTGAGGTTATTTTGTTTTAAATCAACACCTAAAGTCAAACTAAACTACATGCATTTTAGTTGAAAACATAGTAATAATAACTTCCAATCTGCTCTCCGGGCATGTGTGAATTTTGGAACCAGTGAACATCAACAAACAAATAACACTCAGTTAAGCCGTCCTGGAAACATAAAACAAGACTGGCGAGTACCCCCAACCCCCTCGTTTGCACATTAGCTGCTGCACCATTCAAGGCAGAACAGGACAAATCAAACCTCTAGACCTATCTTCAGCTTGACATCGGGCACTCGGTAGACAAGACAAAACCGTGTCCAAATGAGGTTCAGACCAATACAAGAGTGAGACTCAAGTACTACAACACTATTCCTGACTAACTGTATTTACTGGGCTAGTTAACATGAACAATCAAAGAATTTAAGCATTAATAAATGTTAAGTAATATAAACTTCACATGCTTATCGACACAGAACCAAAACAAACTAGATTAAAGATTCAGTTCAATTTAGTTCAGTCCAAAGTATAGGTGTAACACATACCTGACATATAAAGCAATATTATTGTGCTGTTTTTGCTAAATTTATTTTACAAATATTATCAAAAAAGAGAAAAAGTAAAGTAAAGAAAAAAGGAATGAAAAAAGGAAAGAAGAAACAGAAAAAAAGAAAACATTGGAGTTACGATATTCATTAGTTAATTGTGCTCAATATCTACTAAATATAATGATATGATATGATATATGATATATATATAATGATATGTAATGATATGTGTATAAATATATATATGTATATATATCGTTGTCTAAAGAAAAACATGTATCCCCATTTTTGTCGTTATTTACTTTTATGCATTATGATAAAGCATGTCCCTTGATCCTCGTTTAAACACAGCAGCTGCCGTTTACATGGTGGGCAAAAATTTGATGGATGGACCAACAGAAATGGCCCAAAATTGCTTGGAAAAAAAGTCTGGTTCCATCGACTTACTTTCAAATTAAATGAGGTTTTTGCCCTCTCCTGAAAAGTTGCCATTTTGGAGAGACTTGTTTTTCTTTGGAGAGCGACAATATGCATGGATATTTCACCTGCAGCAGTTTAGCTCCACCCATACAATAAGAATTAATTAATGTTTCAGCCCAGACTGCTTTTTAAATATAACACATTACAGGTCAGCCACTCAGAGTGCTCATTTACATATACCAGTCTTACAGGCACAGTCTGGGATGAAGAGCGGTGGAAAAATAAGGTAAAAATCAGTTATTATGAATGTGTTGGTACATACAGTGCAAATATAGAAATGTATAAAAACAAGAGTTAAATACAAACTAAATATGAGAGAGATGCGGGATATGGGCTCTTTGATCACCCGTCAATGTTAATTACTCAGTAAACATTTCTTATGGGTTACTGGTTAACTTAGGAAACACTAGTGTATAAGTTTACCTAATTTGGTAAACTCACCAACTAGCTTAAATAGAAACCTGCATATGAAAGGCTTCCTCATGGCTTTGAACATCATAGGTTAGTGTCTGAGGAAGGAAAGAGTGAGAAAACTCGAGAGTTGTGCAGCAGCCTACACTAAAGCAGGTAGATATGCAGTAGGGCTCGGCTGGTAAACCCCCTTCTTTTCCAGATTTTTTACTTTGGTTAGTTTGGGTGATTTTTTTTCCTCTGCAATGCCTCCCCCATTGCTTTGGTGTGCCAAAACATTTGAAGGACTGTCCCATGCCCTGAGCAGAGTGCGTGTATGAATTAGCAAAGGGGAATCCTCAAGGACTTTTACATTTTCAGATATTTCTGTAAATAAGAAATAAATATAGCTGTGGTTTTTAGTTCATTATAATGTTTAGTTACTTTCATTTAATAGTATTCTAGCCTACAGCTACTGGACAGCACAGAGATGTGGATGCATTAAGCCCCCCAGAAGAACAGCGGACACATAGTAAGAGAGACTGCAAATTATTGGGACTTTTAGTTTGCAAAGATGGGCAGCGAGGACAGCAGTCAAGGCAATGAAGCGGCTGGAAGACGGCATGGTGAGGCTTGCTGGTTGAGACTGGAGTTGGCGAGAGGAGGTTCGATTGCCAGAACCGGTGCAGTGAGGCAGGAGGCAGCACATGTGGCCAAGTCTTGGGTCCCCAGCGGATACATGCAGCACTCTTGCTGGCATCAGTGGCAAGGAGAGATGGGAATGCTGCAGCTGCTTTTGCTGCTCTGATTAGTGGAAGAGGGGGCTTCTGGAGAAGAGGATGTGACCCCAAGGGAGGACTGGTGACCTTGAATATGTGTTTACTGGGACAATTAACACTCTGTGAGGAGTGTGCGCGATGTGCCTCAGTGACTCTACTCGGATTCTGGCCAAAGTTTATGGGGAGCCGCTGTCCCACTACAGGCTAGCATGGAGCTGTGAATGTGTGGGAGGTGTGGCCACATACAAAACCCCATGGGAGGACAGTATTACTGCAAGTATTGTAGTAATACTCTTATTTTGTTGTCAATGTTTGGTTGGATACAAAAGCATTGCAATTATATAATGGCCCCACAGAAAACTGTCCAATAGGGATGGGATATAAGTACACAAAGCCAAGTAGGCTCTTCCACTGGTTAGACTTCAGTAGCTGAACAGAGGGCTTGGCACAATAGATCTACCAATATAATAAATGCTTTAATTTACTCTAAGTGGAACCAATTTAATGAGGAAAAATAAAACTCTAGGCCTTCTGGAAGTTCTAGATATGTCACTGACAATGAACTCGAGTCGCAGTCTAACCAGGTTTTAGTCAACTGGAAAACAGCAGTGGCAGCTCTCTCGGGTCATTTTACAAGCTTGTTATAAGTTTGTGTCCATGTTCTGGTGTCCATTTTCTGGAATGTTTAATCTAACAACAGTTACAGACGGTCAACATGACACTAATATACTGCAAGAATCCCATAAGACAGCTAGAAGAAATTAGCATTATGAAAAATGTTTTTTGGCCTTGCTTTAACATTTATGGGCCAAACTAAAGACCTAGCTCTCACTAAAGACCTCGCAGCTCACCACTTATGTCAACTTCAAAATCTTCTAAACTGATTAAAAGAGCGTCAGCAAAAACACTGACTGGCTACTCACGACATATCCTGTCTACATGCATAGAATGACGACAACACAGGATTGTGAAATCTAGCTTCCAAAAGCAGCAGGAATGGTGAAATTCTGTAAAGCTGAGATGATCACCCCAGCACAGGAGAGATCTGAGGATGTGATGAATCAAACTGTTTCTGACCAATCTTGTTCAAGGTTGCTTTTGAATTTCCCCAAGGTCTTTGATAGATGAAGCATCGGGACTGCAATTTTTTTTCCAGAGGACATTTTCACAAAAAAGAAATGACACAAATTTCCTTTATTACATATAGAGCTGATCAGCCAAGACAGTCAGTTTTGTTGTTTTGCCGTGAAGCTATGACACTAATTACGTTGTCAAGGTAATTGCTAATGTTTTGGCTAAATATAGCAGTATGACATGCTTGATGAAGTTTGGAACAAATGTGTGATGATTTTAGCCTGTGGTTTGGATGACCCTAATTGGTGGAGTATAGGCATCCATTGCTAATTTGCTATATTATCCCCGTAGCTCCTGTGCAAAACTAAAGAAGCAAACATCAGGTGCCAAACATGTCTTAGCTGATGAAGTACATGTGGAAAAGAATCAAACTGCTTAATTTAGTTTTTTTTTTTGTTTTTGCCAAACGATCACTTTAATGTCAAATTACAGGCTGGTTATCTGCACAGAGAGTAAGACCAGTCTTAAATGAAAAGTTCGCTACTGAAGTTCTCTACTAAAAAATACACTCATATCCAAAAGAATAGTTGCACCCAGAATAAAGTGTTGGACTGCAGTGCTATTGGGAAGGAGGATAAAGGTTACCAGGAACAATAAATGATGATAAATTTAGACTGATATGAGCAATATTTATTGAGCTACACATACAGAAGTAGTGTCTCTCAGTATGGCATCAGGCTAACGCAGCATGCCAGACATCTTAGCATGGAGTTGTAGAGGTTCCTAATGGTGTCCTGTGATAATCCATCAGAATCAGAATCAAGCTTTATTTGCCAAGGATGTTCACACATACAAGGAATTTGTCTTTGGTTACATTAGCTCACAGTGCACAGAGAGTGACAACATATCACACAGTACAAACACACACATCCTACCACACACACACACACACAATACCTTACATACCTGTAAACCTTATATTGTGTGGAGTTGTATATGTATATTAAAGTGCAGAGTGCAGCAGTCCACATGTAGAGGCAGATAGAGTGCAGTACAAGAAGAAACACCTGTCTGAGACATGAAGTACAGGGGATGGAGTGTTGTGTGAAACTGTTACTAAGATAAATAAGATAAGTTAAAAGTGCAGTACAGCAGAACAGGAAGTGAGAAAAGTGTCCCGAATGTGGATTGTAATGTGCATTGTAATGTTGAGCTGTTCATGAGTGTGATGGCATGTGGGAAGAAGCTTCTCTGTAGCCTGGTCTTGATCCTCATTTGGCTAAAGCGTCGGCCTGAGGGAAGACGTTGGAACAGGTGATGGCCTGCGTGTGATGGATCAGTGATGATCTTCTCTGCACGCTTCCTGGTTCTGGAAGTGACTCCAGTGGTCTTCTCTGCAGGCCTGATGATGTGCTGCAGTCTGTGGGTATCATGTTTGGTGGCTGAGCTGCTCCACACTGTGACAGATGTGCTGATAACAGATTCTGTGGTGGCAGTGTAGAACTATACCATCAGCTCCTGGGACAGGTTGAACTTCCTCATCTGAAGTACATCCTCTGTTGCGCTTTCTTGATAATGGAGCTGATGTTGCAGTTCCACTTCAGGTCCTTGGTGATTGTCGTACCCAGGAAGTTGTGAGACTCCACAGCCATCACAGTTCTGTCCAGGATGGTGAGTGCTGGAATGGCTGGGGGGTTTCTCCTGAAGTCCAGCGTCATCTCCACTGTTTTTGATGTGTTCATCTCAAGGTTGTTCTGGTTGCTCCAGACTGTCATATCATTTGCAAACTTCTGGATTACTTCTGATGAAGGGTTCCATGGAGGTACAGTCATTCGTATGCATTGAAAAGAGCCATGGGGACAAAACAACCTTGGTTGGTTGTCTCCACCAAGACAAAAGAGGGACTCGTTACTGAAGATCACCTGCTGCCATTCTGAGTCACTCCATGGCAGTCTGGCACAACATCATTGCAGTCTTTGGGTATTGACGTGGTGTTAAGGGCAGTTGTCTGTGTATGTAGTCCTGTGTAGTACAGTCGCCTGCCAAGAGTGCTGGCACTAACATGATGACTCATGCTCACTGCTTGCTGAATGTCTGCAATCGTGCCTGTTGGGTCAGTCAGGTACAGCAATGAGGCCCGTCCTTGCTTAGGTCATATGGGCAGCCGAGCGTGACACCTAAATTATTCGCATGTCTCACAATGTCAAATCCACCCGCCAAGTTGCATTCCTGTGGGTTGATTCCTTCTGGGTGCAACTATTTGTGCAACTATTCTTTTGATGATGACTGTATCTTCCATCACTACACAATCACAAGGCTTAATCTATTTCTGCAAGACAAAAGCATATGGTTTTCAAACTTTGCATTGCAAATATGGTTTTAAGAGAACACTGACACTTTGATTATTATTAATACCATTGCTCATCTTTGCCTGGATACATGTTCACATTTAAAACAGACACTTTCTAACCAAGTCCACTAGATGGCAGTAAAGCACTAATGTCTTCTCATGCGTTCCAACACAGTAAGAAGAGGTGCAGTGCAGCAGTCATGTGCTTTAAGCCTCAAAATCAGACGCAGTAAGACTCTTTAACATTCAGACCATGTCACCTAATAATTATTACCTAAAATCACTGCACAGCCCGGCTGATGTGAGAGACAGCCCATAGATTATTATACCCTGAGATCCAGTTTGTAGGGAGAGAAAACGTTTCAAATCTACTGTATTTAATTTACTGTCCTTCTCCACTTCTGTCTGATTAGAACAGGGTGAAAGTTACTCCTGTCCTCCTCATTCTTCTTCTCTTTTGTCTGTGCTCTCCTGCCCTCTGCTCTTTTCTCTACTTTTCTTTGCTACTCTACTATCTTTTTCCCCTAACCTCACCTCTCCTCTTTTCTTTTCTATTTTATTCTGTCTCCCTCTCCTCTCCTTTCCTCTTCTGTCTTCTCAACTCCCCTTTTTTCTATTCTCTTTTTTCCTGTCTTCCTTATGTCTCTTGTCCTCTTCTCTCTTTTCTATCCTCTTTTCTTTTTTCCATTGTAATTTTCTCTTTACTCATCCTTTCTTTTGTCTTTTCCTTTCCTATCATTTTCTCTTTTCTTATCCTCTCCTCTCCTCCCTTCTTCTCTCCACTGCTCTCCCTCTTTGCCTCCTTTTTTCTCTCCTCACTTCCCCCCTCTCTCCCTTTTCTCTGGTTCCTGGCTGCTGCTGGACTAGAACTGTATCTGCAGCTCTAGTCGCCACGGGCACTCTTCAATATTTAATCAAGAGTTTGTTTGAAGAGCTCTGTCTGTAAGTAAGTGAGCATGTGCATGGGAGAAAGGTAGCGTGAGTGCCTGTGTGTGTGTGCGTGCGTGCATGTGCAGATGAGAGTGTGTATGTGTGTACGTGTGTGTTTGTGTGTATGTGTGTGTATGCATGTATATGCATGTGTGTGTATGTGCTGGAGCTGACAGCTGGGGGAGGAGGTTTATCAGTGGGGATGAAAGGGTTTCTTCAGTAAAAGAAAATGGAAACTCTTTTCCTCTCAGCCCTTCTGACACACACGGCCTATCTCTCTCTCATTCCCTCTCATATATATATATATATATATATATATAAAATCATCCTCTGCTGTCAACCCATGAATTATTTCTTCTGTAAGTCAGTTTGGTCTTTAGAACGGTTTTGTCGTTGTCGTTCTGAGTCGGTACATCACAAATGATAAATTCATTTAATCTTTACATTTTAAATTAGCTTTCATAATTTACAGGACCTTGCAATTGTCAGAGAACACCATTTTTTGTTTCTTTTTCAGTTTTTTACATAGTTTGAAAATGCTTGGTGCTCTTTATATTGCATGTAAGTTTCATAATGAATGGAACAAAAGAAATGGCCCAGAATGTATAGGAAAAACCTCTGGTTCCATTGACTTGCATTGACAGTATAGTGGGGTTTTCCTTCTTTCCTTATCATTTTGGAGATACAAGATTTTGTTCCGACAGCAGCGAGACATGTTTAACAGAAAATGACATTAAAGCCTCCGACACCAAGTATAATATCAAATCCCCAGTATTGAGTTATCCACTTTTGTGCACCTACTGCTACTTTAAACCTTCCCATCCATCCAATCTTAAAACCAGCCAGATACAGCTGCAACAAAAACTGCTCCCAAAAATCTCACTGACATTGTCCTCCTTCAAAGAGACTCTGCAGACACATTCACACTGGCAAACATACAAACTCACTATATCCCGGCCTTCAAAGTTCCTCATGTATATTTAAACAGCTAAAGAAGATATTGCTGAAAAGACTAGATATAAGATAATCCACTCACATGAGAAAGGAGAAAGTCAAAGGAGTTTCCAAAACTGAAGATTTAGAAAATCTGGGTCTTCTAACAACAGTGCAAGACTTGGTAGATCACCAAAACTGTCCCTGTCAGATGAACAGTACTTTCATCTTTGAAAGAGAGGAGAAAATCAAGCTCCACTCTTGTTTGGGTCTGAAAGGATGTGTAGCTGTTCAAGAAGCCCTCACTGAGAAAATATCATAGACAAAAAACGAACTTTTGCAAGCAAAGAAGCTGCTGGTGTTCTCAGTTCAATGTACTGACCACACCAGAGTCCAGACCTCAACATCACTGAATGTGTTAAAGATTATGTGGATTGCAGAAAATGGAACAGACTTCTAAGACTGAACTTTCGAGGTGTGAAAAAATAGTGAGTCTCAGAAGGGAATGGAAGCTGTAACAAAGGCAAAGAATAGACACACTAAATATTAGAAAAAAAAAACTATTACTGACTGGCTTTTTGGCTAGCATTAAATAAATGAAAGGGTCTCAGCATAATATAGGATTTGCAGATCCCCCTACTTGAAATTTTATATACAATTACATAATCCATCTTTAGAACATTTAGAATGTAAAGCTTTGTTTTATTTATGTGCTTTCAGTAAGTGTGTTTCATTACTTTCAGATTTTTGGTTTCCTTTTCCAACGTTAAACAGTGCAGTAAGTTAAGCTTCAGTTTTAGGTTTAGCATATTATAATAACCTCCTGTCAGACAGTACTTAGTTTGTCCTTACACATGCAGGGAGCTCAGTGAGGGAAGGAGACAGGAAGACAGGATTTGCCCTGCATGCTAATCAGAGGAGGAGAACGGTGTGTCTTCCATGTTCACCCACAACAGCATCATTCAGCTCATCTCTCTCAGCTTTTATAACACCAAGTCAGTGAAATTGTGCTTCTTTCAACATCACCCATTTCCAACCTAATGCTTACAACTGTGAGCCTCTCTATTTAACTTAGTGCTGTATGTTTTCCTTATGTTCAAATTATTATTATTATTATTATTATTATTATTATTATTATTATTAGTAGTAGTAGTAGTAGTAGTAGTAGTAGTAGTAGTAGCTGTCATGCTAATAGAGGTTGAGGTGGTAGTAATACTTGTAACAATTGTGCTATACCACTATAGCAGTAAAAGTAGTAGTGACAGTAGTAATAGTAGGAGTAGTACTGGTAGTTGTGGTAGTAATAGCAGTAGCACCAGTATGAGTGAGAGTACTAGTAGTGATAGCAACAGTAGTAACAGTGGTGGTAGTAATAGTAGTGGCGGTAGTGATAGATGCACTAATAGTATTAATAGTAGTGGTGGTAGTGATAGATGCAGTGATAGTAGTAATAGTAGCAGTGGTAGTGATAGATGCAGTGATAGTAGTAATAGTAGCGGTGGTAGTGATAGATGCAGTGATAGTAGTAATAGTAGTGGTGGTAGTGATAGATGCAGTGATAGTAGTAATAGTAGTGGTGGTAGTGATAGATGCAGTAATAGTAGTGGTGGTAGTGATAGATGCAGTGATAGTAGTAATAGTAGTGGTGGTAGTGATAGATGCAGTAATAGTAGTAATAGTAATGGTGGTAGTGATAGATGCAGTAATAGTAGTAATAGTAGTGGTGGTAGTGATAGATGCAGTAATTGTAGTAATAGTAGTGGTGGTAGTGATAGATGCAGTAATTGTAGTAATAGTAGTGGTGGTAGTGACAGATGCAATGGTAGTACTTGCAATGGTAGTAACAGTAGCTGTAATAATAGTATTAGCAATAGAAGTATTAGTACTGGTGGTAATGATTGTAGTAGTAGCAGCACAAGTAGCAGTCACAGTATTAGTGGTAGTGGTAATGATAGTAGTAGTAGGGATAGTAGTAGCAGTGGTAGTAGTGATAGATATAGATGTCCAGTTGTTGTAGTAGTAGTACACCACTACTACAGATACTAGAATAATATATTAACATATAATAATAGCAACATATATAATATATTCAGCAGACAGTAAAACAATATCTATTTATCTATCTATTTATCTGTCTGTCTGTCTGTCTGTGTTATTAATTGTCATAAATGCCCCATGTTAGAATAACATGGAAGAACAGAACTGCAGCTTTCATTATTATTATTTTTTACTGCTGATTAGCTGTTAAAACTGGACTTACCTCTGTACACCCTGCTAAGCCATTTAAAGTTTCTTCAGATATTAGTAATGCATTTATGTTTCTTGTTTATTGCAAGGTTATGTGAGCTTTAAAAATGATTAATTTTACATGAGGAAAGCATATTGGGGGTATGTTGGCAGCATGATGAGTGAAGGCTCTTAGTCTGAGAGTTAAATGTGTCTCCAGGGGTCTGACAACACTGCAGGTTCCCTCTTATGGATGTCATAACAAGGCATGCTACCAGTCACGTAACCTGCAGCTGAATGTGAAGCTGTTTCGTTTCCTTTACTTGCCTGCGTTTTTTAGAGGTGTTAAGCTTTTTGTTATATTTAAAGCAGCAGAGAACCAGCTAACTGGACCGTACACTGATTTAATCTGAAAATAGAATCAAATGTATACATTTGTTTCTCCTTACCCCAAATGTGATTAATTAGCGAAGACATTTTAGAGTCTGAAGCATGCTTCTTTGAAAATGGAAGAACGTTCATAGCATAGCATACCTTAAAACAGTAGCAGTAACAGCAACTTTGTCTATGCTGTCGTCCATATTTATAAATAATAACATGTCACAAAACATCCTAAACCATCTGTTTGAACTTAAAGGCTCAGTATACAGTTCTGGAGAACGATTGTTGATATTTGAACTCAGCAGCAAAACAAATACACCTCTCCTTTGTCCTCCTTCAGTGGTCCAGCCATTGAGCTTTTGCTCGAAATCTTTCTGTTCCACCTTTAATGGTCCAGCAGTTACATTCAGGCCCCTCAGGCACCAGAATGGAACTACTGCACCATTTAAGGTGGGACAGGAAAATTCTAATAGGAAGCTAACAGGTTTGTGAACTTTCAGAGATCTCTCCACTGTTTAAATGCTTTTGCGTGACCTAAGAAGTTCTTTCTTAGTCTTTATTTCTCCTCTTTGGCTGTTTCTCATCCATCTCTCCTTTCTGACAATGCGTGTAGTTCCACACAAGACCCCTCCCCTTTCCCCCATCCTGTGCATGAGCATGATCGCCCACTGTTGCTGATGGGCTACAATAGCGTTGGCTCGACAGGACTGTGAACTAAAACCGGATATTGTCCACACAGAACAGACAGCTAGCGAACCATGAAGAGATATTCACTGAAAATACTGGACTTAATTTCCATACTGTGCCATTAATTACAAAATGTATGCAATTTGAGGCAACTGGGTAATGATTTAGGCATGCAGGACACGGATGGACTACAGGCCTTCTTTATTTTTTAGCCAAATTAGCCTCATAGCTCCAGATTAGCTATGAACAGGCTAAAGGTATGTACATTTCTACAGTTATATCCAAACTATCTCTTTAATAGAGAATTCCACCAAATTTTCAACGTTCTGCATTATGAAATCATTATGATGTAAAGAAAAAGAAATTCAGAATGGTTCGATAGGAAACGTTCAGAGTGGTGGTGATAAGAACCAGATGTCTAAAGAGTTTCATGCCTCTAAAAGATCAGTCACAGACTGAACTGGTGGCCTCTCCAGGATGTTTCCTGCCCTCTGCACAGTGAGTGCTGGGATGGTCTTCAGCATCCATTCGTGACCCAGAAAGATAAGCGGATCAGAAAATGAATGAATGAATGAATGAATGAACGGATGAATGTAAAATCCATTTATGGTGGAAGGGTATTGGGATACAAGTAGGGTGTTGCAGGGCAAAATAGTTCCCAAGTATGTCACGTAGCAAGAAATATTCGCTGGTCAATTGGGATTAATACAGTGACCAAATTTGTGTTGTAGATATTGTGACTATCACCCAGATTTTGGTTCCTATCACCATCTATCACACCACTGATAAAAAGTCATTAAGTGGAGAACCATTTCAAATGATGAATCATTAAGAATGAACCAAACCAAACAATGAAGCATTTTTAAAATGCACTTTAGATAATTGTGTTTACATCATGCAGAAAACTGGTGGAATTCCCTTTTAGACGCTCATCTTAGTTGACACCTTCATGCAGGGGTCCCCCTATGATGAAAGCAGTTACAGTCTTCTGGAGTGCAAAAAATAAGCATCTTTTCCATTGCTCTCGGTGGACCGTTCAGACCCCCGCTGTTGTTGCAGCTGCTGCTGCTGTGAACTGACGTCTCCACTAAGCATGGTGTTGAGGGTTTTAGCTTGAGGCCAGCGTCCATTACAACCATTTCAAAGGCTTATCGGCCATTTAGGGTCAAGCTTACATGATTCCTGCCATTGCATAATATGGTGTTGGTACTGGAAATGTTACAGCAGACCTCTGTATATACGAATTCTTGGGTGCTTGGGGGTGCATGGAACATTGAGTGTGATTATGGGCAGTTATTTTTTTCCTAAGAAGAGACAGCGGGAGCTTTTATATTAATATTTTAATGTGTTGGGAATTAGAAATGAACATTACTACACCACAGGGAGGGATGCACTGATCCCAGAACTGCATATTAAATGTCGCAAGGGTGCACGACAGAGAGAGAGAGAGAGAGAGCTTGTTCAATTGGTTGTTACTGGATGTCCCAAACAAGGGAGATTGCAGCTCTAATATCACTGAACAGCCTTTTCTTGCTCTTGATCTCCATACAGTGCCATTGTTGGGCCTCTCATGGTCCTCTAGTCACCCAACACCATTGTGTTCCACCTGAAAGTAGAGATGCTAGGAACAGTCCCACCCATTCCATTGCCTCACCCATCCCCCACCACACCAAACTCTTCTATCTCTTCTACGTCCTCCGACTGGAGAAGGAGCAGATGACTATAGAAACCGCCATGGGTGCCATTTGTTGTATAGAAAGGGACTGAACGCTTTCCGTTCAGTGGCTACTAGTTGTATGATGATCAATTTGACGTTATTTACTGTTATTATGAAAAAATGCATCATATATTATACATCACAATAAATTCCATAATAAATACTCTTTATATATACAGTATAACGCATTTATACAATACTGATAATTTAGCTGCTGAGCACAGCATAGTTGGGTTGAATATGAATATTAAATATGAGTGCGTTCATCCAAATTGGATGAACGCTGTAAGAATTACAAACATTTTCCTACACAGCCCTTTTAAGGGCTCAAAAGTAATTAGATAAATTATCATAATTATCAGTTAAATCACTATTTTTAAATATTTGGTTGAGCTTGGTTAAATACTTGGTTGAGCTATCACCCCATGTGGGTAACTGGGGTTCAATTCCCAGTCTGGGTGAAAATGCTATGCTACACCAATAAGAGTCCTTGCACAAGACACTACACTACATTGGCCTACTTGTAATATGGTTAACCTTGTAAGTCACTCTGGATAAGAGCATCAGCTAAATGCCGTAAATGTAAATGTACATGCAAATCCTTAGTAGTCAATGACTGCCTGATGTCTGGAACCCATCGACATCAGCACACGCTCTGCCAGGCCTTTACTAACTTCAATTTTGGTACAAGCCTGACACACACTCACGGCAATGGCAAGCCAAAATGGTCTCAAGTGTGGTTACGCTTTTCAAAACTTGACGCAGACAAGGCTCTCTGAAATATTTGTAATGCAAAATACAGAGCTGCTGTGACAACACATCTGACCTGAGGAAAAACCTGGTCAAACACAAAATATATTTGAAAGCTGAGGCGTGTCCCATCTCATACTGCAGCTAAAGGAAGCAGCATTCCTACAGCCAGCACCAAAGAAGCTGAACTCTCCATGGATGCTGAAACTTTAAGTGAGGCATCGACAACTTTATCGACATCTTCAGGTAATTAATTAGCTAGTTGGATAAATTGTTGTTGGGGCTTTTCACTGGGTTGGTTTAGCATTTTTACTGGTGTGAGTCAGCACTAAGCCACTGGCTGTATCAAAATTCCTTACCAGCATGTTGGAAACAAACAATAACAATATGTGAGATTTCTTAAGTGTTCCCAAAGTCCCATTTTTCACCCAATCCCATTTGTTGTCACGCATCATACATCCAGAAGGCCTGGTGTCACTCTATGCCCACCCCTACTGCAAAATCTGCAGGAACTGGATGAGAATATTCAAGCTGCATTTGATGGATTATCACAGGACACCATTAGAACATCTGGCATGTTGCGTTAGCCCGGCGCCATGCTGAGAGACACTACTTCTGTATGTGTAGCTCAATAAATATTACCCATATCAGTCTAAATTGATCTTCATTTATTGTTCCTGGTAATCTTTATCTTCCTTCCCAACAGCATTGCAATCCCACACTTCCTTCTTTTGATGACGAGTGTATGTTGATAGATAACTTTGTGGCTAACTGCATATCGTCGCTGTCCAAAGAAAAACATGTATCTCCAAAATCGCAACTTTACAGGAGAGGCCAAAAACCTCATTTAACTTTAATGTAAGTCAATGGAACCAGACATCTTTCCAAACAGTTTTGGGCCATTTCTGTTGGTCCATTCATCATGAGATTCTCACTCAGTGTAAACAGCAGCTGATGTGTAAAAATGATGCATTAAAAGTAAAAATGGCCAAATTGGAGATACATGTTTTTCATTGGACAGCGACGATATGATACAATTTTTTAATGGCCAAAACATTCACTTCTGGTAATAACTGCTTACTAAGATGACGAATAGACACTAAACCGAATGCAACTTTAGGTTTTATACTTAGATTTTGTTATGCCACTGTCTGTCGACACTCAACACCTCGCTCAGAATTAAATATAAAGAGTGGGCCATCTTCACAGCTCTCATTTTCATGTGTTCCATTTTCTTTCTGTTTTTATTGTTTTATTTTTACTGTTAGAATGATGAAAGAATTGTATCCTTACACTGAGTCAATTTTTCATTCAGATTATTATTGGAGCAAAAGTGTAAGTTTGTCTTCCCCTCTAATGAAAGTGTGAGTGCGACTCCATTGTTCAGGCATCTATGGAACCCTCACGGCACCTCAGCTGCAAACCCCCCAGAGTAATATTCTCAATTCAGCCATACACACGCGGGCTATTTTTCACTCTGACAGTGCGCTCTAATGTTGCCTGATTGCTAACAGTTCTGCCGCTTAAGATCGGAAGATACCGCTTTCCGAGTACATGAACGCACCCACTGAGAACAGCGCATTGAACCTGGAGCCTTGCAGACTAAAGGGTCGATTGTGCCTTATGGTGGAGCGTGCCTGTTATAGGGAGTGGTTGTTTCTGGTGGGTAAAGAACTGGCTCTGTTTTCACTGGGATGGTTTAAGGCTATTGGAGCATAAACTAGGCCTGTAATATAAGGGCATTAAAGATTTTGGAGCTGTGTTTTTCTGCGTACAGGAGCATTCAGTGCAGTTGTGTTTTTAAAGCCTGGTGGTTATAAAGCATTTGTTTAAGCTACCAAGCAGTTCCGACCTGCATGCATTTTTAAAGAGTGTGCCAGGCTGTCAGACTCTGTCAAGCAAGTGATGTGTGCTAATGTGAAAGGACCTCAGGGTATAAAAATCCAGTGAAGCTACCACCAAGCCAGAACTGAAGCTAGCTACCAAACACCAGGAAACCACCAAACTAGAGTCCCAACACCAACCCATGCACAAAAACTCTGGTGCAGACCTCAGCAAACAAACTAGGTGCCTTAAAGCACTAACGCCACAGAACTCTGTAATGGATAACCCTGAGTGATAATGTCATTTTGGCCAAGATTTGATCTCTCTGGAAAAATGCAATATTTGCCTACAGCATATATGGCTAATGTACCCCATTCTACTTCTTTGGATGTTTAGCTTTTGCTTGCCATTTACTCTGAGAACTTTATGGCACACAATGCTGGGCAAAAAATTGTAGGTCCCCATAATTGTTTAGCACTGTTCTTCTCTCTGCTGTAATTGTGCTTTTGTCTATAATGTATGATGTAATGTACAGGACTCTGCAAAAGTCACAGACGACTGTTCATCCATTTAATTTCCAGTCAAAATTGAATATTAAGTCAAAATGATTCATGTTTCAGTTTCAGTTTCTGTCATTGACAGAATTTAACATCAAAATCTTTAGTATTATGTGTGTCCACTCCAGCCGGTTGTATTTTCTGCCTCAGGCAATCCAAGTCATCCTAAACACATACAGCGATGTCGAGGTCCATTGTTTTGAAAATAAACTATTAAAAATAATCCCACACATTCTTCAGGTCTATCCCAGCTAGCAGGGAACATTCCCTGAACTTTGACGAACGTTACCTACAAGTTCTAATGAAGTCGTAAAGAAAAAGTTTTAGTCTAATGTTCAAGGAATGTTTTAAAGATGTATCTAATTTCAAACAATATTCCTATAAGGTTAGATATTAACTAGGACATGATGTTTTAACTGAGGATGTTTTGAGGATGTTGTCAGGGCAAAAGACAAAACAAGAACATTCTCAGAGCAACATTCAGAAGATGTTTTATGGGTGCTACTGAGATCTGAGATAACAGAATGTTTTTTGGGGAACGTTCTCCTGCCTTTAGAAAGAGCATTCTGGGAACCAAAAGAAAACTTCCCCTCAGAATGGTTTCAGAACAAATCATTTCTATCTGAGATAGCACTGAGTCCTTATACAGTATATTCCTCCTCAGTGGGTGGAGCTAAACTGCTGTATGTATCAGGTGAGCATGTGTAAAAGCATTGTTTTTTTGATGCATGCCATTTTTCAAAGAAATCTGCAGCCACATTTTTCCACACCTTCAAAGGTGGCTGCATGGCTGCTTCTCATTGTTCCTTTCCTGTTCTCTGTAAGAGCTTCTTGACGTTCAGATCCGAAGCAAGAGAGAATCTTAATTTTAAACCTTCTCTATCTGATGGCAGTTTTGGTGGTCAGTTCTTGCGTACTAACATTGTTAGGATTCTTATTTTCCCTGTAGCTTTAAACTGTAACTGTAACTCCAGTTTTGTTTTTAACTTGCTTTCCTTTGACTTTCACCTTCCTTAAGTTAATGACACCATATAGAATTTCCATTTAATATAAATTCACAGAGCACTATGAGGAACACCTCCTTGAATCTACACTGATTATCCATTTCATCAGCTCTGCTTACCTTATCGGAGCATTTTGTAGTTCCACTTGTACCAGCACGACACACACATGCCACCACGACGTCAGAGTCCACCACCAAGGACTGAGAATGTTCCACCACCCAAACAATACCCACTGAAGAAGAGGCTGAAAGGGGATAATAAAGCATGCAGAAACAAAGATGGACTACAGTCTGTAACTGTAGAACTACAAAGTGCACCTAAATGGTAAGTGGAGCAGATAAAATGGACGATGAGTGTGTAAACAAGGAGGTGTTCCTATTAAAGTGATCGGTGAGTGTACAAAAATGTATGTATGTATAATACCTGATTAGCACTTTGAGCATATGGCCAGCTCTACTACAGTCCACATATGATTCATATACTAGTTTTATAAAAATGACAAATGTAATTTCAACTAAGTGTAACATCTATTGCTATGAACAATTGGTAATAATAGGACAATAAGGTGCTTATCAGCAGGCCTGTATAATCTGGCTCAAGCTGGTCAGAGTCCAGAGTCCACCTCAGAGCATGATTGCATTGTTGTTTTTATGAATTTATACATCAGTTATTTCTTTATCCATAATGAAAGTGTATGGAGCTCCAAAATATGATACAAAATAATCAAATAAATAAGTCACTGAGTCCAGGTCTGTGTTTGGTTTTGCCCATATTTGGCCCTGAACGCTTTGGCGTGAAGCCGATAAAGAGGTTAAATGCTTCTGGAGCCTCTCATTGATCCCAGCACATGTCTAGCAGCAGGAAACGCTCGTTCCCGCCTGGCCTGGTTGTCATTAGCCCGCGCGCCGCTGCAACACCGGCCCCGTTCGCGCCGGTGCACGTGTCTGAAGTATCCCGGTGTTTTTGGCTGCGGTAAATAACCCTACGCGAATCCCCCGCAAGGGCTCGAGGACGAGGTGGAAGTGATGCGTGCCTGTTTCCTGCTCCACCTGTAACACCCCCCACCACCCACCTCCCCGCCCCCACACCCCCACCCAAAC
>CM067475.1:35194247-35260947 GCA_034552555.1 Semaprochilodus insignis
CACACGTATGCACACGCGCACACACAGACGCGCGCGCACGCACCGTAGGACCGACCGTACACTACTAGGGGTTGGGAGAAGCGCGCGAGGCGTTTTGGGTGGAGCAGCCGGGTCGTCGTGCTTCTTCTGCTTCTGCTTCTTCCTCACTGCGGATGCTGGCGTGAGCGCACGAGCGAGCGAGAGACGTACAGACAGACAGACAGACAGGCAGACAGACAAACAGAGGGAGACCGGGGGAGGAATGGTGCTCGCGTGAAGCGTCCGCCTGTCCGCCTTTGAAGGCACCATGGAGGAATCCGAGAGCATTCCGTGCGCGCCTGAGGACGGGCTGCTCGCGAGCTGGCGCTGGAACCGGAGCGCGCGGGAGCAGGTGCAGCTGAAGCAGAAGATCCGTGACCTGCCCGGTTTGCTGAAGCACGGCTTACATCTGAGGAAGAAAAGCGTGAGTACAGAGCGCCTTAAGCGCGAACTGAATAAACGTCGCCGTGACCACTTTCTCGGGTAGCCTGTCCGTGAGTGGTGACCAACTGCATGTTTTCGTCTGTAATGAATGGAGTCGTTCGTCTCTATGTCTGCCAGCCTCCCGGTGAGGGTGGTGTTTTGTTTTTAAAGCCCCCTAAGGCTTCCCCTCACCTCCTCCCGTTTACAACCAGGGATTAAAGAATACCGTTAATACCAGATACGGACTAGAAGCTATGAAGCGCATTTGTCATTGATTTGAGAGATCATGAATGCAGGCTGGTTTTCACGCGCCGTATCTAAGGCAACAGGAATCCTCCAACCCACACACACACACGTACAAGTTTGTATTCCTGTCTTTGTGGGGTTCATGCATTACTTTATCTACATGTGCTGTGCTCCACCTACTTCACCTGAAGGTTGACCTCAGCAACCACATCTTGTGGCTCTTTTACTCTTTCAACAAAAACTGCTTTTTTTTTTGGTGTATAAAAGCTTTTATCCTCATGGGGGGCATCCACATGTCCTAGGGGATGTGAAGATGCTCCTCATCCACATGTCCACTTCATCCTAAGGGCATTCGGTCCCTGCAAGGTATGAAATACATGGCCGTAGACACATACACACACCTGACGCTCTTAATGCCTTTGCAACTGAACTTCCTCGTCACTGCCTGCCTCACGAAGCCGCCTATAAATAACACCCCCCTTTGTCCGATAGCTTATTTTGCTCGATTTTTTTTGGAAACATTTGGAAACAGTGTGACGTGTTGTATGACCACACAACAACCTTGTAAACCTTGTTGTATGGGAGGTGCTCAAATAATGAGCACCAGGCTGTATGACTGGATTTTATAGACAACAGCGTGCGCATTTTCAGTCGTGTAAGGTTAAAAATAAAAAAACAAAAAAAAAAACCCATGGCTAGTTTGACAATTATTCATGTTAAGAAATGGTCATCCATCGCTCTCATTACCCAGAGCAGATTTATATTATTTCTGACAAAAAACACCAAATCCTGGGCCATCATGCTGACAGCCTGGAATATTTCAGGTGCTTGCCATGTGTCCTGTTATTAAGATTACAACTTTTTATGATACATACATATAACAATACAATGGCTTTCCTGAAAGTTATTGCAAAAAAACTTGCTTTCTCCATTTTGTGTGAGGGAGTGGACCTGTTATGCTAGAACCTGTCAAAGGTGGAGAAAACAACAAATTGCCTATGCTGAGAAAAATACAACATTTATTCATGACGGAAGCAACATATTGTCGCTTTCCAAAGAAAACAAGTATCTCCAAAATAGCAACTTTAGAGGAGAGGGCAAAAGCCTGAATTAATTGTAATGTAAGTCAGTGGAGCCAGACTTTTTTTCCAAGAGATTTTGGGCCATCATGACATTTTCACAGCAGCTGCTGTGTTCAAATGATGCATAAAAGTAAAAACAATGGAGATACATGTTTTCCTTCAGACAGCGCTGATATGCACAAGCCCTAATTTAGGAGCTTTTCAACAATAAAGCAACAGCAGCTGTTAACATTTGTTTGGGTGTATTTTAGTTATTCAGCAACCGCACATGGACACTGCAGGCTAATATCTTTTTTATGTCTTATCATCCACACGTAAGAAAACGTATATGAGCATATAGTATGGAATGATCATGTCTGGTTAAAACTCATCTAATGCACATCCCTTTGATCAGCAGAGACATGTTTGGTGTTTGAAGTTGCTTCTGTAGTTTTGCACTGGAGCTATAGGTCTAAGGACTATTGAAGCTAATAAAAGTATATTACTAACAGAGATTGATTATGGACCGGTGTCCAGGGGCCTCTGGACTGCTTGATCCAATCCACTGCAGATGTAAGGACTGAAGAAATGGTCAAAGAAATAAAATAAATGAAATAAATGCTATCTGTTCTGTTAGAGTCGACACATAAGATTTCATTGCTGCCATTTAAATGGGATGTGTGTTCAACCAGGAGTGAACTACCTCGTTCAAGGTGTCTGATTCCGCTCGTCAGCCAATTAGCCAGGCCTTCACAAGTTAAATTCATGTTGTTATAACTGAAAATAATAACATTATATAGGAAAATGCTAATCCCTGCAAGTCTGTGGCCCAGTAGGAAGCCAGTATGACACCGCTGTTTTAGACAGTTTTTGAAGACAAAGAGAAGGAATCCTGATTTAAAGCTCATCCACAAAATTCAAACCTTGCTAGTCCATGATACATTCCTGGTTGTCAATCCAGCAGTGACTTGCTTATGTGGTTTTTGGCATTTTATGGCATACTTTTATCTATAATAATATTTAAATATTATAGTAATAGCCACATTGAGAGGCTTTCTTTATTTTTTGATGTTTAAACAGTATGTCATACAGTGTCATAAGCAAGTCTATTTTAGATTACTTAATATTACATTGCTTGCCAGCTACAGTGAACATACATACATATACAGAGAGAGACCAAAGAAGGGAGGTGTGGACCTGATAGTGAATCCTTAGGGTTTAAGAGGTTACCTCAGGAGGGGGCTAAGGGATTCACGCACCACAAGCCATGTAATGGGAGTCCTTGGGAGGCTGAGAGAGGAGCTCTTGCAGACAGGTGCACATAGAGGTTTTCTTCCTTTTAAAGGTCAGGCAATGTTTCCCAAAACCCTAGTCCTTAAGCACGCTGACCCTGTGCACTATAGCGTTTTCCCTGCTTAACTCCAAGAACCCGTCAGCAGGGCCAGACTTCCTTTCCTCAATCTGTGCACTTCTATTATAATTCAGTTTTGAATGAGTGTACTACCTACTGTCCATGTTCCTTTAAATTATACTCTATGACCTCTGGTAACTTAGTAGTTAACAGAGTTACAGTGGTAACAGGTCCCGTTTTCATTGATCAACAATAAATAAGACCACAGCATTGTACAATAAAGATGTCCAATTCCCTTCATTACTAGATTAATTATACTTCTATGGGCAAAAGATGACAGCATACAACCACAACTGCTATTGATGAACTTATTATGTTCTTTTATTTAACAAAGATTAAGCTTCAACTCACACGCAATCACTGTATTTGCTTCAGAGTTAGGGACCATCTAAATTATTATTATTTATTGGTATTATTATTAGAATTATTTTAATGTATTGTTAATTGTTTATTTATTATTGTTTTTAGCTGTATCAGATGTGTCTCTGAAAGTACATCTACTAATGCTTCTGGACACATTGCCAGTGATGTCTTGGAGGCATCAGCAGATGTCCTTAACATAAGAAAATTAGCATTAGCAGCACTTCTGGTGGTGGTACTTTTTTCTTTGAGGTGGTAAGCAGTAATAAGATGAGTTGGAGCTTTATCATTGTCAGGCAAATACTACACCCTGGCTTACCTATTTATTGCCTATTGTTCATTACTGTGAACTCTATTGGAGCTTAACAACTGTCTATTATATTGCAAATGGCAATCATGTGATTTGTTATAGAGCCAGCATAACACAAATGACAGGCATTTTTTCAGTAACAGCCTCAATTGACAATACATGTGGGTTCTCAAAAGGAGATTCCAAAAAGTCCAAAAATATTGGTTACTTTACCTTGTTATGATTGGCAACCAAAGTTTTAACAAAACAACAAAATAGCTAGAAAACAGGACAATATTTGGACAATACCTGTTTTTTCCTAGTTGTTGAACCAAAGTAAATAATTCCACAGTGATTTTAGTCTTGGAGGACACCAGAATTTCAAGTTAAGTTTATGCCAGTTTTTTTGTCAGAACGGTAGTGCTGGACCCCACTAAAGATTTCATGTACCTGTGAGTTGTTCGACTGCTCGTGTTTGACTGCTTGTGTATATGTCTGAAAAGGATTCTGTTACCACCCCAAGCCTGCTAGATGAGGCACCCAGGGAGGGAATAGGGGTTGAACAATGCTGGAGTATGCCCATAAAACACCTGATGCAACGACTCTGTTCATTAGCACCCTTTCTGAGTTGCAGTGGACATGTTAGAGCTGGGAAAACACTATACTGTATAAGGCAGAGGATACCTCAGGACAAGTGCTGGAGACCACTGGTGTACAGCGACTCCTCAGCCCCCGTGTTTTCCCTCTACTCATTATCTAGGAAGCAGATTGTTCCCCTAAAGCAATGTGACACAGGAGTGTCAGAGCTTTTCCTTTGCTCTGAACAGTGTCAGAACAAACATCTCATGCTTCAGCGACTCACCCTGCACCGGGCTGATGTGTTATACCTTAATTATGTGTGAGCACATCCTACATTTGGAGAGCTTCTCAAAAGGTTTGATTGTTGAACAAAGCAGGTGGAGTTTTGCAGTCTGTCTGGACTTGTAGAACGTGGAAGATTAAATGAAGCGTTTCTAATTTCTCCTCATGGATGAGAGAGAGGAGTGACAGAGGAGATTAGCCTAAGATTGTTCAATGTAGAGAATACTGAAAGTGGCTTTAGGAATTCTGGGATGAATCTACAGTTTATTATGCTGTTTGTTGTGTTAGGCAGTATTCTGTAGCAGAGCATGATATCCCCCGGCCTTATTCACAATTTTAGATTGTTTCATTTTGTCTTTCATCAGTAGAAGTTCTTTCACTACAGTACCCAGCATGCATTAAACAATACATCATACCACCAGCTGTAAACATTCTAAATGTGTGTTTTCACATTGAAACGCACATTAGAATAGAGAATACAAGCTTAAATGCAAATCTGACTCTTTGAATGTTCGTCACTGAATTTGTTCATAAGCTATGAAGGACCATAACAGCCTCCTATGTTAATGGCACTCAGTTTCACTGAATCTGCTGTTAACTAGCAGCACAATGTGCCAGAATTGAAACAAGGCAACAAAGTAAACCATTAAACGCTCATCAAAACAACCATAAATACTGAACCACCTCTTTTATTCTGTCATTCTCTCATTGTAGACTGTCAAAAACATTCAGTTTATCCTTTTTATTAAGATACCCGGTTTGCAGTGAATGGCTGACATGAACAGGCTAGCTGAGAATCAGCTGAGTGGCTTATATATAAGTTGTATTAACTAGCATTGGATATTTTAAACTGAGCCCACTGACCGGAATGTTCAGCAATAAACACATGAAACATTAAATAATATTAAATACACCGAGTAGGTTACATGTCTAGAATGCTACCAATATCTGAAGGAATTAGAACGTGAAACAGCACTTTTATTACTTTGTTACTCCATAGTTATGGGGTTTCTTGGCTGCCTTTGTGTTGCAAACACAAGGCATCCTGACTGTCGTTCCCCTGAAGACAGGGTGGGCGGATCCAGCCCGTTTCCAAGTTTTTCATCCTTTAAAGTCAGAGGAAGGAAGTGAAACCGAGGTGAAATATCTAGATAGGTAGCTTTAGCTTTTAGCTTGTTGTCCTCCTCTGAGTTGTACATGTGGTTTGAGTAATCGATTCTCTCTGTTGTAATGATGATTTGAAGAAACCACACTTATAAGATATTTGACTTCATAGCACTAATTTTAGCTATCTGCCTTCCTTCTGCATTTACCTGCTAAAGGAAAACATCTGAAAACAGTGTGTCTTCAAATATCCAGCCCTAAGTAGTTCCTGCCTCCTTCAAGATATATCATCAGAAGAGGGTTTCCTAGTCTTTAACCTGAACGTTAAAAATGAGGGTTCCTAAAAACGTCTTCGCTTGGATGTAGTTGAATCTGATATACAACCTTTACATGATGTCGAGGTTCTTAACACTCATTACAAAGAGGTATCCACATGTAGTTGTTCTATGCTATTGTTCTAAAGAGCTCTTGTCGATGCCTCTATTTTGAGGAGTGTGGGAGCTCTTGTATTTTTTTTAATCTGGAGAGGGTTCCCTTCTGTGAGGCACATTTCTCTTGTTGTAAACCCGTCAGGCTTCACTCTATCAATTCCAAAGACAGACTGTCATTTCTAGACATCATTGTGGAACCCTTGGAGGCTGGAATTGACATTATAGGTTTGTATAAGGTCAATCCCTATTGTACACCAGTAGCAATCTCCAAGAGACTGGTCTCAAACATTGAATCATGTTTCAGATTATCTAGTGGAAAGAAGGCTGGAGGCGAGGGGGTGGGGGCAGTCTCAAAGCTGTGGTTTTAACTGTAGCTGGATTTGCTCTCCTGTGTTTCTATGGACTGTATGTGCATGAAAGAGAAAGAGAGAGATTGAAAGAGAGAGACAGATACACTTCAAAGATCAGGATGTTTGTAGAGAAATGCATGTAAGAAAACAGAAAATGTATTTATTTATATCTCAGTAAATACGTTTTCTGAATGATGTTTATTTAATGCTTATATTTTCTTTAGAGGGCAGCAGTGGGCAAGGTTTGTTTATTTAATGTTTGTTATATCAGTTCAGAGGGTGGCGGTGAGGAATGTTAGTTTATTTGATGTTTGTTGATAACACCTTTGGAGGACAGCAGAGAGTAATTTTTTTACTTAATGTTTGTTAATAACATATTTAGAGGGCAGCAGTAAGTAATGTTTGTTTATTTGATGTTTGTTGTGTAAAATTAGTCCTTTAGAGGACTTCAGAGGACTTGATGTTTGTTAATATTAGATTTAGAGGGCAGCAGGGAGTGATGTTTGTATATTTGATGTTTGTTAATATCACCTTTAGAGAGCAGCAGTGAGTAATGTTTGTATATTTGATGTTTGTTAATATCACCTTTAGAGGGCAGCAATGAGTAATGTTTGTTTATTTGATGTTTGTTGTGTAAAATTAGTCCTTTAGAGGACTTGATGTTTGTTAACATTAGATTTAGAGGGCAGCAGTGAGTAATGTTTGTTTATTTGATGTTTATTAATATCACCTTTAGAGGGCAGCAGTGAGTAATGTTTGTTTATTTGATGTTTGTTGTGTAAAATTAGTCCTTTAGAGGACTTGATGTTTGTTAATATTAGATTTAGAGGGCAGCAGGGAATGATGTTTGTATATTTGATGTTTGTTAATATCACCTTTAGAGAGCAGCAGTGAGTAATGTTTATTTGATGTTTGTTAATATCACCTTTAGAGGGTGATGGTAAATAATGTTTGTTTAATTGATGTTTGTTAATAACACATTTAGAGAGCAGCAGGGAGTAATGTTAGTTTACGTTGAACAAATATCTAAGTACTGTTAGATTATATTAACAATTATTATTACATAATTGTATTGTTAATCTCAGTTCTTTCTGTAGCAATTAATCACCAGCTAAAAACTTCATGGATGTGACTGAACTACATGATGAACACTGTTGACAAATGAGTGATGGACATTTTCTTTGTATGCTCCATAAATACAGAAAACACCTCAGATACTTACAGTTTTCTTTTTTATAAGCAGTTGTACAATTTATTTAATTTGACCTGATTTGGTGGCTTTGCGTAAAATTAGGCAATATAAGGAGGTAGAAACTGTAATCATACTCATAAAAGGCTGGATATTGGAGACGACAAATTCTTTTATATATTCATTCCACTTATGCCATTTTAGTATGGCCACTGTTTATCCAGGAGTTGATTTTGACCTCTAATTCATTTCACACCAGGCTTATTTTATTGACAGAGGTGAACAAAGTAGGCTAATAGTTTATTGAATAGCTTATACAATAAAATTATTGAACTTTATTGAAGCTTTGCTTTAAGACATTGACACAGTGTCATTCAGCAGTATGACTCTACAGGTAGTGTTTCTCCTTCTACGTAAGTATCATTGCTCTGGTTTTATATAGCATGTCCTCTATGAATAAGCTTGCACATGCTCCGCTGTGATATAAGGGTGTGAGAAAAATGTGTGGGTGAGAGAACATGAACTTATCATAGCAATAGTAGCATCCATGGGGAGCGTTAGTAACAGAGTTACAGGTTGTGGTTGTGTTTGTGTAATGGCGTTTGACAACGAACCTTCAAATGCTGATGATCACATTCTTTAACATCATTCCTATCCCCTAGCCTGGAACATGAAACGTCTCATAAATTGAAATAAGGGATGGGATAGAATCCAGTTGTAATCAAATACTGTAATAATCCTATCATTCTACAATTAAATAATTCTAATAACCTTTACAAAGGGTGCAATTTTCATGGTCCATAATATGTGCATGCATAAACATGCAGAGGCATTTCTTGCTTGGCAAAAACAGTTGTTCCACTTCTCATATGAGTGTCCTATGCACTCGTTCTTACATCAACAGCCAAGTGAGGGAGGTGGTGCTAGAGGAAAGAGAAACTTGGCAAGGGAGCTAAAGGTCAGTGTCAACTCTAAGAGACTGTTCTTTACATACACTCATCATCAAAAAAGTAGTTGCACAAATAATTACCACCAGAAAGAATTAACAGACAGGAATGAAACTTGGTGGGTGGGTTTGACATCATGAGATATGCAAATGATTCAAGTTTCATGCTTAGCTATACATGTGACGTAAGCAAGGACGGGCCTTATCGTTGTACCTGACTGACCCAACGGCCATGACTATTGCGGACATTCAACAAGCAGTGATGCCCTCCAGGTCCTGTAAGTGCCAGCACCATTAGGAGATGGTTGTATGATGCAGGACTACATGCACGCAGACCGTTGTGACGGCTGCCCTTAACAACACATTAACCAAAGACTGTAGTGGTGTCGTGCCAGACTGTTATGGAGTGACTCAGAATGGCAGCAGGTCATCTTCAGTGATGAGTCCCACCTCTGTCTTGGTGGAGACGACCAACAAATCTGTGTGTAGATGCACTGGTTTGTTGTTACGCGTCCCACATGCAGAAGGCCTGGTGTCACTCCATCTCCACGCCTACCGCAAAATCTGCAGGAACTGTGTGAGAATATTTAAATTGCATGGGATGAATTATCACAGGACACCATTAGGAACCTTGACAACTCCATGGCATGTCGTGTTAACAAACATGGGGCCTGATGCCATACTGAGAGTTACTACTTCTGTATGTGTAGCTCAATAATATTTCCCATATCAGTCTAAATGAATCATCATGTATTGTTCCTGGTAACCTTTATCTTCCTTCCCAAAAGCATTCCAACACTTTCTTCTGGGTGCAGCTATTCTTTTGACGATGAGTGTATTTCTCACAAACATTATGCTATACCAATAGTCCTTGGGAAAGACTCTTAATGCTAGAACTGCCTACCTCTGTAATATGGCCGAACTGAGAACTGTTTTAAATGAAAGCAGCTGCCAAACGCCATGTATGAATAAGCAGAAATGAAGAAAAAGACATAAACAGGCCCCACAACTGTACACTGCGTTTTAGACTTTAAGGTTCAGTTCCTGGCAAAATGTACAGATGTATAAAGTTGTTCAACTTTAAATGCATCCTTATAAGTTTCTAATCTAAATAACTGTCACAATACTGGTCAGAACAGTGCATTAGTGTTTTCTCTGATTCTCCCAGCCCTAAGATTCTGTGTCCATGGCCAGGTGGATGTTGTTAATGGCTGGTAATCTCTCCTCTGTCCTAACTGTGGTGAAATGTAAACGTAAGCGGACGAGCTTGTTTGATTTCATGATCTTGTGGTGCTCTCATCCAACGTGACGAGATTTCTCAGCGAGTCACGGCGTTGTGAGCGGAATGATCATGTGTGTGTATGTGTGAGCGTTGGAGGCTGCAGCGCTGAGCCTTGCTGAGCACTCTAATCTGAGAGTAATCCATTTCTGCCAGATAATGACCCACACACCCACTGCACTCCGTACGCTGCACGCAGAAACACACTCCTCGCAGGGGCTTTGATGTCTGCACATAGATAACACAGCGACAGGGTTCTCCCTCTTCTCCCTCCCTCTCTCTCTCTCTGTATTTCTCCTTTGCTGCCTGTCCCTTTCTTCTTCCCACTCTTTGCATTTGTCTGTGAAGCTGAAATGACTCCTGACTATATGATGCGCTACACAGGATGTAATCTAGCTGTGTTGGCACTCTGTGTGGTGCACAGCGATATCACTGCCTTACAGCATCTCCAAAAATAATAACTTTACTGAAAACATCTGCTAAAATTTCACTGTGAATGTTAAAATTTCACCATGTCTCATTTAGGGATGCACAGATTCGAAGGTCGGAATCGGATTTTTACTCAAAATAATCAGCTGATTTTTCAACCAGATTTTGGCCGACCTGTGTTGCAGTTTCTTGAGCTAAGTAATGTGAAGCAGGCTGAGACGTGGGGGTGCTGAGGGGGGCTGTAGCACCCCTGGAGCTCAGGATAGTTTTACTGCAACTGCTGCAAACAATAACGGAAAAATAACAAAAGAACAGAACAGAAAAACTGTGAACATAACTGTGAACAAAAATCCATGTGTGATTTTGTGTAGGGTAATATTGTGTTTTTACACTGTTTATTTATATATTGCATATTTATTGTAAATTTATTGTATATTTATCTGTATCTCAGAATCTGCAGTAGCCTCATACTCTATAACTTACTATTAGTACAGGGGCGTAAGTCGCTCTGTCACCAACTGTTGGCTGCTTGGGGTTTGTAACTTGACTTAAGGATTTGCATGTTGCCAAAACACAAGCAGGCCTTATAGGCTAGTTCTGTGCTCTGAACTGGGCTCATATTGTTTTAAGAACATTCAAAGTTCAGCCAACATAATTATCTCCCTCTCTCATCCACCTTTGTCATTATCTCAGTCACACCTATGCCACAGTCTGGCACAGTCTGCAACACAATATGCAGAAGACTTTTGGCACACCATCAAAACTGCTATTTTGTTACATTCTGCTGATAATTTTAGTTCATTTTGGAATGTTTTAAACTAAAAACTCTATGAAACGCTTCAATAAACATTTTCTGATCTGAACCTTGAATGAACTAGGACACTCATATCACAGTGCATCAATAAAAGAAGCCTTATGCATCTTTTATACAGGGATAGAAAATCCATTAGCATACAGAAAGCTCTGATATGATGATGTGAACATGCATGGGCTGTAACTCCCCTAGCAAAAAATTTCAACAAGTTTAACCAGGCAAATTCTTAGCTTGCTGGTGAGATGTTTGGTTTGGTAGGGTTAATGAGCTAAACCAGCATTTTTAACCCTTAAACAATGAGAAATGTAGCATTTACCTTCTAAACGTTCGGCCAAATTCAAAACAATAAATTAGCCGATTGCCGAATGCCGAAAGTCAGTTGGTGGTTGCATGTTCAGAGCAGAAATCTGTTGATTTCGGTCTTTGTCAGTTCTATATTCAGTTTTAACATGATAAAATCAATGCAGTTAATGTGCCACCTTAAAAACTATGCTTAATGATGATGTCAGTTTATTTTTACACTCAAATGTGCTAACAGAAAAGATTGCCCTTGAAATTCCAGTGTTATTGGCATTTTTACATTTTTCTTGTGACTGTGATGATATCATACCTTCAGATAAGGAGCCATATCAAACTCAGTTTCTCTTTCACACCCCTGATTTCTCTCCCTCATGTGTTTCTCTTTTTTTCTATTTAACACCTCCTTGTTGGTGCCGCTGTCCTCTGTCTACTTTTCTCTCCCACTCTCATGTGTCTGTAAATCTCTCTCTCTCTCTCTCCTCCTCTTCACATCATAACCAGGCTGAGGCAGTGGTGGAGGGAGATTGAAACGTCAGTCTTCCACAGCTGAGGGCTGTAAAAAGAATAACGCTTACTTGTTTTCCCCCCTCATATAAGCCTCCACCAACTAGAAATGATGGCTCAATCGTCCTCCAGGGAAACACTAAGGTCATGTTGACCATGCTTCACTTTAAAGCAGTGCTGTAGCGAAGAGTCCCATTTACACGTTTTCCCTTTTTACCCTGAACGCACGTTTGCTTCTGTAGTTTTTCTGTAGCACTGGAGTTACAAGGCTCATGTGGCTAACGAATAATTGAAGCTTTCAGCCCAGCAGTTACCAAACCACATGCCTAAATCATTACACACTCACTTCAAATAGCAGCAATACATTCATCATCAAAAGGATAGTTACACAAAACCCAGAAGGAATCAACCAACAGGAATGAAACTTGGTGGGTAGGTTTGACATTGTGAGACATGGGAATGTTCTTAACACCATGTCGGTGTCGCCAAAGGCTGCTTGTCTCAGAATGGCAGCGGGTTATCTTCAGTGACGAGTCCCGCTTTTGTCTTGGTAGGGCTGACCAATGAATCTTTGTGTGGAGGCGATGATCACCAAGACGATTTGTTGTCACATGTTACATGTCCAGAAGGCCTGGTGTCACTCCACCTACAGCCGTACCGCAAAATCTGCAGGAACTGTGTGAGAATATTCAAGCTGCATGGGATGGATTATCACAGGACACCATTAGGAATCTCTACAATTCCATGCTGAGATGTCTGGCATGCTGTGTTAGCTAACATGGCAGCCCGGTGCCATACTTCTGTATGTGTAGCTCAATAAATATTGTCCATATCAGTCTAAATTTATCTTAATTTATTGTTCCTGGTAGTCTTTATCTTCCTTCCCAATAGCACTGCAATCTGACACTTCCTTCTGGGTGCAACTATTCTTTTGATGATGAGGGTAATTAAATAATATCTAATAGACTTGCTCATATGGCATTTTCCATCACTGAAAATCCACAAAAGGGCTTCTAGTAGTGTAAGCTATGCAACATACTTTTGCTCATTTCTATAGATGACAGCAAGTCAGGCTATGGAAGCTCATTCTTAGGTAGAGGAGAAAAAATACATTTGAAATGATGGAAATTTAAAAAATGATGGTTGTTTTTTCTGTTTCTCTGAATTTGGCAGCCGTATGTCAAAAAAATTGACGTAGTATTCAAACACTGACCTATTTTTTATCTCAAAGAAATCAAAATATTTACTATATTTACTAAAACATCTACAACAACTAAGCAACTTGTTTTCCAAAAAGTTTGACTAAAAAATTCTCTATATAGAAATTAGATATTATTAGATATATTGATATGACAATATATAATGTTACTGTGATAAATTACATATAATTAAGTGATAATCTTTGCTGTCTATTTTATCACATCCACTTACCATATAGGAGCACTTTGTAGTTCTACAACTAAAAACTGCACTACAAAAAGATCTTGGTAAGTAATACTATCTTATATCTAGTTGACATACATAATTTTAAGATTATGTAACTTATTTTCAGATGTTACATTAGCCTTGTTAGCTCTAGTGCAAAACTTTAGAGACAAACATGTCATGGCTGATTTACTACAACTGTGGTAAGAGGTAAAACTGCGTCAATATGATTTTATTTACCAAGCTATTTCTTTAAGAGGATGAGGAGGAAGGAGTGATGAGGGTAGAGGAGGATGAGTCCTTGAGGTGGTGCAGAGACCCTTCAGGTAGATGAGGGAGCCATATCTGAGTGCCTGCCCCAGCCTGTCCCTCTCTTTTCCTCTAAAATCTTGTCTTTCGTGTGAATACTGTATTTTTTTCCCCTCTCATGTCAGTATCTTTGTACTTGAATGAACCTTCGGTGTGCTCCACTTCCCTCGCAGCCCAAACACTGTCTGCTCTGCGGCTCCGCTGCTGGGAGCTGCTCCCTCCTCCAGGCCGGGTGCCCTCCGCCTACAGCAAATCAATACTCCACAGCGGACACACCGCCTTCCACGCACACCGCTGTATGAATGACTGCAGCCAAAACAAAGCCCACACACGGTTTAGTGGACTCAGAGAGAGATTAGTCTAGTCTAGTGGCAGAGAGCTCTCTCTCTCTGTGTCTCATCTCTTTTATCTCTTTCCGCTCTGTATTTCCCTTTCTGTCTCTTTGTTTTGAGGTAACTTCAAGGCAAAGAAACATTTGCACAGCGTGTTTTTTTTTTTTGTGGAAAGAAAAGATGTTTGATGTTTTCAGCATTCTTAGCTTCCACACATGGTGCAGCTGGTTGAGGCGAGGGCCTAACCCATGTGAAAGAAATGAAGTATAACCTACAAAACCATGTTTTCGTCAGTGTATGATCATCTATAATTACGAATTGTCGTGTTTTCCCTAGCTTTGAATGAGCCCTTCATATCTACAGTACCAGCCAAAGGTTTAGACACACCCAACTAAAAGGATGTTTTTGGTTAACTTAAAGACTTAGCAGTCCCAACTGTTGAGATGTCTGAAACAATAATATTCTGATATACCATAGACACTCTTGATGAATCACAATATTATCTTTGCTATATCACCCATTCCTAAATATATACTCATCGTCAAAAGAATAGTTGCACCCAGAAGGAATCAAACCGACAGGAATGAAACTTGGGAGGTTTGACCTTGTGAGACATGCGAATGATTCAAGTTTCACACTCAGCCGTGCATGTGACATAAGCAAGGACAGGCCTTTTTGATCCAACAGCCACGATTGCAGACATTTATTGAGCAGTGATGCCCTCCATGAGTCATCCTGTTAGTGCCAGCCCCATTGGCAGACGTCTGCACGATGCAGGATTACATGCATGCAGACTGTTACGACTGCTCTCAACGATTACGATTGCTCTTAATACCATGCCAACATGGCCAATGGCTGCAGAGGTGTTGTGGTCACTGTGGTCAGCACCAAAATTGTTGTCACTGTTGTCACGTGTCACATGTCTGGAAGGCCTGGTGTCACCTCCACCACTGCTGCAAAATCTGCAAGAACTGTGCAAGAATATCCAAGCTGCATGGGATCGATTATCACAGGACACCATTAGGAACCTCTACAACTACATGCCTAGATGTCTGGCATGTTGTGTTAACAAACATGGGAGCCCGACGCCATACTGAGAGACACTACTTCTGTATGTGTAGCTTAATAAATATTGCCCATATCAGTCTAAATTTATCATAATTTATTGTTCCTGGTAACTCCTTCCGCATAGCATTGCAATCCGACACTTCCTTCTGGAAAAGTGAAAAAACTACATCTCTTACCCTTTCATTTCTGTGAAAACACAAGGTAATCTTGTATGGGTAGCCATGTCTAAACCTTTGACGGGTCCTCTTCCAGTGAAGGCCGGTATGTTGCACCGACATGTTTCTACAGTAGCCCAAAACAGACAACCCAAAACTGGCTCTGAAGAGTGCCTTTCGTGCTTTTACATTGAAACGGCAACCTGAATTTGGTGGGACTATAGCACAGACTGGAAAACACAGAAAGAAGAAGAATCAGTGGCTGCTGCTGGTGGGAGAGTGATTCCTCCTCATCAAAGAAGCAAAAAACTGGAGGCCATCATACTTTGGAAAGAGTGGGAATTCACTTAGTGGATCTCATCTCTTCTTTTGTGACCTCATCTCTAGACATCATGATATCTTACACACTGCACCTTTCATCCTTTCAAATTGGCCATCTCTCCAGGGAGACAAAATACCATGCCAACAAGAGACTCTAAAATACAAGCCCAAGTTGGTTGTTGTGGGTTGTTTACGTCCTAAGTAAACCTACAGCATAGATTTGTTGATGCCTTTTCATGCACTTGGCACGATGCTTGTTCAGGTGCTTCCCTTACAGATCAGTTCCAATCCATGGTCTTTATTTGTGGCATGTCATGTGATGTGTGCATCCGTGCGCAGCACCAGAGAAGGGGTGAGCAGATTGGCTTTGGTTAGGTTGCCGCATTGGAGTTTCTGATCCAGTGAAAGTCACAGTGGGAGTGTCTTTGGGCAGCACTGAGAGAGGGAGGAAGAGAAAGGAAAGAAGCACATCCCGAAACCAAAAACAGAAAAACAAACACCATGGCTAAAATGATATTTTTCAGCATGGAATGATGAGCAGTGCAGCAACTCTTCAGATCCTAGTTCCTGTTATTGATCCTGCCTTCACACATGTCGATTTGTCGGTTGTCTCCACCAAGACAAAAGCGGAACTCGTCACTGAAGATGACCTGCTGCCATTTTGAGTCACTCCATGACAGTCTGGCATGACACCATTGCAGTCTTTGGTGATGTTGATGTTGTGTTAATTAGATTATGATGATAGTGTCTAGGGCTGCAGTAATTAATTGACAGATATTGATTAGTCATTGATTTTAAAAGTAAGTTAACATGACATAATAAACAGAAACCCTTTATAATACTGTATAATGTTTATATGATTTTCAAATTAATTCTGTCAAACTGTAGTACACCACAGGAAGTGTAGGGGGGCTATAGTTTTCACTCCATCAGAAAGAAGAAAACACTTGCACAGATAAAACTGTGTGACGATGGCTGTGTGATGGCCAAAGTGAGAGGAAACTGCAGCAAACATAAAGGGTCGATTAGTCGATTAACAGAGATCCTCTAATGAAAGTAGAAGTTCCTCCCTTTAGACCTCCACTTGAGTAAAAGTACTGAAGTATTTACCTTCAAATGTACTTAAGTACAGAGAGTAACAGTAGCATGATTTATTATGGCTCTAATGTCCTATTATCATTTCTGGAACAAGACTCTTAATCAAATCGTTTTAGGCGAAGAGACTCTAGTGTCTCTCAGTCCACCAGTCTTTAATAGAAGGTCTTTAATTAGTCTGACACTGATGTCTATTCAAATGATCATAAGCACAAAACACTGAAGGAGAACAGATTCAATTAGCTAGAAACAAGCTCTGTCCAACAGGTCAAAACAGGCTGAAAACAAAGTGACCTCTGTATCCTGATTGGTGGGCTCGCTTCACACTTCTTTCTTTTGGACATGTTGTGTTTTTATGCACACATAAGCCAAAAAGAAGGACAGAACGGGCCAGAATGTAGTGGAGTAAACAGTAAGATATTAGTCTTTGAAATGTAGTGGAGTTACATTAAAAAGACCCCCAGAATGGAAACACTTCAGCACAGATACACCAACAACCTACTTACAATGGAGTAACCAGTTACAGTTACTGAGTTACTGTACACAAATAATATTCTATTGAGCAATCAATCATATGAGTTACGAGCAGGTTAATATTCTCCTTTTCTCCGCTGTGTGTCTACCAGTCGGCTGTTTACATGGAGACATAAGAATGAAAAAAGAAAAAAAAGAAACGTTTTGCTTTGTGCAGCTTTCTTAAAATCTACCCAAGTGCCGAAAGTGGTACATCTCACAAACCATCCTGACCCTGTTTCAGCTCATTAGCTCATCATCTGGCATCGCCATGCAAGAGAAAGTCCAATATGAGAGAATGAGAGAACAAGAGGAAAACACTGTGGGTTTTCAAACAAAAAGAGAACAGACAACTTAAGAACATCACCCCAGCTCGTTCAAGCAGGAGCCCATAGCTATAATGAGGATCAGTGGCACTGTTCTAGATCTTCCTAATGGTCTGTCTCTCCCTCTTTTTTACATCCTCACTCAAAGTAAGGGCTAAAATGACAGTTTGTACCAATTACTCTCGACACCCTGCTTTATTCCATCCTGCAGACTGGAGACAAATGTTGAGTCCTGTTTCAGAGCTCAGGCAGGAGGAGTTTAACACCCACAGACATTTAGCTAGCCAAGCATCTTTTGGGGTCAGTTTATTTTTTTCCCATACAGTCATGTGAGTGTATTAATAGTAACATTATCTTGATGGCATGTTTGATGAGAGGAAGTGAACTCTGTTGGTTGAAGGCTTCATGCCAAATCCTGGCTCAGTACAGCATGGTTAGCAGTGGGGATTTTAGGGGGATGTATATGGTAGAGTGGTTTCTGTCAGAAAGAGTCTCTCTCTCTCTCTCTCTCTCTCTCTCTCTGTCTGTCTCTCCCTTAATATGTACATTATACATTAATCACGTCATGTTACAACATGTTAATATGATAAAACAATTTATGCCACATTTTTTAACATGGTGAAGTCATTTTCCTAAATCCTGACCCAATTATACTATGCATATGTACACTCATACTTGGTTTTTACCACTTAAAACAAAATAAAACATTAAATATATAATGTGCCATAATGTTTGCATATAAATTCAATAAATATTCAATTTGCTCTCTGCTAACTTTTTTAGAGAATCAACAAAACATAAAAATCCTGATAATGTCGGCCAGCGTAACTAATAATATTAGCCAATGTAATTGATATTATGGGCCAGTGTAACTAATAATATTGAACAATGTAATTAATAATATGGACCAGTGTAACTGATAATATTGGCCAATGTAAATTAATGTAGTCACGAATTTAAAGGACAATCCATATGGACCCTTGAGAGCCGTCATTGCATTTGCTGATCCTTTCATTGGCTATTTATCCTTAAATGATCTAACGTCAAGGTACAAAGTGGTATTACAAGACAAGACAGCCTAGGGCTAGCTGGTTAGCATGCTAATTTCAGTAGATATCTCTGCAACACGCTCTCACGCCGGACAAAGTCTGATTGACGCACACTGAGCTAAAATCAAGGCTGGGTTTATTCACCAGGTTGACAGCTCAAAAACAGAATCCAAGCGAACATGGTACAAGGGACAGGCAAAGTCATGTACGAAGAGGCAGGCAGAAGTCAAAACCAAATAGGCAGTCAGAACTGGGCAACCAAAATCAGAGGGTAGAAGAAGAGAAGGGGCAAACCAGAGATCAAACAGAGTCAGAAACCAGAAAGTCAGAATCAGTATCACTAGGATAGAACGCTCGGTAAGGCAACAGATGTTGGCAATACTTTGCGATGTGTGCGTGTGAACCAGGAGCTTATAAGCAAACAGACTAAATGATATGCAGGTGTGAATACTTAATACTCTGGTGATGACGAACGAGGAAATGGGGCGTGATTGGGCGATGATGGACATGTGACTATGACATCATCAGGACTCTTTATATCTTATAATAACTTGTAATGGGCAGAGTTAAACTGCTGTTGGCTGAATTGGTGGATATATGTAAATGAGTTTCTGATTGCTTGGAATCATAACATGCTATTTTTGCAGCTATATATGGACTGGGTGAACTGGGTAGTGTATGGGGCGTTTTGAAGCTTACTGACTCATGTCTCAGTTGTCAGCTGTCAATTGTGAAATATGGTCATGTCAGTCCTCAATTGTAAAATTAATAAACTCATATAGACTCAAAAGGTACCAAATGTAAATATGTCCCTTCTGAAAACAGTTCTGTTGACAGGTGGCTCTTATATTTAATCAGTTTTAACATTTTTCAGAATAATTCCTGCTTGATTGGCAGCATTTTTCAAGTAAAAATAATGAAAAAAATTATGAAAACTTAATATCAGCCAGTTTTATCAACATATCGGTCTGGCCATACTTTCCCAAACTGAATAGAGTGCAGCTGTGTGTTCAAACTGTGATTCACTCAACAAAAACCGGAGACTTCTCTGCTGTTGTCATTGGAGCATGTCTGACTACAAGATGTCCAGTCATTCCAATGGTTTCTCCTTATATGATTTTACCATGCATAGAGCAATATATAGATAGATAATAAGCATGTTAGATAAGCATTGTAGCACTATAGCATTTATACAATGCAGTGCTGAATATTCAGGGCTATTGATATTGTTACAGTAACACTCTTTTGCCACTCTGTCTCTTTCATAGACATGATCTTGTCTGAGGGCTTCGTAAACACTGTCTGAGCCACTGTAAACACTTGTAAGACACTCCAAGCCTCCTACCTGGGCTCTACTATGGATTAAGTAGTCATATTTGTGTGGTCATGCCGTTTGCCGTAGTCAGGGGGAGGTGTGTTTGGAAACCTGTGTTTGGTCTGGGGGCCTTTATCAATGTGCTGTGTGGCAACTGGACTGTGGAGTTTGTTTAAATACCATTATGACCATGTTTGTTTTTATTGATTGTGTCTTGGCAGCAGTCACCTGATACCGTCCCAGGACCCAGCGCCAGCGTCCCCACCAAGTCTAAGGTAGGGAACTACACGACACGGACACATAATACCATGCCTCCTTTTTGTGTTTTACGTACATTATCATTCAGTACCATTTTTGTGTGCATGTATGTATATATGTTACTGGAAGATTTTGAGCTATTAAATAAAACATATACAAATTTGGCCTCCAGTTCATAATATTTATGCTGTTATTGTAAAAGATAACACTTTTATTTTGCTGCTGTCAGTATAATACCTTGTATCTCTGTTTTAGTTGTCATAAGTACCTGTTGTCCTTTACACTGTGTTAAATGTTATGATGAATGAGCCAAAAGAAATGGACAAAAAATGACTTGGAAAAAAAGTTGGGAGAGGGCCAATAAAATACTGGTAACATCTGCAACATCTCACAACTAATTGGGTTAATTGTGAACAGGTCAGTAACATGGCTGGGTATAAAGATCATTCCAGAGAGGCGGAGTCTTTCAATGGTAAAGATTTTTTGCGCAGATAAACAGTGCAGCAATCCAAAAAAACATTTCTCACTATAGAAGAGGAAAGAATTTTATCACATATGGTACATAATACCATTAAAACATTCTTCCTAAAGGATTCCTAAAAAATCTGTGTGCGTGCAAAGAATAAGACTAAAAACCAATACGGTGTGGTCGTGATCTCCAAACAGGGAATGTCTTACTTATTTCAACAAGATGACGCAAACCACATTCTGCAGGAATTACAGCAGCATCTATAGTAAAAGAGTCCTGGACAAAGGAGACCCCTAACTGTTGAGCTACTGAAATGCTATATTAGGCAAGAATGGAAAACATTTCACTTTCAGAACTACAGCAATCAAGAGCAGAGCAGTATGAAACTCTCTACGCAGTCACAAACCCACTCACACGCACTTTCATTACTATTCTCTGGGTGTGGTGGAGTTGAGACGGCCCGTGGTGGTCATCTGGGTGCTGATGAGTCTCCTCGTTTGCACTTTGTCCGTTTGATCTCATGCTGCTGGTTATGATAATTGATGTCTGCATCTCTGAATCTCCTTTAATCCAAACACGAGTCCGATTAAGTGCACTACCTCGCCATATAATCGCTCTGCTCATCAGCCTGGCCAGAACGAAAGTGTGTGTGCGTGTGCTCAGCGGACTGCCCTACTGAAAAAAGAGGATGATGGAGATAAAAGAGGAGATCAGAGTATACCCCTCTGCGAGTCTCTGACGAATGCGGAGCCTCGTGGGACCCCATGGAGTAGAATGCTAATATTGCTTTTTTTAAACATGAGGAAAAATAATTATTTAAAAGCATGGCCTCAGTTGACAGTATGAACCATACAACAAGGACAATTACGACTGCTACTGCTTACTCTCCAGACTGGAGAACATTTACTTCCTGGTTTTGAAATAAAACCAAATGGTCTGTTTGTGGATGGAGCATGGGCGGGTCAGTAGGTCAATTACTTTTACATCTTTGAACCTAAACGAGTCTAAACTAAGGATGCATTGTATAGTAAAGTTACTGTACACACTGAAAAGCACAAAAATGTGTCACAGTGAGAGTGATGTGTCACAATCAAAATCAATCTCAGGGAGGTATGACTTTGTACTGTGTATACATTTAATGGAATCCCATCCTGCCCATAAAGACAAACCACGCCTGTAGAGTTGATACTGACCAGCGGAGTTCATTTAAAGTTTGCTGGCATTACCAAACATTGTTGGCTTGAGTTTTTTATTGCTGTTTATTATGAATATTGCTTAACTTCATTATTTATATGTAAATTAATAAAGTTAGCATTAGGCTAACATTGCCTAAGAGGAGATCAAAATACTCGATATAGTCAATAGAGTTTAGTGGCTAGATTATCTCAGGAGTAGGGGAAGTTTTCAGGAACTTAGATAAAAAATACAGTATAAACGACAATACAGCGCTACTGTATCGACCCCCCAGTACAATACTGATTAATTGTAAATTATTATGACATACCATTACATTTCACTTATTCAGACCGACGTTTCCAAGTGGAGTTTCTCAGATCATGCTATCCAAGCAGCCAGAACAAGCAACAAACTCCTGTGTCTGTTTTTCCAGGGGGGGGGTTGTGAAGTTACAAGCCTATAAACGATTAGCATTAGGGTGATGCTGATTTGCGAGAATATTCAAGTCTAGTCTGTCTTTTCAATAAGCTGTAATAAGGCAAATATTTTTCTCCATTTGAGCATTTGAGGTGGAACTGAAAGTTTGAAGGCCATTCAGCCTACAAAGATCCAAAGTTCTTCTGAAGTATTACTTTACCCGGCTCTCAGAGTGACATAGGCGTATCTACTTGATTTGTTATGCAAAGTTGGCCATTCAAACAGTTCAAATCTGTCACATCCTCTCTAGCCCTGTCCCTGTGAACCCATTTTTAGGTTCTGTGTTTGATTACTATCCGCCTTGTGCTCTCCTGCCATGTGATTCTGTTTTTGTTTTTGTTTTTCCATCCATTCCATTATTCCAGCCCTTTGCCTTGTTCTGTACCTGTGTGTAATTTGTAGCCCCACTGTTTTTGTTTTCGGTGTTTCTAGCTTGTTCTCTGTGTATTTATACCCCTAGCTGTTCACCTTGTCTTTGCTCAGTGTTTTCCCTGCCTGTTTGCTGTGTCTCTGTAGTTATCGTGGTTTCTTTTATTTCTAGCATCTGTATTTCTTCTATTTCTCCTTTTTCATTTTGCTACTTCTGTGGCCTTTCTAGAGCTTTTATTCATGGACTACAATAAAGCTTCTTCATCTTGCTTCCTTGTCTCCCTCCACATTACAAAATTAAAGTATTCTGTTTACAAACCAGTCCAAAAGGAACATCATTTATCCTGCACCCAACATTTTCCCTTCTGCATATAATACTTCCATCTTTGAAAAAAGTGCTTCTGGTGTTCATTTGTTTATTAGCATGTTTCTCATTGTTAAGTGTTTTTGGAAGCACAGCATCTTTCCCCCTACCATACTGGAATCTGCCAATGCAAGTTGACAGTACCAGTCAAAAGTTTAGACACATCCAACTAAATGGATGTTGTTGGTTATCTTAAAGACTCTACAGGCTTTCACTTAACAGTTCCAAACAATACATATCCTGATATACCACATATACTCTTGATGTAGCACAATATCATATTTTTTGCCATATTGCCACCTCTGATAACTTTTAACTCCTTTTTTGCACAGTTTAAAAGCTCTAGTTAACATTTCAATTTAGTGAATATTCATGATGGACAGACCATTTAAAATCTAAGTTGCTTAGAGAATTTTTTTTATAATAACCTCCATTGCCAGTTAAGAAAGCTGTATAGTTCCATTTAGTACGTTTTTTAATGTGTCTGCATAATTCCATTAGTGCTATTCTATAGTTTGATGTCTTTACTTTTATTCTAAAGTAAAGCATTAAGCTAAACATATGGAGAACCTTCTATGAGTAGTAGTATCTAAACGGATGCTGTACATTCCGCCATGTTTCCGTAGCTAAACAGATGGAAACAGGGTGGAGTTAAGTAGTATCAGTAGGTCAGTGTAAACACAGACAAGCTTTCCACTCTACTCGGCAGTTTTCCAAGTGGGGTTTCTCAGGAACATAAGACACCTGAGATGATGCCATATCTAACACAAAGATTTTTTTTTCTTATGTTCTGCGTATTTCTGCATATTAAGTAATACATTGACTAATGCGCTTTAACTCATTAAGTCATTTAGTTCTGCAAACTGTTCTGCATCTCGAGAACATGTGATGTTCTGTCAGGTGCTAGTTGGAGTTCCCCTTTAAGACTATAATCCCATCCTAGTGTGTATACTGTATGTATTGCTTACCGGAGTTTATATTTCCATTGTTGTCGTTGTGCGTGAATAGCGCTCAGAAGAATGGATAAGACATGTGTAGCATGAGTGTAACATGATCCCTGGTTTTGTTGTGTCAACTTGCTTGGTCTGTTGAGGCTCAGTAGATGGATTGCTTTGGTTTAAACAGGTTATGGCCTCAGTATGGGACACGTCAGTGATCTGGGTTTTAATTTTGAGCTTTATGAATAATGCTAAAGGTGTTTTTGAACATGCAGCGGAGGCGAGAACCCTATTGACTGAATAATTGACTAATCCATGGAAAGAGAGAGAGAGAGAGAGAGAGAGAGACAGAGAGAGAGATGAAAACACAGGGAGATGTCCTGATTTCAGGTTGACACCATTTGATGACTGAAATATCCATGCTTTTATGTGGTCAAAGCCACGCCAGCAACCTTGCCTCTGGGTTTTTTCCTGCTTGCGTATATTTGTGTGTGTGTTTTTCCAGCACACAGATGATATAATGCTCTATTTGTGTGTAAATGCTGCAGCCGATGCCACTGGGGTCATTTGGTAAAGATGAGTTTAAGATTTGCATACAAAACAAACTTTGCGGAAAGAGCACACACAGATCACGGCCAGCTGATTCTCTTCCTGCCCAAGAGATAAGCTTCTGGACAGGCTTATAAATGTATGAATGCATTTAGAAATGATTGTACTAAAACATTCATCACTCCACTCACTCTTTTTACTTCTCTTTGCTTCTCTCTCTCTCTCTCTCTCACACACACACATACACAAACACAATTTGGGAGCAAATTAATAAAATCACTAAATATTGATGCATTTAAAACCTCAGGTATGTTGCCGTCCCTTGGACAGTTTCTATGCTTTTAAGCCTTGAGTTTTGCAGACCAAAAACAAAAGTAATGTGAAGTTTTAATACACTAATATTAGGAAAAAAACATTTGTGACATTATTTATAATCAGAAGAATAGTTGCACAAATAGGTGCACCCAGAAGGAATCAACTGACAGGAATGAAACTTGGTGGGTAGGTTTAACATTGTGAGACATGCAAATGATTCAAGTTTCACACTTGGCTGCGCATGAGATGTAAGCAAGGGCGAGCCTTTATGCTGGACCTGACTGATCCAACAACCACGATTGTGGACATTCAGCGAGCAGTGATGCCCTTCAGTCATCCGCCTTTGGCAGACGACCGTTACGACGACTGCCCTTAACACCACGTCAATGTCACCAAATACTGCAATGATGTTGTGCCAGACTGTCATGGAGTGACTCAGAATAGCAGCAGCTCATCTTCACTGACGAGTCCCGCTTTTGTCTTGGTGAACACGACCAACGAATCCGTGTGTGGAGACACCGTGGTCAGCGCCAAGATGTTTGTTTGTCACACGTCACATGTCCAGAAGGCCTGGTGTCACTCCACCTCCACACCTACCACACAATCTGCAGGAACTGTGTGAGAATATTCAAGCTGCATGGGATGGATTATCACAGGACACCATTAGGAACCTTTACAACTCCATGCCGAGATGTCTGGAATGTTGCGTTAGCAAACATGGCGACCTGACGCCATACTAAGAGACACTACTTCTGTATGTGTAGCTTAATAAATATTGCCCATATCAGTCTACATGTATCATAATTTATTGTTCCTGGTAACCTTTATCTTCCTTCCCAATAGCATTGCAAGCCAAAATTTTTTTCTGGGTGCAACTATTCTTTTGATAATGAGTGTATATAGAAATTTGTACTTTGTTATATAAGTGGTGACACTGTCGTTTAATGGCTCTAAAGGCCTCCCTACAGAAAGGTATTAGATACTGTGACCCCTGACCCCACTGTAAAGAAATCTAAGTGGGTATGTTTCCCTACAGAAAGCCATTTGGCATCAGACCACTCTGAATGACTTCATCTCAACATTTCAAAAGTTTGGTGGACTTCCCTGTGTATAGAACAGTAACAGTGTAAAAATCCCCATTTCAGACAGGTGTTTTTTTCTTTCACTAAAGCACTGTTCTTCTCTCTCTAGCAGAGCTGCTCTCAGAGCTTCCCATGTGCCGGCCGTGCGTTGAGGAACGCCTTTTTGTCCCATGGCCCTTACCCCGCCAAAGACAAGATCCACCTGGCCCGTATTATCAGGTGAGAGGACATTCGCTGCTGTGTTTGTTGCTGCGTTGTGGAGTGCGGTGCACTCTGTAGGAGCACAAGTGAATAGGGTATTGATCCTGGCGCCTGCCTTTGTAGTAGTGACGCTGGGAGCTGATCCGTGTGAACATAAAGTCCTGTTCATCAATCCGAGGATCAATGTGACTCCTGTGTTAAAGCAGGGTGGGAGGGAGGGGGCCAGTCGCTTTGGCTGACTCATCACCGCTCACTTACTGCTGCGATCGATACCCTCCATCCAAACAGCATTTTGAATAAATTGACGTGTCTGGTAGCCAATCTGGAGGCAGAAGAGGTCTCGGGTGGCATGCATGTGTGGCGAGAGAAAAAACATGCGGTCAGTGATGGAAACGATGCGGACATGTGCTGCTGACGCACATTAGAAGTGAGACACACACATAAGCTGTGATCTTCTTATGGGATGTGTTTCTGCCATAGCTTGATCTTGAGAAGTAATAATAGAGGTCTGCAGTGCTATGAAAAAGCATTCGCCCCGCTCCTGATTTCTTCTGTTTCAGATGTAAACACCATCTAAATAGAACCTTTCCAGCAGTTTGGAGTAGGCTAAAAGGTCTCAGCAAATAGTGCACTGCACTGTGATTAGGGGCATTGGCTGGGCAAGCAAAGATCCGGGGCTCAGTCTGGTTCATTGTAGGAATGTTTTGGGGAGTTCTCCCCAAGACTTTTAAAACCTATATTTGATGTGAGGATCTAGCCATCAACAAATCTTGCATGAAGTCATCACTGATAACTAATCCTGTAAACAAAATCAAATCAAATCAAATTTATTTATATAGCGCTTTTTACAACTGATGTTGTCTCAAAGCAGCTTTACAGAAATTCAGTAATAATAATTAATTAAGGAGAGAATAGAAAAAAGCCCCCGGTGAGCAAGCTGAAGGCGATGGTGGAAAGGAAAAACTCCCTAAAGTTGGAGGAAGAAACCTTGGGAGGAACCAGACACACACGAGGGTGCCCCATCCTCCTCTGGTCAAAACTACATTTTGAAATTGTTCAAAGTGACATCAGTTGAGTATCTAATTATGCTGATCTAGTTGTAGTGGTGACAATGAAAAGGAAAAAACTGCTTGTAGAAAACAGAGGTGTTTCCGCAATACTTACCTTATCTTGTCTCCTCTTTATCTGCTCACAGAGAAACAATTTATTCCTTTAAATTAGTTTATATATAAGCTCACCTGACAAAAAAAAGAGTCACCTGCTATGTACAGGTATGTACCCCCATACCTGCATAAGCACGAGTAACAGCTGTGATTTGATTTTTGCTGCTGCTGGTAGACCTGTATGACCATGTTTCCATACACCTGCAAATTCAGCTACTTCTGTAACACTATGGTCTTTAGCACATCCAAATGCTCCTAAATGCAAATCACTCCTTTTAGCCAATCATTAACATCTGCTTTGGAGTCATTTTCCACATATCGAATGAGACATTCACTGCACTGTACCACCTCCTCTAAATCTATTAATCCTGTCACACACCCCCCAGGCATTTATAGTCCCGTCATCCTCGTGCATCAGCATCTGCAGGAGCCAGAAGTTACTACCACCTTAAACATGCAAGGCCTAAGGACTAATTTTTTGTCTTGTGAGCTTATTTACTGATACTTTGAAACATTAAAACAAAGTATTTCATTTGGGTAACACGCTAAACATGCTAGAAGTCCATTAACCAAACCCAGGGCTAATCAGGCTGAGAAATTATTAGATTTTGTGACAGTTTTTTAGGCTTGAGTTGGGTTTGTTTTTCAACAAGGGTTTTTTTATGTTGTAGATTTGCGATATTCTCTTACTCTCTCTGTCTCTCTCGCTCGCTCTTGCGTGAACGTTCTCTCTCGCATGCATGCTCCTACACTCTCTCTTTCTCACTGTCTTCCTCTCTAGTAATGTTGTCGTCTATAGCTGCCTGGCTTTTAATAGTACCAAAATTTGAGCAGTGGGTAGATGCCCCTCTGAAGGAAACCATAGATGATAAGATGGATGTACAAGGATGTGCGAGCTGTGATGGTTCAGGGAATAGTAAAATATATTATTACCCCAGATGCCCAGGCCAGGTGACGTCCCTGGCTGTGATCATAAGACAAATCCCAAAGACAAGAAAGAAAGTTGTTGAAAATATAAGTCTGGAAAAGAAAAGCCATTTTGAGGCTTTGGGACTTAAGAGAACCACAGTAACAGCCATTATGTCTGAATCCAGAAACTTTGCAAACATATTCTTACTTCTGTAAAATAATATATTGTAGATCTTGAGTAGAAATTCAAAAGGAGCATGTTACAAAACTTCTTATAGACAGAGTAACTTCTCAGAATGTCCAGCATCAATCAGCATGACTGAAGTATGTCGAGTGTCGAGTCAATTCTTTTTTGTAGTAATATTATAGGTAATATTGAGGTTAATAATATTATAAACCTTGAAGGTCTGCCAAAAAACCAGAATACAGAATTACAAAAAGTACAGAAGGGTTAATGACTGAAAAGTAGTTATTTCATTACGGCCCACATGTGATGCTAAACAATGTGTTGTGATGTGTCCATCTTTAGGAGGAGCTATGTGGGCGTTGAGCTGGTCCAGTGGCTGCTGGAGCAATGTGTGTTTGTCCAGTGCAGGATGATGGCAGCACGGGTTTGGCAGGTGCTGCTTGAACTGGGCATTTTGCACTCAGGTAACTCATCTGAGCCTACTGACAACACCTTTACCAGCACACGCCTTACCGCTAGAATTACTGCAGGCCTTACTGCTAGCCTTACTGATAAACTTTCTGGTAGACATAATTGGTGGTAAGTATTGATACAAAAATTCACAGGGGCCCCTCCAACCACTGGTTATCACCAATAAGTTATAAAACATCTGACAACAACAAATAGCAGAATGTAAACAGTTTTTATTTCAAAAGTTCACATATGAAACAAAATATATATACTGTATAAACAACATTTAAAAACTCGTAAATGAAAAATATAAATACTGGCCAGGAACCCCAAGCAGATGGCTGCTTTGCCTGGTCTGAAACAGCGCCTCTGTACACACCATTGAGTGTTTGTTAAATGACCTATTGATTCCAGCGCTACCAGCACACTGTGTGTCATTACTCTGCACACATGGTTAAAGCGATCGTCGTGCCGCCTCATTATGTGCCATCATGTTCTTCCCTTAAGTAATTGAATCTGTTCACTCCACCTAGCCAGTTGCTCAGGGAACTTATTGCGTACTGTTAAACTTTCAGATTGTACCACATATTGCATGAAGCAGTTACAGAAACGCACTAGAAAGCAAGATGCAAAAGACTTAACCATTGGGTTTTGTAACATTAGCATTCAAATGTTTATAAAGAACACACTTCAGCACAGTTTAATACATAATTACTGTTCATTTGCTGAATTTATAATACTGGAGAAAAGATAACAGTAAAATATAAATTAATATTCAGCCAATAAAAAGAGATATATTGTATACTGCCTGTTACATCCTGTAGATGATATGAAAGTCAAGAAATGTAGTTTGGGGTTGCTCAAACATTTGCATATGACTGCATCACAGATGGTGACACCAGTTTCAGGAGGGCAGATGGAGTGCAAACTCTACCCCCTCGTTTTGCACTGAGACAGTCTCTTGCCAAGAAACTGCTGATCTGACGCTTTCTACCTGTTCTTTTACAGTCCTTTAACTTCTAGATATTAATAACCAGGTAGGTGAGCTACAAACTGCAAAATAGTAGTTCTTAATTGTGGGTGACATGATGGTGAGTTCCAAGTTTCAGGTTTAAATGAAGTGAAAATATATTTGGATTACAAACACCTGAAGATATAAAAATTTATATACCTCATCATCAAAAGAATAGAAGCACAAATAGTTGCTCCCAGAAGGAATCAATCAACAGGAATGAAACTTGGTGTGTAGGTTTAACATCATTAGACATGCAAAGGAATCAGGTTTCATGCTCGGCCATGCATGTGACGTAAGCAAGGGCGGGCCTTCGCTGTACCTGACTGACCCAACAGCCACAATTGTGAACATTCAACGAGCAGTGATGCCTTCCATGAGTCACCCTGTTAGTGCCAGCACCATTGGCAGACGGCTGCACGAAGCAGAACTCCACCTCCACCCCTACCACAAAATTGCTGCATGGGATAGATTATCGCAGGACACCATTAGAAACCTCTACAACTCCTCACTGAGATGTCTGGAATGATGATGAGTTGATGATGAGTGTAGTATGTGTCTGTCTGTTGGTAGTATGTGTCTGTCTTAGGTCTAGGGTCAATATCCACACATTGTTGTTTCCAGTGGTAGGTTTATTTATCTCCACATGCACTGCAGTAATCCTGATCTCCTTCTCTTCTTCTGGACACTGCAGTGGACCAGCGGGTGGTATTCGAGGACTCCAACACGTACTACCAGTTCTCCTTTGAAGAGTGCGATGCACAGGGCTGTGAGTTCCGCTTGGAGGAAGAGTGGCAGAATGGAGTCCGGCTGCTGCTGCAGCTCGTCCCCTATGTCCAGTTCAGGGTCGTCAGCCCGTGAGTACACACACACACAAACACATATATAAGAACCAGGGCCTCAGTTAGCTGGCAAGTATCAGTATTTGACCAGTAAAAACTCCAATTAAAATCCCCTGTTGCCACCTGTAGTCTTAAATGATTGACTGCTGCGTTCAGCTACACAGTTAAGTTTTGTTAAGTGTGTGTAGCTTATCGTAAGACATGTGTCCTGATTGACTTTGACAAGTCTACACAACTTAAATAAGGATATAGATACATTTTTAGCAGATTGGAGAAGTTCTGGGGATGTATGTACATATGAGATTTGGGTGACTATTGAGTTCTTGTGTTTGGCAGTAATGTGAGCATTGCAGCCCAAGGAGCACAATTTGGATGCCAAATCCAAATCTATGTCTTAACTGGTCAACTACTTCTCGGTCAAGTGGAAAACTGTGTACATGGTTTCACTAAATGTCTAAACTGAAACTATTTGTTGGGGTTTCCGTTTGTTTAGAAGTGAGTGAAGTCCTACAGACCTACAGGCAGACCAACTGTCCCTGCAGGAGAATGAGCTTGACCACAACATGGTCTGTATTTACACTTGGGTAATGATTGGCCCTGGTTAGTTCTTGGCCATGTTCTGTGACCATACATTCAAATGGGGCTGTCTGTGTGTGCCAGCCACTAACCTCAAATCAGCTCCTGTACTACCCACACCTCTATACACCTCCACACGGCCTACAGCATGCTGCAAACAGTGCATCTCCTGATGTGATGCAGGAAGCTGGTCTTATCAGTAATGTATTGCTTCTGCCTGCTGTGGTAATTTCTCCTAACCCTTCCTATGTGCAGTCAGAGGCATTATCAGAGGAAGAACAGACAGTTCACTGGTTTAAAAATGTATGTGATTGCTTGTAGCACTCAAGATGGAGCATGTATTAGAGGAAATAAAAAGAAGCCAATGAGTATGTCAGTAAAGACATAAGCAAGAAGAAACCCCATTGTTATGGAAACGTGTATCAGCAGGATTCACCTGGAAAAGATGCTTAATTCAAGAGAAACAAACAACTCTGAAAACAACTTTGTACAACATACATGAGTTAAAATTAAATAATGAATATGAGCTCAAAGTGCAAACTATCTGATTTAATTAGAGGATATTTAAATCCTTTAAGATGAATAATGTAGAAATTCCAGCCATTTTCATACATACATACTTGTAGAATCGGTTACTTATAGTGTCCTCATGCGTGCAATTCAAAAACAGCCATCAACCTGAATAATAAACCTGCCTACTCAGATTTGAGCTGTTGTTTATTAGAAACATAATACACATAAATTAACATTTTTACCCAATAGCTTTAGTCAAATAATTGTTTTGTCATTGGTTATTTGGTTAATCATTTACCTTCCTAGTCTATTCGGTAACACGTCAGTTTATTTCCCATCAGTTTCTTATTGTTCATCATAAATCACACATTCTGAAACCCTCTGAAAAGAGAAATGGTGAGCATCCCTTTTGTCTCATGTCAATCAGACAACAGGACACTTTTCCGCTTCACCACAGATTGGGCCCAGAGAAGGCAGCAGCGTTTCCGGATGCTGTTCATATCTGGTTTCTTCTTTGCGTGGTAGAGTTTTACCTTGCATTAGTGAATGCAGTGATGAACTGTGTTCACAGATGACGGTTTTGGGAAGCGTTTCTGACCCCATGCAGCAACCTGGAATATGGAATCATGCCTGTTTTTAATGCAGTGCTGCCTGAAGACCAGAAAATCATAACCGTTCCTTACTGGTTTTCAGCCTTGTGCCATTCATACAGAGATTTCTTGGGTTTCTCTGAATCTTTTAATGCTATTTTGTACCCTAGATGATGAAATCTCTTTTACAAAGAGAATCATTATTCTTGAATTGTTGCACTATTTGCCTGCCCAGTCTTTCACACAGTGGTGAACCTCTCCCCATCTTTTTGCATTGTACAACTTTGTTTGAAACATGTTACTGGTATCAAAATCTAAATTTATTTATTTATTTATTTATTTTTTCAAAAAACACTAACACTTCTCAGATGTGTTCTCTTGGTACTATTTTCAGTTATATACAGGGTTTCAATCATTTGTACATCATTGCCTTCAGGTTTTATCTACATTTTGCACAGCACCTTAAGATTTTTTGGAAATGGCTTGATATGATAAGAATCGCAATTCAGGAGAAACAATGATGCACGCTAATGCATTATTACTCATTCCCAAGCTTTTGGAGCTGTGTAAATGTTGCTATGGTAATAGCATCCCCAGAAAATTGTTGCCGATCTACAGGAAGCTTTGTCAGTCTCTGTTTTGTTCATTTAATTTGGAAAAAAGTCATGTAATAAAGCAGTTCCTTTGACCAAGAAGACCTTGCACTTTTTAATATTTTCTTTGGCATTGGAGACCAATTTTGAGCAACTATATATTTGTGGGGGTGGGCCTTACAAGTGGAGAGGCTTATGCCCACCAGGCCCCCTAGTATTTATGCTTCTGCTTTTGTATGTCTCAGAGGAGGCACATGGAGACAAAACTAACAGTTGGGAATTAGACACACTGGGGACTGGGTAAAAGTAATTAACAAGCATTAATAATGAAATCACCGGCACTGCTTCTGTTTACTGTTCAGGGTATAAATATGGTGCGACGCTGGTTGGGGGTTGTAATTGTAAGTATGCACTTTATCTTTAAGCCAGTCCCATCCCTGGTATGTAGAGTTCACGAGGACCCGAGTAGTGTTTTAGCATGCAGTGCTAACACAAGCTGAACTGAATATGTCACTCAGCTGAGGGGAGAGAGAAAGAGGAGAGCGAATGAGGAAAAAGGAGGAGTGCAGTGGGCCGGCTGTCAGCTCTGTTATAGCTCCACAGCTGAATTATTTGTGCCTCTAGAACGTGCCACTGGATCTTACGGTGCTGCTTCAAGCCTGTGCTATCTCTCACACTCTATCTCTCTGTCTCCGTCTCTCTCTTTTCTCCACCCCCACGCCTTTGCGCCATATCTATCTCCTTCATCTCCTACCTCTCTCTCTCTTATTGTCTGTCTCTCGGCCTGTCTTTGTTGGCTGTGCTGTGGAGGGATGTGTGGAGCAGTGCTGCAGGGGTGGGTGGACTGCTGGGTAAAGGCTTTAAAGCAACACTAGGAAGGATAAATGAGGAGCCAGTCTTCTGCTTGCCCAGCCACCTATTGTTGTTGATAATACAAGCTAAACTTTCTTATTCCACCTCCACGTCTCATTTTTACCTTTTACCACCAGGCCAGTGAGCCTGGTTCATATTTATCTGTAAGCACATATGCAGCCTGTCACAAGTGCAATATCTTAACATATTAAAGACATTAATATTATATTAATATTAAAGACATTAACATTACATGTTTATCACATGTCAGTATTAGTGACAAAACTGATCGCCACACATTGTATTCCCTCGTGGTGATGTTTGCATTCATCGGCGCTCAAACTGTTCAGGTGTTTCAGACCAGTAGGTGCTTTTATTTTTATTTTTTATAGTTTGGAAAAGAAATCATTGTTTAGGCAAAGCCGGCTCTTCATTCTATGGAAGATAAACATTAAGCTAAACATTAGCACAGAGGCTATATTGCTGACGCTAACTGAACTGTTACATACAAACAGGAGAGTTTGCATTTCAAGACAATGTGGTCCCAAATCTTTAAGGGGACATGTACAAAATTGATTATAGATTATTTATTTTGATTTTTGGATTTACATAAATCATTTACAAGGCTTATGTTATTATCTATTTAAATCCATTAACTGAGACAGTAATCAGCTAACTATATGCAAAATCATAATTTCCCCAAACATTAACCCCTATTACAAGTACAACTTGGGAAAATGATGCTTCACTTTTAATGTTGTTTATAAAAAAGGTTGAAGTGACAGTAAAAGGCTTAGAGTTATTATAACCTTAATCTTTTAATTGAAAAAAAACTAAAAAATAAAAATCTTGTCTTACATTTGTCCTACCATGGTGAGCAGTTAAACCTCTTTGTTTTGAAGTAAATGTGTCCCACACTCTGAAAGTTAGGTGTGTAACCTTAAATGTTGTCACTACAGAGGCACATACGTTTCTGCAGTTGAGTGAAGTTGTGTTTTAATAAAATGAATATGATTTATGTGTTCAAAGCTGTTTTGCTAGTCTAACCAGCTAGTTACACTCAAAATTGTCTCTAATAAACCATTTGGTCAAGTTTTGGAGGTGCCATTATTGTATTGGTAGTGACAAAATGGAATGTTCAGTCTTTTATATTAATAAGATTCCCAAACATTAATAATAGTCCCAAGTGTGTTTTCAGCTCTGACTTTGATCTAATTTGGTAGAATGAACCATAGGTACACATATTAAAATATTCACAGATGACTCACAGTTAAAGTAATTAGCACCTATATTTTAAAATATCACATATAATGCATGCATAGTTTTCATATGAGCAATGTGCAAAAAGAAAAGTCTCTGCTAAAAATGTGAGATTTATGGATGTCGTGGGTCAAACATGTTTTTTAAAACATCCTTGAAGCTTGATTAATGTAAATCTAATTTCAGTTCATTTGATTTGTGTTGTTAGAAAGTAGCGTTCTCATTCGTTCAAAGAAAGTGTTACCATAGCAACAGGTGTTATTGATAGCCTTGCTGCTTTTAACAGGCTTGGTGTTCTTTCTGTAGTTCCACCACAAGTGCCGTCTTTCTGTCACTTGTCAAAACGTCTTTGGCAAATCTTAACAACAGGTCCAAAATTTTCAGGCTCCAGACGAATTTTTTACTTTTTACCTAATAGGAGCAAAAGCAAAAACAGTTTGCAGTATTTGAACTATAGAATTACACTCATCATAAAAAGAATAGTTGCACAAATAGTTGCACCCAGAAGGAATCAACCCACAGGAATGAACCTTGCTCGGTGGGTCTTGTGAGACATGCAAATGTTTCAAGTTTCGCATGTGACATAAGCAGCGATGGGCCTTATCGGTGTACCTGACTGACCCAACAGCCATGATTGCGGACATCCACCGAGCAGTGATGCCCTCCATGAGTCATCCTGTTAGTGCCAGCACCATTGGCAGATGGCTGCATGACGCAGGACTACATGCATGCTGACCGTTAAGACATTGCAAAAGACTGCAATGATGTCGTGCCAGACTGTCATGGAGTGATGACAGACTCAGAATGGCAGCAGATCATCTTTAGTGAAGAGTCTCACTTTTGTCTTGGTGGAGACAACCAACGAATCCATGTGTGGAGGCACCGGGGTCAGTGGTACAACTCCATGCTGAGATCTATGCGTGTTGCGTTAGCAAACATGGGAGCCTGACACCATACTGAAAGACCATACTGAAAGACCTTATTGAAAGAGGAACTGAGCTACTTCTGTATGTGTAGCTCTATAAATATTGCCCATATCAGTCTAAATTTATCATCATTTATTGCTCCTGGTAACCTTTATCTTCCTCCGCAATAGCATTGCAATCTGACACTTCCTTCTGGGTGCAACTATTCCTTTGATGATGAGTATACATTTAGTCATTTTGTAAATGTGTAAATTGAGTCTGTCCCATAATGTAAGTCTGTGCACTTTGAATGTATTCCGTGCTGCTGAATGGGTGTTTAGTATCTTCTCCATGGACTATTCCCTCCTTAGTGTAAACACATGCAATGTGTTAAAAATACACAGAGGCTTGTGACAGCTGATGTGCGTACATCAGGAAACTTGAAAATCTCACAGATTTCTTTTGTGTTTTATCACATTATTGGAGGTGTTTCTCATTAATGCCTGAGCTGGGCTGTTTTTATTTGCAATTTTCCTGAGATCTAGAGGAACGGCATGTTCATGAATTGCAGAGCATGTACTCTTTTCTGAAATCTCAGTGGAAAGCTCTGTTGATTTGACTCGTGTCGTTGGAAGCGAAATTATATCCCCAGCGGCAAATCTGTGTCTGCAGGATGCACGGGACCTCACGGAGAGCTGGGAATTGACAGCTCGAATGCGAGTAGGCATTTTGGCGGCATGCTCCTTTGAAAGGGGGAGGGGGACACAGGGATGCCTGTATTTTCACCCTGATGGAATTGAACGTGACATGGAGAGGCCTCTATGACACCAGCTGTCTGGACCTTTCCTGTCCCAGACCTCACACTAACTGCCAATCAGACTCGTCCAATCAAGCTCCATTTGTTTCATCTCTGTGTGGTGACAGAACCGAACCCAGCATCTGACTTGCACTCAAGCAGGAGTTGATGCCAGATTAGGAGTGTAAAAATGCATCCCTGTGATGTATTCAAATTTGACTGGAGGAACTGTTTACACAGTAGATTTACTTTATTCTATATTTTGTTTTTCTCCCCCACAGTCCATTCATAACCTATAGCTAAACTGCCCTAGACTACGGACACAACTGCATGTAAATGTGTTGGTTTTTGCGATGTCACGTGAACGTCATGAACTGTATGGACTGAGGAGGGAATGATGTTTACATGCTACATCATACTGTTTATGTTTTAATAACAAGAAAAACTCATATGTAAGATGATGCAACCTGTCCCTCCTCCTCCCTTTTCAGTCCTTAGCAGGGTAGAAGACATTCAGCATCAAACTAACTCACAGAGAGCGTCTCCAGCGGTGGAACATTAATGTTAACTTTAGTTCTGCTTCTATTTCTATCACTTCGTTTTGTGCCAAACGTAGTTCCTTGCTGAGACCAGAGAGCGATCACTTGCCAAGAGCTTTAACCATTGTTTCGTTTACTCTTTCTTTCATTGCCTACCTGTCCTTAAATGATCTAACCAGGACCAGGACCATCAACATGACTGACAAGAGGTTCAAATAAGTAATTGTTAATTGTGAAAATAAGTTAACACATCTTCTACAGAGAACATATTTAAATTTGACATTATCTGCAAAATGTTACTGCACAATTTCTATAAATTTGCTGAATTTAACATTCAGAGTTTACACCAGAGAAAATCAACACAACATGTAACTGGACCAGGAGCAGCCAAACTTTTGCATATGACTGTATTTACATTTATATTTCCAGCATTAAGCAGATACTTTTTCACAGTGAAAAGTGCTTTGTGTGTTTCACATCTCTACATCAATCTAAATGTGCTGATTCCACTGCATCACTACACTTCACATCATTGATTATAATAATATTCAGTAGATTATTATTGGACTAAATAATGCTCTCTGTTTTCAGACAGACAAAGCTTAGTGCATTGATTTTATTGTCTGTATTCCATTGTATAAACAAGCTCACTGGACAAAAAAATAGTCAACTTGTGTGTTTAAGGTGGTAGTAACTAAAGGCTCCTGCAGATACCGTTGCCTGAGGATGATGGGAGTAGAAACACCTGCGAGGTGTGTGACAGGTTTCATAGATTGAGAGGAGGTGGTACAGTGCAGTGAATGTCTCATTCGATGTGTGGAAAATGGGTCACAAAGCAGATGTTAATGATTAGCTCAAAGGAGTGACTGCATAGTGTGAAGGAAGTAGCTGAATTTGCAGGTGTATGGAAGCGTACGGTCATATAGGTCTACCAACAAAAATCCCAGCCTACTGGAAATTCTCCTCAGAATTGTGGCAGGGAAGGCATCTACCAAATCTGGCCCCACTTGCCCAATTCTTTCATGAAAGAGGGCCTGAACTTTGATGTGGCCTACATCCAGAAACTTGTCCAGTCCATGCCAAATCAAATCATAGCTGTTATTGGTGCTCATGGAGGCCTTACATGATATTAGGTACGTCTCAGTCACAGGTGACACATTTTTTGTCCGGTGAGGTTAGTTTGTCAGAGATTTTGCAATGTATTAAAGCCTTTTCTGAAGAGATGATTCTGAGGTTAGACGTTTACACCTATACGCCACACAGTCCTCATTGCTTATCCCTCGGTCAGTCACAACGCTGTCAGGGAGATTGTCGTTTGCGTTTGTGCTTGCACATTTTTCTGTTGTGTGTCAATAGTCGCCTCTCATTGAGGTCGCCCGGAGCCTTGTCGGCTTATGCGCTCTTTCTGGAGAAGCTATTTGGATATTCCATGCACACTTCTTCCAACTGCTCCATGTGATTTGCATGCAATTTGAATGTTATCTTTGCCATTACCAGTTTCACCAGAGCTGCTGTGGCAGGCAGACAGAGCTTTCTGCCTGGTGTGAGTGAGTGTGTGCTGTGAGAAGAATGTTAAGTGTGTACAGTGTAATCCATTATCTGTTTTTGAGCACAATTGGTTCTGTTGGTAAAATACAATAAAAATAATCCCACTATAATAAAGACAGGGGATTGAGTTATCACTCAGTGGAATAGGCAACAATTTAATTGACACAAATTTTCTCCTGTGTCAAACACAGTCATTCAGTCATGCTGACACGCTACGACATACTGCACTATAAAATATACTATATGATAAAAACAAAACAACAGACTTCAAGATTTGTATACACTATATGGCCAATGGTATGCGGAGAACCTTCTAGTTGTCTAATAACTCAAATCAAGCTCATAGCCATGCAATGCCCATACAAAACAACGCTTTGTGGTAGAAAGGGCGTACTGAAGACCTTGATTGGTTTTAAATGTGGAACTGTCATAAGATGCCGCCTTTGCCACAGATTAACTTGTGAAATTTCTGCACTGCTAGATCTACCCTGGTCAACTGTAAGTGCTATTATTGTGCAATGGAAGAATCTAGGAGCTCAGCCATGAAACAGTGGAACATGCAAAGCAATAGAGAACGGCTGTTGCATCACTCACTACAGAATTCCAACCTCTGGAAAAGTCAGTACAGGAACTCTGCATCAAGATCATTGCAAAATAGGATTTCTGGATTGACACAAGCCTAAGATCACCATATGCAATGGTAAGTGCCAGCTGGACTGTAATAGCGGAAAGGCCTTAGGGATTTGGAACATTCCAGGGACCCTCACCGAGCTTTGTTCTCAAACCCAATGTACACCCTTGGGATGAATTGGAAAGTTGATTACAAACCAGGTCTTTACCTCAGAAATCTGTGCCTGACCTCACAAGTGTTCTTTTGACTGAATGGGCACAAATGTCCATACTCAAAAATCTTTCAGAAAGCCCTCCCAGAGGAGTGGCAGCTGTTACAGGTGAAAACGGGATGCCCACTCCATGTTAATGCACATGGCTTTGAAATAAGTGAGAGTGCGAGCTCATTCAGAGCACAAATAGCAGTAGGTTACAGTAGTCCATTACAGCTGCAGAAGAAAGGCTATGTGAATTATGTGAATGTTTTTGTGTGTTGTGAGAGTGCTATTCATGTAGTGTGTTTTTATTGCAAACACCAGGATTGACCAGTGTGTGTACACTGACAGTATGGAATCTATTGCTTTCAAAAAAATATAATATGACCAAAGAAAAGCCTAGTAGAATACTACTACTACTACTACTACTACTACTACTACTACTACTACTATTACTACTACTAGTACTACTACTACTACGATGTCTTCGCAAAGAAGATGATGCAGAATACATAGTGCCTCAGGTGAATGTTCTTTACTGAATAAGCAGAACCACCTCTGAACAGCCAAGATAGGAAGCGCATCAGTACCAGTCCAGTTCACTGTAAATACACAAACAGGCCAGCCTAAAATAGTACACACCTCTGCCACCTTTAACTAACAAGCACAACTACATACATGATTAAAGCCTCTCTTACTGTGAGTCTGACCCTTCCCATGAGCCTCCTATGGTCACACAAGCCAGAAGCGGGATGCTACAATACCAGTGTGATAGATGAGAGTAGTAATGGGTGGTATACTGGTTCCTCTTTGTATGAGTTTTATTGTAGCTGTTAAACCAGTATACCACATATAAGCACAGATAACACAACATACAAACAATCCCGTTTAGTTGGGTGGCTGAGTTTCACATTAAAAGTATTTATTAAAATGAAATATTCATTTCATCTGATTTTCATCTGAAGTTGTCCACTTTGTTATTGAGGCAGTGGACATCTTTTGAGGTTAGCCTTGACCGAAGTTGGCCACCAGACTGATTGCTGTGCTTGGTAACGCCTGTGAACTGCCACACTGATGCTGAGAAAAACAATTGTGAACCAGCTGATTTTGATGTGTGCATAACTGTAATATTTTCCTAATTCTCACAGTATCTAATGGTTGAATGTGCAAATATATAGGTCGCATTTCTGAGACAAATGATACATTTTCAGATTCCACCTTAAATGGTGGAGAAGATGCATTCAGGTACCTTTACAGATGCCTGGCATTATATACCTGCTGCTTTATTTAAGGTGGAATGGAATAGTCAAACTAATGTTTGAATGAAAAGCCAGCTTCAACCTTGCTGAAATTTAGCATGGACTGGATATGGCATGGACAAGTTTCTGGATGTAGACAACATCAATGTTCAGCCAAAGAATTTCATTGTTGGGCCAGATTTGGTGGATGCCTTCCCTGGTACAATTCAGAGGAGAGTTTCTTGTAGACTGGGATTTTTGCCACTGCTGGTAGATCCATATCACCATATGCTTCCATACACCTGCAAATTCAGCTACTTCCTTCACACTATGGCCTTTGTCCAAATGCAATCATCCTCATCAGTGCGCTTTACATAAATATAAATGGCATATGGATTTTTTCTTATATCATGATTTAAATGTTTGGCTATACTATCCTAGAGTCCTAGGCTATACTAGAGCAGAGTGTTTTTACTTAGAGCTCAACACCAGAATCCCAAGGCTCAATGAATGTTCCTGTGCCATAAGAAAGGGCCAGAGAGGAGATGGAGCGTATGATGAAGGACTGTCATATTGGGCAATGATGGAGAATGACAGAATTTGGACAGGGAAACTTTGGCCCACTTTTTAAACTCACTGCCCTATTTTCAGCCCCTCTATTGCCTCTCGTAAAGTGGAATGGGAATGGCTCAGGAAGTCTTGTTCTCCTTCTATGAATGTTTGTTTTGTCCTCCTTTATGGTGTTTTTTTTTTCCCCATGTAGGCACTTTTTTCCCTGTGTAGAGTATTCTCCATGGGCCATGTTCTGGAGGTGGAGAAACAGGAATATTTTCACGGATGCTTGAGTCGAGTGCGTGCATCCAAAATGTCAAAATGAAGATGAATGGCTGTCTGAGGGTCATCATGCTGAGTCGGGAGGTTGGCATGCACTACAGTGCATCATCAGCAGGGGGCAGTACAGAGCTGAGGCAGTTATTACTGGAGAATGCCCTGTGTGCTTGTATTTGTTCATTCACAGGACCAGAATGTTCTGACCTTATTGGAAAATCAGTGAATAACACAGCAGTAATGGTCCTGAGTTTGTAAAGTGATTTTTCTTGGAGTTTTATAGAGGACATATTGTTTTTGTTTGCTGAGAATAATGTTAAAGGTTCCCCCACATTTTTTAAATAAAGGTTTGGTGTAGTATAGCAGACCAGGAATTGACCACTGTAATGGCCACTGTTCGTACATGGACTCAGTCGGACAAAAGGCTTGCTTTCCATACTGTTTATTCTAAAACAGATTTTGAAATGTATTAATCTGCACTTGTAACGGACGGCTGCAGACTTTACAAGCATCCATCTCAGAGCTCTCACTCATCTGAACTTTTCTTAGCATTGCTTTCAAAAGAATACTACTTCTCACAGTACTGCAAACATGTACACACATGATCATATTGTTTGCTCACATTATAAAAATCCCCAAAAGATGGAAGAAAAGCGTTATCCTCTAATGCACAACACAATAAACCTCTTGCAGAGCAGGTAAAAAAGTTCAGTGCTGGGTGGCTATTAGGAGCAACATACCCTGCAATGCACATTTTAGGACAGAACATAATAGGGAATGACATACCTGAAACAGATTTTAAAATGTATTAATCTTCTCTTGTAATGGCTTCACAAGCTGAACATATAAAAGCAATAAAAGACAAAACTAGCAGTTTAACCAACTTTGCTCCAGAGGGCAAGTGCTTTACATTTACCACAGCTCAGCTAGCTGGAGCACGTGTCTGGACAAGAAAAATAGTGACCAAAATAAGACCAAAATACTAGGCTGGCCAAAACACTACATGCTCATATGATCTATTACAACAAGGAATTAAAGCATCGGCTCAACACAAACTGAATTATTACACACATTGATAATTTACAGCAGCTACATACCATCCATCTACCATTCATCTGCTACCATATATACCATCCAGCAGCTACATACATACCATCAGAGTTCTCACTCGTCTGATGGATGTACCGCAGCAGCAAAGGGACACAGCCTGCAGTGACGTCTTTACAAGAAAAGAAAAAAACTCTCTATTAATGATTTTAACCTTTTTTATGAAATAATAATGAGCTTTTTACCAATTTCGAATCCTTTTACCATATAATTTCAACTCTGTTTCACAGGCAATGTTGCATTGCTTGAATAATCACAATATGGATGCTCTGTAGCAGAAACACATGAGCCTAAGATCGTCATGCCAAATGCCAGATGTAGGCTAGAGGGGTACAAACCCCCTAGTATTGCGCTGTGGAACTGTGTTCTCTGGATTGATGGAGATGTATCCAAGAATTCTGAGATGAGAATTTTGAAGTGATCCAGAACTAATCACCCAACACCAGTTCTTGATGTTGTAATACCATACTAATGCTAATTTAATGTACAGCAAAGTTCCAACATCTACTGTAAAGCCTTCTCAAAACAGTAGAGAGTGCTACTGCAGCAGAGAGGCACAAACTCCCAACATAAACCCTCAATTTCAGAAGAAACACTGGACGAGCAGGTGTCTACAGACTCTTAGAAACACAGTACGTAATACATGGGACAAATGTATGACCTCATGTCCTGAATCTGAATGAAAGCGAACGTCAGTGTGTGTCAGTTAAGGGTCTGTTAGGATGCATCTTGGTTGATTTTACCCCTGTGCGAGATAATTCTCATTGTCCTTTCCAAGAGGCTTATCAGGTTGTGATGTTTGTGTTTTTCCAGTCCTGAAGAGGATCCTGAGGGAAAGCGGGATATCTGCAGTGAGATTCTCCAGATGAAGGCTCTGGAACGACTTACATCCACGGTGAGTTAGGGACTGTGCGTGCATACATAATAGAACGAGGGGGGCACATGTCCCCCACATAATAGTTTTGTTCAGGACTTCAGTGGTCTGTTCTATAATTTAGAACACATAATAGTAGATTTGTTTTTAAGCTCATAATCTACCAAAAAAAAAAGATCTGTTATCCCATCAATGGTTCTGACAGAAGTACGTCAACTTATCATTATGTCAAAAATGAGATTCCTAGTTTAAAACAATCACTCTTTTTCTCAGAATTTTTTTGCTTAAGTAAAATTAATATATTATATTATATTATATTATATTATATTATATTATATTATATTATCAAAAGTTTGACTCATTATGAAGTGTCAGAGCAATGGCATACTCCTACAAGGTTTGGCTGTGTTGAAGTAATGACTTTTCTGAGATATTGATTTATGTCAAAAATATGAACAAGTTTTCTTTACATTTGGACTGATTATGTTGAGAATGTCTTATGATGAGATTCTGACTATCGTATTGAAATGGTGTTTTTTAGGTGATGGCTAATTATGTGAAAATAAGTGCTTATTTTTTGAGATATTGCCTCTTTATTTTGAAATAGTGATGTTTTCTTGATATTGTGACTGAATACATCAAAATCAAATTATTATTTCTATGGGATTGTAAATGTTTATGTTAAAATAATGTCTATTGATTGATTATGCNAGATGTGTATAAGAGACAGATATTATATTATATTATATTATATTATATTATATTATCAAAAGTTTGACTCATTATGAAGTGTCAGAGCAATGGCATACTCCTACAAGGTTTGGCTGTGTTGAAGTAATGACTTTTCTGAGATATTGATTTATGTCAAAAATATGAACAAGTTTTCTTTACATTTGGACTGATTATGTTGAGAATGTCTTATGATGAGATTCTGACTATCGTATTGAAATGGTGTTTTTTAGGTGATGGCTAATTATGTGAAAATAAGTGCTTATTTTTTGAGATATTGCCTCTTTATTTTGAAATAGTGATGTTTTCTTGATATTGTGACTGAATACATCAAAATCAAATTATTATTTCTATGGGATTGTAAATGTTTATGTTAAAATAATGTCTATTGATTGATTATGCTAACATAATAGCTTTTCTTACCCCCCCCCCCCCCCCCCAAAAAATAGCTCTATTACTTTAACTCAAAGTCAGTCGTGTGTGTATATATGATTGGATCAGTGGTCAGTGCAGGAAGCTGCTGACCCACTGTTTGTGTAGTTGTACAGTTAAGCTCACGGCTGCCTTTTGAACCCAAGCAGGACCATCTGTCACAGTGCTGTGTGCTCACTGCCACTGGGGCAGAGAGAGAATCACTTACACTTATGTCGCTATCTCTCTCTCTCTCTCTCTCAGCAACTGTCCTATAGCACAGCCCAAACTGCCATACCATGCTGCATAGCAACGAATGTCCAAATGTAGAATGGCAGGAGAAATATTTCCTGATTACCTCTCACAGACTTCACATAATCTTACACACACACACACACACACACACACACACACACACACACACACACATGCGTGCACACACACACGCACGCATTCCTTATCAAAAATAGCTGCACACCCAGAAGGAAGTGTTGGATTGCAATGCTGATATGAATATAAAGGTTACTAGGAACAATAACTGATGACAAATTTAGACTGATATGGGCAATATTTATTGAGCTACACATACAGAAGTAGTGTCTCAACATGCCAGACACCTCAGCATGGAGTTGTAGAGGTTCCTAATGGTGCAGGACGTGTGACAACAAACCATTCATCTTGGTGCTGACCACGGTGCCTCCACACACGGATTCATTAGGCGTCTCCACCACCGTAACAGTCTGTGTGCGTGTAGTCCTGCGTTGTGCAGCCGTCTGCCAGTGGTGCTGGCACTAACAGGATGACTCATGGAGGGCATCAATACTGGTTGAATGTCCACAATTGTGGCTGTTGGGTCAGTCAGGTACAGCGATAAGGCCCATCCTTGCTCACGTCACATGCGTAGCTGAGTGTGAAACTTGAATCATTCGCATATCTCACGATGTAAACCTCGTTCCTGTCAGTTGATTCCTTCTGGAATTTGATGATATTTAATGAATGATATTTAATTATTTGATGATAAGTGTACATATATACATATACTGTATATCACTGTTTGGACACATATTGGACAAAAAATACATATACAATTATCTCTGCAAAAGCACATTTTATCATTTTTTCCAATATGTTAAATGTGAAATATGTTGGATGTAAAATATCATCAAATCATGCATTTGACCAGCCCTCTATAACGTTAGTGACCCACTCTGTGTTCCCTTTTTCTGCAGAGGCTGACCACAGCAGCACTGCAGGATTAGGCCATATGGGCCCCTTGTAGCTTTTAACATTTCAAAGGAAAGTCAATCAGCGCTAGCCTCCCATGGTGCACTGCAAGCTCCACAGGCCCAGAAGTCCTATGTAAAAAAAACTTCTACAGCGCTTCTCCATTAAAGGAGAACTGTTGAGCTTTAATTACCACAGCACTCTGGGCCTTTTCAGAGTGTGTTTTTAATATTTCAACATTTGCTTTCATGTTCTAGCTTTTTCCTAAATGCTGCAAAAGCACTCACCCTGAGTTCAGTACCCCATTGAAATTAAGCATGTTTTGTGCCACTTATGTGTAATAGCAGAAACATTTCTTGCTCTGGAAACTTTTCTTTGTCTTTTTCTCCACAGGTGCAAAACGAACTAGCTGCTGCGCTGGCAAGGAAGGCAAGAAAGTCAAGTAAGATGAATGTTTCTGATGTACAGGAAAGGATGGGCAGTAATTTGATCAGCAGTCTTTTGTAGTTCAGAATGCTTCACAGGTTCAAGTTCATAGTTTGGCTTAGGAACTGAAGCATAACTTGTGATTTCCATGTTATTTGTTATTTACTGTTATTGAAAGTGGTCAGTTTAATTGGTAATATCCTGATTGCAGTGTCAGAGGAGGACACTTCAGATTCAGCAGAGAGTTCTCCACAAGAACCACAAAAACCACCTGAAGACAAAGCCAAGGTACAGAAAAACAAGTCGTGGATGTTTTTCACATCACTCTCTCTCACTCATCTCCTAAACCACTTAATCCTTCTGGGCCACGCGAGGTGCTGGAGCCTATCCCAGCATTCATAAGGCATAAGGCAGGAAACACCCTGGACAGGCTGCTAATCTATCGCAGAGGAGACATACACATTCACTCACACACACACGCACACCTAGGGGCAATTTAGCATATCAAATTCACCTGACTTCATGTCTTTGGACTGTGGAAGAAAACCCACACAGGCAGTCCATGCACATTCCACACAGAAAGGGTCTTTACGGGTTACCTGTGGACTAACATGGCTGTGTTTTCCATATTTGCCGTAGTTTCCCCTATTTACAAGCAGTCTGACGTAGTCAGCTGCACTGGACAACGCTGCAGTGCCTGAACAGCTGGTACTAAAGGCCCTGAGACTGTAGCATTGTCTGATGCAGCTGACTGGTGCTGAAAATGATCTGAAATATGGCAAAGCTGAAGAGGGTTTTTGATTCAAACCCGGTTAGCGGGATACGTTTACAGAACTTTGGCTAACGTTACCCACAAAAACTAATAAAGTTTTAAAGATTTTTTTAAATTTAACATAGACATTATGTTTTAACTGCAACGTACAGAGTATATTTTAAGGATGCTGCCAAGGCCACAGATTATGTGACCTGATAACAAAAGAAGAACATGCTCATAGCAACATTTAGAAGATGATGTTTTATGGATGTTACTGAGACCTGAGATGACAGAATGTTTTGAGAGAATGTTCTCCTACCTGTATAAAGAACATTCTGGGAAACAAAAGAAAACTTCCCGCTGAAAACATTAATGGAACATTATATTGCATATTTTCAGAACATTTTTAGAACAAAATCATTCTTAGCTGGGAATTTACAGTTCCACTTTAAATGGTGCCTGTACATATGCCAGAATGTAGCTGCTGCACAATCAGGATGCAATGGAGAATTCAAACAAGAAGCTGGCACATAAGAACCTGATGTCAGCCTCGTATAAATTAAGCATTTAGCAACCCTTTTTAGCCATCCTGCAGGGAGTGTTAGAAAACAATATTGGCATATATGGGTTCAAGTAAAGACGTACGTGGGAGTAAGTGGATTATATTAAAGGCCTGAGTGTACCTCTAGTATTAATCACTTTTTTGACAGGCATTAGAATGAGTCAGATTGACTCTGTTTATGATAAAAATATGTAAACATCTCTACACTGCCATGCCACACTCAACTGAAATATGTTAAATAATGAAAAGAAATGAAAATAGCTGTCGCAGAGCATCGGTGAGCATCTCTGTTCAATAAAACATGTCTCCCAATTGTTGACTTTACAGTAGAAGAATAAACGAATGAAAAAATAAACGATTTTTTGATCAATTCATCACATGTTCACACAATATATAAAGAATAAAAAGATCAAAGTGGAGAAGTGATATTCTAGTCTCACACAATTAGCACAATTAATTAATATCTAAAATATCTCTTCACAATATTGCTAGTTTGCCTGCAAATATTAAAACATAAGAATTAAGTAAATTTATTGCTGTTAACCTGGTGGTCGTTTAACATCAACTCAATGAATTCGCAGCCTCACGTTCAGTTGCACGTGTTTAAACACCCTTGGTCAAATGACATGTTTTGTTGAGACTCCAATTTCTGAAAACAAATTAGCACATCCCCTACAGAGAATACATCCAAATGTAACATTCAGAGCACAATTTCTATCTATTTCGAGTTTCTATTTGCTCTGTTTGCTGAGTTTAATATATTAGAAAAGATATTAATATATGTGCTAGATACTTTGCACCGGCCACATTTTGTGTTTTATTTTTTCCTTTAATATGTTACATTTAATAAATCAACACTAATTATATATTAAAACACACAGAATCTGTAAATACAATTGCAAGCATGCAAAATGACTGAGTGCACCATTGCATACTACTGCACACTAAAATCACCAAAAGAATGCTGCGTCCCGCTTCAGGCTATAGAAAGGTATAATGAACTCTGAGCTGTCTTGTATGTCAGCAGGTGGTTGCTACCTCCATATGCAGTCTTGCTCATGACACATAACAATAAACTGAATTTCTTAAGATTTCTTAAAACCTCTGATCATCTCAAATAGAATGGCCATCCCAGTGCAGCTTCCAATGCAGCTACTGCCTCAGACTTACTTTTCTAAATGAAAAGCTTTGGTATATTAACATTGCTAAAGCTTTAAAGCATACCATTCATACTCATGTCTATAACTCTGTATACGTAAACTATACCGCAGCTATGTGTTATTTTTGTGATGTCACAAACACCAACATATTTACATATGTGCATCTATTCAGTCTACAGCTATTTAGAACCTCCTATTCCTGCTAACTGAGGGGCATTTCATCCCAGAAGGTTTTCTGATTGAACCAGAAGACATGTGCCGCCAATCAGAACATAGGTCACTTGCATATGGTCAGAGTTGAATCCTAGCCTTGTATCTCCAAAACTTTAAAGGAGAAAGAAAAAAAATAGATTTTCTTTAGTCATTTGTGTTGGTTCATTTCTTCTAAAACTTAAAAAAAAATATGTAGGAAAAGTGGACCTAAAATGTAGCACATGTAGGAAAAGTGGACCTAAAATAAAGCATATGTAGGAAAAGTGGACTTAATATGTGGGGTATAGGCCCTCTAAAGCCCACTGGGACGAAAGCAGGCCGATCTGGGAAAACAGAAAGCAGCGTTTCCTGTGGTGGGTGATATTTCTCTCCTGTTTCCTGAACCACTAAAAGTGAACGTGATTGAGAATTACAGGTAATGACTCAGCAGCTTACTGAAGAAAAAGGAACATATGAGGTCTTGTGTGAAAACAAACTTTGTGTTCCATGTTAGGGAGGCTTACAAGTACAGTTCTTGTTTGTACAGTCATGCAGTATTTATCTCATAGTTATACAGTATCCGTTTTCTTCTTGCTTCATTTTTAAGGTCAGCCTGAATTTTCTGGATGTTCGTGTTTTACTTTTTGTGTATGTGTATTTGCATGATAATGTGAAATATGTGTGAGTGTACGTTTTTGTTTATGTGTGCGACTACTATTGCGTGGGTGAGAGAGATATAGAAAGAATAGAGGGGACAGGAGAGAGGGCAGAAATGGGTAGGCAAGGGCTCTTGGCACGTCTTCAAACACGGGAAACCTCTTACTCTATCTCAATAATTCATCAGCCACCACACAATTACAGGCTTGCACAGGATCAGATAGAACAGCAGCACACTGCACTCCCCCTGCACAGGCCTGAGATCAGGAAGACCCAGTACAATATGACATTCCATCTGCTCTGCCTAGGCCCTACATTAGATTGATTAAGTATGGTTGTTGGGCCATATTCACTTTTCAAACATAATATCAACGCTGTCCAATGAAAAACATGTATCTCCATTTTTGTCCATTTTGACTTTTATGCATCATTTGAAAACAGCAGCTGCCGTTTACACTGTGTGAGAATGGACCAACACAAATGGCCCAAAAGTGCTTGGAAAGACGCCTGGTTCCATTGACTTACATTAAAATTGAATGAGGTTTTAGGCCTCTCCTGTAAAGTTGCCATTTTGGAGATACTTGTTTTTCTTTGGACAGCGACAATATACTAGGTATTACTTAGAAATCTGGGTTCACAATATAATCATTTGTATAAAAGAGATGCTATTTTAAACCAGTTCCTGAACACATGCATTTTTGCATCATGGGCTGTTGAATAGTTTCCTTCATTGCCAACTGATGGTCAAACTGATTTGGTTATACCTGATGCTTTTTGCAAACGCTGTGGTAACTCTATATTTGGCTCTGACTTGACTAGATCCTTTCATACTGTTAAATATGCTTTAGCAGTGAAGTTACTGGTCATCCACTCTCAAGTCAAAAATACTGTTGAACTAGTCTAATTAGTATAATATCCACTTGAACTTTGTTTAGGCCTGAGCTTGATACAAACTCATATATACCCACAATCCTCTTTTTTGGTTCAACCTACCTTGTAACTACACTCATCCAGCAGCATTGCTGTGATCTACTTGTACCAGCGCAACACATACTGACACACTACCATCATGTCAGTGTCACTGCAGTGCTGAGAATGATCCACCAGCCAAATAATACTTGCCTTAAGGTGGTCTTGTGAAGGCCCTGACCATCGAGCAGAGTTAAAAGGGGTGAAAGGGTGCTAACAAAATAAGAGAAACAGATGGACTAAGTCTGTAGTCCTACACAGTTCTCTCTGAATCTGACTGTAGCCCTACACAGTTCTCTCTGAATCTGACTGTAATCCTACAAAATTCTCTCTGAATCTCACTGTAGCCCTACGAAATTCTCTCTGAATCTGACTGTAATCCTACAAAATTCTCTCTGAATCTCACTGTAGCCCTACGAAATTCTCTCTGAATCTGACTGTAGCCCTACAAAATTCTCTCTGAAGCTGTGTTAATGTAGCACCAGGTAGACAGGCCAGATGAGAGCAGAAAAGGGCAAACAAAGTTTAATGACAAAAGTAGTGGCGCAAGAAGGCAGCAGTAAACAGAGGAAAACAATGGCGATAATACCAGAGAGCAAGACAGAGCCAAAAATGAAAGACAGCCTCAAGGTACAAACCGGAAGAGCAGTCCAAGAGGCAACCAAAACCAAAGGGACGAGACGAGAGGCGAAAACCGAAACTAACAGGCAGAAGTCAAAAAAACAGACGGTAGCTTGCACAAATAATAGAAAACCGCTCAGTATGCCCCTGGGGCATAATACCTCGCGAAGAGGCCAGGGAAAAGAAGGCATATAAATACAAATAGTGCGATTACATGCAGGTGTGTGAGATTAGAATTCTGGTGACGACCAGCGAGAAGGAGGTGTGCGACTGGTGGGAATGGTGCATTTGACTGTGACGTCACGGAGCGCTGCAATCTGGGGATTGGAGTCCGGAGGAGCAGCGGAGATGGGGGAAACACCTGGATGTGTGACAGTTAAGCTCTTCAGAATTCTCTCTGAATCCGATTGTACCGCTTTCGAATTCTCTATAAATCTGGCTGTAACCCTACCAAATTCTCTATAAATCTGACTGCAACCCTACCAAAAACCGACTGTAGGCCTAGAATATTCTCTCCAGACCCAATTGTAGGCCTGTAAAATTATCTCTGACCCTGACTGTAGGCTTACAAAATGCTTTCCAAAACCTGAATGTAGCTGACAAATTCTGTGCAGTCCTCAACAAATATCTGTCTAAAGGTGATTAAGGCCCAACGAAATTCTGAAGAAACCTTGTTTCCTTTCTTTGTTTAATTGGCACAGAAATGTAGCTTTTTGTTATCTTTCCTGTAATTATGTGAACAACAAAACAAAACAAATCAGATTTTAGCAGTAAGTCAAAATAGTGTGCTTATTAGTTAGGAGGAAGAACAAAGTAGAAAGTTTGGAGAAAGGCTAAAGCAAGTGTAAATGCCAGGCAAAATCTGTTAAGGCTGGGATATGGACTGTAAGAGATGTGAAATCTGAACTTCAGCCCAGCAAGGATTTAAGAATTTACGTGAATAGGCAGGTCCCATTGGGTTTGAACAGATATTTGAAGCTCTCCACAGCACCTGCACTGGACCGGCCTGCGATCAGACTCAGGAGTACACCACATAGCACAGCTCTTAGATCAGGCAGACTGAGGATACTGTGCAGAGCCGATCACGGTTGGACTGAGGAGCACTGCATCCTATCGTCTACATCCATGTATGGAAAGACCTGAAATAAAAGCCCGGCTGCCCTGTGTACCTCAGAGGAGAGGAGCGTTGACCGTAAATAGTTTTAGATTGGAGTATTTATTCCCATGGTTGTTGTGGTTGTAAGGGGGTAACAGGAAATGCTGTGGGCAGATGGCCACTCTAGAGAGTCTGGGGCAGGTCCAGTAACAGCACTTATCAGACATGTTTATTTACTGAGGAAACTACTGCAGGATAGTCCTGATGACTGAATTTGTGTGTGTGTGAATGTTTTCGCGTCTGTGTGTTGGTGTGTGAGAGAGAGAATCGGTCAGTTATTTATAGTTATCGATACAGATCTCAGGGAAAGAAATAGTTTCTCATTAGAGGCGCTGTGTGAACAAAGAAAACACCACAATATGACTACCAGGTTTAAAAATATACTTCGCTGAAAAGACGCACCCTAAATCTTAATGTTACAGCCAAACACCCATTCAAATTTGCGTCAGCTTGAAACAATCCTAGAACCAATGCTCCTTTGTTGAAGTCGGCGATGAATTGTGACTTTTACAGCAAGGCCTTCAATTCAAGTCAGAAATGTCAAAGCTCAGTTAAAACGTGAGAACAAATAAAAGTCCTCTGAGATAATGCTCATTTCCCTAAGGGATTCTAGTAGTTCGATAGTGGTACCACCACTAAGCAGGTATTATTTGCGTGGTAGATAATTCAGCTGGGTGTTGTGCTGGTATAAGTGGATCAAACACAGCAGTGCTGCTGGAGTTTTAAACACCTCAGTGTCACTGCTGGACTGACAACAGTCCACCAACCAAAACCATGCAGCCACCAGCTGTTTAGGTTGCATTTGGGTGTGCCAAAGACCATAGTGTGAAGGAAGTAGCTGAATCTGCAGGTGTATGGAAGCGTACAGTCATACGGGTCTACAAGCAGTGGCAAAAATCCCAGTCTACAAGAAACTCTCCTCAGAATTATGCCAAGGAATTCATCCACCAAATTTGGCCCAACTGCACAATTCTTTGATGCAAAAGTGGCTGAACATTGATGTGACCTACATCCAGAAACTTGTCCAGTCAAATCAAATTACAGCTGTTATTCGTGCTCGTGGGGGTATTACATGTTTTAGTCACAGGTGACTAGTTTTTGTTCAGTGAGCTTTTCCCACCAGCACTGTCCAGCATATGCTGTGAAATGTGCTGCAGGTATCATTCTAGAAAAAACACCCAGAAAAACATATTGCGACATAATTTCTATCGTCATATTACCCACCTCTATTTGTTTGTGCGTATAGCCTGGCTATACTGCATCTGATTAGAGCTCCTCAGTGGTTTACCCAGAGCTTATTACTGTGCTTATTACCATCTCTTTCTCTTTCCTCTTTGCGTAGATGTGGTCAGGCCCACAGACATGCTCGCAAATGACCACTGCTCCACCAGAAGCAGCCATTAAAATAAGCCTCAGTGATTCACACCCACCTCTGCCTTCAGGAAATGCGGCAGTCTGCGGTACACTCATATGGCATGTGTTTGGTCACACGCACACAGCAGATTAATATTTCAGTAGTGATAGACATCTCCCTCTTCCTGCATGGAAGCAAAGCCACCCTTAGCACGGCACCTGTCGGACTGGCTACTTGTTGGAGTGAGCTCAGTAGATGGATCACAGACCACCATGTGTCAAAGATGTTATTCCTATACGTCCCAGTGTTTTTTTATGTTTGTTTTTGTGTCTTTGGACGTTTTAACGAGGACACTGCCAGTGTTCTGCTGGTCGTCTGACGCTGAGCCATTGTTTTGCTTTACCTCACAGGAAGAGCTGTGCTTGCAGTCACTAAAAACACTGCCTAGTGTAAATAAACAATTTGGAAGGGGTCTGGTTCTGGTGATACGGCAATACACCCCACACACCCCGCCCATCCAAAGCAACTCATGATTGCTGCGTCACATGTACAGCCGTACGCAGATGTTTAAATATCTTTGGTGAAATTACATATTTTATTGATTTTCTATATTGTATATATACATTTCATACAAGTTAACTTTTGCACTGACCACTTGTTTGTTTTGTTGTTTATTTAATGCATTAAAATGTTTTCTGTAGATGTCATCTTATTTTCACTTAGAATAGGTGGAAAGAATAGTTGCACCCAGAAGGAAATGCCAGACTTCAGTGCCGTTGGGAATGAAGATAAAGGTTACCAGGAACAATAAACGATGAAAGTTTTTGACTGATATGGGCAATATTTATTGAGTTACACATGCAGAAGTAGTGTCTCTCAGTATGGTGTTGGGCCGCCATGTTTGTTAATGCAACATGCCAGAGTTGTAAAGGTTCCTAATGGTGACCTGTGATAATCCATCCCATTCAGCTTGAATATTCTCACACAGTTCCTGCAGATTTTGCGGTAGGACTGGAGATGGAGTGACACTAGGCCTTCTGGACGTGTGACATGTGTCAACAAACCGTTCATCTTAGCACTGACCACGGTGCCTCCACACACGGATTTGTTGGTCGTCTACACCAAAACCAAAGCAGGACTCGTCACTGAAGATGACCCGCTGCCATTCTGAGCCACTCTATGACAGTCTGGCATGACATCATTCCAGTCTTTGGCAACGTTGACATGGTGTTATGGGCAGTCCCTGTAATGGTCTGAGTGCATGTAGTCCTGTGTCGTGCAGTCGTCTGCCAATGGTGCTGGCACTAACAGGATGACTCATGAAGTCCTGTGTCGTGCAGTTGTCTGCCAGTGGTGCTGGCACTAACAGGATGACTCATGATGGGCATCACTGCTCACTAAATGTCCACAGTCGTGCCTGTTGGGTCAGTCATGTACAGCAATAAGACCCGTTCTTGCTTATGTCACATTTGCGGGCGAGCGTGACACTTGAAGCATTTGCATGTCTCACAATGTCAAGCCTACCCACCAAGTTTCATTCCTGTCGGTGCAACTATTTGTTTAACTATTCTTTTGATGATGAGTGTATGTTAAGTGTCTTGTTATGCAGAATTCAGTAATGCAGCACTGTAATCCTCAGCCTCCTTATTTTGACAGAATTCACAGTTTAATATCATGTGTTTATGATTTCTTTATTCAATGTTCTTTCACTACAGTACCCACCATGAATTACACAATTACACCACACTGGGCACCACTGGGAATCCTTATAGTGTCAACCAGTTCTGACTGCTAGTCAATGATCTATTGGCTAAAAATTACATCCACGTTATCATAGCTTGTGATTGTTGGACAATATTATAAAGAAAATGGTGATAAATAGACACCAGAGGCACAGTTTTATCCTTTAAGCCACTCAGAGAGAAGTATATAGATACTAGGTAGCCACCCTACTAACTTGTGGGCCTTCTCATCTGATAAGTTGTTGTTGTTGTTTAAGTAGTCCGTTCACTCCATTTTCTTGATGAAAACATTATAAAGAGTATAAAGATATTTGACTTGCCTGCATTAACATTAGTTCTATTTTATTTGTGAATGTTTTTTTTTCCAAACCATTGCTTTAAAAGCCATATACAGTTTTTATGAAATAAATATATAATTTACTTACTTGTAGGATTTCACATAACTCCATTCACGTAACTCCTTACCTTCTCACACATACACACATACACACACACACACACACACACACACACACACACACACACACACAAGAACATAAACACACACATCAGATCTGTACCAACATGTATCATGACAATCTGAAGCTTATAGCTGCTGAAAGCCTTCCTATCAGGAAATGAAGTACTTCAGAGTTTCCTTTCCTCCACACTGTCCCACTCTGAAGTTAAGTTACTCTTTCTGCACTTTTCCTGCCTCTGTCTGGGAGGAGTTTGGGAGGAGTACACACACACACACACACGTTTACTCAGCGAGGAAATGCACACGAGTGCTCTCACTCTTACTTCAGTCTAGAGGACGGAGAGAAGGAGCAGGGGATGAATGAGAGTCAAGTCCTTTCATTTCAGTCTGTTTCCACACAGTTTTGGACAGCGCTGAGATTCTGAGTTTCTACACTGCACTTGCACTTACACTGGGACTCTGTCTGTTCAGTGCTGGTTGAGAGCTGGTGGCTTATCTGGCTCTGTGGGTGAGAGAGCAATGGGGAGCATGACATGGGGCTGCGGGCTGAAGTATCTCTTCTCTCTTCCTCCGGCTCTGCAGCAGGGCAGTGTGTGTGCACTAAGATCGCCGGACGAGCTGTCCCGTTTGGAGATGGTGCAGAGACTGGCCAAGGACGGCTGCCGCTTCCTCCAGAACCAGAACTACCGGCTGCCCGACCGCTCTGCACAGGTCAGAACCGCTGTCACTTTATCACTTGTATGAGGAATTTATCTTGGTGAAACTTAGTGAAGGCTTAACGGGTGGTGTAAAACTTAGAGCTTACAGGGATTCAATTCTGATTCCATTGGGAATAATGCAGTAGGATCGTGATTTTATTAAATACACATGAGTGGAGCTATGTACATGCGAGTGGATTACATAATGTGGTAACATTGGCAAATGTAATGTTGTATAAACATGATTTCACATCTGAGACCTGGACATAGAACAGGACCTTGTCATGTACATGGGATATAAATGCCTAAATGCATATGATGTGGTTCGAAAAACACCTGACCTGATGCTTCTGACGTTTAAGTTATTATTTAAGACTTTACAGGGCAGCCCAAAGCAGTGCATACACACTACATTTTAGCATGTTCTTTTTCCTTTTGCTCAGTAATGCAACTTATTTTAGTTTTAACAAGAAAAAAAAAAACATCTTGTGTAGTGCTGCTTTAATAAAGCTGCACATTCAGCATCAGTGTGTGCTGCCACATGCAGACTTCCAACAGTGCTTGGTTTCTATGAGCACCACAGCATGCTATGTTGTGTTTTACTGTATTATGTTAAACACAGAATCAGACCACAAAAAGCCTTAGTACATTTGACTTTGCACCAGATAAGGCAGCCAATCTAATAGCTTTATGATTTTTTTAGCTTTTAGCTTAGTTAGGTAACACGTACCAATGGTACGCAATGAACCTGACAGGCTGAACTTGTGTGGTATAGTTGCACTCTATATAATCTGCTATATACGCTGCACAGTATGTCCCGTGTACAGTGTCATTTAGCTTCACTCAGTATACATGTAACCAAAATGTACACTACATGTACAGGGTAGATACAGGTGGAATATGATTGTAATATGATTATATTGTTTATATTGTATATTGTTTATTATATATAATAATATGATTTAGCTGATTAGATGAATCAGGTGTGTTAGAGTAGGGAAAAGTAAAGACAGGGAGGCTCCAGGACCAGGACTGGGAGCCACCATTATGTTACTTAACACTCTAGACCCCACAGAAGCCTCTCCTGGGCAGAAACAGAATTTAGAACAGTTTGCCCATCGTGTTTGCACACAGAGCAATTTGTCTAGTGCCTTTAACCCATCCATGAAGTGAATAACACACACACACACATGCATTCACACACACACACACACACACACACACACACACACACACACACACACACACACACAAACACACACGCTAGTGAACACACTCCAGGGGGCAGTAATCACACTTGTCTGGAGCAGTGGGCAGCCGTATCCACAGTGCCTGGGGAGCATTGGGGGTTAGGTACTTTGCTCAAGGGTACTTCAGTCATGTCCTGTCGGTTCAGGGAATTGAACCGGTGACTCTCTGGTCACAAGGCTGGCCCAGCAATTCTAGAAGTTGTTCCTTTTGTTATGTTATTATGTAATATTTGAGTATATCATTATACAGTATGATTGGAGCTTGATTTTTCTTTTTTTGTTTTTTTTTGTTTTGTTTTTTCTTGTTTTTTCTCTGACATATCCTGTTGGGATCTAAAGGGTTAACTGACATAATTTAGCCTATTAGATTAGCTTGAAGCAGGTACCTTTAGTTGTTAGTTCAGTAGTCAGTAGTCTGGCTCCATTGTTTGGGCTTGTATGTTTTATGCTCAGGTCAGCATTAACTGCAGCTTCATTCAGGTGCATTACTTTAGCAGAGCTGGCACAGTTTTTGGCCTGTTGTGTTTTGTGTTTGAGCAAGGACTACATGAGTATGAGTGTGGGGGGTGTGTGTGTAGCCTGCAGCAAGGTGACACACACAGCCGAGTGAGTGGGCGAGAGAGAGAGAGAGACACCAGAGTGTCTCTGGTGTAGCTGTGTTCAGTACCAGAGAGACTCAAAGCCCTCTTCAGAGCCATTGGCTGATTAAGCGTTGCACAAACACCAGCACATGATTAGTGAATTTTACAAGCTGTGTTTGCATCTTTGGAAATTATACCCTGGGGGTGATGAACAAGCTCAGCTGGTGGTGTAGTCTAGGCTACCTGAGAGCGTAGAGCAGGGCTGGAGAGGAACATGGTGCTGATTTATCACCATACTCTTAACAATAAAGATGGTTCTTTAAAGGGGAATTTCAACTTCTGAGTAAATCAAAGGTGAAAACCTGGAGGAGCCAGGGATTTTGATGTTTACGGCACAAGCATAGCCATTTTGCTTACAAACCAAGGCGACCTACACACAGCTTCTGTTTAATATATACTTTTGGTAATGGTAAAATAATAATACATCTAAAAAAATTATGTTTCATTTGGGAACTAGTTTACCTTAGAACACCCCGCATGTGCCTTTCAGCTATAAAAAAACATGTTTTAAACCAAAGCCATAAAGCAATGCATCAGGCATCAGGCTGTCTAAGAGGTTTGCTTTTAGAGACATTAAACACTTCAGATGTCTGGTTTCCATCACCATCAAACTTCTCTAGAATGGTACCTTTCACATCAAGCCATTCTGAATGACTGTTTGCATTTTTACAACTTAATTTGCAGAGACATTTAAAAAAAAATCAGTGGAATTTCCAATTGAAGAACCAATACTGTAAATGTATTTTGAGTGTGAGGAACATTTTGTCATGTAAATAATGTCCACATAATATAAAGGGTTTTCCTGGAACCGTATGTCCCAGCCAAGAACCAAAAAGGAGCCTTGTGTAGTGTATTTCCAGTACAATTACGGCAGTGTTATTAATACTTGTGCCTGAAGTCTGGAGACACAACTGCAATATTGGCTAATCCTGTTTGACTCCACTAAATGCAGCTTGGCCAACTGCTCTGGGAGTTTTTGTTCAGTCATTTGTTATGAACTCCAATTAACCGTCTGAAATTATAACTCATTAGGTGGTTAACAAGAAGAAATTGATGCTGGTTGACTTGTTGGGAAAGAGAAGCCCATGAAGCGCTGTAATTAAGGTGGGAAGCATTGTGTGCATTGCATCATGTAAGAAATTGCTGAGGTGCATTGCAGTAAATGTGGCTGGATCAGGTGAGGTTGAGGTTTCTGTGCAATAGGCATAGCGCTCCATATTTGGTGTTCTTCAACACATGGCAAGTATGGCCAGTGGGAACTGAGGAGCTATGGAACAGAAACATTTCTCACATCCTACTGTCCTGGTATATAGTCAGGCTGCACAATATGCCATTTGTTAATCATTATCATGATACTGGCTGTTACTATATTGATATGTGTGCTTTGAGTGAACTTGGACAATAATGTCATAAACTGTCCTCTTCCAGAATGACTGCTTTCAAAACAATGTAATTGTGATTCAAGTTATGGAGTCTAGTCCATATGAGAGTTTTGTTCCCCAGCATTCATTGCAAAACTGAAAGACAAATAGATTGAGAGATTGGTGTTCAATAATATTAATAATTGGCCCAAAGCCTAGCTGTGACAATCCTGACCAGACGTCTTAATGAGCATTTCCATAGATGTACAGATGAATTATGTGTGGGTCTGCGTGGGTTTCCTCCCACAGTATAAAAACATACAGTCAGGTTAATTGGAGATGCTAAACTGCCCTGTGTGTCTGCCCTGTAATGAGCTGGCGACTTGTCCAGGCCTTTCTTACCTTCTGCCCATTGAACGCTGGAATAGACTCCAGCACTCCAGCACCCCTATGGACAATATTTTAATGGTTTTGCTGTTTATGCTAAGTGATATTGGGCGAGCACTGATAAACTCATAAGTACACCAGATTTTTCTCTAGTGTGACTGTGACCTCACCTAAAAACCATGCTTTGTGAAATGCACTGTACTTCTTCGTGCACAAGTAGTGGCCTTTGGTTTGACTTGGGATTGGCTGGCCTCACAATGGCCACGGCTGGGTCTCTCCCTTCCTGCCATTGATGACTCCTGGCGCTGCTTTAGCCCAGTCACCATGGTAAGAGAGCAGGCCTGATTGGTGCCTGCCTTATGCAGTCACTTTCCGTTTTCAGTGTCCCACGGCTACATGCTTCATTCTGCACTGCTTTTTTTTTTTTTGCTTTCGAACAGTCTGTACTGCACGTAGGAGATGCTTTGGCCTTGAATGCTGAATGAAAGGAGATAAAGTGAAAAACATTATACAGGCCTGAATGACTGTCTGATTGCAGAGACAATGTAGCTCATGGCTTTTGCAATGAAATGCAACTGCATAACATGTTATGTTTTGATTTAAATTGTTGTCAACTTCCGCAAATATTAAAAATATCTGTTATACTACTGGATGATCATTAACAACAGAAAATATATTGTTTTTTAAATTATAAGCATAATAAAGGCTAGATACAGAGTAGACATTTTAGACCCTTGTGTGAAATATGTGATTACAGCAGTGAAGTTACGCTTGCCAGCATTAGTGGCTAACACCTCATGTAAACAGTTATCTGTCATGACAGCATATGACGTCTGGAAATACGTCTTTACAGCACGCTTATGCAAATATGGAAATACAAACTTGCAAGAATCTCTCAGCTCAAATATTAATTTCAAATTAGTAGATAGCCTCTTTAAGGTTTGAATGATAAGATTCATTATCTAAGAATATAGGCTTAGAATTACTGGGACCTGTTATGCAGGCTCTGAGGAACATGAATTGCCTCATTCAGGTGCCTAGACATACCAAATTGCATATATATATAATAAAATATATATATATATATATATATATTTAAAACAAGATGCGAAGTTCTGCATTTCTACATTTTCCAGGTCATTTCTGGGAACTCCATGTCTATTCAACACATTCCATTCATATTTTAGGCTGATATTTTTACTGATTGGTGACATGGAAGCTCATCAATAGGCTAAGAGTTGTGGCACATGGCATGTTTTGTCTTGCTATCTGAGCCATTTTTAACTGTGGCATTTTATCAACCAAAATGTTACAGTCCCAAACACCACAAAACAGTTTTCATTTTGACTTTCTGTCGTTCCAACACCACTGGGTCTGTAGTATTGGCAAGAAGCTAGTGATACAGGGGTTTAATATTTTGTACTATATAGTGATATTGTAAGCAAGGAAATATATTGCACATTTTTAGCAGAACTGTAAAAACTAGTGAGCTAATTTGCTAATGCTAATGTTAGTGGTGCACTGTTTACACTAGCATAGCCTAGCATATGTTGTGTTTTAGATGCTGGTATGCAGGTCAGCAGGAATGGAAGTTAATATGCTGGTCACAAGCAAAACCAGCACATGTTGGGTTTTGATGCCTGATTAATTAGCAGATTAGCAGAGCTATTATCATGCTAACCAAGCCAATGTTAACCAGCTTGTCTCTGGAGCACTGTTTAACATTTATCAGTTGTTGGTTTGGCAATTGAACCCTTGCAACAAAAAAACAGTACATGTGACTTTTGTAGAGTTCATATGAGCATGGTATGTGATGCCCTGTACTGCAAGTAAAGGGGTCACTAAATCATAAACAAAGCATAGTTTGGCCTTTTAATACAAAAGGTTGTACAAGAAATAGAAAACAAAGTAAATGATAATCCAAAAAGTCTTTGTTCGAGAGGCTCATTGTACCCGACTGTATTCACTGCTTCACTTACTATTTTACATATTATGTAGTGAGGCTAAGTAGTAAGCATTAGCATATATTTACCTAAGCAACTTGTTTATTGCTGTGTCATGTTTAAGAAAAAGGAAGGATGTTTTGTGAAAAGGTTTGAGGTTTCCAAAGTATTTAGATTTCAATTAGCCTATGTGCGATTATCAGAGGCTCTGGGTTCCAAGATTAGCAGGCCATTAATTAGCGACTTACTTGGTACAACTTTAACCCCATTAGTGCGGACAATCAGTCTTTAGATGAGATTCAGATTGGTCCCTTCCTGGCCAAGAAACTTCTGCCGCTAATCTAATAACTTCCCTTGTTATGCAATGGAGATTTCCTTTGTCGTACATAATTCAAAATATGAAGTAGCAGGTATGGTAGCGGTTAACCTGGGGGGCTTTGGGTGCTTTATTCCCACATTTAGCATTGCCTTTGATGGATAAGTGATTAGATTACATCTTCCTGTCCCCGCCCCTCTGATTGTTTAGTGTGCCCTTTTCCAGTAATAGGAGTGACTTACCATATCCCGACACAGCCCCGACCCTTTCAGTTTCAGATTCCAGCTTTCTGGGATACTCGGGGTGGCTGCAGCTGCGTACACACCCTGCTGCAAATACAAACGTGCACTCCCCGGCTTATTTTGTGTTCAGCAACACAGGAAAGAAACATTGAGTGCTTCCTGTAGGCTTTCCATGAAACCCTCCTTTCCTTTCCTCTGTGCTCTACGCCTTGCGTCAGTCAAGCACATGGACACGTAAAACAGGTGGAAGCCCTAAAGGTCACTTCTTAAATAGTTCAGAACAAGGTGTGTCCACTTGTTTCCAGACCTCTAAAGTTCAGTCTTAGAAGTTGGTTGCATTTGCTGTTCTCACAATCCAAAAATACGGCATACAGTGGTGTTGAGTGCTGGACTCTGGGCTGACCAGTCCACTGTTCTGAGAACACCAGCAGCTTCTTTGAACCCGTTTTGGCTCCACTACTTTTAAGAGTATTAAATGACTTTGTCGGAATGTGTCTCCACCTAATGTGTAAGATATGGGAGTGCAATCATTTAAATGGAAAATTAAAGCAATTTTTGGGTGAGATCATATGAAGTGCAGCTATGATTTACTGCAACTGGAGGCATGAGAGGAGAAGAAGATGGAAAAGTTGATATGGGTTTAGTATTCAGGATGTTTCTGTTGGGCGCAGATGAAGAAAAGACCTGCCGTATCTTCAACCACAGTTATGTGTGTGTGAGAGAGAGAGAGAGAGAGAGAGAGCGAGAGAGGGAGAGATACAATGCAGGAAAGTTGAGTGAGGTAATGTCCTGAGGAGTGAGTGATGAACTTTGGCAGAGGGGGGGACAGGAAAGAAGGGAAGGAAAGGGAGGAGAGAAACAGGCTGTGAGCCACCTCTCGTCTCTCTTTAGGTTTATTAGCAGACACTTTTAGAGGAATCAGGTGCAGTACATGGTCCCATGATTCTGCTGGACATCTCCGTGCTGTGAAGACAAGCAGGCACTTAAAAATAATAGCAGTCAGTGGGCACTAGGGATAGCCATTTCAATTTTTAACAGTAATTGCATAGACATATGTACTTGTATTGGTTTTCAGATTGTTAGCACAAACTGCAAAGGTCACTAATTTTATATAAATAGCAAAAATAAATGTATTTTATGAATCTAAAGAAAATTTGAGCCATTTCGATTGGTCCGTTCATTATGAAATGTTTGGCAATTTGTGCTCAATCTGAAGAAATAACAGTGTTGACTGTATGTTAAAGACGTCTATGTATAGTGTTGCAGAGATATCTACTGAAGTTAGCATGCTAAACATGCATACCGGCCTGTCCTGTCTGAGGGTCAAATGAGTCTGACATTAGAGGACTACCAAATGACAGTTCAACAAATACGTCATAGATGAAATTGATGAATAGCAAGACTGTCAATGAAATTTTCTTGCTGCCTTTGTATGGTCATATTTGACCGCATGCAACTTTTATGAATACATGGCAGTAATCGGTGTGACTGGATGGATATATTCATTGCACATATATGAAATATCATTAGTAAAAGTGTCTGAATATTTCCCCTCACTGTAAGTTGCGTCCGGTATGTATTTCTCTAGCCATGGCCTGTGCTAAGTGGAACTCACAGTCCAGACTACAGTACATTCCTGCGCTGTTTCCTCAAACCACCCTGGATTCCTCTCCTCGAGCTCTGACAGGTTATATAAGTCTTGCATAGCTGGCTATGAGTTTGTCTCACTTTATAATCTCATTGAAGCCAGAACTGCTTTCCGCATATTCATCAGCATGCGTTCACCCCTAATGAGTGAATGCTGTTTTCAGTGTGATGTGCCTAAGCTCTGGGTTTCGTATGTATATGTATGCACGGGTGTCGGATGAAATAAAGTGCAGCGTGTTTAAAGTTAGGGTGTGAAACTGAGTGATCCTCCATCTGTGTAAGCAACCACTGGTTGAGCAGTGCCATGTTGACTTTGGAGACACTCTAGAGAAATGTGCTCGCCACAGATAAACGGGTTTGTTATCAGGTAGATCGCTGACATTTTTCCCAGCAGCCTCTGGGGCTTTGTTTGTTAATTTAAGTGTTTTCATTGAGTTACATAACTACTGTGCGATCTGTGCAATGTTTCCATCAGCGCCACAGCCTTTGTGCACACAAACGGAGAGGGGGAGAGTTTGAGTGAAAGGCAATGCAACAGTGGGAATGTGGGGAAACATTCCATGTTTAAGTTATTTTGGATCACTGTTTGGGAATGTTTGGGCATTGAACCCAATTATTAGGTAACTGCGGTCTTAAGTAGGCCATCGTCAGTTACGTCAGAACTTCGCTTCTTTGGTCCAAGCGGAGGTCAGGGGTTGTCCCAAGGCCGGGGTGTTCTTTTGGTGTGGTGGAAAGCACTGTCTGTGTGAACAAGAGCCTTCTGGCTGTTTCCGTTCTGGCCGCCAACAAGGCAGGTGTCCAGGCCATGAGTGACGGCCTGCGTCCTGTTGTGTCCGCATCCCAGCATCCTTCACTCTGCAGGTGAGAGAGCAAACGGCTCCTCATCACTCACAAACTCCCATGGGTCAGAGGCACGGCAGGCTACACTGGCGCAAGGTCAAACTGCAAAGTGAATGGCTCGACCACAGACAACATTTGTGTCTGTGTTGGTGAGGAAGAGACAGATTTTCCTTTTTTTACTAGTCCTTTCAAAACCTTTAGACTTCGTTTGTGCAGTTTTGGGAAATTTTTCAGCTTCCCTTTCCTTTGTGCTAATATAGAAATAGTGTAAAATGACTTGGAATAATATGTTGTTACATAAATATAACTTGTCTTCTCTTTACAATCCTGAAGATACAGTGTTTCTTGGAGATACAACGTATCCTGAGTTCAATGTAGTTGTCAAGTTTCTGATCATGCCATTCAAGCCATTCAGTCCTTATATGAAAAGCAAACTGCAAAAACACAGTTTGTTTTATATGGATTATATTTCGTGATGCCATAAAAACTAGCAGAATTGCACACATGCATACACAGCTCATCGGATGGGTCACTTATGTTACTTGAGTAATCCGTATTCACCAGTGAAATACCCCTTAAAATTTGGTAGGTCCGATGTTGGCTCGCAAATCCACCATTGGCTGGCTGCTCACTCACCATAATGCTGTTTTAATGGCAACAAAATATCTGGAAGTGCTCTTTTCTTTTTGTCAAGTTTGTGTTTGAGGGCACCCCAAAATTCTAATTTTGTGACTTTCAAGGGCTCCGAGAGGTTAATTAGGGGGCTCCAAAACCCTTGTAATTAACAGTCTTATTATAATGATGGAGACAGATAGTGAAGTCTATTACTATTACTTTCAAGCAGCAGCTAACCAGCGTCCTTCAGCACTGATTCAGTGCCATTAGCTAGTGAGCCAGCTAGCAGAACAAAATAGCCTGTATTAGTGTATGTGCCCCAAAATGGTTTTAGATTTTAGTTCAGCCTTCAAGATGCATCATAAGAGGTGTGTTTTCCCAGAATTCAAGCCTTAAAACCTCAATCTAAAGACTGCTGCTGTAGAAGGCAAGTGGAGATGTTTACAACACATGTATTGGTGGTCACATTTTGTACAGTGTGTTTCTGTATATGTATTTTTTCAGTATTCAATGTGCCCATTCTCTGCTTTTTGTAGCACTAGTAACTATATATATATATATATATATATATATATATATATATATATATATATATATATATATATATATATATGTA